>BSBM01000211.1:9167500-9827500 GCA_027924585.1 Larix kaempferi
CTTTGACTGGCTCGATGATCCCCGCATCAAGCATCTTATCGAGTTCTACCCTAACTCATTCTTTGTATCGCAGATTCAGTCTATAGGGCCTCTGCTTAACAAGTTTTTCACTTGGCTTAAGAGGTATCTTCATAACCCCTAAATCTCCCAAAATTCCCTTCATCTCTGTAAACTTTGTTGGGAATAAATCCTGATACTCATGTAACAGATCCGCTATCTCCGCGATAGTCTGATCATCCCAATAGTCTCCAATACTTGCAAACTTTGGCTCTTCACTGGTGCCAATGTTCACTTTTAGCGTTTTTACAGGTCCACTCATGTCTAGAATTTCCAACAGAGGTCCCTCTATGTCGCGCACTCCTTCTGACTCAGGAATGTTTATGTTGTGCAAATTCTCCTCATTATTGTCTTCTTTTTCTTCAACCTCTTCAACTAGGTTATAACATTCCATGGCATGTTCTACCCGTTCCTTCCGTTCTACCTGTAGGCTTGTAGATACGCTATCAGCTTCAAAGAACTCCTTTAATGTCATGTTTCTATGTGGACATTCTGGCCTAAATATTCTTTCCTTAATAATTTGCAAAGCATCATTTATGGTAGGGCTCTCGTCTTCAAAACTGAAACTCTTTTGGAAGTTTGCAGTCAGGGTAGGCCAATTTGTAGTTTCCTTGCGCAACTCCATATCTAGGTACCATTTCTTTGGAATTTCTTCCTCCAACATGTGCACAAACAAATGCACCCACTCTGTTTGTGGTCTCTCCTCCCATGCTTGTGAACATATTTCAATATGCTGCCTTGGATCTGTCTGTCCATTGTATTTCTCAAAGGGTAGTGTAACCTTGTCAGCAAACCTGATCTATATCTTGATTATGCACTGATCCCATGTGGTCAATGTCTGCTTATGCGTAGCCCACCATCTGGCAGGTGTCTCGTGCAATGCCATATCTAGTGCTGGTAAGTGATGTTCATGTGCAATTGCTACAGTATATTCTTTGATAAAGGAATAGACATTAGCTAAACCATCATAGGTGGGAATTGGGATTACCTCCTTTCCAATCCAGCGCAGTGGCTTTGTAACCTGCGCGCATCTCCTTGCAGATACTTCATGCATACGACTTTTCCAGTTTTCCAATCCTACATCAGAGTCTGAGATGCAAGAGCTGTCGCATCTCCAGCTGAGTGTTCCATCCGTAGTAGGATTAATATAGTCTTCCTGGTTCGTGGTCATCTTGTAAAGGAGGTCCAAATCTTGAGCTCTGGATTCTTCCTGAATTGACTTGTTGTATTTGTCTCCGTCTGAAGGGTCCAATGGTGCGATGACCCTAAGATGCTTTCCTTTGAATATCATCTTCTTTGTCTTCAAGTTTAAGATGGAGAGGTTATCCATAGCCCAGTCAATCCCCAACAACACAGGATAAGGCTGACTATCATCCACAATCTCGATAACCTTGAAATCTACATGACTTTGTACTCCATTAATATCAACAATAACGTTGGCTAACCTTCCAAAAGGTATGACTTTCTCCTGATTGGCCATTCTCAATTGGATAGGTGACCATAACAGCTTTGGTCTCCCCATCTGCTACCATGTCTATTTAGTTAAGATGTTTACTTCAGATCCCAAATCAAGGATGATCTCATCCATTTCATAGTCTCCTATTTGTGCAATGAGTCTCATTTCTCGGCATGTTCTTTTGTGTTTCTTGATCTGGTGAACTGCGCTATCGGTAGTCTCTGTCTCGTTCTATGGCTCATATTGGTTTAACAGTTTCTGCAATTCTGCGATAGCATCTGGGTTCTTCAACAAATTCATGCAGCTCCTTAGGAACTGCGCAACAGAGGTTCCTATCTCTGCTGCGGCGTTTGTTTTGTCATAGGCAGCCGACATATCTTCTATATGCGGTATTTCACTGCGCAGCGGGATTCTTTTCGATTTAGGTGATGATTCTTTGAAGATATCCCGCGCTTCTTCAAAGACTTCTCTATTTTTCTCCAGGTTGAAAGCATGTGCTTTCCCAGTAGCCTTTCTCATCCATATTGTTTCAAGAGAAGTCTGCTTAGTTTTAAAGTCTTCAGAAGTTGAAGCTTATACTCCTCTATCTCTCCCTATCGTAGCGCCACTTCACGTCACTACATTGATACTTGGATCTGCGGGCCTCTTCTTTGCTGCGATCAACTGAATGTTTGGGTTCGACGCATCTGGCTGCTTCCGTTTCTGCATTTCTGCCTCTAACACTGGGTAGTCTTCAATAACATGATTGAACGATTTACAGTAATTACACATGGTGCATGGGTTGGTACAGTCTCTAGATACATGACCTTCCTAGCCACAGTTATAACATATTACTTGACCGCGGCCTTGTCCTTGTGCTGGGCCATTATTCCTTCCTCTCCCGCGGTAACCTCCGCAGCCTCTGTATGCTCCCTGATCATGCTGGACATTATCTTGTTTCTGCTAAATCTCTTCCTAAACTTTGTATACCCCTCCATACATATGCTCAATATCTTTCTTTCTTTCCAACATGAGCTCATATGTGCGGCAGTTAGACTCATCATGCCCAACTGACTTACAAAAATTACAATATAGGTTTTTAGGTGTTCTTACATATTTCTGAATCAGGTAGCAGTCTTTTGGCCGGTGTCCTCTAGTTCCGTAAATTTCACACCAAGGCCCTTGGTTCGGATTTAATGGGTTTGGTGCACCCATGTTAAGAAAATCTTGGAACAAAGGACAATGATCCTTAGTGTGTCCTTCTCCCTTACAACCTGTACACCAGACTTCTTGTCTCTCTTGCTTTCCTTTCTTGATATCTTGTAGTTGTAGTGTTAAGGTAGCCAACTGGGTCTAAATTTGAGACATCACAGTGCTAGTTTCTCCAATGGGTGAAGCTTCTAACTTTATTGCGATCTCCAAGGCTTATGCCTACGAAGCCACTTTTTGCTGCATCAATGGCAGTCTGATATGGGGCAACAACGTAGATATAAACCATTCCTAGTGCTGTTGCGGTGCTATAACGAAGCTTACTTGGTCCAATAGTGTTTTAAATTTCTAGTCAAATTCCCAGACTGTCTCATTAGGTTTCTGCTTGATCTCTTTTAACTCTGATATACACTATGACTCTGACTTCAGCTTCTTAAATTCTGCTAAGAGTGCAGCCTTGATTTCTACCAGGGTTCTATTCTGTCCCTGCGAATATTTCATGAACCAATGCAAGGCTCTGTCTCTAAAGGTGGTGATGAGCTGTGCTCGCTTCACAGCATCATCCTAGACTTGTTTAACATTCCACACAGCTTCACATAGAAACCAATGTTGATTAGGGTCTTCTAGACCCATTCCTTTGAATATCGGTTAATATCATCAATCATACTTCTTCTAGGTGGTGGAGGGTTCTGTGCAGTGTGCTGAGCGGAGAAAATAAAAGTAGTATTGCGTGGAACGGTCTGAGAGCTAGGGATATTCGCGATAGGGGGGTTCTGTGCGATGGAAAGACATAGTGTTCACAAGCAGAGTAATAGGTTGAAAGGTGGAAGATAGAGGTGTGGCTTGGCTATCAGGTTTGGCTTGTGAATCAACGTCTACGTGGAGTCCATGTCCACTGGAATCTTTCTTAGGTGTATATTTATATCTTTTCCCACTTCTTAGATTATGTGTCTCTTCATCAGACTCACTAAAAATGCTATTGACCATTACAGATTCACGAATTTCACTGCATTCTAAAAACACCTTTCTCGGCTAAAATAATTTTAATGTATAAACTGAGGGTGTTCAAGTACTTACCTATGAATCCCTTGAAAAACTCTCTTTCGCTTGCGCTGTAGGACTTTAGCATGTCCACAGCGAATTGCGCCACGAAGCTCTGCAGCGTACTGTCGACCCATAAGTCGACTGCTCGCGTGAATGAACTATCTACTACTTTGAGCCTTTCAATAAGCTCTAGTGTCCACTCGGTCGGTACGTCTCGTGGTGTACAATTTCTTTGCTCTGATAGCCTTGACAACCACTCGTGTAGCTCGTTTCCAAAAGGCGCACAGAAAACTTTGTGAACGTCTTTCCACAGGTATTTGTTCAACCAATAGCTATCAGAGAGATGGAGGTGTCTATTCTCTTTCCTTGCGAAGTCTCTCTCTGTCTTGTCACACCTAGACCAGATTTATTTCTTGTCTAGATGCCAAAAGTCAATACCCAACAAAGCTTCTTCTTCGTCACACATCACGACTTCAACTCATCACGGATTCTTAGCGTGGCAACGGAACCATTTGTTGGCTTATATAACTGTTCTAGAGGTTTCTGATGTAGACCCAGGTTCTTCGTGGTTTCAATGAACCAACAAAACCCCTTCTCACCGGCCCTTTCGGCAACAGCCTGCGAACAGACTGAGGTCTCACCCAAGGTGTAGCTATGGGGGTGCTGGGGAATCAAGTTTCCACAGCTATGTGATGAGTTGTTTGGACGGGACTACTGCGTAGCGCGCTATAGGATCGCACTGTGGACTGAAGACAGCGCGACGATAGCCTGCGTCGCGGTCAACACTTCTACAAGCTAAGATGCTTGCACAACCAACGCATCTAAGGACTGCACGGTTCGGGTAGAATTCACTTGACAGGACACCGCAACTGATTTATACGCTTCCTCTTCGGACTTAACCGTTATTGATGACTTTACTTAATACTCATCCATTCATCTACTGCCTTAGGGTATTTAATATCACGACTTAGGCAATGGGACGAAATACACAACTTTGCGCACACCCGATGCTGCGCTTCAAGAAAGTCGCACGCCGTGAGCTCTCCAACTTAATCACTTATCTAAATGACTTGTACATTCCTTAACTCAGCATACTGCACATTCAACATTCATCCATTCATGTAATCCTTAACATATTATTCCCATTTCATTCCCATGGCGAATACATATAAAAGCATTAACATATCAACTGATAAATGAGAACTCAAGCATTCATTTGTAAGCAAACAGACAAGTGCAAAACACATAAACAATCACACTACACAAGATTTAACGTAGTTCACCCCCAGGATGGGAGCTACGTCCACAGGAACTGTTGTTGTATTAATATTTGGGAAGGGTACAACAGTTCCAGTTTGCGCACTCAGCTGCAGACTCTCCTCTCTCTCAATAGGCCTCTCCACACACAGCTTGCAAAGCCTTTACAAAAATGTCTCTCAACAGAGATCTATTCCGTCAATAATGAAAGCTATAACAATGAAGAGAAATCAAAATAACAACCCTTTCCCATACAAAATATGCCTTATTTATAGATCATGCCCGTAGGACATGTATTTACAATCTGCAGGCAAAACCCCTAAGGTTTACAAAACCCGTCGTGGTTTTCAGCAAACTGGACTTGCAGGCTTCTGGTAGCGAATCTTCCGTCATGGCCGCCCTCAGCGCATGCTCACGTCGCTATCAAACTCCCTGTTGTGCGCACGCCAATAGGTCACTTTCACCGAACTATTCTTTCTGTAACGGTCTTATGCGACTGGTGTGTGTAGTGGTTCTTTCACATGTGTGACCAGTCGCTTTCCTTCCGCATTGCTCCTTACCCGTCGCCTGGAAATCATGGAGCATCTTTACCAAAAATAGACCACCGACGGTCTAACCGGAATATGTGCCGCCTTCCGTCCAACACTCTGCTTTGCCGGACCTCCATAGACTAGCCACATCGCAGCGTTGTTCTCCTCGCAACACTGTACCTCACAGCTCTTTCGACGCTGCGCTGCGCTCCACTTCACAGCATCCCAAAAATTACTTGTCCAAAAAGACTTCAGCTGAACTGCGCTAAGTCCCGTAGTTCCAAAATCTGACTTACTAAAAAATGCCCCACTTGGTCTAGGGCCAATAGATAAAAACCTATGATAATGTTAAACTGGTGTGATAGAAGCTATGTCTGGTCAATCCTAAGAAATCGGCTGCCATAAAACCAGAAGTTGAAAAGCTATTAAAAGATGGATTCATATATCATGTTCCTTTAATTGAATTGGTATCCAATCTTGTTCATGTTGATAAGAAGCAAGGAACTATCTGGGTCTACACTGAATTTAGGGATCTAAATTTGGCTGGTCCCAAAGATAATTATCCCACACCCTTCATTGATTAGATTATAGATGAGTGTGCTGGGAACAAAATCTTTTCATTCATGGATGGATTCTCCGGTTACAACTAGATCCAGATAAAAAGGAAGACCAGCATAAAACAACTTTCATATGCCCTTGGGGGACTTTTGCATATCGAAAAATGCCTTTTGGACTTAAAAACATTGAGGCCACTTTTAAAAGAGCCATGTCATATGTGTTCCACGATATCAAGAAAATCATTGAAGTTTATCTTGATGACTTGGAAACCAAATCTAAGAGGAGAGCCGAACATAGTGCACATTTACGTGTCGTCTTTGCTCGATGTCGTAAATATAACATTAGGTTGAACCCACATAAATGCATGTTTTGTGTGGACTTTGGGAAACTACTTGGGTTCATAGTATCAAAAAGAGGGATTATGGTGGATCTCATCAAGGTTCAGGCAATACTACAGTTGCCTTCCCCAAAAATAATCAGACAAATTCAAAGCCTACAAGGGAAATAAAACTACTTGAGAATATTTGTCACAAATTTTTCCAAACTAGCTAAATGTTTCATGCTTCTCCTAAAAAGGATGCACTATCCATATGGGATGACCGAGCTCAATGCTCATTTGGTGCAGCCAAGAAAGCTTTGGTATCAGCCCCAGTACTTAGTTCTTCGAACTATAATATATACTTTTTGCTATATTTGGCAGCATCCAGTTCCACCATAGGAATGGTATTGGTACATGAAGACGAATCATCACAAGAACATGTGATTTACTATCTTAGTAAGGGCCTTGTAGGTCCTGTATTGAGATATTCCCATGTTGAAAAGTTGGCCTTGGCAACAGTTGATGTTGTCCAAATAATTAGACATTATATACTTCCAAGAAAAACGACCAAAGTGGCTAAAATGAACCCCGTGAAACACATTTTGTCCCACCATATCATTGGTGGAAAATATTAAAAATGGATAGTAATTTTGCAAGAATTCGATCTCAAGTTCGTAAATGCTATAGCCAAGAAGTCATTAGCATTTGCAGAACTAATGTCCGAGTTACCTTGTGAGAAAGAGGATATTGTATATATTGAATCTTGGGTAGATGAACATGTATTCCTCATTGCAACATCAGATCCTTGGTATGGAACATTTATCATATATATCCAAATCCAAGGGATCAATCCTCATTTTTCTAGCATTGAACGACGTCTCATTCGACACCAGGCATGAAGATACCTCATCATCAGGGATACTTTATACCATCGAGGAGTAGACATGATCTTAATAAATCATTTAATACACGAGGAAGCTGAACAAGTTTTAAGTGATTGTCATGCTGGGGCATGTGGCATCCATCTTTCTGGGTTGGAAACCGCCCATAAAATATTACGTGCAGGATACGTTTGGCCCACAATCATCAAATATTGCATCAATGCTGTTAAAAAGTGTCGCCCTTTCCAAATTTACATAAGAAAAATGGGCGCACATCCTGCTTCATTACACCCTATAGTGACCGTGGGTCCATTTTCAAAATGGGCCATTGATTATATGGCAATCAACCCGCCTTCAGCCGATGGCCACCACTAGATCATAGTTGCAATGGACTACTTCACCAAGTGGGCTAAGGCGATGCCTACATTCAACTGCATGACAAAAACTATAACATATTTCCTATTCAATCAGGTGATAACAAGGTTTGGTGCACCTAAAGAGATCGTCATTGATAACATAAGTCATTTTAGGAATTCCTTCATGGATGGACTTACCACCATATTAGGATTGCGACAAGATTTTTCCTCGCCATATTACCCTCAATGCAATGGACAAGTAGAATTCATCAACAAAGTTTTGCAAACCATGTTGTAGAGAATGGTCAATAAGAATAAGACTAACTGGAACTTGATATTGTTTTCTACTCTTTGGGCATACCGCACCACAGCGAAAACTGCAACCGATTTCACCCCTTTCCAATTGGTTTATGGAGAAGAAATGTTGTTTCTGATTGAATGCGAAATCCCTTCATTAAAATTAGCAGTTGAACTTATTCCTAACACTTCTGTAGAAGAAGAAAGACTCCTCCATCTTCATTATCTTGATGAAATTAGAAGGGAGGCCTCTCTAGATGTAGAAGCACACAAGAAAAAAGGTTAAAATGCAATATGACAAATTGGCCCGTCCCCGAGTCTTTTTTGAAGGAGATTTGGTTTTAGTTTATGAGCAAGGCCAGGATAAAATAGGAGAAGGGAAATTTGTACCAAATGGTTTGTCCCACTTGTCATCAAAACTGTGTTAAAACGGGTAGCTTATGAACTAATCAATGATGATGGGGAACCTATGTCAGCGATCATAAATGGTCTGTATCTGAAGAAATACTCCGCGTAGGCACTGATGCCTCGCAACACTTGTTGTATTCTTTGTATAGATTGTTGTACTTTAGTTATTTTGTGCACACATTTATCTTTCTTGGCATTGTCACTTTGGTAGATGGCACAAGAAACCTTCACATATTTGGGATATGCGGATGGCGCCAGCCATAGTTCTCGGAACATTGCTTCCGCTGCATGGGTGATTTTCACACGTAATGACCAAGTTTTAAGTTCATAGGGCATTTTTCTTGGATTTGCAACCAACAATGTTGCAAAATATAGCGCAATCATTGAGCTTCTTGTTGAGGCTAGCACCCTTGGCATCCAACAAATAACCGTCAAAATGGACTCATAATTAGTTGTATCTCAGTTAAATGGTCAGTATGGGGTTCGACATCCTATACTATTTAGAAATTTTCTACGAGTACATCTTTTAGAACGTCAGTTTGAATTTATTAAGTACATTCATGTTCCTAGAAGTCTGAATAGTTTGGCTGATTTCTTAGCCAACTACGTACGTGATTGGCATCTAAGTCATTAAGTACTTGATTCTGAAAAATCAAGCATGTACATTAATCGTGGTAATTTAATTGAATAAATCATTTAAGGACATAAGTAAAAACCGAAATAACTAGGTTACATCATAAACCAAAAAAGTGTGTTAAGGTTCTAGACATTTGGCATAGTAACTTTACACACATTAAAAAGAATAGTGTAAAAACTTTTTCTCTTTTTGTTTCTTTTTCTTCAAGATAAAAACCCAATTTTGTTTTCTCATAAAAATGAAAATATTTGGAAAAATCAAAAACATATAAACTGTTCCTATTTCCCGGTTCGGCATGAAGACTCACCTACAATTGGCAAATCACTGAATAATGGTTCACAAATTCTCGAAACCCATGCTGAAAGGAGATGCTTCCTCTCATCCATCGGCTACACCTACAAGGAATATGGTAAAAAATGAGTGTTTTTCTTATCTTTTACTCATACATGTATAAACCGTATCCATTTGAATGATATGATAAAGCATAATTCTTCAATTTTGGCTATTTTTAGATATTAAATGCACATATTGAGCTGGGTTTTGACTAAACAGTTGGGTAGTAAAATGGTTTTGAGCACAAGACTTAGAGACATCGATAGTTCATACTATTTGATTCAAATAGTTGGAGATAGACCACGATTCATAGTGATTTATGATTTTGAAAATTTTCACAATATTCATCATGAATTAAACCTCATTTCCCCATTCCTACTTGGCCATTATACCAAATTGGATAAACGCAGTTACATGGTATTATTTCACCGCCCGTCAACACATAATACTGCTTCAGATAACCAACCCATGGAGGACACATTCGTAAGAGTGTGCACAACTAGCTCAACCCTTGTTTGCAATATGGATCTTTGCCTTGGCCTGACTCATGCCCTTGAAATATAGGAGTACACCCATGCAACACTCATTCCCTCCCATGTACTATATCATTATTTCTTCTTTTTCGAGCTAATAAATGAAAAAAGTATAAAAATTAAAAAAATACAAAAATCCCAAAAAGGGGGAGAATTGAATCATTTCATATTATATCATTGAAGAAATGCCAACAGTCAGTCCTTGTCTCCCTTGAAGACGCACATATTGTTGTATCCGTTGTCAGTACACCATCTACATTTGCCTTGGGAAATTGTACCAGTGTTTTGAACATATCTCCACCGATGGGTTATCCTTCCCGTCATCAATGGAGGTTTCGTTAATGCATCTGGCATTGGAAGATTTCATTAAGGTTGGTTACTCGAGTCTGATGTTTCCAAGTGTCCATTTTGGGTCGTGTTATGTGTTCAAGGTAAGTTCAAACAATGTTAGTCATTCCTCAAATATTCCTGACCAATCATGTCGGCCTTCCTTGTGTCAGCATATAGTGTTGGATCTCGCAGCTCTACCAAATTATATCAGACTATTGATCTCTGTTTTGTATCAGTTGATGTGGGATGCATTAATTCCCTCCTTCCGATGGATCTATTCCTATCAACGCCAAATCATCATCTAGGAAATGGATCTAGGAACCCAGAAGTACCTTGGATCTTGCAGTCATTAGTGGAAAGTTTCCTCACAAATGACAGTTGGTATACATTAATGATCCTTGATTATTTGATTCTACAAGTGTTTGACTTCAAAACATCTATTCACACTTGCTACTTTGTACTCAGTACCTTGGATTCCATCATCATTATCGGTGGGTCTCCTCGCATCTGTTAACGATATACATCAATGACCGGTAATTAGATGGTGTTTTATTATGCTCGACATCAACTCATATATTCGCATGATATAAAATCGTACTATCGTCATTTTGTATTGAATACCTTGGGAAAAACAATTGTATCACTCATCGATGCACTACCCGAGTTGCGCAATGTTAAACTACCATGTCAGAAGTTTGATGAAGAACTTGTTCTCGCACTCATCAAAGTGCATGTTTACACTTCTGAAAAATTTACTTTTGACATGAATCCATTGTGTATTGTTTGTGGTTGTTCTTGTTTACTGCTAAGCATGGGTATACCCGCTTAGGAATATTTTGTATATTTGAGAGATTGCTATGTTTGAATTGCAGGTGTTTTCCTGAATCCTACGCCCATGAGATAATCCTTTTCTATCCTTGCCTTGATCACTAAAGAGTATCGGTATAAAGAAATAATGTATTTCAAACCTTAGCTCCAATTTGGACCTCACACATTAGGGGGCATATGTTAACAACCAAATCAACACCCTTAACAAGTGAAGGCAGAAGGATATTTTACCATTCGCCCGCAACATGAAGACTGGAAATTTGGAGCAATTGAGAGCTTTAATCTCTTATCTGACCACTGCTTCTACAAAGGAATAAGTATGTGAAGACAAAGGTTGCTCTAAAGAGGTCAAGTCTAGGACCACTTAAAGGGCCAAAACCCAGTTTCTACAACTCCTATAGTGGAAAGACTCCATGACATGTGCATTAATTGTCCTGGAAATTCTGGAAAGTCAAGTCAAATGCTGAAAACTATGGAAATGTGGGTTTTTTGAGAAAAATGATAAAAAATCAGTGAAATGTTTAGTCCCACATTCATGTTTAGTAATTGACTACACAAATCCCAATGCAATAAAAGAAATGCATTTGGGGCATAGTAAAATACATAAAGTGAGAGTAAAGGCATGCTGGAAGGATTTAAAGGTTGGAAAGCTCATCTTCAACACAAAGCTCTTGAAGGATCAAAGGCAAGGATGGAGAAGGATGGCTCAAAGCAAAGGAGAAGGGATTCACCTCAAGCAAGGTTGTAAGTATTATTTCTTCTTTGATTCAATATGATGCAATTCAATTCCCTCCCCCAAATCTGAGTTTGAATTTGTATGTTAAATCTAGATTTGAATTCAATTTTGTAGATAGATTTCAAGTTTTGCAAAGTTTTCAAGTTCTCAGAGATAGAGCTAGAGGTAAGAACCTAACAAGATGATGCAAATGGAGGCCTAATGGATGCTCAAGCAAGGGGATCTTCTACAAGTGGCTAGCTTCAAGAGGTATTCTACTCTCTTCCTCCCTTCTCTTTTCTTGAAAATTACTTAGAAATATCAAACGAATGAATGATTATTGCATGTATTTCTGTCAAATGAATCTCACCAATTCATAGTAAGATAGTTAAAAAGAGTAAACACATTCCTACACTAATTACTATCAACAGATTAGCTGTGTCGAAGTTAGTCCAAGTGGAAGTCTAGCTCGTGTCGTAGTAGATGGTTGTACATACTTATAATTGTGTTGAAGTTATGTTGCATTGAAGCGACCCAGGTGTTCATTTATTACTGCATTTATGACGCACAAAGTGACAGTGTTGGTGGAGGATCTTACAATAAATGTCAAAAAGACATGCTTGTGTGAACACAATTACTGCCGGAAAGGGTCATCATTGCAAAGGATTTGATCCAAGTAACTAAATATTGGGAAAAGCATTGACAAGATTGGTTAAAGAAAGGATTTAAAAGCCTATTTTGTCAGTAAGCTAGCTCATTGTTTCCTGAGCGATTGAACAAATTGCAAGAGCAAGGAGCCAAGGTATTAGAGTTTTGAAGCGCTAAGAGAAAAGATCTATAACAATGAAGGCCGTTATGTTTGAAGTTAGTGTTGAACAAATATCCATGGAATAAGTCATCGTCGAAGCAAGTATCCTTGTTATGTAGGAACAACTAGAAGTTATGTCATTGCAAATCCCTGTTGAGTCATCGAAGACGGAGAGGTCATCATCTCAGCAAGAAGTTGCTGAAGCAATTTCGAAGAGAAAAAATGACCAGGAAGCATCAAGATCTGGAACTGGCTCTGCTTCCATACTTCTACGTTGTAGAGTTTTCCCCTGTGGATAGGTGAGCACCCTCTTGAACCCTTTCCCTTGGTTCAAGACAGACCGCAGGGTAGACCAATGTGAATTTCCCACTAGATATAACTATCTAAGCACTAGATCTACACATTCGCTTCCATGCAACCATGTAAGAAGAGAGAAAGGAAGGTGACACACCTTAGAAGGATCCTTTGATGTAGATAATCCTTAGCTATTGCAGAAATGATAATCCTTGCCCTAGCTTTGGATCCATTTAGCCAACCAACCTACACACAAAGAGACATCCAAACCTATCTCAAAAACCTCTTCACATATAAAGAATACATAAAAATGAACATATAAACATAGATCTAAGCTAGCATAAACAATATCTAATATGTATTACACAAGAAATAATAGATCCAATATGTATGTGTCATGAATAATGTAGATCTACAAAAAATAAGTATAATCATCCATGAACAACATGAAAAGAGGGGATTCCGGGATCATCTAATCTATGGAAACAGGGGTGGATCTCTGCTCGGCGACTTGAGATCTCTGTAGAACTGCAGGGGGCTTGGGAGGAATATCTATGGATCTTAAGACATACAAATATTCGACTGACCAATAGGGTTGATGAACTTATCTGGGATCATCATCCCTCGGGAATATACTCACCTAAAAATGGATATATCCAGCTGAATGTGGAAGTACATAACAGGGAATTGGTGTGGTGGTGGAAATATCTGTGGAAGTTACGATGTCCGGGTAAAGCAAAACTACTCTTTTGGGCTCTACTGGAAAATAAGGCTCCTACCTGGGACATACTGCAAAAACGTTTCCTCCAGGGTCCGGGGATCTGTCCACTTTGTCGGGATGCGGAAGAGACCATTTCTCATATTTTTATTCACTGTCGTTTTTCACAGGCTGTTTGGAATGCTACCAACAGATATTTGGATTTGCAGGTGCAGTGGAGGGGCGAGAGCGTCCTGGAAGCGTTCCATGAGTGGTGGTCTTTTCATAAATCCACTTCCTTACGGGCCTTCCCGTGTATATACGCATGGGGCATTTGGATTACACGCAACAAGTTGATTTTCCATGATTGCAGGGTTCCGTTGGAGTCTCTCGTGGCTCAAGCTGTAGCGGTTTTACATCATTTTGAGGCTCCTGTCCATGTGAGCCGAACACGACCTGTGAGGGTGGAACAGATTGACAAAACCATGCCGTGGGCATTCTTCGATGGCACCTCATTAAACCATCAATCGGTGTGTGGAGGGGGGGGAGCACTTTACAAAACTGAGTCCCATTACTTCCATCTCGTGGCTGGTTTGGGGAGAGGAACAAATAACTATGCTGAACTCATGTCTCTTAAACTGCTGATGTTATTTGCACTTGAACAAGGATGCCCATCTCTACAGATTTTCGGCGACTCTATGATTGTTATCAACTGGGCAAAGGAGATCACACAATGTCATGTGATGGTACTATTACCAATCCTGGAGGAGGTGATCCGGTTAAAGCTGTCTTTCAACCACATTACATTTACACATATCTACAGGGAGAGGAATGGGTTGGCCGATAAACTCTCCAAGGAAGCGACGCAGCAGGAATTAGTACTTGGAACATGGAGGATTACTATTCATTCACCGGGGGGCACATTCAACTATTATCACAGACCTTTTTATGATGATATTGAGGCACAACACTGAGCTACAGCTCAGCTTTTGATGATCAATGATGGTTACGTTATTCCATTTCTGTTTACAGATTTTATGTAATAGGATATATGTGGGTTGTATGGACAACAATATGTTTTTGCTGTATGTATGGGACATTAGATAAGATGATAATATGGGACTGTTAAGATGTGACAATGTAGGGATAAGTGATTCTACTACATATGCTGAATGTAATTTTGTTCATCTATTTGAAATAAAATTACGATTTTTTCCGAGGAAAAAAAAACATGATAAGAGGGGGGGAGAATCACATGTCTATATTGAATGATAGGAAGAGACATACATCATAGATTACCTTGTGTTGAAGATGCAAATATCTTCCAATGTTCTTGATACAAGATATTCCTAGACTGCAGACAATAAGCTGGTCATAATGGCTGAAGGAATCAAAGTGATTTCAACAACATAACAATGCATGACAAGAGTCCTCTTTCTCATAAAATGACCTCAATATATAGGTGAATGGAGGATGAATCCAGACTACAAGAGTCTCCTCTTTCTCATAAAATGACCTCAATATATAGGTGAATGGAGGATGCATCTAGACTCCAAGTGATAGATGGGATCGATCTGGTGTGTGAGTTCCTATGTAAGATGAATTGGAGCCAAGTCATGCACATGATCCAATCCAAAATATGCTCAAACTTCAAGGATAAGTGGACCATCGCCCCCCTCAAGGCATGTAAGGAGTGATGTTGTCACTCCCCCACAAGTGTATAGGGAGGGATGGCAGACTGACCATCGCCCCCTAGAAGCACATAGAGGGCGATGGTGGACAAAAAGTGGGAAAAATGAGGCTGGAGAAAGGTGTAAAGGTAAGTGTCTCAACTAGGCAATGAATTAGGGTCTCCAATGAACCTAAGGTGGAAAATAAGGGTATAACATTCTGCAATATGTGTTGTTGAGGAATCCAAATGGGAAATCAATGAAGATTGGGAGGAATGCTAAGTATACAATGGTACTCCCAACGATATTGAAAGGTGTCATTACTCAAGGGGATATGATGGGAAAGATTGCGAAGTTATCATATGCAGACAATGAACTTCGAAAGTTCCCAGAGTTCAAGCCCACAAACTATATGCAACCGATTTGACTGTCAGGCACTCAAACTACTTTTCTCGATCCTATGCCATGGGCCCTAGGATTATAGCAATTGGGTGTTTTGCTGCTGCTCGACATACCACATTTTGAAAGGACTGTTGAAGTTAATGCTTATGTTAAACAATTTTTTCTCTGTGTGCATGGTGGGTTCTTATGGCTCGACAAGAAAATTTCTATCGATTCTGACTTAATTGCGCAAATCACGGGCTTGCCGAAGGTAGGTCTCAACCTTGCCACATTTTTTGTGAGGAAAGAGAAAGATAGGGAGCTCGCAAATCGTATAAAGACCAAGTATAATTTGAAGAAGGATAAGAGGGGCTATGAGATAGCATTAATCAATGACCAAGTTGTGCGCTTTGAAGCAAAGGCACTAGCTAGTAAAGTGTTGAGGAAGTGCTGCCCAAACCAGGTACCTGCGACGGTCATTGTGGTAGTAGTGTAATGTGCAGATGAATTGGGCCACCTTTATACTGAAAAAATTCCTCAACGGCTGCTAAGTTGCACTAGACAAAGGTAACCCCTTTCATTATTCATGGCTTATCATTTTACTTTCCTTTGTTGCATGGGTAGAACCAAAAGAATATCAGGCAATGGATAGTCGAAGTGGTCAATGTTTGGCTATGAGGTATGTTAATATTTGGTATAGTGAGGGGGGATAAGAGGCAAATTAACAACAATGTATAATTCTACTTGCATATAGAAGCGCTCTGACATAATGTCCCAATGATTCCACGCATAGAGGCGTAGGTGGTTTCCAAGTTTAGAGGGATTATAAGATTCAAAGTCAGACCTCACCATATGTATGTGCAGTAGAGGCATGAATCAGATAAGTAGTGGTTGGTGATCAATTATAAGCTGTCTGAACAAGATGTCCTTACCATCACTGATGAATGGCCATTGGAGTGGAAAGTTCCCATCGAGGCTGAGTGGATATCCACAGATGTGTTGTAGGAGGATTTGGGATAGGGAGGTACCTCCGTGCAGAATGGAGCTCATGGTGACGATAAATACTTCTATTCCGTAGGGAGTACTAGTGGAAATAACCAGAACTAGGAAAATTCGCAGGAAGAAGGTCTAGAATCAAGCGCGACAGAGATAGACCTGGACCCTAGTGACAAATGAAAAGCATCAAGTGCGATGTAGGGGCAAAGGAAGAAGTCAAAAACAAAGAATCAAAAGGCTGTGATGGCATTAACTAAGGATGATATTAACATCCTGTATGATCAAATGACATAAGTGGTAGAGGAAACATCAAAGATAGCACAAGAGAAGACTCTATAATTATTTGGAGGAGTGGCAGATCATCTCATTGGTCTGCGACGAGTTATTCAAGGACTTCAAATTACTCTAGTCCCTCCTGGAGTTATGCAACAAAAGGAAGGAAGGGAAGACGAGGAAGTGGTGCCTCAAGCATCCACTAGTACGACATACAGGGAAGTTCAATTGCTTCCACGAGCACTAAATTTCGGCAAAGCAACATTACATGATCAAGCTCATCAATTGAGCTATATTGATTTGAAATTGTCCATGTTACCTATGTTCATGCTGCAAAATATTCATCAGCATGTCACATAAGAGATAAGGGTGCATGAATAAAACACATATTGTGAAATTATTAAGTACCATGCCCGGCATAGCATGTTGCAGGAAGAGTATGAGAAGCTGCAAAAGGATCATTAAGAAATTGCTAAAGAAAAGGAGCAACTGCAGAATGTTGTTGTTGTAGCTTGCCCTATAGTACCAGAAGCTGAGGTAGCTAAAGATATGGCTACCGAAGAAAATATGATGCGGTTAAACGGTGCCATTTTAGGGTTCTGAGAGAAGATTGGAGAGTCTAAGGTGAAGTTAGTACCTAGTAGTCCACCAGAGGTTACTACATAACGCAGTGAGGATGTCACTGAAGCCGTCAAAGAAAACAAACGTTTTGAAAGTGAATGTGTAAATTTATTTGAGGATGATACATAAACATGGGAAACACTACTAGGTGATGCAGAGTTACAAGATATCAATGCTAGATTGGAGGAGACACATAAAAAATGACTAGTTTGAAGAGTCAGCTAAAGACTTTGCCACCTGCTAAATATATGGCAAAAGTTGGTGAAAATAAATTATTGTAGCATGAAGTCAATCAACTGAGGATTGAGCAGCAACGACGGACATAGAAGGTTGAAGAATCTAGGACAAAGCAGAAAGGGTGCTCGAAATTATCAGTGGAGTGAATATTGAAGTGCAACAAATAGTGGAATGGAGTGAGCAAGAATCCCAAGTGGTACAATAAGTGTGCCAACAATGAGATATGACGCAATAGATTGTCGAAGATGTCAAACAAAAGTATGAATATTTTCTGTTGAAGTCCAAGCCATGTACAACATAACCTTGAAGTTGCTTGGGACGAGCCACATGTGAGTGTTGGGGGCCTGTTGGGTTGGGTAAAGTTCTGTACACTTGAAATGTAGTTTTGGTATGAATAGGGTTAAAGCGAAGTGATCCAATGAAGAAGGGCCAACCCCGACATAGAATCCGAGAATCAAGGAAGATGGGTATTTTGAATATATCAAGGGTGGAGTTGGGTAAGTTAATTAGGATTTTGTGTCCACATACATTTATGAGTGGAGTAGTTGAGTAGTGGAGTAGTGGGAGTGGGGAAAGCTGTGTGCACCCTATAAATATGTAAAGTGTTGGGATTTTCGTCAGACTTTTTGCAGTCTGTGTGCAGGTTGGTTGATCTTTGTCCATCTTTTGGTTAGACTTTTTGGCCTTTATGTCAATGAGAAGGTGTACTGTAAGGAGAGAGTCGTATGATCTGTAGGATATGTGTTTAGATCCATTGTAAATAGGAAGAAGAAATATGTAAGTCATTGATACAGACATGAAGTGCTTATTTACTGCGACTCATGAATAAAGAAAGCGCTTTCGTGGTTTTCTCTCGTTTGGGTTTCCACGTTATATCTGGTGTTCAATGTGTGAGAATGATGTTATGATGTGTTATGTTATTCTGTTATATTCTGCATATTGATGTCTAAATGTTGTTTAATGTGGAAATTACGAATGATGTGGATACTGCTTAGTTAATAAATATATGTGGTAACTAGTTAAGTGATATGTATGGAATCTCTATGATCTGTTGAAGCCTTGTGTTCTGTCGAAGTCTTGAATGTTATGTTGGGTAGATCCCTATCGCACATGTTCTCCAATGTAGAAATATGGTTCTTATAGTCCCCATAGATACCTCAGGTGAGACTTCACCTACTCTGTAGATGATGCCAAAAGGACCGGTGTCTTGAGGTTTGTTGGTGATTAGTTAATGAACCCTGGTCGAAGTAGAGTTGTGCCAACAAAAAAGAAATCTCTATACAAGAAATTTGAACCATTTACTTCCAAGGTCACAAAGAAAAATGTGCACAAAATAAGGTAAGACTAAATTATAATTGAAGAATACAAAGGATGAAGCATTGTTGAAGATTATAAAGCAAAAGATCTTGAAGGAGACCATGTCCCTGCAATACCAAGTTCTTGGAAAACTTAAAAAATAAGAGGTAGAATATATTATAAGATTAACATTAAGAGAGGCAAACCCATATAGTTTTCAATAACATTATCCCCAAAGAAATGTGGTGGTGCAACCATGAGGCACACAATCCGTAAAATGCTTAGAGAACACCAACTAGTAGCATTTGAAATAAATTGCATGCACTAGAGGAGTAGAGAGGGCCTTTCAAACATCAGAATAATTGTTTGTCAAGCCCTACAAGTAATGTGAAATGCAACCAATCCAAAGTCTTCATATCACGATCATTAATAAAGTGTCATATACTTGTTGAAATTGTAAATGAAGGTATTTCTAAGTTTAAAACTTCACTCCCATTGAAAAAGAAAGGATGCAAGGGAACACTTGAATGTACTAGGTATTTGTTATACATGCAACACAAATACTACATATGATGCTAGTTGACAAAATGAGGTAACAAAAACTTGCACCACACTAAATTTTGTTCTCCACCTTATCTTGTAATGCTATGATATTCCTTGGAAGTGTCTGAGATGACTTACAACTCTTTCTAATCAAGTCGCGGAGATCATGGTGTGTTGACCTTCTATCAAACATAAAACCCGACCCTATCAATAACACGTCTTAAAGGCCTTAGATGTTTCTTCTACTAAGAGGAATTTAAATACTTTAGAATTTGGAGAGGGGATTCCTATTGCATCAATATAAAGAAATGTCGCAATGGACAAGAGTTATTTAATTACTTCTAATAAAAGGAAGATTATAAATTATAGTTTTTTTTATTGGGTCGATCGATACAATAAAAATGAAATCCACAAATCCCCATGAAATATTTACATATATACAAAAATGGAGTCTTATAATGTGTTAATATTATTTATTTATAGTATTAATATTAGTTGATGAAATAGATTTTTTCAATATAAATCATAAAAAGTAGATATCTTTATTTAAATCATCATCTCAAATCTATACATTACAAAACTCCAAAATAAACTATAAAAAAACAAAACAATATATACTATACATACTCAACAATCAATTTGAATCTTTTTAAATTTAAATTAACATCTAATAAAACTTAAATTGACACAATAAAACTTATACATAATATTTTTACTCTAATAATGTTTTAGACAATTACAATTATTAATTATAATCCAATTTTATCTACTTACTTTCACACTTTTTTAAAACAATTGCAATTGCTACTTATGACTCTTTAGAGGATTTATGCTCATATAGTTTAGTTGCAATAGCCTTTGAATTATTAAGAATACGGAAGGCTTTGGATAATCTTTATTCTATATATTTATTTTATTCCAAATATTTTGTATAGTTTTTATTCTTTATTTTTAATATTTATATTTCTAATGTTATATTTTAAAGGTTTATTTTATATGTACAATTAAATTATTAGATTTATTTAAACAATATACTTAGTCTTTACAATTAATAAAAAATACTTTTTTAATAATGGTTGTCATTATAGTGTTTTGAAAATATTAAGTTTTTGAAGTATAAAGATAATTACATTTTTAGTGTTTTTTAATTTTGGAATGAAATATTTTGTTTTGAAAAATTGTTGGCAAGGTAAATTATCTTATAATAAATTGATATTAAATATTAATAGTGTTTTTATAATTTTTTTATATAATTTAGTAAAAATATTACAATTTTCTTGTAACTCATTATTTCTTGGGCAATCTAGCTTACTAGAAACAAATTTATCTTTGAAAATCAAGCACCCAACATGGTTCGTACCTTCAACAGGATCATTACGGTGATTTCAGATTATTGCACTGATTCCATTAAGTCAAGTTGCAAAGGAATTAGCATCTTCAACTTTCCTCAGCACAGACCTGTTGTTTTCTTTGATGGGGCTGCTTGTGATGGTTTATTTGCTGTGGGTGGAGTCATCTATCTAAGTGAGGATCATTTTATACCTTGAAGATGAACTGTGGTAGGGGCACTAATATGAAATATGAATTACTTGCTCTTTGGTGTGTACTTACTGCTTTAGTTATTTTTGGCCTTCCGGAACTGGCGGTCTTTGGAGACTCTAGGGTGACCATAAAATGGGCTAAAGGAGAGTATAATCTAATTGTTATTTCTCTTTATCAATGGTGTAGCAGAATTAAAGAAAAAATCCAACTTTTAGGCAACATCACTTTTGAACATATCTACCGACAGCACAACTCTATGGTTGATACACTCTCCAAGGCTGCATACAATGGCAAGGAAGGGTTAATCTTATGGGAGGAATTTCAAGACTCTAAGATGATGGATTTTGGCTCGATCAAGATCTTCAAACTCTAAATGCTGATGTATTAATATTTTTTTGGTTTTTTTTATGAACTGTGCCTGGTTATTTATGTATGGGGATGGAAACTGAAGTTTTTTGAGGAGCTGGATATCAACATATGACTGATCATAAGTCTTGTTCATGCTTATACTTTTTTGTATTATTTGATTCAATAATATGAATACCAATAGTATGGTTTTTTTTGTTGAAAAAAAAACTCATTATCTTATTATTAAAATTATAATTCTTTTCAAAATATATTAAAGTTAGTTAAAATAAAAGACACTCTAGCTCCAAGAATAAAATAAAATCAAATGAAGCAATGGTGGCAAGATTTCATAAATGAACAATAAAGTAGTTTTCAAGGCATCACAAGTATTGAACTATTTAAAATTGTAGGTTGAAACAGCTTATTTTGAAAAAAATGTTAGTAAAATAAATAATTTTACAATAATTTGACATTGAATATTAATAGGTGTTTTTAGAATGTTTGTTAATCTATGTTAGTAATGTAGATTAATCTACACTTATTTAGTAATATATAAATGGTAGAGTTGGTAATAATAATGTCTAAAGATTTTAATTATATATTTTTTGTGAAATCTCAAGCACAATAGATCTATGGAACAAACACAACAGTTACTAGAGATGCATGCAATAAAATGTAGAAGGTTTGCAGTTGTAAAATAATCTCATAAACTCATAAGATAGATTACAATGTGTAACAATGGCTATAATAGTCCAAGCAATTCGAATTTCAAAGGTGGTTATTCGAATTGATGCATGAGAGTGGCTTACAATGCAGTTAACACCACTCGGCACATCAGTTAGCCACTTAACTAATCAATAATTGACTCTAACAGACTCTGAAACAGACTAACTGAGTCTAACTCAATGCAGAACTCAATTGAATGACCAAAAATAGGGGAGGGCACTATATGTTTGCAATTTAACTGAGTGTTAGGTGAGAATCACACCAAACAAGGTCAAACAGTGTGGTAAGGCGCCCTAGGTTCACTAGTTGGCTGAATAATGCACTAGAGGCATGCAAATCACCCCCTGAAAGGTGGAGGAGGATCAGTAGGTGGCCCAATTAGCTCCTGGAATGTAGGAGGAGGCTCATTTGATGCCCAGTTGGCTCCTAGAATGTAGGAGGAGGCTCTGATGACTGAAATTGTGATCTGCTAATGATGTAGGCACATGATGGAGTCAATAATACTTAGGATAAGTGGATAATTAAGCTGGAAGGCTAAATTAAATGATGCGTGGCTGGAAAATGCTCCAACACCCCCCGTTAAGCTAATCTCATGGAGGTATAAAAAATAATAAAAGGGCCCTAGCAACAATGGCCATAGGTCACCCAGTACAGAAATAATCCAAATAATGCTAGAAAAAAATCTAAGTGAGGAAAGAGGGAAAAACTCAGTGGGAAAGAAAACCCCCCCTCAAACTGAACATTGAAGGATCTAATCTATCCTCACCATAGTATAACTCACCCCCAGTAGTGAACGAAGGTGAGAGAACTTCTTCTCAGTGAAGCTTTTGGTGAAGATGTCTGCAATTTGCTCTTCTGTAGGGAAATATTCTAGTACAATGGTTCTGTCATGCACAAGCTCTTGGATGTAGTGCATGTGGATCTCGATATGCTTGGTCCTCTGTCTCTGAACCGGATCTATCGAGATCTTGATAGCACTTTGATTGTCACAAAAGATGACAGTTGAAGTGGTGCTATCAATATCAAACTCTGCTAGAATACCCTGCAACCAAACTGCCTGAATGCAAGCATTGACTGCTCCTCGATACTCTGCCTCTGCTGAAGATAAGGCAATGGATGCCTGCTTTTTGCTTGACCAGAAAATAGGCCCTGTGACAATCATGAAAACATATCCGGAAGTGGACTTCTGATCAATGCTATCACCCTCCCAATATGAATAAGTGAATCCAACCAAATCTAGATCGGAATCCGCAGCATAGTGTATGCCAACATGTCTAGTACCCTGTACATAGTGCAAGATTCTTTTGGATACCTTCCAATGAAGCTCATGGGGCTGCTTCATATACCTTGACACAACACTCACGGCATAATAAATATCAGGCCTAGAGTGTGTCAAGTACAGAAGACTACCAATCAATTGTTGATAAAGTGTAGAATCCACCAACGGTGTAGAATCACCATCCTCAAGATTGATTCCCGAGAGGAATGGGAATGGTGCTGCTTTAAAATCTGCCATATTAAATTTTTTTAGCATTTCTGAAGCATATGTTGACTGATATATGGTGATCCCATCAAAATGTTGAGTGATCTCTAAGCCAAGAAATTGTTTTAGAAAGCCTAAATCACTCATGTCGAATGCTAAATATAGTGCAGTTTTTATAGTGCCGATCGAAGCGAGAGTTCTTCCTGTAATCAAAAGGTCCTCAACATAAAGGACAATAATTAGCAAATTACCTTCATGTTGCTGTAGGTACACATTTGGATCTGATTTTCATCTTACAAAATTTTGTGACAGAAGGAAGGAATCCATCTTTGCATACCAAGCTCTTGGGGCCTGTTTTAAACCATACAATAATTTCTTCAGTCTGCACACTAATGTCGGATCTGATATGTAACCTTCAGGTTTCTTCATGTAAATATATTTCCGAAGATCTCATGAATAAATGCACTCTTCACAATCATATGGTGCACTTCCTAGTGCTTAGATGCGGAAATTGCCAAAACTAGGTGGATAGAATCCTTCTTTGCAACCGGTGCACAGGTTTCAGTGTAGTCCACACCATGAACGTGTGAGAAGACTTTTGCCACCAACCTAGATTTGTATTTGCAGTTTGAGCCATTTGCAGCAACCTTTGTGCGGTAGACCCATTTGCATTGGACTAATTTCCTCCCAAGTGGAAGAGAAACTAGCTCCCATGTAGCATTTTTCTGAAGAGAATTGTACTCTTCATCCATGGCGGTTTGCCATCTCAGATCTCGGTGGGCATGGTAGTATAATTTAGGATCTGAACCGATCATCAAAAAAAAAATTTTAGACAATAAAGGATCATAATATGAAAGAGCCATACCTACTCTTTGAAAGTCTGCTCGAGTTCTTCTTGGATCGGCAGGGTTTCCAATGTTAGAACTAGCAGAATTGAGAGTCTTTGCTGCCCACTTTGGAAACTGAGGAGGATCATTTGGATCTAATTCTGAACCTGATATTTCATGTTCATCAATGTCTGATAAAATATCAGAAATATCAGAGCACAAATTTTCATCATCTTCTTCCAAATCTTCTTCTTGTAGAGGCGACAATTCAGTAGTTTTTTCCTCGATTAGTTTTAGATCTTGAAGCGATTCTTCAAATTTGACACTTCGTTCGATGAATATCTTTTTGGATATGATATCCATGAGTTTGTATCCTTTTGATTCTTCAGCATATCAAATTAGGATGCACTCAGTACTCCGTGGATCCAAAGATCTTCTCTTCTAAGTCGGAATTCTAGCCCATGCAGTGGAGCCAAAAACCCTGAGATTGGACACATTAGGCTTGTGACTAGTGTAGGATTCAAATGGAGTAGTACCTTTGACGGATGAGTGTGGAAATATGTTCTAAATATATGCATCAAAATTTATGGCCTTATCCAAAATATTTGGATCCAAACCTTTCGACTCAAGCATACAAGTAGCCATCTCTTTCAATGCTCGGTTTTTCCTCTCCGCTACACCATTTTGCTGAGGTGTGTAGGGGACTGTGAGCTGGATTTGAATTCCATTTCCCGCACAAATTTGAAGTAGCTATGATTTGATATATTCTCCACCATTATCATATCTAAGAGATTTGACCTTGCTCTCAGTATCAGTCTCAACAGAAGCCTTGCAAATCTTGAATTTTTGTAGCACTTTTGACTTGTTTTTTAGAAAGTAGACCCATGTGAATCTGGAGAAGTCATCAATAAATGTCAGAACATACCTTGAGCCATTCATGGAGGTATATGGAAGCGGAATGCTGATATAATTGTGAATCAGCCCCAAAATACAAGAATCTCTTCTAGCTTTTCCTTGGTCAAACTTGTGCTTGGGGTGCTTCCCAATGGTGCAACCCTTGCATATACCTTTCGAGGATTTGATATTCGAAAGGCCATCAACCATGGATTTATTTTGCAGAAGCTACAAATATTTATAATTTAGGTGTCCAAACCTCTCATGCCATAGCCTACTAACCTCATTTCCATGAGTCAGAAGGGCACTTGGCTTTGAATGTGGTAAAAAGTGAGAAAACTCATATGTTTTTGCAGCATGATTTGTCTTTCCTACTGCAATGAGATTTCCAGTGGAAATATCAAAAATTTCAACATTATTGGGGCCGAATACAACCTTCTTTGGTAAACCAGTGTGTGTCATTTGATACACATAAAGCAAGTTCGTAGCTAGAGAAGGAACACAAAGGACATTTTGAAAACTGCCATGTTCTAAATGAATAGTACCTTTGCATTTCAAAGAAATTTGTGAGTCATCTCCCATGTGGATGGAGATGGTGTTGTCGGAGTCCAATGATGAATAATAATCTTTGTTTGCAGCCATGTGATTCGAAGCTCCCGAATCTATGGGAAGAGTTGTGGAATTCGAAACACTAGCCATGAGTGCATGACCTCTTTCTGTATGATCATTGTTGTCCTTCTTCCTTGCGCCATCAGGAAGAGTAATGTTGTTTTTCTACAAGAGAAGGGCCATCTGATCTATAGGTTTCTTCATGCATGAGCTTTCGGGATTAAATCCCCTACAACAATAAGAACACTTTGTCTTTTCTTGAACCGGATGGATCATCTGACTGCTTGGTCTTCTCCTTTTGTTTTGGATGATCCAACTTTGCCTTCTCTTTCTTTTGCTTTCCTTTACCATTCGTATCTTTGGATCCTACAGCAAAAAGGGCTTGATCGTTGGAGTGAATGGACCCCATTTGAACAAGCTTATCATGCTCTTTGTTAAGGAATCAATGAAGGCATTCAAGGTAGGCATCTTCCAATTCAGAATGGTGAGTTTTCCTGAATTGAAAGTAGAGACAAATACTGAATAATCTCTTCCAAGCTTCGTGAGAATAGAAAGAATCAACTGTTTATCTTCCTTCTCAAAACCACATTGCTTCAATAATTGTACAAAATGCTTAAACTTAGTGAAAAACTCATTGATGGTTTCGAAATTTTCAGGATTTAGGGAAATCAACTCATTCTCTAGCTGATAGGCCCTCATCTCATCCTACTTACCAAAGAGCTTGGCAAGTTGTTCCCACACTTCTTTTGGAGTAGTAAATACACTGAGATGGAAAAGAAGATCCTTCAAAATATTGAGACAAAGAAAACCATAAGCTTCATCAAGCTTGTTAAAGTATTTGGACTTCTCTACTGCAGAATTTGGCTTCGGTTCTAGGCCCATGGTGACTTTGTAGAATCCCTTTGAGCGCATGACAATCTCAATATCACTCTTCCACTGATGGTAGTTGAAAGGAGTGAGAATATTTTGAGAAGAGGAGTCCATTCTTACAATAGCGAATGCAAATGGAGGGAGTGTAAAACCTGCAATCACAAACAAACAAGAACCATTTAGGTCGACAACCTGCACTTTTCAAGTTGCATCACACCCGACATAGACTATCAAGCAAGCTTGAAGAGTCAAGAATCAATATCCGGGAATTATGTGGAAACTCTTGGCTTCTGGTGCAGAATTGGAAAATAGCTGCAAGTGCAGAATATGCATGCAGTGCAGAATCACCAATGCAGAATCACTAGTGTAGAAAATGCATGCAGTGCAAAAACGTTGGCTTGTCCCTGCCATGAGCTCTGATACCATGTGAAATCTCAATTACAACATATCTATGGAACAAACACAATATTTACTAGAGATGCATGCAACAAAATGTATGGAAACAATGTGCAGAAGGTTTGCAACAGTAAAATAATCTCATAAACTCAGAAGATAGATTACAATGTGTAACAATGCCTACAATAAGCCAAGCAATTCGAATTCCAAAGGTGGTCATTCGAATTGATGCATGAGAGTGGCTTACAATGTAATTAACACCACTCGGCACATCAGTTAGCCACTTAACTAATCAATAATTGACTCTAACAGACTCTGAAACAGACTAACTGAGTCTAATTCAATGCAGAACTCAACTGAATGCCCAAAAATAGGGGAGGGTGCCATATGTATGCAGTTTAATTGAGTGCTAGGTGAGAATCACACCAAACAAGGTCAAACAGTGTAGTAAGGCGCCCTAGGTTCACCAGTTGGTTGAATAATGCGTTAGAGACATGCAAATCACCCCCTGAAAGGTGGAGGAGGCTCAGTAGGTGGCCTAGTTGGCTCCTGGAATGTAGGAGGAGGCTCATTTGATGCTCAGTTGGCTCCTAGAACGTAGGAGGAGGCTCCGATGACTGAAACTATGATTTACTGATGATGTAGACACATGATGGAGTCAATAATACTTAGGATAAGTGGATAATTAAGCTGGAAGACTCAATTAAATGATGCGTGGTTGGAAAATGCTCCAACATTTTTAACATCTATTAAAAAGCACAACTAAAATGACATTGATTTCAACATAGATAAATATAAAGAATAATTTATTTTCACGTTTCCATAATTCAACACAAAATGTAATATTGTTTGTGCTACATGTTCCTTCATATAATATTCTCAATTATAACTTAGAAATTAGAAGTCTAAGTACTTGTGGAGAAAAAAATGAGAATTAACTCACTCACTTAGGATCCTTAATTAAAGTCAATAATATATTAAAAAGTAATCAACACTCCCTAACCATAATATATTTAAAATTATAGATGTAACAATACAAATAATATTAGAATACAAATACAACAGTTGCAACGAATTAAGAAATTTGAAAGAGAAACATTGTGAGACAATATAGTCTTCATTATTTTTATTTTTCATATATTTAAGGCACTCTAAAAATAGCTTGTAGTCTTCATCCGCTTGTAAATTTTTTTAATAATAAAATTAAACTGTATTTTTAAACACAATCCTAATCCAATTGAACATTTCACCTTCTTTAATTTATTATTAAAATCAAGCATCCCACAAGGAATCCATGGTGATAGCTAACAACCAATATTTACATTGGAATCTTTTTGTTTGAGCAAATCATGGGAGGAGATGATGTCCAATAATGGGTTATGTTAAGAAATCATAGCTAGAATTATTATAGTAATTTTTTTGTTTGAGGATACTATGGGAAGAGATCAACTAGTTATTCATATGAAATATTTTTGTTTCAGACATCTATGGGAGGAGAAAAGCAAATGGTGGTTCAAGAAAATCATGGTTGAAGTATAATTTCAAGGCACACCATATCAATAATGATTACTGAAAATACACCATCTAAAAAATCATAGATAAATCAATTCATGTTTTTTGACACTTTTTTTTCTCTCACTAAAGCAATTAAATTAGATTTAAAAAAGAGAAAAAAAAAGATCGCAAGCGACCTGATTACAATAATTTTCCAAATTCCAATCTGTTATTGGGATAGTTTTCTGAACTCCGAGTTCCAACATTATCATACTTTATTTGTCTCAGCCATCACTTTCCTCCTTCTTGACTCTGGCTTTAAATGATTTCAATCATCTGAATCCATATCTATGAGATATTCTATTTGAAATAAAATGTCTGGCTTGGTTCTTCATACCTACGCTCTATCCACAACTGCTTAAGATCAATGCTACTCTCCTTCCTGAACTTCACAAGTACCTGATGATGCTCTATATTATTGATCCTTCGTTATTTCTCTGATTTATCATCTAGAAACATTCCTCTACTACCAGCTCTAGTTCTGTGCTGTTCGATCCTTTGTATCAGTAGTCAACTATCCTCTGAAACAGGTCCACGCTTCACTGAGACAACGGACCTCGATTCTATGGAATCTGAGCTTTCTTTTATGTTTTTCAAAGCTTAAGGGACAAGGTGGGTCTTTACTGGGCCTTTATTAGTTTCTAGTTGTTCCTGAATTAGATTGCAGCCAATATTTGATAACCTGTCTGCTTCCTTGTTGGATCCATGCAAAATATGAAATATTTGGTACTTTGAAAATTTCTGGAGAGTATTATGAATCCTTTCAAGGATCCTATTTAACTTGATGTTGCCGAAATATTTATTTGTGTTTAATTTATTCAGCAGGATTTGTGAATCTTCAAATATCTGAACTTTGGTATAATCTTCACTCAGAGCCATCTAACAACCCTTTAAAATAGCAAATGCTTCTACCTGATTATTGGAACAAATGCCTAATCCCTAGCTGTATTTAAATTCTTGTTTTTTGCTAGGTGAGAAGATCACTCCCCCGACTCCAGGATTGCTTTTAGATGCTCCATCAAAAAAAATTGTGGCTTTACTTGCATTTTCCACCATTTTTGAAATCCGTGTCCGGTAATCTGAGTGTTCGGGCTGATTCATTTTCCAGTCTTTTTCCATTTTTCACTCTTTTGTTGATGGTTATATTTCCAATCCATTTTATCTCTATCGAAGTGAGGGAAGAGTCCAACTCTTTATCATGGTTTCTAATTGTTTCCAGCAGATGAGCCTTCACTTCGATAGCCACCTAATCCGGAGTTTGTATCTGGTTTTTAAATATTCTGTTATTCTGTGATAGCCAAAGTTTCCAATAGATGTATTTAGGTATTGATATACAGATATTTTTCCACATGGGATTTTTTGAAAGGGAGTTTGGATAACTATTTTTCCAGGAGGAGAATAGATCAATGATTGAATTTTGAGTTGGTATGGGGATTTCCAGCTTATGAAGAAAATGGTCCAAACAAAAATCGCGAATGGGCACTTCATGAAGAGATGTTCTATATTTTCCTAACTTATACAACAAAGTGGACATCTATGTGGTACTATGAATCCACATTTTTCAAGATTTTCGCTAGTTAATATTTTCTTATGCATTAGCAGCCATGTGAAGAAATTTATTTTTGGAAGGCAGTAGCGGTTCTGGACGAGCTTCCAAAGAGAAGGTGAATGCAAAGGATTTTGAATTGGTTGTAGCTCTTTGTATCCTTGGGATTCTATGTAGATTATCGAGGTCCCCCATCCCCACTTGTATTTTATATTCCCGTGAAGAGGGGCCAGCCCGTTAAGCTTTTGGAAGAGCATTATCTTTTGGTTTAGCAATCTCTCTGGAATTGCTGGTAGCGCCTAGTACAACCAGTTCCCATTTTCGTCCTAGTATGAGATATCCTCCAGTGTAACAATGCCTTTTGTAGTGATCCATTCTCGAATTTTAGTAAGTGAACCAATGCCTCTGAACGGATGATTTCCCATAATTCTGTGCATCCATAATTTCATTTTTGCCCCATTTCCAGGGATACGATATAGCTTTTTTTGGAAGTGCTCGATACCTGATCTGCATAAATTCCATATGGAAGTACCTCTAGGGATATGTTCAATTTGAAGATTGTAGATAGAGCCCCCTTTTAGATATTTTTTCCAGAGTAATTTGTTGACCGGGTGGGATCGGTTTGAGTAGATTTTCCATAGAATTTTTCCACCCATCGCCATATTAACTAGACAAGGATCTCTTACCTGGAGTCCTCCTTCCTTCAGAGGTCTTTTGACCATATCCCAGATGACTAAGTGATATTTTTTTTGGTTTCCTTTCCCTCCTTTCCAGAGAAATTCTTTGATGAGACGTGAGATTTGATCCATAATAGACTTTGGTGCCATGAATATCGAGGATTGATAGATAGGTAGAGGTGATAACACTGATTTTATCAAGATTAGTTTCCCAGCGTAGTTGAGCCAATATCCCCCCAGGCATGGATTTTTGCCTTCAATTTGCTTATGAATTCATTCCATAAGGATTTTTTGGAGGTTCCCAGGGTTAAAGGGAGACCAAGGTATTTGATTTTTTCCCAAGTAGTGGATCCCGAGAAGCCCAAGAAATGAGCTATTCTGTGGATTGTTTGTTGATATACATTCCATCCGTAAACAACACTTTTTCTACTATTAACTAGTGCTCCTGTAGCATGATAGTAGCTCTGAATGATCTCTTTAAATGATTTTGCAATCTTTAATGAAGCTCCTCTCAGGAATAGGGAATCATTTTAGAGAAGGGATACCTTTAGCCAGTCTTATACTTGGGATTTTTCCTATGTCTCTTGTGGCTTCTAACTTCTTGCTCATTGAGTCCGCCATCAGGATATATAGGAATGGGGATAAGGGACACCCTTGTCGAATTCCTCTCGTAGCCTGGAAGAAATTTGTAGTTCTTCCGTTTATTAAAGGACCAATCCAAGGCTTGTCAATGCAAGCTTTCACCAAGTTTATGAAGCTTTTGCTGAAGCCGAATGCTGATATACTTTGTATAGAAATGAGAGTTTAACTTGATCAAAAGCGTTCGCCATGTCGAGTTTTATAAGCAATCCTTTTTCTTTTCTAAGCTTGCCAGAATGCATTGTTTCCTGTACAAGTATCACATTATCTAGGATTTGTCTTCCTTTTATGAAGCCTCCTTGATTGGGAGAGATCAACTTGCTGAGCAAAGGTTTGATCCTGCAAGCTAGAAGTTTAGAAGTTATTTTGTAAGATGCATTGCATAGTGATATTGGTCTATATCTCTCGAAGGAACCGAGGTTCACTTCTTTGGGTATCAAAGCAAGAAAACTGGAGTTAGTGTTACCTCCCATCTTGGCTTTTTAATGAAATCTTCTGATCATACATATGAGATCTGTTTTGACTATGGACCAACAAGCTCTGTAAAAGTGAATTGTAAAACCGTCCGGTCCAGGGGCTTTGTCTGGCTCCATATTCCATATCAATTTGGCAATCTCTTTTTTAGTGAAAGGCTTCAAAAGATTTTGATTTTCCAACGAGCTGATTATATTTGGGATGTGATCAAGAAAATACGTTGAATTCTCCTCGTCATAGTAATTGTCCTCCGTATACAAGGCGTGAAAGTGAGCTTCTATTTCTTTTTAAAAAATTTCAATACCTTTTACCGCTTCACCTTCTTCTGTAATTATGTTGGAGATGTGGTTTCATAATTTCCTGGCTTTTGCTTGACAGTGGAAAAATGCAGTGTTACGATCACCAGCCTATAACCATAGACTACGCGATTTCAGTCTCCATTGCTCTTCCTCATGGCGGGGATTTCCGAAAACTTTAGATTGGATCTCTTGTTCCATAATTAGATCTGAGGAGGCTATGTCTTGTTCTTCCATCTCCATCTAAAAAAAGACAACTCTGAGACAACTTCATTTCTATGAGAAATAGATCCCTTGGTCGCTTTCTTGATCCAGTTTTTAAAATCCTGTTTTATGTTCTTAAGTTTTTGCTCCCATACGTAGCTCGAAGATCGCGTGATAGGAATATCCCAAGATTTGGTGACTTCCTCTACAAAACCTTTATGCTTAATCCATAGTGGATTGAACCTGAAGGGAATTGGTCCAAGATCTTCCTTGTCTTTCAGATGAAGGAGGATTGGCTTGTGATCAAAGGTTAGATTGGGTATAATTTTCAAAAGAATGATTTTCTTCTCAAGGAGGATCCTGCTCTGGATTAAGAAGCGGTCAAGGCACGCTGCAATGTGATGAGGTATCGTTCTATTGTTTGACCAAGTGTATTTCCCCCTCTTGGGCTTTATGTCCACCAAATCCCATTGCTGCATCAAATCTTCAACCAGACGTAGCATGGAATCTCTTCCATTATTTCCCCCCTTTTTTTTCCTTTGGGTTCATAACTAAGTTAAAATCCCACGCCAGAATGATATTCTGAAGTTTATAAATCTCCAGGAATTCTGATAAGGTATCCCAACAGTCTTTTTTTTCTGCATAGTTAACAGGGACATATAAATTAAATAATGCGATGGTTAACTTACTTTGTATGTGGTAAAGGTCCGTGTAGACCCAGTGTTGGGTAGCAAAGGAGATTTCCAATTTAAATGTATCTTCAGACCACAACGTGGCTATCCCTCTAGAGGATCCTTTGGTGGTAGTAACCTTTCCAATATTCTTCTTCCATTTTGATCTACTTATAGCTAGAAGAGTTTCTTCTTCTATTTTGGTCTCTTGGAGCATGAGGGTGTCTGCTACTTCAATTTTGAGGAGGTCTTTTACCGCATCGGTTTTTGAAGGGTTCCCTAGTCCTCTACAATTCCAAGAGACCAGATTCATTACTTACTATTTGATGGTGGTGGACCACCTTTAGGGGTCCTATATCTGGTATTTCTCCCATATTCCATGTCCATGGTTCGCTGACTTCCTTGCATCTTGTGTTTTTCAGCTTCCTCTTCTCTTATTTCTTTGTTGGATTTCCTCCCAACTTTCTTGGAGGATCTCTTCGTGAAGTCTTCCTCTGGGGAGGAAACCACCTCCGAAAGTTTTTTTTTTGTCATTTCAGCATATGAAGGTGAAGAAGTTACCTCTTTATGTGGGGTCAGTTGTTTTTCCTCGCCTTCTTCTTGTAGCTCTCCCTCTTCCTTTTCTTCGTGGACCACCTGTTCGTCCGGAGTGCTTAGGATTTCAAAATGATTTCGTGAAGCTTCTTCCCTAGGGTTAACATTTTCCAAATGTTCTTTCTCTGTTGTGTGATTTGTTGTCCCAAGAAGATTTTCTTTCCCTTTTGGCTTAGAAGTAGATTTTATCGTAGTTTACCTCTTAACTTGTTTCCACTGTTCTGATTTGAATTTTTCTGTTTTTTCCTCTGTTTGTTTTTGAAATGGTGTGTAAAATGGCCGTATTCTTGGCAGTATCTACACTTGAAGGGAATCTGTTCATAGTCAAGCTCCTGGATGTGGGACCAATCTATAACAGTTAGATTTATTGCTTCCGAGAGTCCTATTTCTAGATCTACTTCCACACATATCCGTACGCAGGTGTATTGATCTTTTTTTTCCACCTTGTCTAAATATCTACCCAATGTATTCCCTATGGCCTCTAAGGATTCCGGGTTCCAACAATGTAATGGTAGATGGGGTATCTTGTCCCAGACAAGAACTGCTGAAGGAATTTCTTGAGTAGGATCGAAATCAGGGGTCCATTTATTCAAATATAGGCCTTTTGGTCCCATGAAATACGACCCATTTCAAAAGATAAGGTCCCTGTCCGTGGCGCTTTCACATAGGAAGACAAATTATCCTTTGGCTACTAGAAAACTTTTGATATCGTCTTCAGTGAGGGGTTTCCATTTCTGTTTCACCCAAGATTCTATGGCTTTTAGGGATGGACATAACCCAGTAAACTGTCCTATAATACCCCTCTCCGAAATATTAAGAGCTGTTCTGCAAGGCCTCTCTACTGGAAGAGCCACGGTAGGGATCCCTGCAAGGATTTTAACAAATTTCTAATGTGAGGATGATACTTGGCGCTTCCCTTGAGCTATAATTATTTTTTTAAATGCAATGATCTCTGGAGTGGTTTGTGAAGGAGGAGGATCCGATCTTCCCCCTGAAGTCATGATTGGAATCCCTTCAGTCACAATGTGATTTCTGCGATCCAGAAGGAACTCGATGTGAGAAGAGAGATCTGAGATCCATAATCGTCAGCTTATGCAATCTGCGGTCCCAGAAGGAACTCAGATCTCGCTAAGAAGGAGCCCTAGCGGAGGCACCAGAGCGATCGCTCCCGTGGTTGCAGAGCAGGCGGCTTGACACTTTTTCAATATTGAGTGTCATTTTGATATTCAACAATTAATTTTTCTATATCTTCAAAATGATTTCCACCAATAGAAGTGATGATAGCAAGTGATTGCAAGACCTAAGACCTATTACAATATACATAATGTTAATATTTTAAGTAGGTAATAATAAAAAGAGAAGAATGGAAATGTAGCTAAAATACTAAAAGATTAATGCCATCCTTTTATCTAATGCATTGAAACTTTTCCATTCTTCAAATTTAAAAATAAAATCCACATAAATATTTGAATTTTAAAGAAATATAACATAAGAAATCCAACCAAACTATCAATTGTGGCTATTTCAACATGGACCGCTTCGTCATTTTTCTACTTCAACATCAATGCATAGTGATTAATGATTGTTGTAAGTATACATACCTAGACTAGAATAACCAAGTTTATATTTGTGTTTTGCTCTCTTTCCTATCAAATAACATAACCAGTGAAATTTACATACATTTCAGATATGCAAAAGTCAAAAGGAATCGTTGGAGCTACACATTTCACTCAAAATTGATTTTGGAGGTTGTATTTAAATTTGGAAAATGTGATATATGCAAGGTTCTTTGCCTCCATGGCCATACCGAACAAAACATTATCAACTAAATAATAAAAACAATGTTTAAAAAATCAATAAAGAATCACAAAGAATAGATTAAGGGAGCAACAATTATTGCTTGCATCATTTCCACCTCCCATGAATAGTCTAGCAACATTTTTTGTGCTAGCAACTCACATAAGCCACATTTCAGGAAAGGAAAAGTAACTTTAGATGTTGATGTTTCTTCTAAAATGACTATAAGTCTAAGAAATCAACAAATGCATTCTTATGGATTTGCAATTTAATTTAATAATATTGCAGGATGATGAATTGATTCTCAAATGTCATTACCTCTGGCAATAGTAGTATGTGAGCACTAAGTTCTAGTGCAACTTGATCTTGAACTAGGAGTAAATCCAACAATTAATTCAGAGCTACTAGATGATAAATGTAACTTCGAAAACTTCTATGAAAACAGGCCACACAAGAGCAGCCTTGAAATGTTGAAATTAAGGCATACATAACATTTACACATGGTATTGCATTTCAAATTCATTATCATTCCTTGCATAAACAAAATAAATATATGAGAAGCAAATAAGAGAAGATTGTTGAACATGAGAAAACAAAATTGCTACAACAACTAAGGTTTCGTGAAATGCCCAAGGTAAAAATGTCCATAGACATCCAAAACCATACACCAAAATGCCTGTAACATGCTTGAATGCTTGTGTTTCATTTTTTTGCATATACACACATTCATACTGATATAGAGCTTGCCTTCTCTTTAAGGCATTTTATCATTCAACCCCTTCTCTTTAAGGCATTTTAAGCAAAATCACAAGATTGGGACCTCCAAGCTAGTACCGTGAGAACATGGGTACCTTGACCTTCGTCATTTCAATATTAAAATCAAGAAATATTCAAATATTTCATTTATGAATTTGGAATTGATTTCTTCTTACCTTTTCATTTCATTTATTTCTTCAGGGTGTTTGTATCATTGTATGTCGATTGGGTTTCAGATTCTGTGTTATTTTAGCTCATATATGCAAGCAGATATATATGTTTGTATTTCTGCATATGCATGTATACATATGCACTTTTTTCTCTATATAAATCGCCTTCATCAGTGAAGTTGTGGATGAATAAACTGTGATGTTGAAAATTCGCAACTAACTGGTGCCGATCTCTCAAGCCACTGTGAGGAAGAATGTGGGTGTCAAATAAGCTTCCAGTTACGTTTGATTCTTGAGTTTCAATAGTTCAAAATCACAATCAAGCCAAAGGAGCCTTTATTCATTAGTGTGAGCCTCAAGGTCAATGGAGTATTAAGCATCTTGTAGGGTTCCATTCTTGTTGTGGTTTGCCCCACCCAAATGGCAAGGTTAAAATAAGGAATGAGGACATGTGGGGGAAAGTTTGGTGGAGTTCACACCTGACATCCAAGTCAAAGAAAGTCCGTGAAATGTGGTGCATCCTGGGCCTTGGGTTTTGTTTCTGAATGCAACTTCCCTAAAAACATTAAAATAAATAAAGGTCAATGAAAGATTATGCACACATCTTTACCCACATATTTATGCTTGTTGAAATCTTGCATGTATTTATAAATTTTGTTAGTTATTAGAGTTTAAATAAAGAGGAAGACTGTGTTGGCTGTTTTATCTTCTCGACATTTTGAGCCTCAAAGTAGGGCTCATCATCAAGAGAAAAGTATCTCGGGTTTTTCAGGTATTAGAGTTTATGAAAAGTAGCAATATTGAGGATATACTCATAGAGTACTCAAGTGCTTTCTTAAATAGTATGTATCTCAAGAAGGAGATGATGAGAGGGAATCTATTCCTTCGATTTCTATTGAGTTTCATCTTAGCTAGGCGTGCCCCACCATGATTTTTGTGGTTGAAGTTTTAACCAATGGGGTTCTAGTTTTTCTTTGTGTGCATAAAGATGTGGGCCTTCTTCTAATTTTCCTTTTAATGTGATGGTAGATGAAAGCATAGGCCAACCAATTCTGGAAAATATGATCTGCCCATGCTGGTCCGAAAAATCTTAGTGCTCACATTGCCTGGAACTTCAGGTGTCATGTGTAATTTGGAAAAAATCTATTTAAAAATTTCTAGATTGTCTGGAGCTTATCACATATTTTTAATTTCAAATGAGATTCTAATTGCAGGCTATTTTTCTAGTTCTTAGGATTTAGTGCATTATTGTGCTTGTCCATGATGTTGCAGAAGCCAAAGATATACACATTTTCCAAAGCCATTTTAATAGAATTTAGATTGAGCGGGCCCTTCCCCAAAAACATATTTTTGGTCGAGATCTACTGATTGTAGTTGAAGTTAAAACTTAAAATTACATTTTCCCCCCATTTCTAATGGTTTGTTGCATGCTCATGTTGTCTTATGGTTACATAGTCTAAAACAATGAGCCTATACTCTAAAGGATCTGAATGCAAAATTCAATCTTAACCTACAATCATTCTCATGGACATAAAATGGACATGTTGGATTATAAGCAGGTTTGTTCCCTATCATTTCTTTGTCATTGTATCAATTTATTTGGAGTCATGCTCACAAACAAATCAAATATATTCCAATGTCATTTCATATATACCCCATTACACTTTAACTTGGACATGGCCTTAGTTTGGAGTGAGTGACTTTATTTTATTTGTGTAATTCGGTTCCTTTTGTTTCTATCTCTAGCTTAATCGTTAACATTGGAGGTATGTGGCAATACCCAATTCAATGGTTGACTATATGCAATCACTTTGGGAGTCTGTCTTTTGGAGGTTCCCAAATTACCTTACTTTCTCTACCTTAACGAGACAATTATATCTAGCAAGATGGATTAATTAGCATTCAATCACCCCTGTAGATTTGATTATTAGGGACCCTTTTTTTTTTCTCTTTCTTGGCATACATTAGAAAAAGAATTTGACATCATGCAATCATCACAAACATAGTAGCTCTTGGATTTGCTAGTCATTTACTTGCTAACTATTTTTTGTTAGGGTCCAATCTCATACATCTACCATTGGAGTGGGTAACTCTTAATGTTGCTATTATATGCTATTGTCATTGGGTGAAAATGTTTGTTAGGAGTTTTTGTTGATTGGAAGTATGAAGTGCTGCAATATCTCATGGATAAAATCTCTTGCAGGCTTTCCAACTAAGGAGGCACTGTATTTCCACAGACTTTGCATTGGAGCATCAGGGAATGTCTACTAAGATGACATGAAATGATTTTTTAACAACTAAAGAGGGATTTTTGTCCCTTGTGACAATTGCCTGTCCCACAAAACCACATCTTGCAACAATTGGTTCTTGCTTATGTTTCCAACCTTGGAGACTCACATGGTGTAACGGGAGGACTAATCAGGGATACTAGAGAAATAATTTATGTGCAGGTCTCATTAGATTACAATGCTATCATAGAGGCTGCAAGACAAAACTTGTGGTTGTTACATCCATATGACTCACAGATTGCAGTTCTCGACCATGATGTTTGGTGTGTAAAGGCCATAATTTAGGTACACATCTCTATTTCCTTTTGTGATTGTTAGTTTGAGGTCTTAACTGTCACAAGTTCCCTTGTTGAGAGTACAAACTGTGTCGATCTGACACATCTTTTTAACAAATTTATGAATTTAAATAAACATGTGAAGTTCCTTTGTTGTGTCTTGTGGTGGATTAAATCCTCGGAATTTGAAATTCTATCCATTGATAGGAAATTGCTACTCTTACTACTATAATAAATCCATTGTTTTTCTTGTCATGCATAAAGTATTAGTTTCTATTGTAGGTGTTGGTATCGTCAATATATACCATTAGATCAAACTCACTATGTTATTTGTCAAATGTATTCAAAGTCACTTTTGTCTGAGTTGAAGTTACCAAACTCTTTCTAAACTCATATTATTGGTGAGTATTTTGACATCATTTTCAAGTATAATAGATACAACATGGCATATCACATTGTTTTTTTATATGTATTAGAACTTAAAGAGGTCAATCAATGATAAGTTTGATTTCTTTGAATATTTTCAGTTCATTGTCTTGATTGTTTGAGGCCTGCACTTTTTTTTATAAAAGTTATGTGAAAATGATGAAATTGGGCTTGGCCTAGTTTAGCATTTTACTCTCTCATTAAACATTAGTTGGATTCTTGTTTTTAATTTGTCTCCTTGGAGAAAATAATCCAAAATAATGTTTAACATTTCTATGGAGCTGTATAACTTGTAAAACAACTTACTAGATCATATTTGGTAAATTGTTGTTCAAATAAAGGAACTAAGGTCATGTTATAGACACACATTGTATCCCATATTTTTCTGGAATATAATAGATGGTTTAATTTCTTTTGGTCTCAAGTGTTGGACGATGAGGGTGAAATGGATGTTCTGAAGCTTGCAATAAGAATGGAGGTTAAAGCTTTAAAATTTCTAATATTGGTTGCTTACTAAAATGTTATTGGTATCTATCTTGTATCAACATTCTTTTATATGGATGTTAATATTTTATCAAGCCACCTTTAGATATGCAAGTAGTAATTACTTTTGAAATGATATAGTTGTCAACAACCTATACTTTGAAGTATTGCAAATGACATTAACTTAGAAGATTGTAATTTTTAATCCAAAAAAAAACCTAGAATTGGAAGACATAAATCCATCCAATTGTTTTTTCAATCAGTTGCTTGAGAGCAATCAAGAAACAATTTTGTTGCATTTACAATGATTAGGTCTTGTAACAAACATGTTACAACCTCATAGGGTAATCATTGTTTTATGGAAAAAAATGTGTTAATATGATATCAAGGTTGCTCCCAGGGTGAGGGCAACCAGATACATAAAAAAATTATAGAGAGTATGCATACTAGAACTACTGATAAACCACTTGAGCCTACTTTACGACTGGATTTTAACATTTGTGAGAACAAAAAAAGGGTTTAGAGTCTTAGGCTATGTTCCTTAAACCATATACATAAGGATGCAATGTCGGTAAAAAATGTCTTGAAAATAAGACCGACATTCAGAAAGGCATAACCAAATAACAAACATATAAACACACATAATCTGGCTCTTGAGCAGATTCAGTTTCCTTCTTCCATTTGTGAGCTTCAAACTGTAAAAAAACCAACACAATCTGTAACATAATTCTGCAAGCTCTTTTCTACACTACCTCTCCTCCTATCGACCATATGGAAAGTGGAGTGGGAGGCAAGATGTCGACTTCTCCAGGTTTATTGAATTTAAGATGGATTTCATATCACTCCACCGAGGTTGCTGGCTATACCTTATTCCTCTTCATAAACAAGAGATGATTTCTTGTTTCCCTTCCTTTGCGACATGAGTTGGGGTAAATGCCTCTATCTTTGGACCAGAATTCATTGATATTTTTAGTATGATGATGGAATTGTGGGAAGGGTCCAATCTACCCTTGTCTCATTAGATAAAGTGAGAATTCTTTGGTTAGGGATGGATGGAAATGAGAAAGATTTTTTTCCCATAGGTCAACTTGATTGCCTAATCAATCAACTCTCTTATATGCAAATCATCTCACACGAACAAACTCCCACACTTCAAACCAATCATTTGACTAAATCAACCAAGATACTTTGTTGTTTGGAACTTATCCCTATGGAATTCCAGAATGTTTGGAACTCTTCTCTACACCCATGGATTTCTCTTTGTTGTTTTCTTTTCTTGAAGCCTCCTCAAAGGTTTTGAGGACTTTTAAAAAGTTCCTAGATTTCCCAGTGCTTGCTTTACATGATAGTAAAGTATCATCTACAGACTGAACATGTGAAAGAGACCCATTGTTAGAAGAGATACAAAGGCCTTCAATTTTTCCACAGATTTTAGCATTTCCAGAGCTCTTCCCAAGGTTCTTTAGCCATGATGATGGATAGAAAAGGATACAGGGAATCCCTGCCTTAAATCCCTTGTGGATCTAAAAAAGTTGCTAGGCCTCCACTAATCCAAACTACAAATGAAGCTATTGATATCAATTCACTTACTCAATCCACCCATTCTTAGATGAATTTGTAAACTTCCATGGATATTCCATTGGAAAGTTTCTTGCAAGATATCTTAAATGCTACTACAAAATACCACGAGGGGATACTTTATCAAGCAATGATGGTCCTTGATTAAAATGTAATATTTTTATTTAAGTAGTAACATTATATTATATCAAAGTAAAAATAACATTACAACTGTTTGCATGTGGTTGAGTGTTCAAAATATAGAACCATTCCCATAACCAAAACCAATGTGCCCAAGAATTCAAGCCATAGGACCATCCTGAACCAAAATCAAAATACCAGGTTTGTGACTGAGTTATTACATTGAAAATAACATCATATGGGCTGGAAACAAACCATAAGATGATCTAAACCCTAACAAAACCAAAAAATTGAGCCTACATATGAATAAAAACCGTAGAAACAAACATGAAAATTGACATACCCCCCCCAAAGCCTAACTAGAGGGTGGAGCTGTAGGAGAACCAGATGGAGTATCCGGAGGTCGAGTTTCCAACGAGAGAGGAACGCCCAATAAAACAACATCCTGTGGTGACGAGCTGCTAACATGTTGGTAGTTGAAAAAGGAAATTAAGTAGGCCATTCACTTTTTGAATTGTTCCACTTTGTATTGCAGGTTCTGGATATCCCTTCTAGTGTCAAATGATAGATTGAAATTGGACTCAAACAAACCTTTTTAATCTACCAATTTCTTGGAAGAAGATGCATGTTTCTCTCTCTTGCCATGATTATCATGCTCTTGGACGTGAACAAGCTACTATCCCAACCACTACTATGCAGAAGAGAATCCTTGGAAGGATTGGGGGTAAATTGAAAGCCCAAAGGATTTCCCATGTCGTCAAACCACCCTACTTTACAACCCTAAATATTCTCAGCAAAATTACCTTCGGTTGGATCCTTCATGCTTGGTCAGGAGACTAAAGATGACGATTTAGAGCCCATAGAAGACCAAGTGATGATGGTGCACTCCCTAGAGACACTAGGCACTCCTAAACGTTGCTTCACAGCATGCCTAGAATGACCACATAGATGGGGATGAGGCATGGCGGACCAACAAGCATAAAGCCAAACTTTTGAATGAACCTTTCCATCCTCACTTGTTTGTCTAGATAACCACCTGAAATCACTTTGAATGCCGCAGATAAAACCGTACGCAAGAATTGAATTATTTCTGGAATCCATGACATCAACCCAACGTAATTTCCAGGCTAGGCTAACTCTTCCATTAACAACCATCTCATCAAAGGAACAATCTAGATTGATTCCCAAACCTTCCTGACAATGAGGATACATGAGATCCCATGTGAAATGTTTAATGCACTCAAAAACTATCCTTTTATCCTTCCATAATGTTTGAGATTGACTGCCATCTGTCATGGACACCCATCGACTGTAGATCATCATGCTCGTGAATATAACACCCCATATAGGGAGGAGTTCTCCCGTTGAGCTATCGTCCAACAATCTTTCCATATCTTGTAGTCATTATGTAGAGAATGTGAGCAGATGATTTCCTCACTCCTACAAGTGACTCCCAAGTTAACCAATTTGTTTGCAATCTTATTCACCTCCCTTCTCACATGGGAAGGGATGATAACTAGGTGAGGAGAAATGAGATATGATAGTGTTTATAGATGTCCCAGTAGTCACTAGTTGGGAGTGACCTTCTCAGGATTGGAGCAATGGAGCATTTTGGAAAGAAGCAATAAAATGATTAGCGAGTCTCCTTCAACAATGAGACGATGCATGTTTAATTGAATATCTTGTTAAAGAACTTCGATAAGATCCCATATCTCTGCAACATTATTGGCATCGAGCTTGATGCTTCTAGTAAGAATTTGAATAATGTGAGCTTGATCATTTATGAAAACCACCCCGTAACTTGCAGGGCCTGTATTTCCTTTGAAGGCATCATCAAAATTAATTTTCATGAATCCATTGGGAGGGATAGACCAAATAGAAGGACTACAGGAAGACACATGCCTAGAAGGAGGGTTGATTGAGGAGGAGGGAGTTGTCAAGCCCTAAATTGATTAAATTTGCATCTCCATAGGGTCGCCTGAGAAACCCTTCTTAGTCCAAGTCATGATGTTCACCATTTTAATAATTGAGATTTTAATTCTATCCCAAGACATTTTTTTTTGTAAGTACCCATGGGGATTTGAACTTGCGACCTTCCATTTACAACTTCTCGACTCAATTAATCATCACCAATTTCTCTAACCCTCATGGGCTCTAAGAGAGTTTTTGAGAGATGAGCATTCCTCTATTTCTTTCCTTCCAGATGTGCCATAGGATGAAACCCGGGTAGCAGCTGCCAAATTCTATTTAATATTGGGTTTTTGAATGCTGAAGTATGCCATCCTGAAATTGTTTGTGTAATTCTATCCCACTGTCTATTTGAGGTGTACATGAGCATTGAAATTTGATCCCATAACTGGTTACTGAAATTTGATCGAGGAGGTGTTCCATAGTTTCTTCTTGTTAATTAGGATGCAGGCAGATTGAAGGACCCATGAAGTCTATTTTCCTTAAATGATCCTAGGTGAGTATGCTTTGATGCATAACTTGCCATAGAAAGATACTAACCTTGGGTCATAAGTTAAGGGTCCAAATATTTTTCCAGGCATTCTTCAAATGTGAAGGCTCAATCTGGGCCTTTAGAATGTAAGCTTCTTTGGTAGAGAAGGTGCCTTTAGGCAAGTGCCCCCATTTGAGAATATTTGGCCCCTCCCTCTGCTTGATTTTTTTTTTTTTTTTTATAAATAAAACGGATAAATGGTATTAAAAAAAAAGAATGGTTGAGCCACGGCTGAAGCCAAAACTGGATGAATACAATGTTCAAAAATTCAGTAGCAAATTGCTACGAGATGAAGATTTTTATTTGAAAAAATTGATTTATGTAGGCCATGATGTTGATCTGAGATCATATGGAATGATCCATATTCACAGATTTTATTTGTTTGACCTGTAGAGTAATCAGTCAGTTGATGTAGATCAATGTCCATTGCGATTTCCTTATAAGAATTCGCATTCATATTATAAATGATTCACATTCTCATGCAGCTGCAAAGTATCTCGGCATCTGAAGGTGTTTCTAGTTGGTCTAATTCGCATTCCCTAGGTTATATCCTCCTTGTTTGTTCTCTGCATGAAGGTGTTGCCAGTTGCATAATAACTTGGTGCCTCTCAGATCTCAGCGTGAAGGCGCTGTTGCGATGACATATTCTCTGTTGCAATCCTTGGGCTGGTTTCATGATAGCTCGGGGATTATACCATATGCTCGTGGTTGTGTAATTCCAAACGAGCTGGATCGATCACTTCATCTCGTGAAGAAATCAGAGTCTTCATATGGTATCTACAGGAATGGACAGTTCAAGGGATGTGATGATGGCAAGATTCTTTATTGGTGAATTCAATATTTCTAAATTCAAGATTAGTTCCGGCGTTTGCTTCCAAATCCACGTCATGATTTAGATTTCTCATACTGTGATATGCTCTGAATTGATTGAAGGAGTTTGCTATTCACTGGATTCGATGGACAATTCGTTTTAATGCCAGGTTGTTGAAATCTGTATTCAAGTTGAGAGATTTGATAATTACCATAGAATATCCAAACACCCGTATCTTGTTAATTCTCTATTCTTTGGCAATTTGGAAGCCTTTTAGCAGAGCTAAGGATTTTGCTAAGTTGTTAGAACAAGTTCCCAATCCCCATCTAAATCGTAATCTCAGCGAACCTTCGGTGAACAACAAAGCCCCTCCTGATCCTGCCACTCCTGGATTTCGTTTGGATGCCCCATCAAAATGTAGACTGTCCATAGCTTACTTATTCCTCCAGTCTTGAAAATTAGAGTTGGGAAGTTTGATTTGTCATGGCGGTGAATATAAAGATCGAAGATTGAGTTTTTTTTTCCCCGGGAATGGGGAAATGGTTCCGGTCGAATTCAACTCATTTGTGTTGAGATTTGTATCCATCCCGAGTTTGGAAGCATTCAAGCATTATATAAGCAATCCTTTGGCTTTCCCAGCAACTTGCAGGGGGGTGTAATGGGTTTCATGGAAAATGGCTTCATTTCTGGCTATCCAGATTTTCCAGCAGGTGAACTTGGGGAGGGTTATCGAGATTTGGGACTAGAGTTTTTTTTTGGAAAGGGGAAGAGTATAAATGGATTTCCACTCTTTGAATAGGTAGGTGGTGGTATTGAATGATGACATGCCGATGTTAAGTTCATGAAGCATAAGGTTCCAAACAATTTTTGAGAAATGGCAGTTCAGGAAAAGATGATCTAAAGTTTCAGAATCCTTGTAGCAAAGGGGGAATCGGTGTGGTCCAATGATTCCTCTTTTGATTAGGTTGTCTCTGTTAAGTACCTTCCGGTGTATAAGAGTCCAGATGAAGAAGTTTATCTTAGGGAGTCCAAATGGATTCCAAATTGACTTCCATAAGTTTTTTATTGAGTCTTCATGATTTTGAATGGCATTGAAGCCTAGGATAATAGTGTAATTTCCTTTTGGAACCCATCCACGTTCATCTTTGTCCTGAAGTTGAGTAGGATCACATCCATTTAATTTTTCAATGAGGAGATATCTGGAGGGCTCGAGATTGGTTGGAATTGATATGTTTTTCCAGATCCACCATGCACCAAGAGTATCCCATAGACTAAAGTAATTCAAAGTTTTGATTCCATGCTGTGTAAGCCATTGGGATATGTCGTTGAGCTCTTGGATATCCTGTAATGGTTTGTTTCCCATTATTTTATCAGTAAATATGTTAATTTTTCTTCCATCTCCAGGAATCCAATAGAGCTCTTGGGTGAAGAATCCCCATGTGGCTTTGCATAAAGACCATACCGAGGTTCCTTTAGAGGTTGGCCTGTTGTCCAGGCATCTTAGATTATCGCAGTTGAGATATTTCCTTCTTAACAACTGGCTTACGCGATGCTGTCTTTTATGCAGATTTTTCCAAAGCAATTTTCCTTCCAGTGCCAAGTTTGCCTGGAGAGAATTACAAATTTGGAGTCCGCCCGAGAGTTTTGGATGTATTATGATGTTCCAATTCACTAAATGAATTTTATTTTCATTGTTTTTCCTCTCGTCCAGAGGAATTCTCTCGAGAGCTTACTGATTCGTTCAGATACTCTTTAAGGTGCCTGTAGGATGGACAATTGGTAGATAGGTAGAGCTAATAAGACAACTTTCACTAGAATAATCTTTCCAGCTGTGTTGAGCCATTGTCCTCTCCATCTTCTGATTTTGGATTTTATTTTACTCATCGTATCATCCCATATTTTGGATTTTGCGTGTCCCTGTGTAATTGGGAGACCCAAGTATGTAAATTTGTCCCATTGCTTGTGGAATTTAATTCCAAGGATCTTTCCAATGTTGGTTGCGGATACGTTGTTCATATTCCATCCATATACTGCGCTTTATGAAGATTGATCTTGCCTCCTGAGGCATTGCAGTACCAGGTTAAATATTGTTTGATGTTTCAGGCAATATTGGAAGAACCTCCTCCCAATAAGAGAGAATCATCGGAAAAGAAAGTGTGATTAAGGGGCATGGAATCAAAGGTTAGATTGAGACTAGGTAAGAAGCATGAATTTAGATCAGAATTCATTTTTCTGTTGAGAGAGTCGGCCAGAAGGAGGAAAAAGGGCATCCTTGTTGGATTCCCCATGTGGCTTGGAAGAAATTACTAGGTCAACCATTTACTAGGGGAGAAATCCAAGGCCCTCTTATGCAGGCTGAGATCTATCTGATAAAGGTTTCCCCAAATACAATTTTTTTCATAACTTTAAATAAGTATGAGTGCTTTACATGATCGAATGCATCGGCCATATCAAGTTTGATCAACATACCTTTTTATTTTCGGATATTGCTGGAATGAATAGATTCCTCTATTAGAATGACGTTGTCAAGGATCTGTCTCCCCTCTAAGAAGCCTCCTTGATTATTTGAGATGATTTTACTGAGTAGAGGTTTCATTCTTTTTGCTAGCATCTTGGCAATTATCTTATAAGATGAATTACACAATGAGATAGGTCCAAATCTGGCAAAGGAGTTTGGATTTGTCTCTTTTGGTATGAGAGGTAGGAATGTGGAATTGCTGCATCCACCGATATTTGATGTTGAATGGAAGCTCCTGACCATTCTCATGTAGTCTTTTTTAATATACTTCCAGCAAGATTTGTAGAAGTGTATGGAGTATCCATCTGGCCCCTGTGCTTTGTCAGGATCAAAAGACCAAATGGTGTTGGTAACTTCCTGCTCTGTAAATGGCTTGAGAAGGACATCGTTGTCTTCAGGCGTGATGCTGTTCGGGATACGCTCTAGGAGAATTTGCTCTCCTTCTTCTCCAATGTTTTCGTCCTCTGTGTATAGGCTTGAGAAATGGTTGTGAGCTGCAATTTTGATGTTTTCATGTCCATTGATAGAAAAACCATTTTCTATTTTAATTTCTGAGATATAATTAATTGACTGTTTGATTTTGGTTTGCTTGTGGAAATATGAGTTGTTCCTGTCGCCAGCCTTGAGCGAGATGCTATGAGATTTCAATCTCCAAAATGATTCTTCCCTGCGAAAGGCTTGGTAAGCCTTGGTCTGGTGCCTGGCTTATTCCTAAAGCATGGAGCTATCGATGGGTTGGTCATTATGTAGGATTTGGATGGATTCCAAATTATCAACCATTTTCTTTCTAAGATTAGACGGAGGGGGGCAATTAGATTTGTCCCATTCCTTTAGAGCCTTCTTGGTGATGATTTGGACCATTCCTTTAAGGCTTTTGTTCCCAAACAAATCTCGGGGACCCTGAAATGGGGATTTTCTAGGATTTGTCTAGTGTGTCCCAGAAACTTGTGTGGTATAGCCATTGGGGACTAAATCTGAAGGGAATTGAGCAAAGGTCTTCATCGTCTTGGAATTGGAGATGGATCAACTTGTGATCCGAAGCCAAGTTTACCATAAATTTTGAGATGATTGTTTGTCTATCGTTTAGGAGGATGCTTTGAACTAGAAATCTATCCAACCTGGCCATTATGTTCCCTTTTCCTATTCGCTTGTTGGACCAGGTGTACTTTCCTTTCTTGGGTTTGATGTCAAGTAGGTCCCATTTCTGAATGAGAGATTCTACTTGAGATCTGAGTATATCCTTTCCAAAGATACCTCCCTTTTTTTCAGTTGTGGAGAGGGTAATGTTCATACCGCAAGCTAGAATAATATTATGTGGAGTATATGCATCTAAGAAGTCTTCCAGGAGCTTCCATCAATCTTTTTTTTTTCTTTCAGTGTAAATGTTAGGAACATACAGATTGAAGAGTGCAATTTGATTGTTTCTTTGGATGTGAGTAAGCTCTATGTAGATCCAATGCTGAGTGGTGAAGGAGCTGTGCAAATGGAATTTTTCTGAAGACCACAGGGTTGCTAGGCCGCTAGATGCCCCTTTGGCGCTGACAACATTTCCTGTATTTTTTTCCATTTTTCGCTTCCAATGGCAAGGACAAAATTTTCATCGAGTTTTGTCTCTTGGAGTAGGAGGATGTTTGGCATGCCAATTTTTTGGAGATCTTTGACTGGTTCTAATTTGCTGGGACTGCCCAGTCCTTTGCAATTCCAAGAGACCAACTTCATTATCTAATGTTGTGGGCAGAGGAGGGTCCTCCTCCTGCTAAGTCTCCCATTTTCTTTCCTTCTAATCGTGCTCTGGTGTTCCTGCTAAAAGCCATGTCTATTGTTTCTTGAGATCCTTGTATTTTCTCGCGTCCCGCTTCTTCTTTTCTTAGGTGTTTGCTTATTTTTCGACCTAGCTTTTTGGATGATCTATCAATGAGATCTTCCGAAGATGCAGGGGATGCTATAGGTTTAGCTTTTGTGACTTCTGCATAGGAGGGTGAGCCTTTATTTCTATTGGGGCTTGGGTTTTTTTGGGGCTGATGGTCTTTCGTATCTTCTTGGGTTTGGGGTGTTTCTTGAGACTCTTGTTGCTCAGGGATTTATCCTTCTTCTGGGACTTCGGGGGTTTCCTGGATTTATGGTATTTCAAGAGTTTTGAATCTGTTCTTGTTGTTGTTAGCCATAGGGTTTTGAAGCTTATGATATGATTTTATTGAGCTTTGACCTTTTGATGAGGTTTTTGGTCCTGTTTTGGCGCTTTTTTGAATAGCTGTCCATTGTTCTTTTTTCCTTCCTGCCTCCGGATATGCTGGCTTCTTCTTGCAATATCGAGTGAAGTGCCCATATTCATGGAAGTACCTGCATTTGAATGGGATTTGATCGTAGTATATTTTCTAGATGTGTGACCAGCCTGCCACAGTGAGATTTATGGATTATGGGAGTCCGTGTTCCAGATCAACTTCAACGCAAATCCTTGCACATGAGAGCTGATCCTTCCTATCAGCTTTGTTTATGTATTTTCCAAGGACGTTTCTGATGGCTTCTAATGATTCAGGGTTCCAGCAATGGAGAGGGAGGTATGGGAGTCTCAGACCGGAACTGCGGAGGGGACGTCTTGGGTTAGATCAAAGTATGGATTCCATTTGTTTAGGTAGAGCCCTTGCGGTCCCATGAAGTATGACCCATTCCTGAAAATGAACTCTCGATCATGCTTGCTTTCGAAGACAAATGCGAAGAAGCCCTTTCCTAGGAGATAAGAGTTAACTTCCTCCGAGATTAAGGGTCTCCAGTTTCTTTGAACCCATGTATCAGTGGCTTTTGGAGAGGGCCACAGACCTGTGAATTGAACTATTAAACCTCATTCTGAGAGGTTAATAGCAGTTTCGCAAGGTTTCTCGATCGGGAGTGCTACCATGGGTATTTCAGAGAGATTTTTCACGAAATTTTTTTTTTTCTGAGAAGCCAACAAAGTATTTTTTCCTTGTGCAGAGATGAGCTTCATGAATTCATTGATTTCAGGTGGGGGAGCAGGGGGACTAGGGTCCCCATCAGAAGCCATGATTTTGAGGTCTGAGCCCCAGCCTGAGGCCACGTCTGGGTTTCTTCCTGCTGGTTAGGATTCGTCAGAAAAGACCAGATCACGATCGACAAGGTTAAAGAGCCTTCACCGGTAGCTCTTGCCGGTACGGTCGGAGTCTCCAATGCGCTCGATCTCAGATTCCTCTGTCAGCTCGATGAGTCTGTTTATGGCTGGCCTCCAATTGCAGATGGCAGCTACAAAACTGCAACAAGTGTAAACAAAAATGGTTTTGAGGACCCTCTGCCTGATTTTCTTATGTTCCATCTTGGTACACCATTGTCCAAGTCCATGTGATTGGGTAAATTCAAGTCCCTCTGGGTGATTTTCCATTGCCTCCAAGTTTCTTCACGATTTCCTTCAATCCAAAAATCTGCTAGTTTTCCAAGGCCATGGTTGAGGAGGCTAAGACGAACTTCATCAAGATTGTTATCTTCCCCAAGAGGAGGAAGTTGCTGCCATGAATCAGGCTAGAAGTTTGCATGTTTTCCATTCTTTATTTCCCAAAAGGCATGCTCCTAAATAAAACTTCGATTCTGCCAGGATGCTTTTGAAATGGATGAGCCATTTCTTTGCTCGTTCCATCGACTAAGTTGTTCTTCATTAATCCCCTCCGTGTATTTCTGCATCCAAAGTTTGGCCCAAATTTCTTTTGGATTTTTAAGCCACCTTCACAAGATTTTATCCCCAAGTACCTGATCAAGAAGCCGGGGATCCTGAATGCCCAGATCGCCCTCTAAATTGAGATTGCATAGCTCCGTCCATATAACAAGAGCCCATTTTCAACCATCTTTATTTCCCTACCAAAGTAAGCATCTCTAAAGGTTCTTGATTTTCTTGAGCACTGAGCTAGGAGCTACCAAAGATGAGAAAAGATATATGGGAATATAATGGCCTAAAGGACTGACTTAAGAAGTAGGAGATGCCTTTCCAGATTAAGGGATCCGAAGGTCCAAGAGAATTGATGTTGATTGAGAGCAACTAACAAGTCTTCCCAAGTGCTATTGCATAACGCATTGTCCATGAGAGGAATGCCTAGATATTTGGATGGAAGGGAGCTCCTACTAAATCCCAAGATTATTGAAATATGCTCTTGCACTAAACGAGGAGTGTTAAAGAAGAAGATATGGGACTTGTATGGATTGATAGAGGTTCGCGAAGCTACACTAAAGTCATCCAGGATGGAGTGTATTTTCGTGGCCTCCCTGACCGTGGGTGGACCCATCATCATTGTGTCATCCACAAATTGATTATGGAAAATGGGGGGGTCCAAATTATGGAGAGGAAGACCACGAAGAGAGCCATCCAAAATAGCCACCTTGATAGTTATTCTTATCCCTTCCACCATAATAACAAATAAAAATGGAGAGAGAGGATATCCTTGTCAAATTCCCAAATAAGGAGAGAAGGGAGCTGAAGGTGACCCATTAACAAGTATTGAAAAAAAGGCAGAAGAAGTAAGATTCATAATCCAGCTTACCCAATTCTCACTAAAATCAAAATCCAAAAGGATACTTTGCATGTATTGCTAGCTTAGCTTGTCGAAGGCCTTGGAGATATCTAGTTTTAGAAGCATGCCTTGAGATTTGGTAGTCTTCATGGAGTGGATGACTTCATGCGCGAGAATAACATTGTCTAGGATCTTCCTCCCTTCCACATATCGAGTTTGCTCAGGCAAGATGATGAATAGAAGAATAGGTTTGAGATGAGAAGTGATCACCTTCATTATCATATTGTAAATGACATTACACAATGATGTTGGGTGGAAATTCTTATGATTCAATGGCCTCTCCTCCTTCGGAATTAGAGTGAAAAAAGTAGCATTGAAGGACGGGAGGACCATCCCTAATGATCTGGAGTCTTCTATGATTTTCCAAACCTCTTCCTAGATGAGATGTAAGCAGTGGTGGAAAAAATCCAATATGAATCCATCAAGACCTAGTGCTTCCTGCTTTCATGTCATGAGTGGCTTGATCAACCTCCTCCTGAGTGATCGACCTCATCAAGGCTTCATTTTGATCCCCCGAGACTAGGAAGGGAATATGCTATGTAATTTTGTTGATGGCTTCTGAGTGATCTGGAATTGGATCCTAGAGGAAATCATGATAATAGGACGTGAGCTCTTGCTCAATCTCCTCATGCTTGGTGAGCCATTGCCCTTGCGCATTGTCCAAATGGGTAATGTGATTTATGTTCTAGCGCTAAATCATCAATTGATGGAAGAATTTAGTGTTATTCTCACCTTCCTTAATCCATTGAACTCTTGATTTTTGTCTCCGCAAAGTTTCTTCCTAGGCATATCGTTCCTCTAATTGTTGGTTCACCTGATTTTATTCTTCCTAAAGTTGGTCAGTATGACCTTGTGAAATGTAGGATTGTTAGATTTCCTGGAGACGTTGTTCAAGAATATTATGAGCCTGAAATATGTTTCCACAAGTATTATTGTTCCATTCCTTTAACTATTGTTTCATAGCTTTCAAATTTTGCTGGAATTTGAACATTAGAGTACCACGAGGGATGGCAATCTCATTCCACCATTGTTGCATTTTATCATTGAATTCTGGGTGTGTCAACCATTTTTTTTTGAATCTGAAAGGGTGCCTCTTTGGAATGCCTGTAGTATCCAACCATAATTGGATAGGCCAATTGTTGGAACCCGCAACATGAAACACTACACAATGGGGTCGCCTTTCTTGACATCTCATCGATGGTTTTAAGCATCAGAAAATGATGTTGCTACACGTCGGTGTAATGATGTTTCTTAAGAGATGTGTTTTCCAGTCGCTTAAGCGATGTTTCTTCCTTCTTCCTTAGATCAACTACTTTTATTGAAGCATCGGCCCACATGTTGTTGTCACATTGACATAGTGACGTGCGTAAAGTAGATAAAAAGTCGAACATGCATCCAAAAAGAGACAACTTCAAACTGGGTTAACATTAGCCTAACGGTGGAAAAGTGAAGTCCAAAATCTATTGACCAAAAAAAATAGTGGACCTTCCGTCGAACTAACGTTGAGTATTTTTCTTAATCAATGTTGGAGTTATGGTATCGACGTTCAACCAACACCATTTTAATGTCGTTGGAATGTACAAAAAGAGTCATTCACAGTGTAGAGATGAAAGTTTCTAAACATTTAAAAAGGGACATTTGCAAAGGAGCTGTAATGTTGACTAAATTTTCAAAAAGAGATGTCTAGAATTGCACCGAGGAAAAAAAGTGGAGGATCCATCGAACAAATGTCGAGTATTCACTACCATAGGGATGCTATGAAATCCCTAGCCAAAACCAAAGGTCCAATTAGTGCTTGAAGCCAAAATTTTAAAACGTAGACTTGGGATTGGAACTAGCAAATTAGGGTCCAATTGGACTCGACATGGACTCAGATAAGAATGCATAATAAGAACAAGAAACCCAATCACTTTAAGATTCAACAACATTCCTAGTGGTAAGAATGGTAAATTTATTCCCCAGTATTGTTATTGAAGGAGATAATGTCAATTTGATGGAAGAACTATCAAAAGAAGAGCTACATGTGGTTCTACATTCTTTTTAGAATGACAAGGGTATAGGTCCAAATGATGGCATGTTCATTGGTCACCTCCACCCTCATGTGGGTTGTAGAATCCATCTCGCTTCTATTTGTGCGATGAGGTCATGTATTAACCAAATTATTTCTATACTCTAATAGATTAATTCTTCTATAAGTTGGAAAATTTGGCCAAAGTATAGAGGAATTAATCCATTAAAGAGTAGAAAACATCAAGACATCAATATTCAAAAGAGAGAAGCAAGTAGTGGAATTTGGATTCCATTTATAATTATGAATTCCATATAGGTCTCCCTTAACTAGGGTAGGAAACAAGACAAGATATCAATCTTCCAACAAATATCTATGTATAAATCCCATTGACCAACCTATCCAATGTGGAACATGGACAAATGAAAATAAACCAGAGGAGATAATAGTTTTGTAACTAACTAGCTCTCACCAACTATCATTTGGTAGCATCTCCACTACCATCACTAATCACCAATGGTTATGTTCCTAACATAACAATATGACGTCTAATGTATCATAGACACATCAATAAAGTATATCAACTTAACATCTGAATTACCCCCATTCTAGCATCCCTAGGTAGAAAACAGAGCCAATGACTCCCCAAACCTATCGATTGTGTCATCCTTGAGATAAAATATATATGCATATATTGAGAAATTGACTATAATTGGAATACCCTTAAAAATTTGAAACAATTGGATAACCAACCTTTTCAATTAACATGACTACTAGGCAATGTTGCATAATGCATGGCTCGCCTAGGAATTATGCTTGTGTACTCCATCCTCTTGGTATGTTCTCTCTAGATACACCACCTACCACAATGAATCTAACAACAATATGCATCCCTAACTCCACAATTAATGCATGCCTAGATTGATTTGCAATGGAAACCATTACCTCACTCTCCATGGGTCCTCTATTCATCATCCTCTACCATGCCTTGTCTTTTGGCTTCCTCCCCATGAAAGGAGAAAGCAATATAAGCATTAGTAGATGGTGAGAAATATTACACACACACACACACACACACACACACATTTCACTTCTCCGCGAGTAAGAAACTTGAGTACATTTGGTATTTGCATGCTTGAGAAACCATCGCAACCATTCTCTAGCTCAATAACCAAATGAACTTCCATTGGACAAGTTTACCTATGGTATGTTGGATAATATGGGCCCCTTTGTGATGGGTATAAATTATGGGGAAGGAAGTTAAGCAATATCTAACGAACTCTTCAAAGTGGAATACCTATCATATAGGTATTATAGATTTTTTTTAAATTGGGTTAGGACCATTGCATTGATAGAAACATCCCTAATTCAAGTGAGGATGTGTTTGAGAGTGAGGACGAATTGAGTATGGCATAGTAACATTATATTTTTCTTGAGTTTGAACTCGAGGTTGGATATGGGTTGGATATGAACCTAAGACTAGAAATAAGAACCTATAAAGAAGTTGAGTCCTTAAGGTAATTTAATACAAACACCTTAAAGGTGGTATAATTGTCAATAATTGATTATTGAATGGGTTCATATGTATTGATACATATTGGCAAGTTTTCTAACATATGGAGCATCCATAGTGGATAGGTAGATTTTTTATTCTAAGGATCCATTTTAACTATCAAGAAAAGTAGTATATATAGGGATTTAATACAAAAAATAGGGGCATCGAAGTATCCTCCACATGCAAGTTTTAAGGTTAAAAAGTATGAGATGGAAACAACCAAAAGAACCACTTATAAAGAGTCATATTGTTCATAAACATAATGACATAAAGTAAAGAAAGGCATACACTTGATAAAATAACCACCAAAATTAACCACCGCAATAATAGGAGGAGGCTAGTCATGGTCATATAGGGTAGGCCCTAGATTGAAATAGGAGGGATAACATGGACAAGATAGAGTAGGATTTTCCCATTTCCAATAGATATAAGGGATTGGGCCCTTGGGAAATAGAAAGGGATAATGTTAAGATTTTTTTTCATTATAATATGGACTAGGGGTGGCCTCTCAAGTCATGCTCATGCCTCTCACAAACCTACCTCATTCTTAGTCATGCTCGGGTATTTTGTGATTGTGGATCCTAGTTGATGCAAGTCATTTTGGCAAGATATGTGGGCTAGTTGGTCAAGGTGGGTCCCATGCTACCATTCTCATGGTGCATGGCGCTTCACACTAATAATCCAATCAATGTTGTAGGTTTCCATTTCAAGCCATCTTTCTACATATGTATTGTAATCTACACTAATAGGCTAACACATATGAGCATGCCATCAATCAAATAAAAATTCGGTGGTAAGACATTTACATTGAATAACACATAATTTTTGTTCTTTCAAAGTAAAAAAATGATATATTGTCTCATAAGCTTCCAAGGATAATGAAATTAAATTTCGTTGGGCAGTATACCACCAAATAAGGACACCCACCATGAGAGGGAGGAAAAACAATATTGTTGTTAGAGAGCCTTGTCCTAGACCCATATGGCCTTATACTGGTTGCCATAAAGCGAATGTGCATCATAGGTGAAGATAAACCAAAAGAAATGCATTCTAATTACCCACAATATTGAAATACTACTTAACTAACCAGAAACCAATACATTCAAGAATCTAGATACCAAGCATAATTAAAGCAAATTAACAGTTACACCAAGAGAGTGACTACATCATAGTGAAGGATAATTGGTAGGTAGCATTCGATCTCCTTGCATGTAGTGGTGTTAGTGGTATGAGGGTTTGGACGGTGAAAAAGTGATGATCTTCTATTGCTTCAAACTATTCAAAAATAATAATGTCTAACCTCATCTCTATCTCTCATCCTTGCATATATAGAACTCAAATTCTCAAATCTAATTTGCCCTAACTGCTAGAGAAAAATGAAATAAAGCACACTAAAGCCAAAAGGATTTGCCTGGATACCAAGTGCATTATCTTGTTGTTTAGGTAAGCCTTTTTTTCCTTTTTGATTATCCTTTCTTGATGTTTTAGAGGGTATTTCTTGATATTTAGTCATTGACTAAAAGAACTGCATTTTTACTCCCAAATTGAATTCCTCCTATCCAACTCAAAGTTTTGTAACACATGAACTTCATAATCGCTACCATTTGTCTCAAGTTGTTGCTTTGACTAAGCTTTCTATGATAAAGAAACGTTGTTGTTTGGAAGTCCTTTTGTGCTCCTTCCATAAAATAAACTTGACACTAGGTTGTTCAAGCAACCTCTAACCTTGAGTTTTACTACAATAGATAGTACACATTGATGGAATTCATACCATCACAATCACCCTCCTCAAGGAATAATTATAACGCTAGTATCCATTGAATTTTAGAATTGTTTCCAATAGTGTAATGCTTGAAAAGATGTTGTCATCAATCATGGGCTTGTTGACTTTCGACCTGTATGCAATTCCCTTGCTAAAATATGACTCCACATCATCATGCCATGCACCCTCCTTCAATATCGTTTCTAAGTAGATCTCATATGATATCATTATATAAAGGAAGAAATTTCAAAAACATTCTTTTTCTTGGCAAAATTAGGATATATATTAATAATGACAACCAAGACAAATAAGAATTTTGTTTATCATGCAAGGAAGGTCAACTTAGTCTTTAGGATTAGCCAAAAATAGCACAACTACTACTTACAATTTCACATATTGGGAAATGCCAAATATCCACTACTTGTAACTATTGTTTTATTGTTTTGTCTACAAGAAATTGCTAACTTTTCTCAACCACAAATTCCTCTCCAATAATGTTGTTTCTTCCCCTCATACCTGTATGCTAATATTTCTAATCTTTTATCATTGTTTCCAGAATTAAAGTGCGAGATAAGTTGATGTCATCACCTATGCTTGCCAATATATGATATCTCAACATTTTACTTACTACAAGATGGGCCTAAAATATAACCCCATGACTTTAACTTTGGAGATCAAGTTTGCATGCATGCCAAGATTAGAGAAAAAAAAGACCTATGAACATCAAAACACCATATCGATGAGATCAAACTTGTACCTTGCTAGGCTAAATCAACACAGATACCAATTATAGCAACCAAGGAAACTATGGGTTTTTTTCAATATGCAAATAAGATCGAGTTAAAGGGAAGTCAACTTAGCTCTTAGACTTTCCTCACATGCTAAATTTGGACAAGGGGTTGAACTATAATTTTCAAGATCAGTTTGCGTGTGTGAATAGATCATGGAATATGATTTAAAGCTTTTGCATGCATGGATTTAAAAGCATTGACTTGGTTTTACTGCTTTGTATTCTTGGCAAGAATATCCACTCACAAAAGGGGGGTCGAAATTAGGGGTAAGGGTTGTAAAGCTACAATGTGAATTAGGGGTTTGGCAGGTTTGGCATATGTCAGCTTGATACATTCTTTGACATAGGAGAATGAAAAAGGCATAAGCCACAAGAATGATTCACTAACATGTGCAATTACTTGGGTCTAATGATCAATCTACTAAATGGAGTCATGACCGGTGTGACAACCGAATCATAGACCCTAGACCCACTTGAATAAGGATACATACTTTGATGGGATTAAGTGATAAGTGATTGAATGGAGACCAAAGCTGTTTTTGTGAGAAATTTCAACTCGAGTTACTGAAAAATTCCATTCCTAAAGAAGAGGCTTGGTTTCAAGGAACCGTACAAAGGTAGTTAAACCTTTATACTAGATACTTCATTGTGGAGGCAACTTCATGCAATAGAACCAATGTTTATAAAGGTATCAAATACTATCGTCTTTCCCCAACTTTATATCCCTTCCCCTATCATCTTAAATTATATTCCCACTCACTTAATCATATTATATCTTCTTAAAACATAATTCTATACAAATTAATAAAGAAATATAATAAGCCTTTTCCCTAACTCTATATTCTACTTTAATTGCCAATTTTCATCGAATTCAATTTCTCAAATTTCCCTCATGCCTCAGTGAATATAGCAGAAAATGTTATAACTTGCCTAGAAAATGAATCAAGAAATGAATCCACTTCCTAAATGAAAAACAATATTACAAAAATTACTTCAGCGTCAATTTTGAGAAGAGACGTGTTTATGAAAAGTCACCTTACCTAACCAAATGCAAATATCCATTATAGGGTGACTGGGATGTATCATTTTTTGTTTTTTGTTTTTGTTTTGGAAAAGTGTTGAATAAGATTTGCACCGTCCTCTTAGGTAAAAGATCATCCTTCATTCCTTCAGCTTTGTATACATACGAAATTTTTTGGTTAGAGACACCTTGCATGTGAGATATATATGTTTGAAACTCATGGAACATCCTCTAACTACACCTAGCATAGATCAAATCATCAACATTATCTGCAACAATTAGTATATGTGGACCATCTTGAAATAAATTTGATCAAATGGCATCTATTCAACCCTTTTTATTTGGAGTCACTACCAATTCTAGAGTATCATGCCCCTAGACCCTGCTTGAGACCATACAATTCCTACTTGAGTCTACACACTAGTTTCCCTTTTTATTTTTGCCAAAACTATTACAATGCTCTACAATTATTTACTCATCGGCATAGCCATTTAAATGGTCATTCCTTACCTCCATGTGATAAATTGTTGATTTTTGTTGCACTAATAGTGCTAGGTGGATTTGAGGGGCAGGTCACGTGGACAAATTATAAGATACCATCAGGTAGTGCAATGCCAACGTTATTCATAATGGAAAATAATTGATTAGTTTCATACCATTATTTATTTTACCCTTTAAAGCTCTAATAATAGTACAACTTACCTTACCCACATTCACGAGGATGCAAGGTTGACAAAGTGCCCATCCAAGCATCATTCGTACACATAAATAGAACAAATAGCATTATATCATGTATTGCACAATTACCTAAATATATAAAACGTAAATCGACAAAGAAAATCAACAGAACATTCATTAAATAATCACAAGCGTAAAGAAAATGCATATATCTTTTACTCACCGAATTCACTGAATTTACTGATAATATTTAATAGTTGCATTTATGTACACGTGAATACCTGCAAAAGTCATGATGGAATAATAAGTTTATATATATAACGAAATGATAAATAAATATGAAAACCAACATGTATCACATGCTAAAAATACCAAAGGTGAATACCTATATGAGCTTCTCTCTGTTTCGAGAATAATGTATTCTCTACTGAACACGACCCACCATGTGAAAGTGGAAGCTCGTATGGCCCCTCCCCCCCTCACATCACTCTCAATTCTCCATACCCAATCTATTTAATGTAACATACTTGAAATAAATTCACAACTCCTTAAAACATAACACTCATTTAAACTTCAATTCGGCCTAAGAACAAGAAGATACAATATGATATATATTCAAATATCCTAATTTTTAATTTCAAAGAAAGTAAGCATAAAATCTTATTAGAAAATGATTTACATGAAATAGATAACTAGATTGTGGAAATTCATAGCAATTTTGTATTCATGAATGTGACAAGGATACATGTTTCCATGTGCTTTCGCAGTGACATTATTCATTTTCCATGTGGTCATATGACATGGTATGGAAAATTATTCTTGTGCACTATGAAAAGGCATAGCAACACGCTTTTTTCTTCATTGCTGTCAGGAATGTTATTGTTCCATGAGACTTGCACCCAAAAAATCATACATAAACATGAATAAAGCAAAGAAAATGAACATATATAGAGGCTAATTACAAAATTCAAATAAAATGAACATACATATATACAACAAGAAACATAACAATCGTATAAATTTCACGCATATAGAACATGATCAGAAAACTCTATAACTATAAAATAGAGGTAGATAATTATAAAAATCGTCATATAATCAAATCATGTTTAAGCCATGAACATGTAGGTCTTATATCATATATATATATATATATATATATATAGTACAATTCTGCATAGGTCAACAAAATCTATCAGCCATGAATAATGGCCAATCTCTACTGCCCTACTTCTTTTTATGTTTTTTCTCTTGATGTAGTCCACAATTATTTTAGTGGCATCAACTTCCTCAATCTCATCTTGTCCAAGTTCTTGTGGTATTGTATTGGGATCATCAGGCCGCAAGATACATATGCTTATAGGTTGCCTAGTTGTCAAATTGACGCCAACTACATTTAAATCAAACCATCTTTTGATCAACTTATTTATTTTTAACACTAACCAAATAAATACAAATTTCTATAATTGAACTTGTCCCTGGTACCTGCAGGTGAAGAAAAGGGAACGTTTGGCTGGGTAGTACCAGATTTGGTCTCTAAAACTGGATCATCATGAGGGACACATACATCTGCTTGTCTTGCCTACAATAACATTTAAATAGTTGTTATATAACCTCACAATGTTGAATTGTACTTTGTAATTAATTATTCAATCAAAACTCATTGAGTTTGTATACCTCATTGGTGTTGACAGTAAAGGTGTCAGCTGCATTGGCATTTTTGCTTTCGATAAGGGAGCTGTAGCCTTCTTTGAAGGCAATTTTGAGGTCGTCATTTGTGGGCATGACGCCAAAGTTGGTGGACTACATATCCCATAACATATCGAATTTTTTCAAGGAAAGCATTTAAAACCCAAATGATAATACAACGAGGACAATTTAAAAATCTTAACACTTACATATCTTCCCTTCACTTTAACGTAGCCCCCTGGGCCAAGTTTGTGCTGCCTAATCTTCTCAAGTCTGTCCTGTGTGGCCTTTGTTGTGTCTTTGAGCCTAGGAAAATGATCAAGTACATGTTTATGCAATTTAAAAATCCAAGTCAAATGCAATATTCAAATTATAATTTCAATGTTCAACACATTATTTTACCAACCTTGGTGTTTCTGCTGAACTTGGAGACAAGGACCCCTATTTTCCCATCTTCTTCTCCTTGGCATCCTCTACTAGTGAAACCCACTCATGTTTTGGAATTAGTCCAGGACGCTCATAACCGAATTGTCGACCGATATTAGTGTGGTGATTTTCCCACACAGATTTCAAGTACTTCTCGGCCATGGTTTATATCGTCTTTTGCTTGAACACATGACCAAACAACATGGTCATGTAGTTCATCAACTCCTTCATCAAGTCGCTACTTTGATATTTATAACCTGTTCTAATGGTTGGCGCAAATAGGGAAAATGTTTTTTCATGCAAATGTTGGTAGAACACGTTATTACCTACGATGCAATAGTTTTTTTTGATTAGATAGATTAAATGAATATGAAATTATTATTATTTGTATAAATTCAACGAATTGAAATGGAGTGGATGTAATTACCATGGAGTTTTAGTCCCTTTACCGGAACCAAATCATGGTCCATTTGTAACTCAATTGGTAACTGGCTGATGCTCTTTACTACCATGCTTGGCGTCATGGAATTCACATTAGCCTCTGATGTATGAGGTGCAACAATACTAGAACCAGTGTTGATCCTATGTGTAGTTGGGGTTGTACTCTGCCCCCCACCAATACTAGGTGTAGAATCAATGATTGACTCAACAATACTAGGAGTTGCTGCACTAGTAGCATGTGCATCAGGAGCAGGGGTTGAAACCATAGTTGCTCCTTTTCTACTCCCAACACCAGGTTCTTCCCATCTCATGAATACCTAAGAAAATAGATTTCACCAAGTCATATTCTTGGATTCCTTTAGAAAAATGTTATATTCATTAAAAGAAATAATGGAATAAAACTTAAAAAAATTACATTTAACCTTTCGATGTGTTCCATCAAGAATTTGATTCTCCTTTCATTTTCTGGAGATTCTTTGTCATGTTTCCTCCCGTCGATCCAATGCCAAGAAGGGATCATGAAACTAAAATCTGGGCTTTTAGACAATACTCAGCCACATTCATCATGAATAAAACAAATGGCATTACAAATAAAACACATTTGTGTGCAGATACAAATCAAGCAAACATGCATAACGGAATAAAACATCATCCACACACATTCACATGCATACACCATATCAAGAACAACCATTTATTAATTAAAATAGTGCAGAAGTAAAACACATTAAAATACTTATCTTGATGTAATGCTGTCCCAAGAAACTAGCTATGTCGCTATAACGTTCCACCCAACCGTAGGTCTCTGCCCAGCCTGTATTATTTAAGCACTCAGAGATCACCCCCGAGATGGGCATGATATCTACAAGGAAAAGGGGACTCTCAAGCTCAGCACAATCCAAAGCAATGGATACCCATCTCAACCCCAACATTCTCTTACAAACAACAACTCAAATATTGGCATGAATACACATTTTCAGCAATGGGATTTACAGAATAGGGTCTATGGGTTTTCCCAAATCGTGGCACACCCAAAAACGAATTGTGGGAAGAGGGAATCAAACCCAAGGAAGAAAACCGAGTTCTCCCATAGATGTATGAGCATTCAGCGGGCCAAAACGACCTCTATAAAACCCCCAAATCAATAAATAGCGAGGCCTCTTCAAGATCGAGCGTTCACTTAATAATAAATGATTGCCTCTTCAAGATTGAGCGTTCACTAGCGGGGCCTTGGCCTTGAGCTCCACGCTAGGAATCATACATAATATGCATACAATTATTTACATTATAGCCCAAAATATCCTAAGGGTCAAAATGGGGGTATGACAATTGGTGAACTCCAGGAATGGATACCTAATTAGGGTAGCTAAACCGGAAGCATACTTTAATTATCGACCAGGGAGCGTACAAACTTAAGAGGTGCTAAGCACTGTATGTGATCTATAGGATAGTCTTCGTTGTTTTAGGATGATGGGGTGTATCTTGAAGGTTTCTCAAAAAGGAAATGGAAGTGATCTTCTCTTAAACAACGAATGGAAGAATATGAAAATGTTGTAAATTTATAAACTAAAAATGCTTGAAACTAATAGATCTTTATGCTAAGAATTAAATGCTGGAATACTGTGAATCTAATCTAGGAAATAGAATGCTGAAAGCTTGGGAAACTTGATCTAGAAATAAAATACTGAAAACTGGAAGTCTAACTAGAAATTCAATACTGAAAATTAATCAAACTTGATCTATTCGAATCCAATGCTGAAAGTGATAATCATTTACTCTATTCAAATCCAAAGACTAAAACAATTAACTCCTATGTAACTAAAATTAGATAAAAGAAATATTCATGGCATCGCAGATCTAAATCATTGTCTAAAATTAATATAGCGAGTTGGAAAACAGAGGTAATTACGCCTGCACATAATGCGTGTACATGACTACATGAAGCGTATTGTAGAACTACAAAATCAATGTTGACGAACTACAGATAAAAAGTGTTGAAATGAAATAATCGCTGAACTGAAATAAAACCATGTCATTCAAACCATTGTCAAGTACTCCATATACGATGATGATTAAATCAATTAACAGGACGTATGAGAAATACCTGAAATCAAAATGAAGCTCCTGACCTACGTGTTGGAGGGGCCCTCTCCAACTCGTATTTCAGGAGTGGTAAAAGTCTTATGAATGCAAATCTTGAAACAACATCACTTCTTCCATTAAAATTGTAATCTCATGTTCAGAAAACTCTTAACACAGAATTGTCTCGAATAACATATGCTGAATGTAAGTTCTACAAAAATGCCAACAGGAACCTCTTGCTAACAAAGAGGCCCATATATATATATATCTATTTTTAAACATAACCTAACTCTATGCTTTAAATGCCGATTATGCTGAACATGAGTTCTCTTATACAAATAAGGAAAAAGGGCGCTGAGCCACTTATGGTCTCTCAGTCCTTGCGCTGGAATTGATGGTTGTCTCTTAGATTACCTGCGCCTTCTCATACACACTTATTTCCATCTAATTAGCTCATAGAAAACGCTTTTAAACATAAAAGAATAACCTCTAAAATACTCTATCAAATAATCAAAATGAATCATTAAACCCCACAAACAAAGGCATTTTCCATATCCATTATTGTGCTTGTATGGCATAAAAAGGCTTATAAAGTACTTAATTTGGGGCTCATCATCTCCCCCAAATTGAAGGATTCATCCATCCTTGGGTGACACATTCTGTTCATGGATAGCTTCTCTGATGTCCCAAGCAATGATCCTGGGAGCCCCTGCCTGCTTATGATAGCCATGGGTTTGGTCATCTCTGGCCCATGTTCTTTTCTCTTCCTCCTCGTCAATATATGCTCTGATAATTAATGGGAGAAAGAACGGTGGACTGAGCTTCATGCCTATCCATCTAAGCTGGTGTTTGATCAAGGATTCCCTGTATAATTTGGCCTTAGTGAGTGCCGTTTCTAACCTGAGGGGGGAGTGAGGCTTCTTTTTCTTCAAACCCTCTACAATTCTTTCCCACCTCTCACTGATGGCCTTTTGTACCTCCTTGTATGTGCATTAAAGGGTAAGATCAAAATGCGTGATTGCCTCCTGCTGTTTTTCAAGCAAGATAGGAATTAACTCATGATCCGTAGTGATAGTTTGGTGGTCCTGAATGACTTTTTTAGGATGAGTTGCCTCACCCCTGATCCATAATGGGTTTTTCCACTCCTCTACAAGATATAGATGATCATCTTGTGCCCTCTTTACCTCATGGTTCATCTAGGAGCATAATGCTCTTAGTTGGAAGTCGCATATGTAGAGATTAGGTGACCAGTTAGGTGAACTCGGCACCACGAAGTTGTGCAATAAGAACTCGCACAATTGATCATTTTCCAACTCTGTGCAGTTCAGAGAAGTGTCCACAAATTCCTTTGGGGTGTTCAATTCCAGAGGCAGGCCTTGTTTTAACCTCTCCAGCTAGAACTTTCTCCACTTTTCCTTTAAGTAGACCGTATAGATCTTGGACGGTGGTCTGAGTTGCAATATTTCATCATAGATTTTTGTAGTGCCAGTCAATGTATCCTCTAATTGCTGGATTTTCTGGTCTTTCTGAGCCAATTCTGTCCGAGCTTTGCCCAATTTCTCCCTCAATGTTGCATTTTGTTGTTCTGCCAGCTTCAATTCCCCTAGTGCTGCATCTTCAATATCCGGGTCTTCTCCTGTACAAACAGTGGGGGTGTTGGTGAAGTTGGTTGGCTTATCTAAATTCTTGCTTCAATTTTTAATGCTTCCAACTCCTCCCTGACTTTTGCTAATTCCTTCAGTGCCTCAGCTAGCTAGTCAGTGGCTCCAGGGTTTACATTTTGACCAGCAGGGTTTAAATTTTGATCAGCAGGGTTTACATTTTGACCAACGGGGTTCCATTGGTAATCATCCTGTTCTTCTGGTGTAGTTGGGTCGTCCTGGTCTACCCACTCGTCATCATCGTCAGATAGGTTTTGAATTATGGGGCTAGGCACTTTTTCTTCCTTCTTTTCCTGTTCATTCGTGGGTTGCTATGGGATCCTCTTACTTCACCGTTTTGCCCCTTGCTTGCTGGTGGAAACCCCTGATTCTTTTTGGCGGGAGGCATCTTTTGAATGTTTTATTTTAACCAAGGTATCGGCCATAACTTCATTGTCGCTATCCACGCCAATCTTTCTCTTGGCTCCTGATACGAAAGTGGATTTTTCCTTTGACCCTGAAGCTAGGGGTATGCCTACATTAGGTGTACCCCTCATTCTCTGCACATCATCTGCTAAGATTACCACAAACTCCTCCCATGAACGTTCTGGAACATGTACCATTAACTCTTCACAAATTATCAATTTGATTAGCCCATGGTGGGATAACATATCTTCTTTTACTCATTTCTCCTAGAGATTGGAGAAGATAATAGGGAATGCTGATGTTGTTATTCAGTGTGATATGGCTCCTGTACCTCAGAAGCTCCAAAATTCGGAAGTGAAAGAGAGGGACATAGCTCAGCCTCCCTGTACACGTTACATATTTATGAACGACAGCAGCTATTTCATCCCAGGGTGCTGGCATTGTGACTCTCTTGAATCCATTTTTGTCTTCTTCATAAACTTCTCCTAGTCCGAGGAAGGCTGCATTTTCCTTCTGATTGGATTCCCAGTCATCCCTGCTCCAGTGTAGACCCATGGGCAGCCCTGTGTATTTTGCAATTGCCTCCTCATCCAGTCTGATACGTAGTCCCCTTACCCGGGTGATGAATTGTTCATCTTTGATGTGCTTCAAGTTCCTTGTGAATTCTAAAGCCACCTTTGTATTAGACCCTCTCAGACCTGATATGAAGGGCATCCAACCCGCATTATGGAGGATTGATAAAACCTGTGGGTTTTCATAAATGGGATTGTGATCCTCTGGTTCACTCTTTTGAACCCCTTTGTCATCTTGAATCTTCTACTATAATAGACAAACCAAAAACTTTGAGTGTGACTGACTTACCTCAACTAGCCGGGATTGATCACAGGTTCAAGGGAAGCTTGCTGGCTGAGTGGCAACATAAATTTTCGGTCTTCTTGCTTCTGGAAAGCTTTGTATTTCAAGACTAGGTATTTTTGTAGATTATGCTGCCTTATTTAGCTATTTTCACGCACTTTCCCCGATCATCGTGCTTCGTACTTGCTGCCTTATACATTCCTTTTCATTATTTCACCCTACATTTACTTCCATCATTGTACCATGCACTGCCGCTTTGATCATTTTGGGATATAGCGGCTAGATGCGAATGTTGTCATCTCTGACATGTTTGAAGTAGGTAATCATGATTATGTGTGGTTACTTTTGAACCGTGCCGCCGATTTAACTTATAAGCTGTCCTCAGCTTTGGAAAATATCTTCTTTGTGGGGGTGTAACAATTTGCTTTGAAAACAAAATAGAGAGTTAAGTGATTACCTTTCATGTTGTGCGTACATGACTGTATGATTTGTTCTTGATTGTATGGGAACGGAATTCTGTAGTTGAGATCAACTGCGTCTGTAGTGATTTTGGGCGTGTCAGTAGTCGCGTCTTTTTTCATTTTTTCTGCCTTTCTACTGGAATTGCTACCTTTCTTTGCTTGATTTTCATGCAAGCTTGCTGATGTGACTTTTCATTGTGTTCAACATTATGCTGTAGTGATGCTTCAAATGGTGATTTGATTTCTGTAGTGGTAGCTTGCTGGGGATCTGGCTCGCTTGAATTGACTGTTGGCTCGCTTGATTGTAATTCTGAAACTGATGTTTATTTGTTGTTCTTTTGTTTTCTCCTTCGAATATGCTGCTAAATGTTGGCTGGATCGTTTGAAATGTGTTGCTGGCTCGCTTGAATATCTTTGCTGGCTCGCTTGAATTTCTTTTCTGGCTCGCTTGACTTTGATTCCTGGTTCTATTTTGTAATTGCTTTTGGTTCTGCGTAGGGATGAATCAAGTTCATCAACTTTATTTGTGAGAGCCTGAGTGGATTTTGGTATTGTCCTCTTTCTTTTTCATTTTTTTCTATTTTTTCATTTTCTATTTTTTCTATTTTTTTTAATCTCTTTTTTCATTTTTTTCTATTTTTATCATCATTTTTTCAAATCAAGAAATTTTCAGTGGTGTTCTAGGCTCTCTATCAGCATTAGATTCTGTTGATAGAGTGTCTGTGTGAACTCTTCTCTGGATTTTGGTGTCTTATAGAGTTTGAGTTTGTGTCCATTCACAATCATGGGGAATTTTTCCTCATCTATTGTTGTAATCCTGATAGCTCCATTGTCATAGATGTTTTCAATGATTTAGGGTCTGAGCCATCTAATTGTCAGTTTGCCTTTAAATGTGTGAAATATGGAGTCATAGAGTAGTGCCCAGTCACCTTCTTTGAAATTCTTCTACTTTATGTTCTTGTCATGCCATTTCTTTCTTTGTTGTTGGATGATTTCAGTGTGGCCAAGTGCTTGTTGGCGTTGCTCATCCAGCTGATATAATTGTAGCATTCGTTCTTGCTGGATGTCTGAAAGTTCCATGTTCAACTCAGCTGCAATCCTCAATGTTTTGATCTCAAACTCAATGGGCAACATTATTTTCTTTCCATAGACTAACTCATATGGGGTGAAGCCTGTTGTTGTCTTCCATGTAGTATTATAAGCCCAGACTGCCTCACTTAGTCGATTTTCCCAATCTCTTTTGTGGAGTTGTATAGTTTTTGTCAAGATCCTTTCTATTTATTTGTTTGTCACTTTAGCTTGACCATTAGCCTGAGGGTGGTAGGGAGTAGATTTTATGTGTTTAACCTTGTTTCTTCGAAGCAGGTCCTCTATTAGATTGGATGTAAATTGTGGGCCTTGGTCATAAAATAGCTCTCACGGGACTCCAAATCCGTGAAAGATTTGTTCCGTAAAAAACTTTGCCACATTACTTTCATTTGCTACTGCAAGTGCTGCTACTTCTACCCACTTTGTAAGGTAGTCAGTGCATACAAGGATGTAGCTTTTTTGATTTGATTGTGTGTTGAATGGGCCAATGAAATCAAATCCCCAATTCTCGAATGGTTCCAATGAGATTTGTGGATGGAGAGGCATTTATTCTCTTTGTGTAGGCTTCCCCATTCGTTGACAGTCATCACAATGTGAAACATATTCATAGGTGTCCTTGTGGAGTGTTGGCCAATAATATCCATTCTACAATATTTTATAGGCTGTCCTCTTTGCAGCATAATTTCCTCCACATGGTTCATTATGGGTGGCATGCAGTATGTCATGGATTTCATCTTCCCTAATGCATCTTCTCAATACTTGGTCTGGTCCTTTTTTGAAAAGCATGCCTTCTATCCATGTGTAGGTGGCACTTTGCCTTATGACTCTGTTCTTCTCTTGGTGGTTGTAATGTTGTGGGAATTCTCCAGACACTAAGTAGTTTTCTATGTTAGAAAAACATGGGCTTCTTGTGGAGATTGCAAAAATATGCTCATCAGGAAAATTGTCATTTACCACTTCATTGTCTTGTCCATGGGTTAGCCTAGATAGAAAATCAACCACTACATTGTGTTTGCCTGGCTTATCTAGAATTGTGATGTCAAACTCTTGTAGGAGGAGTAGCCATCTAATGATTCGAGCACTTGTGTTAGGTTTGTTCATGAGATACTTGATTGTTGAATGGTCTATGTGGACAAACACTTGGTATCTAGTTATGTAGTGCCTGAATTTGTTAATGGCATGTATGACAGCCAAAAACTCCTTCTCCGTGACTGTATAATTTAATTATGCTCCTGCCAAATTTTTACTGATATAATATATAACATAGGGCTTCTCATCTCTTTCTTGTCCAATGACAGATCCAATGGCCTTATCCGATGCATCAGAGTGGATGTGGAATGGAAGTGCCCAATTTGGTCCTTGGAGTACTGGGGCTGTAATTGTTTTCTCCTTGAGTTTGTCAAATGATAACATACAATGTTTTGTCCAAATGAATTCTGTGTCTTTTGTGAGAAGGGAAAACATTGGTGCAACAATTTTGCTATAACTCTCAATGAATCTTCTGTAGTATTCTGTTTGTCCAAGAAAACTTCTCACATCTCTCTGTTTCATAGGTGGTGGTAGTGTTCTGATGACTGTGACTTTTGCATGATCAACCTCAATTCCTCTCTGTGAAATATGGTGGCCAAGCACGATGCCTTCTTCCATGGGAATTCTGCATTTATCGTTGCTGAGGCATAAGCTCATCTTGATACATTTTTTCAAAACCAGTTCTAGATGTTTTAGTGCTTGGTAGAAATTCTGGCCATAGGGTGTGAAGTCATCCATGTAGACCTCCATTTGGTCATTAATGAAATCAGAGAACATGCTTAAGATTTCCCTTTGAAACGTTGCTAGGGAATTACAGAGCCCAAAGGGAAGCACTCTGTATGCATAAGTGCCCCAGGGGCATGTGAATGTTGTTTTGTCCTGATCAGCTGGGTGAATGAGGATTTGGTTGTACCCACTGAACCCATGCAAGAATGAGAAAAATTTGTTCCCAGCTAATGTGTCCAGTACTTGGTCGATAAATGGGAGAGGGAAGTGATCTTTCTTGGTTGCTTTATTGAGCTCTCTGTAGTCCACACAAATCCTCCACTTCCCTCCTTTTTTAGGAACTATGACCAGTGGTGATACCCACTCACTATCTGAGATTGGGTATATGAACCCTGCATCTAACAGATTTTGTAATTCCAGCTTAACTATGTCCTTTAATGCTGGGTTCATTCTTCTCTGTGGTTGCCTGATAGGAACAACACCTTCCTTTATATAGATATAGTGCTTACAAATGTATGGGTGGATATCCTTCATGTCAGTATATGTCCATGCAAAGGATTTGTTGTTATTTGACAGTACCTTCAGTAATTGTTGTTCTTGTCCTGGCTCCAAATTGGAGTTAATATTAACTGTCCTGCCAGGCATTATCTCAACTGTTTTTATCTGAATTGGATGTTGTTCAAGTGTGAGTACCTCTGCCCACATTCTGTCAGGATCGTGGTTTAATGTTTCCTCTCCTTGCTACTGACCTGTGCCAAGAAAATATTCAAACATATTTTGATTAGAAGAAGCATTTTGAATAAACCTATCTAAATGACTATCTTCGTTGATGGATTTTAGTGATAGGGAAGCTTCAATTGTAAGGACAGGTCATATGTTTTGTTTGGATGTGTCATCATAATCGTCTGTCCAGTTATGATATTCTAGGTCTGAAGACTTCCTTGCTGGAGGATAAATCGTGATTTTCTTCCTAGCTTGGCCACTGGTGATTTTCATGTTTCTCGATCTGCACCCTATGTAAGCATCTACAGTTGCCAGCCAGGGTCTCCTTAGTATTATTGGGTATCCACTAAGTTTACTCTTTACTTTGATGACTATAAAGTCAGCTGGGTATTCCCAAGATTCTATGTTGATAATTATGTCTTCGAGCATCCCTTCAGGTTTTACTGTTGATGTATCAGGTAGCTGTAGAATGATAGTTGTTGGTCTGACCATCGATTGTAGTCCCAGGGATATCATGGTATCCTTAGTCATTACGTTTATTGCATCCCCTAAATCAATTAGGCTGCTGGAGATAACAACGATACCTAGCATCAAATATGCTAACTGGCCTACTACATTTATGGTTGGTGGGTCACGTCTTCTTCTGTCAGGTCTTTTCAAACAATTCTCTTTAATAAACTTGTTACAGATTGGCACATCTCTTATGGCCTGTAAAATTGGAATCTGGATGTTTAAGTGTTTCAATTCGTTCAAAATTGCATTTTCCTCTTCTTCTTTAGTATTTCATACAAGTTTTTCAGGGAATGGAGGGTTTCTATTTTGTGTTTGTGGCCGAATTGCTTCTTCTTGAGGGTTTGGCTCGTCTGGATGCTGAATTTGAGGTTGTGTTGTTTGTTCGTGAGCTTCATCTCCTTGATTATTCTATGTGTGTGTGTTTTGCAATGTTTTCCTAGACCTGAGATTAATTTCATTTATTTCTAGGGTATCCACTACATAAGTTGGGAACTGCATAATTTCAGTGTTATAGGTTTGTTGCTGTCCTGGCCTATTGTTGTTAGGGTTTGGAATCGGCTGGGCAGGGATCGATGGAGGTCTGGGAGGTGGTTGGTTCTGTGGGGGTGGCATGATGAGTGGCTGCTATTGCTGCAATGGAGCCCTCCAATTTTATGAATAAGGATAATGATTTCCATAATTCGTGGTTGGTTGAGCAAAAGGTGGGGGGTATGGAGAGTAAGATTGTGGGTAATAAGGTTGATATGGTTGGCTTTGTTGCCACTAGTTTGGACTTGGATGAGATGGCCACGGGGCTGGTACTAAGTTCCAATTTTGTTGGTTACTTCCTTGATTATAGTAAGCTTGGTTGTTGGGTTGGTAAGGCATAGCAAAATTATTTCTCCTTTGATTGACGAAACAGAGTTTTTCTATCGCACCTTCAGTTGTGGGATCTTGAATAACAACTTTGCATGAGGGTAACAGAGGACATTTATCAATGGAGTGATCATCAGTGCAGAGGCCACATATTTCTTTGGTGTTTAGTGTGCAATGCCCCTTATGTTTTTTTCTGCAACGTGGACAAAAGACTGCCAATGCTTGGTTTATTTCATCCTTTTTCTTCTTGATTTGAAGTGCATCAAGTTGCATGGTCAGGGATTGTAGGATATCATTCGTCATATCATAAAGGAGGTTCTCTAATTCAAAATTTGTAAGATTTGGTCCTGAAGATGCTGATTCCCCAGTAAATGGGTGTGAATCCCTTGTTCCACTTTTACCTTTCCTAGATCTAGAATAGTTTTTGAAAATTTGCAGAATTTGGTCATAAGTTTTCTGGAATATATCTCCATCTCCTAGAAGGCTCAAAACTTCTAGATTTTCTTCTTTTATCCCCCTAAGAAGGACAAGTTTCAGTGATTCTTGATCTAAGGTGCAGTGACTAGCTCGTTTGTAGCTGAGTTGAAATCGTTGTGCGTAATCTTCTAAGGATTCTCTTTCTCCTTGTTGCATTCTAAAGATTTCATCTCTTGTATCTTTTGCCTTACAGTAGTCCCTATATTTTTATAGGAAATTTTGTTTCATTTGGTCCCATGTAAAAATGCTGTTCCCTTCTAGGCTCATAAACCATCTGAGTGATAGATCTTTCAATGTAGAAGGAAAGAGTCTTAGTTTTTGTGCATCAGTGGTGTAGCCAAATGACCTACATACTACCTCAAACTCAAATAGGAATGTGTCAGGATCCTCTGAAGTTAGGCCATGGAAGTTTGGTAGGTTATTAGGGTTGATATTCTTCATCCTGGCATCTCCAAGAGGTACAATGATAGGAAAAGTGAATAGTTATCCAGGTTCATCCTCTTCCTCTACCATAGTGGTGTTTGAGCTAGAGCTAGCAAAGAAGTTATCTATGTGTGGATCGTAGCTAGAATCAACCTCTTCTTCTGAGTTGAGGAACTCAAATTGAGAATTATCAGCACTGTTGTTGCTCATAAGGTGGGCAGGTAGAAAGTGTCCAAATCTATCTCTCTGTCGTCTAGGCATTCATGGTAAAATTTTTATGTTTCTGGTTGTTTTTTTGTTTTTTTTCTTCAAAGATGTCTCCTATGGATTAAGAACCTGCCCGGCAATGGCGCCAAAAAGTGGTGAACTCCAGGAATGGATACCTAATTAGGGTAGCTAAACCGGAAGCATACTTTAATTATCTACCAGGGAGAGTACAAACTTAAGAGGTGCTAAGTATTGTATGTGCTCTATAGGATAGTCTTCGTCGTTTTAGGATGATGGGGTGTATCTTGAAGGTTTCTCAAAAAGGAAATGGAAGTGATCTTCTCTTAAACAACAAATGGAAGAATATGAAAATATTGTAAATTTATAAACTAAAAATGCTTGAAACTAATAGATCTTTATGCTAAGAATTAAATGTTGGAAGACTGTAAATCTAATCTAGGAAATAGAATGCTGAAAGCTTGGGAAACTTGATCTAGCAATAAAATACTAAAAACTGGAAGTCTAACTAGAAATTCAATATTGAAAATTAATCAAACTTGATCTATTCGAATCTAATGCTGAAAGTGATAATCATTTAGTCTATTCAAATCCAAAGACTAAAACAATTAACTCCTATGTAATTGAACTCAGATAAAAGAAATATTCATGGCATCGCAGATCTAAATAATTGTCTAAAATTAATATAGCGAGTTGGAAAATAGAGGTAATTACGCCTGCACAAAATGCGTGTATAGGACTATAGGAAGCGTATTGTAGAACTACGGAATCAATGTTGACGAACTACAGATAAAAAGTGCTGAAATGAAATAATCGCTGAACTGAAATAAAACCATGTCATTCAAACCATTGTCAAGTACTCCATATACGATGATGATTAAAACAATTAACATGACGTATGAGAAATACCTGAAATCAAAATGAAACTCCTGGCCTACGTGTTGGAGGGGCCCTCTCCAACTCATATTTGAGGAGTGGGAAAAGTCTTATGAATGCAAAGCTTGAAACAACATCACTTCTTCCATTAAAATCGTAATCTCATGTTCAGAAAAGTCTTAACATAGAATTGTCTCGAATAACATATGCTGAATGTAAGTTCTACAAAAATTCCAACAGGAACCTCTTGCTAACCAAGAGGCCCATATATATATATATATATATTTTTAAACATAACCTAACTCTATGCTTTAAATGCCGATTATGTTGAATAGGAGTTCTCTTCTACAAATCAGGAAAAAGGGCGCTGAGCCACTTATGGTCTCTCAGTCCTTGCACTGGAATTGATGGTTGTCTCTTAGATTACCTGTGCCTGCTGATACACACTTATTTCCATCTAATTAGCTCATAGAAAATGATTTTAAACATAAAAGAATAACCTCTAAACTACTCTATCAAATAATCAAAACGAATCATTAAACCCCACAAACAAAGGCATTTTCCATATCCATTATTGTGCTTGTGTGGCATAAAAAGGCTTATAAAGTACCTAATTTGGGGCTCTTCAACAATCCGCTCCCCCTTAGAATAAATGGGGGTGGACCACACTTTGCTTATTAGCAACACTTGCTTGTATCAGCTACAACCAATTGCTTCAATTTTCACCCGTGAAATTCATCATTACAAATCTTGTTAGGCCAAGCATAACATGAACATTGAAATCAGTCAATTATTTTCCCAATTGACATGAAGAGTCCATGCTTTATTCATGAGACTTCCACACTTTTCATGCTTTCCCAACACACACATGAACTCATTCATGTTCATCATTTCTTAGTGAATTAACTATTTCAACATTCACAATTTATTTCAAGCAATAACACAATCAACTTCTAGTCACAACATGCATTCAACAATTTTCCGTTTCTAAGATGCATCAATCAAAAGGAAAGAGAAGAGTAAGAGTTTCCCCCTCTTAGTCTTGTTCCAATACGGAGCTACACCATCATTGTGGTTCTATGCTCCTTAGCCTGTTTCACTTCAATGTGAATACTTGACTTTCCCTTTCTTGTTTTGTCTATGGAACTTAGTGTCTAAGGTCTCTCCAAGGATTTCTCCATCAGGGAATCCCCTCCCCATGGTTTTTCTATAAAACATTTGGCTGCTAGGACTCTCACATTTCCACTAGCACCATTCTCATCATTGCTGCTCATACTGAGCTTTCTAGGACAATCGCATGTCTAAATGCATCCTTAGGATGCCTTCAAGGCTTATTGCTTTCTTGCAATGACCAAAGTTTCCAACAAAGAAACAATAGTGTATGAGCTTGGTTGTCATAAGACTTGTTCATGAAATTTTCATTATCTGTATTGGGAAGTTCCTCGCTACTCCACATGTCTCCTTCTCTGCTTTGCATGCCTTGGATCACCTGTGGGGTGGATGCTTGGCCAACACACATGCTGCTCCACAACATCCAAAAGGTCAATGCCAAGCCAGTACACCAACTCATGGGTTTATCAGGCATGCAACAACCCTTCACCAATACCTCCAAAACAACCAAAAGGTCAATGCCAAGCCAGTACATCGACTGGGTTTATCAGGCATGCAACAACCCTTCACCAATACCTCCGCAACATCCAAATAACCAATGCCAAGCCAGTACATCGACCGGGTTTATCAGGCATGCAACAACCCTTCACCAATACCTCCACAACATCCAAATAACCAATGCCAAGCCAGTACATCGACTGCGTTTATCAGGCATACCTCCACAACATCCAAATAACCAATGCCAAGCCAGTACATCGACTGGGTTTATCAGGCATACCTCCACAACATCCAAATAACCAATGCCAAGCCAGTACATTGACTGGGGTTATCAGGCATACCTCCATAACATCCAAATAACCAATGCCAAGCCAATACATCTACTGGGTTTATCAGGCATACCTCCACAACATCCAAATAACCAATGCCAAGCCAGTACATCGACTGGGTTTATCAGGCATGCAACAAACCTTCACCAACACAAGGATGGCACTCCTTTTCCTATGCAATCAATGGTTCCTTTTAGGAACTCTTTAGGTGACTTTATTGACTGCAAGCTAGCATGGCCCCACAATACCCACAAGGATGATACCCCTTTTTTACTACACAGCTCCTCGGGCCTATCCATCCCTTTTAGTGTCCTTTAGGGTGAGCATGAAAAGGTTACCACTGCCCATACAGTCCTCTTGAGTACCCTTTCTTCACTTTGCCTCTTAACGTGCAACACCAAATTGCATCTGTGTAAGCTGATAGAAAAAGAAGGATAAGCAGGCTCATCAGTATTGCTGCTCTAAAATTGTAACCATATTTCATAACATTCACTATCAAGTATTGAAACACCATGAATGCATCCATTCTCTTAGGGTGTAGTCAATATTGGCAACCCTGACATAACCCAGCACCCGAAAGGTATGCATCCCTTTCTGATGTGAGTCATGTAGGTCCTAATCATACTCAAGCAGTTTGGAATAATAATGTAATAATAAAACATGCTATGCATATTAAATCTAATAACCAGACATGTATATTCTTATCTAGGGTTACATAATACTTATCCCTTTTCAGGCGTATTCTCTCTTCATTTGTGAAGAATGGGGGCTCCCTTCTCTGATTCAACAGTCCTTCAGTTTGCCACCCCAATATTTTCACGTTCCATAACCCACACATTCCCTCTTGGCATAATTTCACCATCTTACTCACATGGTTTTTCCAACATGCAGTGCAGCTGGGATACTATCAAAATTTACTATGGCGTTTCACCTGAAAGTCATTTCCAAAGCATGGGGTCCTTCCCATGGAGTTTGGATTTTGCAGGCCATCGCACATGGTCTTCCTGCAATGTGTCTTTCTAGAACACTCATCAAATAGCCAAACAATCAACAACATTTAACAATAAAATTGAAATTTGATTGTCCCATAGCCAATCAATGGCATTAAGAATTAAATTCAATCATGAATTTGCAATTATGTCTACTACAGAAATTGACTTGCTTAGTCATGAGGTTATCCTCATATTTTTTGTCTCTTGAAAGTGGCACCCCTCTTCCCATTAGGGTTTTACGCTTGCTACCATAACATGAACATCCACTTACAACACGTCCTCCTGACACAGTTCTATGCAAGCCAACGATGATTAGCAATTATAAGAAAATTCTCAAATCTGAAATCTACAAGTCCAAAATTGATAATCTGTTCTGCACATAAACTATTTTTACAACCATGAGATCCTTCTCATGAGGTTTGGATCTTGCACATGGTAGATTCCAATCTTCATCATGGACTTACCCACATTTCCATGCCCAAAACAATCTACCTGAAACCTGAAACTTCAATAAACCAAATGCTTTGTAAGTCTCTATGCATATAATATTTCATTGCTGCAATAGTCATTGAAGCATTTTCAGAATTATAACACTCCATAATTCAAACACTTCCAGTTGTTAACATCTTAATATCACCAAAACTCATTTACTTCATGTGAATCATTACTATACTGGAGTTGCAAGGTACAATCACATCATTTATGCAATTTAAATGAAAATTTAGATACTCATTACTTCACAGCCATATCATTTTATGCAACTCTGTCCTTTCAACAGAGCACTCTTGGTAGCCCATCAACATGTCTACCTTCTTCATGCAATCATTCTCTTGCATTTACAACAACTCATGAAATGCTCTCAGGATTGACAATAGTTCACCATTTCATCTATTATCTAATTGCAATGAAACATACACCACAATCATGCATTCGCACAATGCATCTCAACATGCGCACCTATACCTATGCATGCACATTTACATCACTCACATAATCTTTTAATGTGCATTCACTCAATGTATAACCACAATATTGTATAGAATATTTTAATGCACATCTCCTCAATGCAACCTTGCATTAATTCAGGAATACTATGCATTCAAACATATTATGGCCTAACCATGGCTACTACACATAGCATGCACTACCATGACAGGGCCATAAGTCTTCACTTGCTTTGGTTATTAAAATCATAACCAACATACAAAAATGGCATGATGCATTTACAATTCACAACAACTAGATGGTATAAGGATCCTTTCCCTGACTACCACATACCTTGCCATATCTGATGGAATAATATTCGCATTCATGCATTCAACATCCCATATATACCAATTTATGATTACTAAATATGGCTCAAGGGATTCTTACCCAATCCCCTTTCAACATTCATGAAGTTAAGCACCAATAACTATTACTTGCATGGCTGTCATTAACATCGCTTGGTGTTACCTGATCAATTGGCCTCTTACCAAGGCTACACAGTCCTTTTTCCAACCTTTTGATCATGAATCATTACTCGAGCCTTCCCTCTCAAGGTTTGTTGGTCACATGCTGTGACTTCTTTGCATTTTCAGTCATGATTCTATGGTTTGATTCCTACAACCATTATCAACAACATCAATTGTCATCAACCATAGGAAATACCATTAATGGGCTACTACATGTGTAACTTCACTACCTTTACCCATATGCTACATCATGCTCATGCATAAGCAATTCACATGCACTATGCAATGACGGTTTAATCATGCCCACTAATTCATATGCATTTAATCTACTACTCTCTTGCATTTACAACATCCCTATGCCATAATTTCCAGTATATAAAACTCATAAAATATAAATACAATATCAAGAGAGGAGTTAAGGAATTCTCCCTTCCCAATCATAGCATGGAATTTCCTTTTCCACATCATAGTTGATTCAAATTTGTGGCCTCTCCACCAAGCATACAAGCAATCATTAGCTATGATCTTCTTACCAAGTAGCAATTCAATATATATATATATATATATATATATATATATATATATATATATATATATATATATATATATATATATACGTGTATAATCATTCATTCTTGCTACTTTCCAAGCATGCAATTCCTACGTTATAACATAAACAGTTTAAGGTGAGAGATTTCCCTTTTTATCATTGCACTTGCCCACAAGGATGATTTACCCATCATCTTTACAAGTTGCATTTCCCTTACTTGACATCATATTCTATTACTTATTAAGCAAAACTGCAGCCCCTTCAAAATTGTCAACTTCATCAAATTACACAAACATTTGAATCACCCTGTTAATTATCCAAAGCTTGCCAAATTGTCCCATGGACTATTATCATGATGCCACATTCTATTTCTATGAATCTTGTCATTATTGTAGAATTTTCTTACCATTGACGACGTCTCAGGGGGACAACGAGGGTCAAGGGGGCTTGCCCCCTTGTGGCTTCCCTGCGCGCGCATAAGTTCAAGGCCATTTTTCAATTTTGGGCACCTCAAAAACTCACTAAAAAACTACTAAAATTCTCTGTTTCGGCGAACTTATCATTTTTTCCTCTGATCGTTTCGACAATTTTAAGCCCTTCATCACCGACCGCGTCACAACAAAATATCTTAATTTCCGCTGACCGTGTCGTAGCAAAATAGCTTAATTTCCGCCGACCAGGTCGCATCAAAATAACTTATTTTCCACTGACCGTGTTGCAGCAAAATAACTTAATTTCCGCTGACCGTGTCGCAACAAAATAGCTTAATTTTCGCTGACCGGGTTGCAGCAGAATAGTTTAATTTTTGTCGACCGAGTCGCAGCAAAATAGCTTAATTTTCGTTGATCGTGTCTTAAACCTCCGACCGCCGGCCATGTCATCGCGAAATCGGCTAAAATCACCGACCATTTCGCTGCGATCTCGCCAAACATTGCTAACCGTGTCACACAAAAACTCACAAAATTTCGCCGACCAGACTTGGCAGAAACTCATAAAACATTTAGAAAAAAAACAAAATTTCAAAATTTTCTCTTTCTCTTCTAATGATTAGTGCTGGGCAGTAAGGGTTCTTACCTTTGCAACTGTGATAGGTAGTCCATATAGGCCCAATGTTGCAACCTCGTGCTCTGATACCAATCTGTCATGTCCCTTCCCGTCAATCCAATGCCAGGAAGGGATCATGAAACTAAAATCTGGGCTTTTAGACAATACTCAGCCACATTCATCATGAATAAAACAAATGGCACTGCAAATAAAATGCATTTGTGTGCAGATACAAATAAAGCAAACATGCACAATGGAATAAAACATCATCCACACACATTCACATGCATCCACCATATCAAGAACAACCATCTATTAATTAAAATAGTGCAGAAGTAAAACAGATTAAAATACTCGTCTTGATGTAATGTCGTCCCAAGAAACTAGCTATGTCGCTGCAACGTTCCACCCAACCGTAGGTCTCTGCCCAGCCTGTATTATTCCAACACTCAGAGACCACCCTTGAGATGGGCATGATATCTACAAGGAAAAGGGGACTCTCAAGCTCAACACAATCCAAAGCGGACTCTCAAGCTCAACACAATCCAAAGCAATGGATACCCATCTCAACCCCAACATTCTCTTACACACAGCAACTCAAATATTGGCATGGATGCACATTTTCAGCAATGGGATTTACAGAATAGGGTCTATGGGTTTTTCCAAATTGTGGCACACCCAAAAACAAATTGTGGGAAGAGGGAATCAAACCCAGGGAAGAAAACCGATTTCTCCCATAGATGTATGAGCATTCAGCGGGCCAAAACGACCTCTATAGAACCCCCAAATCGATTTATTCTCTTCCCCATTGTTAACCAACACAAAGACGCCCTTCCCAGCTAGAAAAATGAAGGAAAACATAGCAAAACCATGGAGGAAAACGCCCAGGAAGCTCCCAACTTGTGAGAGAGCAAAAATGATGGGTGAAGAATGGCTTGGAGAGAAATTTCGTGGTTCCTTTCTTGCCCAAGAAGCCAAACAAAAATTTCTATGGAGGGTGGCTTTCCCATACCCGAATTTTGACATCCATACCTCTCCATTCCCAAGGCATTAACTTCCTCAACCAACTCTTGGGAGAAAATGAATGATTGGGAACAAAAGTCAACATGGGTAGTTGAGGGTTGATGGGTTCTCTCATTGACACTTGGCTTGAATTGATTGGCTCAATGGTTTGAATATTTCCCTCCCAATTCCTTGTAAATATCATGCCCTCATCTCTTGTTGCATTGCATAGCTAGTTGTGGGCATTTATATTAAAATGCATATTTACAATTTCCATGGCTCACTAGCACATGGGTAACTTAATACTAAATACTTTCCTCTTCAAGATCGAGCGTTCACTAGCGGGGCCTTGGCCTTGAGCTCCATGCTAGGAATCATACATAATATGCATACAATTATTTACATTATAGTCCAAAATATCCTAAGGGTCAAAATGGGGGTATGACATTCTTCCACATACATTAATTCATCTAGTTCATCGTCCATTCTTTTAACACTTTTTTTGAGAGCTACTAAAGGGTCATTAGCTTCTGAGATCTCCACATTAGACTCATCAAGAAATGCATTGACATGGTAGCCTTCAAAAAATCATATCATATAAGACCAATAATCAACGTAACAAGGATCTCTGTGATGGGATAAAAGAGAACAACATGGAATTTAACAACAAAAATATAAATGACCATATATATTTCTATATACATATACACACACACACACACACACACACACACACACACACACACACATGTGTGTGTGTGTGTATGTGTGTGTGTATTAACTCACCTTGTCATCGTCGATGCCTTTCCCTTCCCCCGATCATCCTATAACAGAAACAATGATTTGTAAAGCATATATACAAACCTGATTTGTTATCAACATAAAGTATATATAACAAAAAAATAATAACTAAACAATGTACATGCTTTTTAGTAAATTATGAGCATGATTGTTAAGCCATACTTACCTAATTCCTAGATCCTATTTAAATGATAATTGAGCAACAACTCTGTTCTCGCGGGTATTGATTTTATTGCACTAACCACAAATTTTTTATCCTCACCCTCAATAAAAACAAAATTGGGAAGTTGTTTGTGCCCCCAGGACGAGTATTGTTTATAAACCCAACAACATTTCCACAGACTTTGGGTCTTCCATCAATATATATGGAAGATCCTTTATGTTGATTGTTTTCTTTCCTTTCATTATAATTTGCACAAATTTCGTATATGCACATACTCTTTAGATATATTGTCATCCTACCCCAATATGTGTAATCATACTTTGGGCCAACATATTCCATCAGTTGCATTTCACTGTTATATGGAACGTTCACACGGTCCATTGTAAAGAGGTCCAAACCATGTAAAGTAGATGGATCAATGCGATATGTTCTTCCATCAACAGTGAACTTGGTGTTTATTTCAGGAAGTGGGCTTGGTTCCCAATTCTTCAAATAATTCTTGTACTTTAATGGAACTTCTTGGTCTTCAAAGGACTCATTGTCATAAGACAATGACCCTCCTTCAACAAGAAATACATCCATACATTTTTTGAATTTTCTTCTAACATTGCCACCTCTAGTTGATCTCGACTTGCTATTTGACACTCTCCCTTCTTCAATTTGTTTAGGACAACCATTTCTATTTGATGATATATCAGATAGATATCTATTTGGTTGTGCATGTAATTAACATCAAACAACAAAGGTCATGTTCCAGTCATATGATTTAGATATACAAGGTAGCAATTAAATTATCCTATATCTTTGATTTGTGTGACTTATTCTATGTGCTTTTCACTCATTGGTTTCCCACATATGCTTCATGAGAAAATGAAGCATATGTGTGATATGTTAACTTAGGTGCACAATGGGTTGAATGCATGCAATTTCACTAGTCCCATGATACCCTTTGTCATAGAAACAATGCTCTTTGATATACACAAAGCATTGCTGCTTATTACACATGCATACCATTGATGCTCCTATGTATGCAAGAAGTATCAATGCTCCCTTATATGCATGAAGCATCAATCATCCCTTAGTACATTGAGCTTACTTTTTTTTATGCCTTACCATGGGTTACAACATGCAATTGTTCATGTCTTAGTGTTGAAACATGTTTGGAAGACCTTGGCTTTGCAACATTAGTTACTTGATTGTAGTTGGTTGCATATACTTGTGGTTCCCCTTGAGCCTAGTAGTATTTTCAACTATAGTGTATTGTAGTGTTTGGGTGTATTTAGTGTACCAGTAGTTCTTGAGGATATATCACTTTACGCGGTTCTTCTATTTTCATTGTGACAATGATGACATGATTAGGGTTGATGCATGGTTAGATATTGTTGGTGTCATATCTATATATATATAGGGCCCTAACTTATGGGCCTATTTTGCATATGGTTACACATTGGTATCATTGATGTTATGTTTTGGAGGAGTCCCAAACATATGCACCCCTTTCTTCTATAGTTTTAGCATGAGTTATTGGTGTATTTGAGGTGATGTGATGTTTTTTGAGCCTCCTACTAAGAATGGCCTAGCCCATTTGAGGGTTCTTAACATAAAGGTTGATTGTATCCATTTAACAACTATTTTGAATTTCTTTTAACTTTGGGGACTATTTGAATCAACACCCTAGCTTATTTCGCTTGATTTCACACTTGATTGGTTAGATCATGAGGTGGACTCATTTTCCTCTTTGGTGGCTTTTCAAGAAAGGTAGTTTTTAGCTCCATAAGCTTTCAATTTAATAGTTTCCATACATGTAATAGCAATATTTTGACAAATGAGGGCTCCCTATTCTAAAGCAATCATATCTCATAAATGTATGTAAGTAATTAATATTTGAAATGTACCATTGGATGTTTAAATGAGATCCACTCTACAACTATGTTGTTGATAACCTATGAATCAATATGCATGTGGTCTTTAAATTAGTGATTTTTATGACTACATTTAGTGTGAACCTTCGAGTTCACCTTGATTTTTGCACAATTTGGCATTGAACCCTACTAGTTTTTCACTTTTTTTTGTTTACTCAAAACCCTTTGGATTTGAGTCACTTTCCTTTTATTTTATAGGCCATAGATGTTATGTGTCTTTTTTTCACCAGTTGTGTGAATACTATTTTTGGTACCTTTACATTCCTTGGGTGGTTCTCATTAGGAAGGTCGATATTAACCATATGTAAGCTATATGTACCAGTCATGTCAAATCCCTCATTCCACACTTGCATGCTTTTTTGTGGGTGTAGGCCATTTTGTGCGCATGGGCCATCGACATGGTAGCATTTCATCAAGTGATAGAAAAACAATACCCTACTTTATTAGCCTTTTAAACTGCATTATTTTTCCCTTTGTTACCCATGGAACGCCTAGCGACCCTTGTCGAAAAGTTTTCCAAGTTACACTTATGGTCCTATGCCTCAGCTTGAAAACCCACTACCTTAAGAATAAACCCTTTGAAAACCTGTTGGCCCTTGTCTTTGCAGTAGAATTCCTTATTGTGGTGGATATGGTTAGAGTAGTCGAAGGTATTATGGAAAAAATTGCGCAAGTGCACTCTTCCACTTGGTGAGGGGCTAAACCTTGTAGGTTGTTGTAAGGCCTTAGTGTAACAACCCTCATATAAAATAATGAAATGAAAGGGGTAAAATAATAAAAAGAGAATATATAATGAAATGTAAAATAATAAATAAAAGGGGGTAAATAATATAATGGGGAATATGAAAGAAAAATAAGGGAAAACAAATTGCATTAAAAGAAATTAAGAAAAATGGGAAGAGGTGGGAGATAAAAGGAGGAGAAGAAGAAGAGAGGAGGGTCTTTTTTTATTGTCTTTGGCATTTGGAAGAGGAGCTCTGGAAGAGAGGAAAGCAAGATATCACTGACATAAGGTTAATTGTTGGGGGATCAGGGGCCTTAGCCATTGGCTGGGGGTTGGTTGGGTGGAGAGTCATCCCCCCACCTTCAGTTGCACACATGGGAGCTGTCAAGGCAATGATAGCTGCTAGGTCATCTAAAATCAGGTATGGATCCTTAATTTTCATAGTATAATTTTTGTTATTATTGATTAGATCCACCTTCTTTTGTTAGATCTTCTATGTATGTTGTTCTTTGTTATTACTGGGATTTATATGAGTTTACACGTTATCACATTCTTGTGTTGGTGCAGATATATCCATGCATATTTAATATTATTTGTTATTTAGTGGCTTTTATGAATTTTAGGGTTCTTACATTTGGTATCAGAGTAGGGTTCAAACCCTCAAGACCTATGGGATTTTCCTAGTAAAGCTAAATTTTATAGTTGCTCAAACTGGTAAAATCTATGGATGTACCTTCAAATCTAGAACTCTTTTAGTATCTACAGGTTTGCATGTTAAATTTGCTAGCTTGTACAAAGAAAAAAACCTTGAATTGAGACCTAAAAAATGGGTATCTCTTTAAAATTTAAAGACTAAGATTAAAATCAGGTTAATGGGTGTTGGGATTTGAACCCAGATCTCCTGGCACAACAGGAGCCTTACTTAGGCTACACCCATAAGTATGCGCTCCCTCGAGACACATAAGCTACCAACAATTGTGGTGAGGTTGGATTTAGTTAAATCGATTGACTAGTTAAATTGGATATTCATTAGGTTGTTGTCACATACCCCCATCGTACGAGACAGGACCAATCCCCGATCCACCCGAGTTCTGCATCTTTTCTCAACCCTGCAAACAATATATATAAATCCTTAGGTACACTTAGACCCCAAACAATGCATTGGTGTGCAGTATTTACAAATATTATCAAGTCAATGAAATAACCTTCAACTACATTTGCCAATTCGCTTGCATAATGCTTTACCTATTCATTGAAACAAGAGGTCTCTCGGAAAACAAGAAAATTCACATCAAGAAAACTCAGGTCTAAGAAGAATATAAACCTTCAGATTCTGAGTCTCTACATGCAATCAAGATTTGAGAGGGTACATGCCTTCTCCACGCCCGGGGAATGGAATTTGATACCAGAATCAGGGATCTATACAAAAGTATAAACTCAAATCACTATGGCCTCCATCAACAGTTGGTCATGAGTCAAAGAGTTACAGACTAGAGGTATAGCAGAAGTAAATAAGATCCAAGCTTGAGAGCCAATAGATCAAACCAACAACTGGCTGATCGGGTCCTCACAAATTCTTTGTAGCATTCATTGCTTTTTCTTTTGAAAAATGCAGCACCTCTCTCTCGCAGGGAGCACAGTAAGTGTTTCTCGTGCAACGCGTGCAAGCCCAGTGATTGAAAATATGCAGTGCAGGCATTGTATTCAATCCGTGACCTTAATCAACCACAATGCCTTCACCAAAGCCACCACAAAGTTACAACATCTTCACCACTAAACCACAACACCCTCTTTTCCACAAAAATGATGAGTAAATCTCTTTCTGGCGTGAGCGTTCTTCTTGGAAGAGGATTCGTTAAGGTTTTCATTTTTCCTTTTGTTTGATCTACTCTTTTCCACAATGACGACGGTCAATGAAGAAACCTCAGGCCGACTAATGTTTGTGTGCAATTGCTTCTTGCCCGTTTAAGATTTGGTGATGATTTTAGGGTTTCGGCTTCCATCGAGGATAGTTGCTGACAACTCTCTGCTAAGCGTTGGAGGCTTGGAACCGTTATTCCCATCATGCTCATTATTTCCCTAGTGCTTAGGCGAGTCTTCTTCCTTTTCGCTGCAGATTGATGGGTGACCATTGCGGTCATTGGTGTTATGAGTAACGACTCTCTATCTCTATGAGTATGTAACTGGTAATGATTCAAATATATGATTATGGAGTTAGGTATTATGGAGTTAAGAATGTAACGCTCCAAATATATATAATTATGAGAAGAAGCAACATGCAGTATTCATTTTAGGCCATTATACTTATAGAACCTCTGATTGTAGCTCATTGCTATTAAATTGTTACATATGACTTGTAGAAGGGTGTAACGTTGTTAGTATCACACATATGACCTGTAGTAGGGTGTAACATTGTACAAGGTCTCACCTTCCTATTATGTTAGTAAATTATAATATGTAATTACTAAATAATCAGTTTGGAATACTATATATTATTCCTACTAGTGGCGGGAACAAGTGATGCACAGAATAGCAGACTGCCGAATAAATTTCTCTCTTCCAAGCCATTAGAATCCTCATGACGCCTGGCATTGTTGCAATGACGGGTGCAAACTTTCAACTCTGGTTCCAGTCCCTTTGAGGCTTTCCATGATACATAGATATGTATGTATGCATGTGATCTATTGTTAATAATGCTAGGGTTTTAATATATTTTTCCAGGACCTCAAATTACAAGTGGTATCAGAAGAGAAATGGGGGGGCTTGTTGATATACCATCCCTCTTATGTAAAGAAGAAGTCCGATAACCACCTGGCTCTCTTTCTTTTTCAGCAACTTCTCTGCTCACCATCAATTTTTACAACCATCCATAGTGGAAATGTTAGCAGACATTGCATTGGACTTTCAAAAAGAAATTCCCTTGAATCCTGTCTCATCCTCACCTATACATATGCTTAAAGCACAAGCCGATGATAGGGATATTTCTATATGGTGACTGATGCATTTGGGAAAATCTTTGTTTGGCTACTCACATATATTAGTTTAGTTATTTGCATGGTTAGCTGCCTTGTCACATCATTGTAAATGGTATATATGTTTCTTTAATTTGTATTCATGGGATTTCTACCTCCTCTAGTATATACTCAAGTGAGTGATATTCCTCATCTCTCCACTGGAATAGCCTCCATTTTAATATCCGAAGTATGTGTGATCTAAATCGATTAGGATTTACAGATCTTGGAATTTCATCATCGTATTAGAACGCTTTAAAATCCTCGCTCATGTATAATTGTATTCTGGGTTGTGCGAGATCTAAATTTTGTTTTAATGGGTCTATAAGTGGTGATTGTAGTAAACTAATGTTTCCCATCGCTATAAAGTCTAATGAAAAAGCCAGGAAATGAATACCCCTAAGTTGTAAACAAGAAAACAAATCCAATTTCAAAAAGAGCAATTGGTTGGCTGAGCAAAAAAAATAGCCATAACAATCTACGGCTATTAGCATGGATAGAATGCAGAAAGGCGACTAAGGTATTATATCAGAATACACTTCCAGAAACTCACACAACGGTTCTCTCCCAACGATTTTCTCACACAACTTGAAAACACAAAGATTTGTGTGAATTATACATCCAACACTTAAATGCGGCCCAACCTAAATCGTTCCCATGTTTTTCCTCCCATGCTTGCTGTCAGCCAAGTTCAGATTTTTCAAATTCTACGGTGTGAACTCTGCTTGAAACTTTTGAAGGAGTCACTCCGCAAGCCTGAAATTGCTTGAATTTTCCTCCCGAGTGGTCTCTACTTGAAGGTATGCACAATCATAGATTTTTATATCATTTGTCGTGTTAAAAACGCGTTGGGTTTGAGAATGTCTTTAAGGCATTGGGCCCTAATAAGCTTTAACGCAAATAGGTGTTTTTATTTTGAAATAGGACGGAGGCTTTCAGATTAGATGGTGGGTGAAGATTTGTCCATATGTCCTGTTCCATTTGAATCTCCACTGTTCAACAATGAAATTAGCCAAGTATAATAGGTTAGGCACAACAGAGAGGGAAACTAGGAGTTGAATGGAACTCATAACTCAATACTTACGTAATCATATAACTAGCACACCCACAAAAGGAGATGAGCGGAACTCATAACTCAATACTTATGTAATCAATTTGTTTATCTTAGTAAACAAATTGAAGTAATTAAAAAACAACGAGTCTACCCAATCACTCTTAAGCCGACTATAAGCTGCCAAAATCATCTTAGAGCTAAGACCATTGCAAAGGGCCAAAGCATATTTCATCATAAATGTGGGTGAAAATATCCTGAATAAAAGTGAAATGCCAACTAGGACTTATATTAAGTTAATATTATAATTAAGGTAAGGTTTGAGTGGTTGGCTATGAAGTATTCTTATTAATTTGGTTGGCTATGAAGTATTCTTATTAATTTGTAATAATTACTTTGTGGTGGTCTTGTATTAACGAGTCCACTTCATAGAGTATGACTAATAAATACATGAGAAAGAAGTTATCGATATACAAAAGTACAAGATAAACTCATTAGTATGTTCTTAGAAAGATGTAATTAAATACTAAGAGGTTGTTGTTAAAAGGGGTCCTCTTGTTATAATATTGATTGTTATAAGTGAGTGTTCTTGAGAAGTATAATAAGCGTATGCAATTTTCTTTAAAGCATTTGTTGATAACACTAAATACCGTATAAGTGAACTAGAAGACAAATTGGAATCACTGGATAAATAGGTAAATGATCTTTTAAGACTTCATGATAAGAAATGATAAGAGTTATTGTAGCAAGAGTTATTAGCAAATAAACTATGGTGTAAGAAGAATGAACCAAGAAAAAGTGATGTGTGATGTAATTTGTGACACAAATGACTTGATTCCAAAGTTTAACAATATGTGTAATAGAAGTGATTTGATTGATAAGGATGTATATGTATCTCTTTCATGTTATGAGACTCAACAAAATTATGCTGGTTTTCTAAAAAGTGAAATCCATATTGAAGGTGGTGATTCTCCTACTAATTATGAAGATAAACTTGATAATGAAGATGTTGAACTTAGTTGTTTTGAGAAGCATACTAAGGGAATTGGTTCCAAACTCATGCATAAAATGGGTTATGATGGGAAAATTTCACGCAAGAATGGGCAAGGAAGCCCATAAGAGCAAGAGACATTCCTAGGGCTAAGCCATTATAAACCAAATTCTAAGTGAAGTAAGATTTTCCAGGTTCCATGTAATGAACATGACTCCAATATATGTAATAGTTGACTTGTTATAGGTGTCCTAAAAAAAGAAAAAGAAAAAGATAAGATAAATAAATAAAAATGGCATAGGTTCTCAAGTCATGATACATGGCAAGTAAGGAAATGAGGTTGATTCTGAAATTAAATTTCACATAGGTGATATTTTAGGAAGTGATGTGATGGAAGCATCATGGAAACATGAATGACATGTATACATCATGATTATCCCTTATATATCTTATTAAGGATGTAGCATGTTACTGTTAGTGTATGCTATTCTAATACTTGTGTTGTCTGAGAAGTTATAAGTTTATGGGATCCTAGTTATGGTACTAGGAATAACATTGAATATTGGAACCATCATAACTTAATGAGGTCATGGAGTGCATGCCTTGACTTTGAAGAACCTAATATAAAATTAGAAATCAAGAAAGGTAATTGTGTTGATTAATAAAAGATACTAAATCATGTGTATCCTTGTGCAAGTAAAGAAGGCATTGGCTATTCATGAAAGAATATGAACAAGCATTACTAAAACATGCAGAAATAGGTATTAAGGGCATACATATATGGATGGTATGGATATGTTGTGGTGGAATAATAATAATAATGATGAAGTAATCACAATGGAGTAAACATTGAATAGTCTTGGTATAGACATGATGGTAATGATCGAGATGAAGTAGAGTGACCCCTTATTCTGAAAGGTGTAATCCTACTCTTGTGATGTCATGCCCGTTTGTCTTTCTTGTCTTGCCTAAATTTTGTTCCATGCTTTTCAATTTGAATGGTACTCTAACTAGCAAAAAAAAAAAAAAAAACTAACTAGCCATAACTATGTGTCATGCACCGCTTGCGAACCATCCAAATAGTTTGACTTGTATGGGTGATTGCAGTTATGAGATACCATATATTTGTCCAGGTGAAATCGACCATAACCATGAACAATCAACCACACAAATAGAAAAAAAAAGAAATATCGAATACTATAGGTGCATCTTTAGGCAAGAAATCAAATGAATTCGTCTAGCCTTAGAAGACATATGATACATATTTCTTGCTGATACTGAGTTAGTATTTATGATATCTTATGGTTTCTAAAGTTAGAGGACATATGATGCATATTTCATGGTGATACCCAGTTTTTCATGTCTTTTCATGTCACTACTCAGTTTTTTTTCAATATGCATATTTCATGTTGATACTTAGTATCTAGATGTATAGGACATGAGGTACATGATAAGCTGATTGTTGATACTCAATTGGCAATTATAGTGGCATCTTAAAAAGTAAGTTATGTGGTGTAGGATATGGTATTATTACATGTTTTTCTTAGAATGATGCCTTCATGGTCATGCATTTTTCAAATGAAATTTGATGATTGTTAATTCTATCCATGAGATTTATAGCCATGGGTTGTGCATGTGATACTTCTTGATGTTATTTCATAACGTTATATTGATATATAAGATAGATGATGTGTAGAACATAAATGATATTATAGCTTATCATTGCATCTAGAGATAAATGACATTTGGCACATAAATGGTATGAAAGCATGTTGTGATTAATTTTGCTATTTTATAGCTATGTTATGTGTTAGTGAAGAATAAGAGAATATATCAGATATTTGGTATGACATGTTATCGTTTCATGCTAACCCTTATTGCTCCCGTAGAATGAATATTTGACATGATGATGGATTATGTTGGTTGTTACTCCATGTTGATAGTACTAATGTTGAAAAATGGCAGCTTATGATGGCATGTTTATGAGATGCTTAGTGAAATTATGAAAGTACCATGACCAGTTATGTTAAAATGGTAGCAAAAAGCACCTAAATGCATTAGATGTTAAACTTGGCATGACTTATCGTGACAATGGATTATGATGTAATGCAATGCAATATGAACTGGTGGCTAGACATTCTTGTTAGCGCATGATTCAAGGCTGACCCATGATATTATTATATTGAGAAATGGTTACTAATGATTATTCATTATGGCAATTTCCAGTTGTTCCAGGTGATCCACTCAAATAACCTGATGAGGCTAAGTATTCTATGATTTCATGGGAGCCCATAACCACGAATGAGAATGGATAATGTAAATATATTATGGGCTAGGGGACAAGCCCAACAATTAGCTCTATGCCAACAATGCTTGACTTTTGTACTAGAAGTTGGGAAGGTGGCAATGCAATGGATACTTCCCTTAGAACTTCTGATGTGACCAGGGTCCACGGTTGGAGACATACTCACCGGGAGGGAGGTTTATGTAGAGGGACTTCTGATTCCTGGGGCTAGTGCCTTGAGGGTGCTGTGGAGGATGTTTAGGATAGCCTTCCGAGATGCCTGGGGTATAATGATCTTGATATCAGGATCGGGGGTACCAAGAGTATCGGGATTAGGGTACCGGGAACCAGATGCCAGTTAGTACCGATGAGGCCCAGATTCTGGTTAGAATCCAATGAGGCCATATTATTACCAAAATTTGGGAAGGTGGCAATGCCGCGGTAACTTCCCGGGGAACTTCTGATGCCTGCACTAGTACATATGGTCAATTTTGCCATGATTTTTCATTGTAATAGGCACAAATTTTTGTCACTGTTGCAACGTTTGGGGTTTCATTTTTTCATGGAACGACATTCATGGATATATGGACAAAAATTCCCCGTCGTGGCAATAACAACGCTTCATAGTGGCCACGTGTCAACTACACAATAGTTCTCAGATCTATGGAAAATGAATCCTGCCATGAAGTTTCGTCGCTATATCGACGTAAAGCTCCTATAAGTTCCTCAAACCTGCGTGGAAACATTTTTAAAGTTCCACGAATCATCGTCGTAGTATCCATGCAGCATTTCACAATCTTTCATGGCAGGTTCAGCACCTGTGTGGAAACATTTTTATAGTTCCATGAATCATTGTCGCAGTATCCACGCAACGTTTCACAATCTTTCGTGGCAGGTTTGGCACCTGCATGGAAACATTTTTATAGTTCCACGAATCATCGTCGCAGTATCCACGCATCGTATCACAATATTTCGTGGAAGGTTCAGCACCTGCGTGGAAACATTTTTATAGTTCCACGAATCATCGTCGCGGTATCCATGAATCGTTTCACAATATTTCGTGGCAGGTTCAGCATCTGTGTGGAAACAATTTCTATATCTTACACTAATGTTTGTCGATATAGTGATGATACCTGGAAGTGTTTAAAAAAAAATTGAATGCATGTAAAATCACGAGGTATTAGCCTACACCTCAGTCTTCACCGGTTGTTGCATTTGACTTAGTTTGCTGTATCGTTCATCAGGAACTCTAACAGAATTGAGGAATTCACTGAAGTTTTTTTTTGCGAGCACAATAATTTGTGAATGCATTTGAGAACTGTTCACAAATAGTGAAGAATTAGAATATGGATATACCAAAGTATGGAAAAAGGTTACTTGAGTTCAAGCTTTCTCAAGGACAATCTACAGGCAAAGCAGTTGTAGGCATATACATGAAGCTTATGAACATGTCCAGAATTGCTTCAAAGGGTGAAGACTCATCTACTTGTGAGCTGCATAATTGTCTCATTATGTTCAACATATTTTAAAGTTATTGCGAAAAAGAGGCTCACCCTCAACAACAAAAAATCCATACATGGACTTGCAAGTTGTTTTGGCATCTGCTAAAGCACTTGTAGAATCTACTAATGGAACATCAACAACTACGCAACTCCAACTAATCTTGCAAAGGTGATATTTTAAGAAATAAGTGCAAAGACTATCTTCAAAAACTCTGTTATTGTTGACTCTGCTACTTATGTAGATGACATGAGTAAAACATTGCTTTATTCTAGTAAGCATACCATGAATGAATCCAACCTACCACAATTCAGTCCAACGCCAAGTAGGATCCATCCGTTGGGCAATGGTCCTGTGGCAATTTTGACCTAAATTCAAAAAAAGTGTAGCACAACATGACAAAGGATGGAAATTTGTCCATGGAGAAGGAAGAATAACACACTATAAACTGTTTTCACATTTCTGGAATTGTTTCGTGCATTTTCTTATTGGATGCATGGATCTGGGATGCAAAGTTGTTTGATGCTGTACCTTTTGGGGCTATGTTGCTTTTGGTATTTTTATTGTTTGAGCATTTTTTTTCCCTTGGTTTTTTTTGGCAGCTACTTTTGCAACAAGAGCTTTGAATTGAAGATACAGTGAAAAGAAACACAATTCCTAGGAAAATTCGAGAATAGTCTGGTTACACTGGTGGACTATTGCAGTTTGGTGTTGTTTCCATTGTGTATTACTCAAGTTGTAGACAAACAACAATTCTATGGCCACAAACCCAAGGTCATATTCCAATCACTATAGAGCTATTCCTAAACTAGGAGGACAATGGGGACATTACCGAATAAGACCAGGAGGAATTGGTACAATGATATATGGATGACATTAATTAAATTATTATGTTATTTCATATTAATAGTAGGGTAGTGTAACACCTCATATTGTATGAGGTTTCACATTGGGGTTTTCAACTGGTACCTTGGAGAATCTTGATGGACTTGGGTTTTAGTTAAGATTATTGAACATTGAGAGGAATGTAATTGGATCCAAGGATTGTTCTTGTAGCAACTTTTCCCTGTAGCATATCAAATGCAGAACAAGGCCTACATCTTGGTTTGATCTACTTAAAGAAGCAACACAGTGAAGTAGATCCACATTAATCTGTGTAGAAGACACTAGTACAAAATTTGAGCATCTCTACAATCATAATGAGCTACAATTGGGAGGAAATCTGCAGTATGGTCTCTATGATAGCTAAAAATACACTATAAAACACTATGTTCGGTAACATGTAATGTTTTGGCATAAATGAGTAGCTGGAGCATACCTAGAGGGACGTATCCAACTGAGCCAACAATTGCAGAAATAATCCCTTTTATCTTAGAAGGATCAACAATCTTGCAAAGCTCAATATCACCTATTTGTGGCTCTGTAAAAAATTCAAAAGATTTTTTTTTTAAGTGAGATTGAGATGGAATATTGGCTGTTGACACCCATGTAGAAAAGCCAAACCTTGCGCTACACCTTTAGCAATGCTGCAACAAGATGGCCAATCCAATACAAAAACTTTACTAGTGTGAAGGAAGTCTGAGAGGTTTCCTTTATGAGCATATTCATAGAAAAGGTAAGCACAATTTGTGTCTAGAACATGTGCCAATGGTGTCAGGATTTAGGGATGCCGTAGTCTCCCCCGCTTATTCAATTCTGCACCAAACATTCAGTAGTTTCCCGATTTGAAACTTTTGTCATTCCAGTTGAGCTTATTCACAGAATAACTAATGCCAGAAGGCATGACAGTGTTGTAATAAGTACTAAACTTGTTCTTTAGGAAGACATTTGCAGGATCTAGAGTGGCTTCAACACCCTTTTCAAAGTCAATCCATAGCCTGTGGATACTATTTGGATAAATAAAATGGCCTTCAATCTTACGGGCTAGTTGCAATTCTGGAATTTGATGATCGTCACACTTAAATTATTTGCATGCCATAATGAACAATGCAACTGCCCCAATTGCAAAAGCAACACCTGCAACAACAACTCCAATTAACAAAATTGTCGAGACTTTTTTCTTTGCAGCAGTGGTTGGAGCAGAAACACATTTCCCACTGTAGAGACCAGAGTTTCTTGAAGATTTAATAAGCACTTGTTTTCCAAAATTTGGAAGGATGCCTATTAATCTATTGTTTGACACATTCAACAGTGTAAGACTCATCATATTTGACAAAGAACCTAGAACTTGTCCTATCAATTTATTGTTGGAAAATCCAAAATTTCTAGCATATACAATCTGGCAAGAGCACTATGAATTGCCCCTTCTAGAGAATTGCGTCTGAGATTGAGTTGAATTTGAAATTGCCCCTTTATAGCACATACAATTTAAATTTTCTTCTTGCAATATAATGCTTAAATAATCATCAAAAGAACCCAGAAAACACCTCTAACTAGGCTTAATAAGATGATAAGAAGATTGTGTGGTATTGGTTGAGAAAGTTGGTCAAATGATGCATGATTGAATGTGCATGTGCCATCGAGATGATGATGACTATATTCAAAATTGAGTTGTAATAATTTGAAAGTAGCTGGGGATTGATTGGACCAGTACTGAAGACTCACCCAAAAGGATGATTGTGACTTGATAGTTGAAGTTATTAAGGAGTCACCGTATGGCTAGTGGAAGTGGAGGTTATTCATGAGCTGTTGGAAAATATCTTCAGACACTTGTCTTCTCATCCATGTGAGAAAAGTAGCGAGGCACATGCAATTGTAAAAGGTCCAAAAGTTTCTAATATTTGTATCATGGGGCTAATTATGTGCAAATGGTTGTGAAAGACAAGCCATGATTGATGCCTAGGAGGCCTGTTATGTGCTATAAATATGCACATTGTATCAAGTGAATTTCAACCAAGTAATATGAAGTGAGTTTCAAATTCTCTCACTCATACTTTTCCTACAATTGCAACCATATTTGCAAAGTTTCCCTAAAAGGAAGGATGACAAAAACTTGCACAAATGTACCATAGGCTTTATAAAATACTAGCTAGAGTAGGACACGTTAGTACATATTATGGGTTGAAATTCATGTGCCTTATTCCAGCATTCAAATGAAGTTCTAAGCACTAAACAAGCCACCTACAGCCATAAACAGTTATGAAAGGTAGATCTGGGTTACCAAGTCTTTATGATAAGCAGTAACACAATTTTTTTTTGTTCAAGTAGTTTTCAGACTTAGCCCTTTTCAACAATCAATTCTTCAACTTCAAGTTTTGTCTTTTAATGGCACAAATCTGTTGTAAAAAACTATTCTTCAGTTCTGATTCAACATGCATACAGGTAACACTGATGTTGTCCCATAACACTATTCAAACTCAACTTCAATTTGGTCACAAAGAATAGGCTCAGTATTCAAGTTATAACACAAGTCCTTCACATATGCTATTAATATGTTTCAATGCTTTGCAAATTGTTCTTCTTCAAGCTCATATTTCACATCCTTGTGTCCTTTGAATAATCATAAGGCTTAAACAAAATTTTGCAATGTATGATAAATTCAAAATTGCCATATCAACAGATTATAATGAGTTACACTGACAATCAAACTAAAACGATAAACTAATATTCAGTAACATGTAATAAAATAAACATATATATCATATAAAAAAAAGAGAGATATAGTTGAAGATACCAACCTGGGTGTGAAACCATTCTTGAAAATCTACTCAGAAGTGTTACTTTCAGAAAAGACTGTTTGTGCCTCAGAGAGGCCAGTCTTCTCTAGGAACCAGCTGACCCTACAAGAGGGTGTGTACAAACCAGAGAGAGAGAAATGACTGGTGTTGATTAGGTCAATGACAGTCAAGCACAGTACATAACTCAAAAGAAATAAAGTCACAAAAATTATAAAATTCAACTAAGTCTCAGCAGAAGAGAAGTGATTATCAGCACACCACAACTGATCACAGGTGATCAAAGTCAAGTACTCTATAAGACCAAAAATTCAACAAGGTGGTATCAAAAAAATGAAGGAGGGTAAATGACTGCATTAACCACAAGTCAAAGACAAGGTACCACAAGTCTAATAATAACTCAATCAAGGTGGGGAAGGTACAACAAATATTTAATAACTCAATCAGTAATAGGTAATAAAATAAACATATTGATCATATAACAATAAGAGAGGTATACTTGAAGATCTCCACGTCAACATTAAACCAAAAATCAGATCTGAAGTCTGGGTACAAATATAAACAATGGTCATAAAATAAGAAAATATAAACAATGGTCATAACATAGGTGTGGGTAGTAGAAGACCCATGACCCTTAGAACCAAGGGTATGCTCCAAATGTGGCCAAACAACAATAGTACTCTATAAGAGCAAAACTTCAACAAGGTGTTTTTAAAAAAGTTACTCAAGGAGGGTAAATGACCCCATTAAACACAAGTGAAAGATAAGGTAACACAAGACCAATCGTAGCTCAATCAAGGTGGGGAAGGTACAACCAGTCATATCTCTCTCAAATGTAAAGCCGTTCTATATAACGTGAAAGTTCATCATCATAGTATAAGGAAGGGTGGTGGGATGCCAAATAAAAATATCCCTCATTTCTCTCTATGCAATCCTGATAGCATCACATAATAGATAACTACCCTATACTATAGAAAATAAAAGCCACCCGTGTTAACATAATTTTGATCTCTATCAACTTCAACACTCCTTTGTGGTCCCTGTGCTAAAGTTGGTCCTCAATATGTAATGGGCAGTACTATCTTATAACATAATTTTCATCTCTTTCAGTAACAGTTGATAAAATAAACATATTGATCATATAACAATAAGAGAGGTATAGTTGAAGATCTCCACGTCAACATTTAACCAAAAATCAGATTTGAAGTGTGGTACTATTTCTGAATAGTGCCAAAGCAATAGTAAAATATTTTACAACATAATTTTGATCTCTATCAACTTCAGAACTCCTTTGTGGTCCCTGTGCTGAAGTTGGTCCTCGAGATGTAATGGGCAGTAATCTTATAACATAATTTTCATCTCTTTCAGTAACAGTTGATAAAATAAACATATTGATCATATAACAATAAGAGAGGTATAGTTGAAGATCTCCACGTCGACATTTAACCAAAAATCAGATCTGAAGTGTGGTACTATTTCTGAATATTGCTAAAGCAACAGTAAAATATTTTACAACATAATTTTGATCTCTATCAACTTCAGCACTCCTCTGTGGTCCCTGTGCTGAAGTTGGTCCTCGAGATGTAATGGGCAGTAATTTTATAACATAATTTTCATCTCTTTCAGTAATAGTTGATAAAATAAACATATTGATCATATAACAATAAGAGATGTATAGTTGAAGATCTCCACGTCAACATTTAACCAAAAATCAGATCTGAAGTGTGGTACTATTTCTGAATAGTGCTAAAGCAACAGTAAAATATTTTACGACATAAATTTGATCTCTATCAACTTCAACACTCCTCTGTGGTCCCTGTGCTGAAGTTGGTCCTCGAGATGTAATGGGCAGTAATCAAATTATAAATAGTGATGACCATCGAAGTCATGATGAACATATCTAATATATCTAATATAAAGAGAATCAATTTTTCAGACTAATATATCTACATGCAGCACATACAGGAGTGATGATGTGTGAGAAAACACAAAATTTGAATATTAAAATACAAAATAATTATAAACAAGCATACAATGACTTGTGATGACATTTAAATTTAAAATTCATATTCTAAGAAAATAAAAGATATAAATGGGAAAATTCCTAAGAGCATCACATAAAATATAAGTACCTCGTAACTATACCAAATAAAAGTTATCTATGTTACATACTAACAATGTTTCATACTAACAACATCGATATCCATCAAAATACAAGTCATGAATTTAAGTTGCATCTACTTTTTCATTGATTTCTGTTTTTTTGCATTGAAAAAACTTGTGAGTACAGTACCGCAATCATCAATTGGCGCAGTATTTACTGCGATATCTCCTATTATTGTTTGTGTTTCCATGCCCTCATTTATGCCACTTCTTATACGTCGCTGAGCAGGGCATGGAGGCAGTTCTGAAGGGGTGTGAACTGCAACAACGGAAATGAGCATATATATATGGTGTTGGATTATTATTGAAATAAATATTTCATTATTTTGATTAAAATTACAATATTTCTCTTTACCAGTGTCTGTAGATGTGACAACTGGGGTGTTAATTGGAGGTTTAGTTGCTTCCTCTTGCAGTTCATGCTCCTGAGCTGCATGGTCTTCCATTGAAAGAAGAAAATTTATAAGTATACGTCAGTAAATATATATATATCTAATCACAGTAGATATTTATATTTCCAAAGCATACATACCAGAATGGACACTATGCTCCACACTATCATGGGACATGTTCACCCCAACATCAACTTGTACTTGCTGAGTACTGCTAGATTCACTGCTGCGGTTGCATTGTTGCTTAAAAACAAACATAAATTTTTAGTTATGGGTGATATAATCAGAATTACTGAATATACTTTAATAGTATACTACAATTGGTGATATACCTGCATTTGCGTCATTGGGGAGATTGGAGTCTGCCCCAAGCTTTTCCGATGTTCAACCACACTTTTAAAACCAAACTTGAAACCAATCTTTAGGTCTTCCTCGGTGGCAGCAGCTTGGAACGTATTTCCCTACAATGCATGATAACAAATTTTAAAATTTCCAGTATCAAAATCAGATATTTGTTCGGTACTATTAAATAAATATTCCCAACAATTAATCATTTAATACTTACGATTCTTGCTCTTAGTTTTCTATAGCCACCCTGGCCCAGTCTATGTTGCCCGTGCTTTTCCATTCTATACTTGGTTGCTTTGGAGGTGTCAGGTAGCTTATATATGAAAATTTTGAAAAACCTTAGATATCAAAAATCTTACTTAAAACAAAAAAGAAAAAAATAATTGAGCTTATTTCAGTAAAAAGATGATATATGTTGTACCTTGCTTTACCAGGCTGTGGTTGTCTTCCTTGTTTTTTTAGCAAGTTCTCCTTTGCATCATCTATGATTGCCTTCCACTCTTTCTCTGGAACCATGGGAGGGTGCTCATGATTGAGGTCAGCTTGCAATCTTTCCCTATATTGGGCCTTGGTATATTTCAAATTCTCACCGGCTAACTTTGCAACAACTTTCCTGTTGAAAGTATTGCTGAACAAGTTGACCATGTGGTCCATCAATTCATCTCTCTTATTTCTATCTTGGCTATTCCACAGTGTGCGAATGGTGGGGCCAAACAACTCCAAGGCTTTGTCATTCAAATTCCTGTAGAAGACATTGTTTCCTGCAAAAACATGTCATCCATTCATTTATAATAATTTCAACGTATGTCTATTTCAATTTCATGATTAAAATCAATAAATTAATTAATAAATACTTGCAATCTTTTGAACCTTGATAGGAACACAAGAGTCATCCACCAGAAAGGTGAGATCTAGTGATCCGGGGCTTTTAACTCGTGCTGCTCCAGGAAAATTTTCCTGGTCGTCTACAGTAGGTTCATTTCCAGAGTCATGTGGAGTCCTAGGATCCGTCTCATCATGCTCTGGCATGGCATCATGCCCCGTCTCATCAGTTCCCGCATCATCAATGGATTCGAGGCCAATCATAGGAGTGGAAAAAACCCTCATTGGTACATTGCTTCTTTTTTGTTGCATTGGACCATCACTGCTACCTATATCTGTCTCGACAGGTTCTGATCTAGTCACGGGTTTTAAAAATTCCTACAAACAATAAACTTTACTTTATCAGATCACTTGGAAAAATAAATAACATAATATCAAATATGAAATCATATCATAGCTTAATTTTTTTTGTGAAGATGCCACTTACTCCATAAGATTGTATTTCATCTTGCAACTGTTGAATCCTTGCCCTGTTCTCTTGTGTCAAGGGCCTTTTGCGAGCCAAGGCAAGCATTTCTATGTTTTCCTTTTTCAAGGCTGTTCTAAAAGTGTGCAGTGGGTCAGTGGAATAGAAAATGTCTTCCTAAAACCCCTCATAACCCAGATCGGGTGCATGTGACTAAATTCATCAAACAATAAGTTAAATTAAGCAATATAATTTTAACATCATTCGAATATTGATATTGTAATGAATATTAAGTTACTATTATGCACTAACACTTACTTGACACGGTGTTATGGCCGATCAGTGTCCACGATCAACCGGCACCGTGGAAGCAACAGGTACCTTTCCACGGTCTTGAATGAACCAGTAGTCCATCATAATGTCAGAAAAATGAACTAGTAATCCATCATAAGCTCAGAATAAGTGAATGTCAGTAGTGGACATTGAATGTTAAGATACTAAATCGAAACATTTAGTTATTGTACGTAACACTTACCTGACGGGCCACAGAGTGTGACCTTCCACGGTCTCCCTCGACCATGGAAGCAGCAGGTGCCTTTCCAATGGTGCCACCCTGACATAATAAATCAATAAATAAACATTTACCTCATACTAAATAATTGTAACATAAGAAAAAATGAGATATTGCATTAATATTTATTTTTACTTCGGAAGTAGAAGATACATGTTCTGTTGCATGTCGATGTGCAGACTCCTGCCACAGTTTAATGAGCATGCTATCATATGGAAATACTAACAATAAGCACGGAAAAAGCGAATGCTAACAGTGAAAATCGGAACATCTTTTTATTGTAGTCATATTTATTTGCTCTATTTAACATTTACCTGACGAGGTGTAGATTTTGACCTTCCACGGTTAACCTGGACCGTGGAAGCAGCATGTGCCTTTCCACTGCCTCCACCCTAAACAAACATCAATAGTCAATAATTACATCATAAAAAAAAATTAGATATTCATAGCAGTGTAATCACCATGTAATCACATGGAAATATTCATAATAAGCATGAATAAAGTGAATGACAACAATGGAAATCGAATGTTAACAGAAAAAAAACCGAAACATTCAGTTATTGTAGTCATGTTTAATTACTACATTTAGCATTTACCTGATGAGGCCTAGTTTCTGACGGTCCACGGTTCCCCTGGACCGTGGAAGCCACATCTATTCTATTTAAGTTGTAATCGATCAACAACTCTTCACCTGCAAGTATTTTTTTTATTGCACATACAAATATACGATGAGTTTCGCGTGCCTCGAATTTGTAATTTGGTTGCTTATTTGTTGTCACTGGTCGTGTACTATTTATAAAGCCAACAACGTTTCCAGACGCTCTTGGTCTCCCATCAATATACATAGTCGCCCCTTTGTTTTTATTGTTGTATGCTATTTGAATATAATTCACGGCAACTCCGTATCTCCGCATACTTCGATTATATTGGACCAAGATCAACTAGTTATTGTATCTGTATAGTGGTCCTACATACTCCATCAATTCAGTTACAGTGCCATAGCGGACCTTTATTCCATCCAGGGAAAATAGCCCCAATCCATGTAAGGACGAAGGAGCGATGCGATACATCCTCCCATTAATGAGGAAATATGTGTCCACTTGAGGTAGCATATTAGGTACCCATAGTTGCATTAGATGTTTATACCTCAATGGAAAATCAATGTCTCCTATGCTCTCAGCATCATAATTACATGACCCACCGTTGGCAATAAAATATTTCATGCGTCTATGAAATCTTTTCCTTATCTTTTCAGATCTTGTTGATATAAAACCAGTAGATATAGTACAACTTGACTCACTTTCAACCTCTCGGAGTATATCTTCATCATCACTTGAGGAACATAGATCTGACAGATACCTACTTGGTGGTACCTACACTCCATAAAACAAGAATAAACAAGATGGTGCTTTCTCTATTCTTTGAAAGTACACATTTACTTAGTTAAACACATTTACTTCCCTCAAATATGAGGCTTAGGAGGGACATGCCGAACCCTAGTGGATGTAGTGTTACAAATCTCAGCTGAATTGTTTGGTATTGGGAGGACGATTTGTGGCAAGAAGAGACTAAGTTACAGTGCCATAACAAGCTGTCCATATGACACCACATTCATCACTATAGGATGTGAGTTCTTTTGTGGACTAAGTTTGCATATTTGGGGGTCTTTTTCTCTTGTGGGTAGAACAAAACCATCAGGGACAACAAATTAAGGAAGTTAACTAGTATATCACCCAGTTTTGGTCCTTCCAACACTGCTGGGCATATTATTGGCAGCCTACCCTCTTTCTTTGAATGGCATATTTTTGGCATCCTACCCTTCATTCTTAAAATTTACATGCTGGTATTTTATGCTAATGCATATGAAAACTATTTGTTAGTGAACTGTTTGGCAAAATCACTCAACTAAGAAACATTAATTGACTATATCAGCCCAACAAACCATAACTACAGTGAGAGGGTCCACTCAGGAGTACATTGCAGCAGTGTTCGTAACTGTTTCATGTCAATACATCTTAACCAAATAATCAGTAAAATACTACAGCAGAGAACGCAAAATACATCAGCTAACTTAGGTGAAATATTACACCTTACACATGTTGCAAATTTCAAATTCATGCAAATTGGCACTCAAATGGCCATCAGAAATTTGATTTTCAAAGACTATTTTCAGACATTATGTGTATATTGATTTTCCGACTATATTGGTTTTTTTTTTTAAAACAAATAATAAATTTCAATCAAGAATGAGCATATCCATCAACCAAGCAGGAGGACCAAACTAGAAAAATGTCAACCTAAGAGCAGTCCCAAGTCGGTCACTATGTTGAAGAAACTTCAACACTACCAGTTAGGTCAATGTGCTAATACAATTTTCAGTGACATGTAATGTAAGATAAACACATTAATCACAAAAAGGGGGTAACACACAACATCAAGAGAACTAGACCAAATGTAGACAAGGCAAAAATATTGGTTTCAGGAAGCTTTTGAACATTGGTGTTTTACTCTGTAAGCCTTGGAGTACTCACTATATCTAGCAAAAACACCCTTCGAAATGGGGGATTTCAATTCAGTCCTTTTCTCCTTGAGAATATGAATATATACAAAACAACCAAAAAAACAGTAGCGTGACACCTAGGGTTTATCACTAATGAAATCTTCTTATAGTGTTTTGTTCTTCAATACCCTATGAAGATACCTATTCATATATGCTCCCGTGGTTAATTTCCACAAAATTCTCTCTTAACTATTTATGGTAAATTCACTTGCTCCTAAAGCTGTAAAACAAGTTCTGGGTGGGTTTTCTAATGAAAAATAGGTTCCTGTAATAGCTACCAGAATGTACTTTTAGATTCAACCACACTTCTCTCTGATGTCCCTTACCTATTCAACTCCTCAAATGTTTTTTCACCAATCCTACAATGGAAAGAACTAGGGTTTGCTCAAATATTAATAAACCAACAATTAGCAATAATCTTGTGTAAGCTATCACTAATTCACGAGTCTAAAGTGTGATTTTTCCTTTTTATTAGTTGTAAAATGAATTTTGGGCATCCCATGCCACCTGTGGACAATGGAAGGCAATGAACATGCCCCATACCTCACATCTGGGTAGTTCTGGGCCCTATAATGACAAGCTACAACAATAATTAAACATATATGGGTAATGTTTTGAACATTAGTAGACACGTTTCACCTTCTAGCAGCCTCATCGCTTAGTTCTGGGCCAGTTTTGTGGATGTGAGGTAGTTTTGGGCGCAAATTAAGACTATCGATGTCTTCTTACAACATGAGACGCTTGCAAAATTTCAGGTATGGAAAGGCTAAGAGAAGAAATCATGGGTGTGTTGAGTGGAGTTTGGATAAGTATGAACCTTTTCATCGGATTTGCTTTGGCTACAACAAACTCCTGCAATATGCAGTAATTAGGCATCATGCCTTCCAATACAAACTTTTAGCACAAGTGACCCTAATAATCACAAGTCAGCTACGTGGGCATCATCTCTTGCTAGCTGACTAGTGGGCTGACTTTGGGGTTTTGGAATTGTTTCATGCTATAGAACTGGATAACATCAGCTATTGAGGACTTTGAATTGAGTGTACCAAGGCTAATTTCCTCCCAAATGTTGTTATTTATTTATTTATCCTAATGGTGTCAATGACCTTTTTAATAGACTGTTATTAAGGTTTCTATGCCTCCAAATAACTACAAGATATTCCAAATAAGGGGAGCACTCTAGTCTCTCAGGCAAGCAAACAACCGAAGGATGCCACCTCAGCACTTGATAGTCAAAATCATAGAGGTCATTGATACCATTAGGATAAATAATTAACTAACAAAATTCGGGACCAATGTGTTAGTTGCAATTAAATGTGTGGGGAATGTTATGTAAGACCCTCAAACAACCCTTATACACCACATGTTCTTGATGCAAACATTCAAATCCTTGACAATTTAAGCCTTAAATTAAGTGAAATCAACAAGAGATATAAGTGTTGGAAAACATCTAAAAGTTTTTATGGCTTTCAAAAGTAAGGTCTAAAAGTTTTTATGACTTTCTTTTCAATCTTTATGACAATTTGAATGGACAGGCCCCACTCATAGCCAAATACTTTTGAGATATTTACAACTCATCGGAGTATGGGGGACCATATAATTCTCGAAAGACATTGGATTCAACAACCCATGCCTTTGAATAAACAAACCTCAGGACCACGCATCTATTCTGATGCATGTGGACGTCTATGTGGGTTTTGACAAGCCACTGTCATTCGTTTTTAATGTAGTACCCAAGGATTTGAGCCTTAGTAAGATTTGTCTGCAAAATATCTTTGACCTGTTCGAGAGATTCTCCAACTTCCCGTTTTAGATTATAAATAGCAGCTGGATCTAATGCTGTCAGGTTGATGCCGAATGACCACCACCAGTCTCTAGTCCAATCAGGGACCAACCATCCAGGATCCTCATGGATATGTGTCATTTGAGGTCCAAACTTTAGCATGGTGTAATATGTTCTATCTGTATTTTCTTTTCTCAAGAATTTCCACCATAATTTTTTATATTTTTCATAAGTGTGTGTAGTACTTGGAAACCGGAGACTAGCATCTTGATGTGGCCATGCTTCCAAAGAACATATCCGGTTAATACAGTAGTATTGTTGGTCTAGTCGTAGCCCGGGGTGAGGTGTAGAGCCCTCCGTCGAGATTAAGTTAAGATCATGGTATAGGTGAGTTAACCAATTGCTTGCATCAGCTGCTTTTCTCAGGGAGTTGTTGTAAATCATCTCTGGTACAATACTGGATCCCATAGGCATTCTTTTGAGTTCTGGCACTAGTCTAATAAAAGCATCAGATCCCTGTAAGTTAGCATCTAATACTTCAGCATGTCTCAACTCCCACCTAGGTTTCCAGTCTTGCATATAATCCAACCAACTCATATTATCATTGATATTATAGATATGATTTTTTCCTCCAGTCCAAGCATATATTTTCATGTTTACTTGTGGGTTATGGGCCCATTGGATTCCTCTTTGAACTTCTATGCTCGCTTGCACCAGGCTCGTTTGTTTCAAGCTCGCTTGTTAAAAATTAACAGCATTATCCAATGTTAAATATTCTCTTATTAGTAACCATTGTGGTACTTTGGTGCAAATATTTTTCCTAACTCATTGTTTCTCCATATTGTGTGCCTAGTGCCACCTATCTATGTCAATGCATAAATCAAGCTCTTCTTGGTTTGTGGTTCTAGTTGGCCTTGTTTTGGGCCTTGTAGTGGTCTCTAATGTCACAGAAATAGTCATTGACACATTAAAACACAAACATAAGCAGTGAGTGCATGACATGAGTGAGTGAATGAGTGAGTTTACCAAGGCTGATTTCCTCCCGAGTGTTGTTATTTAATTATTTATCCTAATGGTATCAATGACCTTTTTAATAGATTGTTAAAAAGGTTTATATGCCTCCAAATAACAACAAAATATGCCAAAAATTATGGATGACAACAGGGCAACGTGGTCCACACAATTACAAAATCCCTCAACCCAACACATTAGTTAAGTCCTAGTGTGTTGTCTAGAAGCATATTTATATATAATATGTTTTGAATTAGGCTAGTAGTGTGACTAATTGTAAAATCCAATTCTGCTACAAAAGCTGATGGAATTTTCCCTAAATCATGGTCACTTTTGCACATGAACTTTCCTCCTTTTTTGGTTCATAGTTTCCAGTAGAGGAATTTGGAAACCATAATGAAAGTTTCTCAACCACGCATGTGTAATAACATCATCAAATACTAGGGAATCATCATCATCATTGACAATCATTCAACCAGCTGCTCCAGCCCATAAACCATCATGTCAACCCCACTAAAAATGTGATGAAATCACAAATGGCCACCCATGAAAAATGGGGGGTAATATTTGGAAATTTTGTTTTGTGAGCTATCTCATGGTGGTGAACGTTCTCCTTGTTTCTCGAGGGCATTGGATAATTTGGGCATTCCTTCTGAGTAGTATTGAATTTTCGTTTGTCATCCATTTTCACCAGTTTGGTAGCTTGTCTTGAGGAGGTTCATTCTCCAATTCCCTAGATCTAATGGAGGATTATGATATATGGATGGGAATTCCCAATGCCCTTGCTCCTTGGATTTTGGTTGATCTCTTGGCATGCTTATTCATAAATTTTGGATGAGCACTCCTTTGGTTTTGGATTCGATTTACACTTATGAATGGATTAGGGTTGACTTGGGATAAAGCACTCCCCCTTCTAACCCTTTATGGATAATATGGTGTATCCATGCATTTGATGTTAGGGATGAGTGCAACCATCCTCCAAGCTAGATGTTACGGCTGAGTGCAACCATTCCCATGTCTGTTATTTTTTTGCTTCTACCTCAAAAACTATTGTTTAAGGTCTCCTTTGAGCCCAGATCTAACTACAGACGCCTAGACCTGCTTCTTTCACCACTGTACCTGCCCAAAATTAATTCTTAGGCTACTATGGGATTGTTTGAGGGCATTTTTAGGGTTGCTTTGTACCCATAATTTATAACAGTGCCAAATACTGTTGTTTATGACCTCCAAGGTTGCCTCGATTTGCTTTTCTCATGCCCTTGCTACATAGGACATTCTCAATGCCCATTTTTGCATTTACAACTATTTTATGACTGTTTGAGGGTTAATTAAGACTCATGTACCTTCCAAACTTCCCAGAACATGCCCAGATTTATAGGTTACTATTGTTTACGGATTTTATATGGTCATAAATGTTATTTAAAACACCCAAAATTGATTCTAAATATAAGGTTCTACCAAGCACTAGCTACACCAGTTGCGGGACTTAGAAAAAAATATAAGGTTCTACCAAGCACTAGTTGCGGGACTTATAAAAAAATATAAGGTTCTACCAAGCACCAGTTGCAATGTTCTAAGCTTGAGAAAGACAAACTATTCATAAGAGTTATAGTCTTCAAGCATTTAGTTATTTGATTTCCTGCCTTTACATTTCTAGTTGTGTGAGTTTGATATTGAAACACTGTAAACATCAGATTAACTAGAATTAACTCAAGCATAGATCAATACTTGAAATCTAGAACAGAGTACTGTGTCAGCAAGTGGATTTAGTCTACAGGATAAGGTAGCTAGTGTTTGTGTGGCAACAGGCCACTAAACAATGCGAGTGTTTAGAGCTAAAACATTTATCAAATTACAAGTGATATAAATGACAATAAAAGAAAGAGAAGCACAAGAGATAGGTAAGCCATCACATGAGGGATAAATTATGGGCATGAAAACAACACTAAATTTCAAAATTGGGCACTGTTTGTGCAAGTTCTAAGCATCATCCTCCATTTCTGGGCATGTTGGTGCAAGTTAGGGATTGCCCTAACCTTCAAAAAGCACTAAGCAATCAGGAAAATCAGTCGGAAATCACCTTAAAATAATTTCTGTGCAAATTTGGACAAAGGCAGTTAATGCTAGGCCCTTTCCTACCCTCAATCAATAGCATAACCTCTAAATTGGGCAAGCTTGTGATGAATACCAACAGTAATGGATCCTAAACCCAGTAAATAAGTATCATCTATTGTATACTCTGTAATGTAGGGAAATACAAAAGACAGAATGTACACCTATTGAAGATCATGAAGTTACATATAATGGGTTGAAATTGCATTCTACCAATGAATTGCCTACTGATACTGAACCTACTTCTGCTTACAATTTGACTTTGGGTGCCTTAACTACTAGAAGTGAAAAGAGTGTGTCCGTAGACGTTGATAGTGACAAGAGAGCATCTCTGTATATTGATGGTGACATGAGTGATCTTGCACTTGAAGTTCATAAAGTTCCATCTTCTAATTTAGAGTTTTCATCTAATAATGGCTTGTAGGTTGATACTGGACCCACTTCAGTTTACAATCTCCCTCCAGGTGCTGAAATTACTACTAGAAGTAACAAGAGAGAATTTGTAGATGTTGATGGAGACAAGAGTGTTGTAGATGCTAAGAATGACAAGATTTTTCTTTTGCAGACATAATGTACAAATGATGAAGTTCATGAATTTCCATCATCTGAGTTGGAATTGCATGCTAATAATGAGTTTCCTGCTGAAACTGGGGCTATGGTATCTTACAGTCTTACTATGGGTGTTGAACCTACTATTAGAAATGAAGAATTAGCATATGTAGATGTTGATGTTGAGAATAGTTCTTTCATAGATGTTCATTTGGTTGATGTTGGGGATTATGATTACATATAGACTAGTGGGGAGACTCTGGTCCAAGACAATCAACCTACAATAATTGTTGACATATCAGAGATAGGGTTTTTCCCTCAATAACCAGTAACGAATCACAAAGCCATATGGAATATACCATGAATTCATAATCGGTCCAAATCTCAAACATATCATTCACCATGTGCTGAAATTATTGATTATATAATACTAGTAACATAACTAGTTACATAAACAGTTATCCAATACAAATATCCATAACCAGTAACATAAACAGTTATCTAATACAAATATCAATAGTTGGATGAGGATAGTGTTGCACTTGAATACGAATACATGTTGGATGCCCTTCACAATTACATGTTGCTCAAATTCTACCAAATTCCCAACATGAGATCCCAAAAGAAATTGCTGCAATTGTTGGTGATTTATTGGGATCCTAACTAAAATGATTTCATTATAGATGGGAGGTTTTAGAGTTCACATTGGATTATCTATACTTCATCACCAGACTATCTCGGTGAGGATTTTCAGTTAAACTAAAAGGAGGTGGAAAGCGTGGACTGGTGCTCAGAATACAAGGGTATGTGGACACTTGCTACTCCACAGGTACTATAAAGATCGAGATCCATATTTTGATCACAAACATAGATACTTTACCTTTGAAGGTACTCATGTTGACTATTGCATGAGTGGTAGGCTCATCTGCTTTAAATTAGGCATCCCAAGCATAGATGTTTTATATAATGGAGTGATTGAGACCCATGATATTTTATTGGTGCACTTATCGAGATGCATATCCAACACTTCTAAATTTAGTTGTAGTTCTAGTTTACCAAGGTGAGCTCCATAATTTATAGATCCGGTAGGTTGTGGGTGAGAGTTAATAGGAGGCCAGTAACACCTGTAGTTTAATATCCATACCCAGAAGCTAGTAGTGCTTGTAGCAGACCTGATGTCCTCACAAACAATCTTCATTCTAAATTCACGATCAGTTAAAACTTGAAGGTTTTTTAACTAATTTGTTAGGTTTTGTGGGTTCAGGGACATTGATGCAAATGGGGATGTGTGTAGTGAGAAGGATGCCATTTTTCAAAATCAGGGTGTGGTGGTACATGGAGGTGCATAACAAAATAATTAATTTGTAAAATGTTATCTTTTAAAAAAAAACCAATGTTGTCAGTACTGGCTGGTGGCTGGTAGAATAGAGGCGGTTTTGGGGACAAAACTAAAAAATAAGGGCAAACAAATAACACTGCCTTCCAAACCCTACCATGAATAAAATTTACATAACTTGAGGAAGAAATTGCAATTTCTATTCCAGTTAAGATGTAAATTGCTTTATTTATGTGCCTTCAACATTGATACCATATTCAAATGCTTCACACTAGAGATCTAATTATAGTCTTGCCATTATTTCTGGGCATGATCATCCAAAACACAGGAATTTACCCTATTTCTTAATCTACTGAGCTCTCTGAAAAGATAAAACATGTGTGTTATTAAATATAACTAAAATTATTTAACAGTCAAGGACAACAATCCATTCAAAGATTCCTCCAAATGCATGGTTCCTGTGTTCAAATTGAGACCTTTGACTTTGACCACACACTAAGCAACCGAAACTAGGAAAACCTCACCCTAAACCCTACCTTGACAAATACTTACAACAAAATACTTATAAATTAAAACAAGGGACAACCCGTAACTCTGCAAATACATTGCAACCACCTAATTCGCACCCAAAAATGCAGAGATTTGAATCAATAGAGGAGGGTTTCAACTTACGGTTGCCATTGAGGGTCTGTGGGGATATGCTGACATGGTCGAAGCACAGTGAAGGAGGAGCACAGTGAAAGTTGCAAAGTGAACGAGGAGCTCCGACCATCCCAAAGAAACCAAGTTCAATAGCCCTCGTAGCAATTCAACAGTAAAAGTTGCACAGTGAAGGAGGACACTGAATTGTAGCCGGTTGCATGCAGGGGTGTTGTCGAACCAAAGCAACAGATTAGTGTTTTCACCAAGCTTGACGGAGACAGGTATGTTTTGTTTGATGTTTAAGAAATTATAATATCATATTAATTTCAATATTATAATTTCAACAATATATATTAATTAATTATAATTATATTAATTTCACCAATATTATAATTAATTCATATATTAATTTCAAAACACCAATATACATTAATTATAATTAATTCATATATTAATTTCACAATGGTACCAACAATCCTAAAATATTGTGGTGAAGCAATGGTGTTGTTTGTGATAAAAGGCCTATTCAACATATTTGAATGTTGGCTAGATGTCAATTTAATTGTATTAAAATTTTTCATGATTCCTCTCCAAACAAGCATTTAACAATTCACTTAGTAGATACCACTAGTGCCCTTTGCAATTTGATATCAATAAGAGATAACCTACCTTGATCCTTGAAAAGTATGCATATTTCCCTTGGACTAGTGGAATGGGTTGAGCACCTCAAATATTAGAACAAAGGAACCACCTTAAAAAGTTCTCCAAAGTAGTAAAATGATAATAAGAAGGGAACTAGAAAGAGACATAGTAAATTATATGAAGAACCTCCATAAAAATTCTAAGAACCGTGAAACATTTAGCAATTGAAGATCCTTGTACCACAAACTATGCATTTTTTCGTACATCTTTTCAAGGCACCATTCCCACATGTTTAACAAAGAGAGATTCAAACCAAACATAATGTTTAAGTAGCAAACAATAAGTGTGTCTCCTACGTGTCACCAATGACATATTAACCAAGAAGGTTTATCCTTACCTCTAATCAACCAAAAATTAATCTTGTCATCACTAATGCTTATGCTATTCGCCATAAAAAAAACATTCGAACAATCAAACGCTTTTTCAACAAGAATTTTGGAAAGTTAGATGGAAAGTAGGGAGTCATTTGCAAAGTAGTTTATTATATTTGACTTGAAGGAGTTAGATAAAATACACATGGCTAGAGTATATGTTGAAGAAGGTAAGGTCAACATACTTTGGAAGCAACAAGATGGTTATTGAATAAAAACGAGGTATAAATTGTTAAAAATGTTATATCTACCATTAAAACACCAACAAGATATGGTTCTTCATTAAACAAAGTATTTACTATCTACCATAAAGAGCACCAACAAACAACATATGTTGTTTCATTAAAGAAAGTATTTAATGTTGCTTGATATGTCATTAGCGCCTTAAGTCTTGTGACCATCATAACCTATTGAATAAATGTTATTCTAACTCATGATTTGAAAAAGAAATTGGTCTATCATTGCATTATAAATTTGAACATTGATGACAATATTGTTCAAAATATTATGACAATTTAAGTTACCAATCCATTTGTATAAAACTTATGATAATTGTTCTAATATGAAATATAGCTCGACATTCGTCTATATTGCAACGAAAAGTGAAACCTAGAAATTTCGTCCCTATATCGACGAAAGTTCATGGAACTTTAAAAACCGTGGATATTGCCACGGTTTTTCCGCCCTGAAAAAAAAAAAATTTAAAAATTCATTTTTTAACCCATGAATGTTGAAAACGTGGAAATATTTTGTGGAACAATCCGTCCAGATGTAATAGTGCTAATGTATGATCCACGGACAGGTTATAGTAGAGGGCCCGTGCCATGGCGAGCGGGACCATCTGGAGTTGGAGGGGAGGTTTATGGAGGTTGATCGGATGGTATGATTCTCAGGGAGAGGGTGAGTAAGGAAAGAGGAAGTAAACAAACACACTGTTATTAATTATTAATTAATTATCTAATTCTTCTGTATGTATGATGCATGATTGTTGATATGGTTGCATACTAGATTCATAGGGAATTACTTAAGAGCATGTTGTAACTTAGTGTTGATGTATATGTAACTTCGGAATGTATTTAATCTATGTATTTCATATATATTTATTGTACCCTTATTAGATATGTGTTATTCCTCTATAACAAAGTGTCGTCATGTGGATTGACAAGTGTCGCAAGTGTGTGTACTTGCCGATGGGTTATTAGACCACCATGTGTGGGGTCGGACCTGAAATATATATTATATTGTGGATGTACCTAGCTAGACAAGTCGGCCCCATAAGGTCACTGGGAAAACAGGTTAGTATAAATAGAGATCAGGAGATCTCTATTTAGATCATTCGGAAAGTTATATCTCTCTCACTCAGAAAGTGGCGCACTAGTGAGGAGGAGGATCATCTGCTTCTAGGAGACTATCTCAAGTGTATTTTGGTTGTACTTTGGTTGAGCCATTGCTCTCTCTATCTCTGAGGAAGTTGTGGGGTTTTTCACCTTAGGGTTTTCCCCACGGAAACTCTGTGTCTCTTGTCTCTCATGCTTTTGATTCTTGTGATGCTTGTCATGCTTATTGTGATTGTTATGCATTGATATACTTTATATGTTATTCTCTCAGTAAAGATCCAAGAGTATTGTGAATTAATGCTCAAATTTTAACATGGTATCAGAGCTAACCTGAGAAGAAGACATTTTGCAGTGACGGAAACTTGAGTTTCTTGTTTATTGGGTTTCTCTCCACAGATTTTGGAAAAGCAGTATAGTAGATTGACTCTATTCATCAAGGAGAATCTATCTGTCCAATCAGAATTCAATTTTGAGCATTTTCAGATTTGGCCCTAAAAATTAGGGTTTCCACAAAAATAGGAATTTCTAAAATTCGAAGACATAGCTGGAAGCTCCTTGCAAAAATCAAAGTTTAGAGCTTTGGATCGAGATTTTTGGCTAGGTAGATCTCCAGGAAACTCAAACCTTAATTCAGGGCTCTCCTCAGTGAACCCGGGAGGACAAAAAGGCAAATCTGAAGGGTAAAGCTTTGCTAATCTCAAATTCTGAATACACCAGGATGATCATCTCATCAAGGCGCATCTTTCTATCCTTTCAAAAAATTGAAATTCACATTTTGAATTTTTAGGGTTTTTTCGACAAACCCTAATCCGGGACCAATTCAGTTTTCAGCATTTCAAGTGGTAAGACCTAAATATTTTCTATTTCCATTTGAAGTACTCTTTAAGATGTCTCACCACACCAAGCTTGAGGATAAGCTTGAAGGAGATGATAAATTTCGATCTTGGAAGTATAGGATTGGGTTAATCCTGGAAGAGAATGAGTTGGACTCATATGTAAAAGAAGACATCCCTATCCCAGAGGATGAAGAGGCTAAAGTATTGCATAAGAAGAACTTGGTCAAGGCAAAGAGAATCATTGCTGATTCTATCAAAGACCATCTCACACCCCATGTGTCTTCTCTAAAGACACCCAAGGAGATGTTTGACTCTTTGACCAAGCTATTTGAAGGGAAGAACATAAATCAGAAGATGACCCTACGGAACCAACTGAAAGGAGTAAAGTTTCAGAATGGGGAAACCATTCAATCTTATTTTTCAAGGGTCTCCCAGATCAAGGAACAACTAGAAGCAGTGGATGAAGTGGTGGAGAATGGTGAAGTGGTGATGACCACTCTAAATGGCCTACCCAGGTCATGGGATTCCTTTATTCAAGGAATTTGTGCAAGGAAGAAGTTGATCTCCTTCAATAGATTGCGGGAAGAATGCTCTCAAGAAGAAGCTAGGCTTGTGGCTCGAGAAGAAAAGATGGGAAATGAAGATCAAGCTCTCACAGCACATGCCAGGAAAGGCAAGTCCAAGAAGGAATCATCTCATAATAGGAGATTCTCACACCACCATTATCATAAAGATAAGAAAGATCTCAGATGCTTCAATTGCAATGAGAAGGGACACTTTGCTTCAGATTGTCCCAAGAAGAAGAAAGACAACAACAACAACTTCAATAAGAAGAAGAAGAATAACAAAAGAAGATATCATGCTCATGCTGCCGAAGATGATGAACCCCCAAAGAAGAAGGCTAGGGCAGAAAGTGATAGTGATGATGACTCATCAAGTGAAGAAGAATATGTTCTAATTTCTGCTCTCACAGGTACTATCTCCCATGGTTGTAATGATTGGTTGATTGAGAGTGGGGCTTCCAAACACATGACTGGGTTTAAGGAATCTTTTGTGAATCTATTTGAACATGAATCACCCCATAAGGTGAAACTTGGGGATGATTATCAATACCCGATCAAAGGAAGTGGTGAAGCCTCCTACAACCTAGATTCTCGAAAATCTTTGAAGATGAAAGAAGTCATTTATGTACCTGGGCTCAAGAAGAACTTACTCTCCATCTCTGCATTGGATGCAAAAGGTATGAGGGTTGCATTTGTGGATGGCCAAGTCCTAATGTGGCCAAAGGGAAAGAACATAGATGATGCAGTAGTGATTGGAGAGCAAGAGGGAGGTTTGTATAAACTGAAGGGACAACCTGAACATGCCATGGTACATGAATCCATGGAGCCAAGTGAACTTTGGCGTAGAAGACTTGCTCATATGCACTATAGGGCACTTCCAATTGCAAGCAAGGCTATAGAGGGTCTTCCTGAAATCAAGACCAAACATGAAGGTGTTTGCAAAGGATGTGAAAAAGGTAAGAACATTAAGAAGGCTTTCCCAAGTGGTGAAAGCAAGGCAAAAGACATCCTGGAAATCATCCACTCAGATGTATGTGGTCCTATGTCATCCAGTTCTCTGAGTGGGTATGTTTACTATGTCTCATTTATTGATGAATTCTCCAGGAAGACTTGGGTATACTTCTTGAAGAAAAAAGATGAGGTGTTTGATAAATTCAAGGAATTCAAAACCTTGATGGAGAATCAAACTAACAAGAAGATCAAAACATTCAGATCCGACAATGGTGGAGAATTCACTTCAGGTGAATTCAAGAAGCTTTGTAGTGATTCAGGGATTAAGAGGGAGTTGACTGCTCCTTATAATCCTCAACAGAATGGAGTTGCAGAAAGAAAGAACAGAACAATCATGGAATTAGCAAGGGCAATGCTGCATGACCAGGATCTACCTATGCATCTATGGGCAGAAGCAGCTAGAACAGATGTATATGTACATAACAGAACACCCCACACGATATTGGACAACAAGACACCAGAAGAGGTCTTTTCTGGTAAGAAAACTGAAGTCATCCATCTCAGAATATTTGGTTGTCCAATATACACTCATGTCCCAAAGGAAAAGAGGACTAAACTAGATCCTTCAGGAAAGAAGGGTATCTTTGTGGGTTACAGTGAAAGGTCGAAGGCTTACAGAATATACTTTCCAGGGTTCAAGAAGATTGATGTCAGTAGGGATGTAACATTTGATGAAAAATCAGCATTCATCAAATCAAGGAAGGCACCTATCGAAGTTTATGAAGAACCTAAGGAAACTAGATTTCAAGACACTACCATGACTGAAGAAGTTCCAGAAATTGTTCGTGAGTTTGAAGATCCGCAAGAACCTGTAGATCCACCCCGTGAGGATAACTCTCACAAGAGGAAACCTGCATGGGCTAGAGAGCTCATTCAAGATGCAGAAATATTTGGCATTCCAGAAGAAGAACATAGAGCAAAGAAGAGAACCAGATCACATACCAGCTATGTTGCTTTACTCTGTGACATTATGAACAAAGAGCCTTCCAGTTATGAAGAAGCAACGGAAAAGAAAGAATGGAAGGATTCCATGGTTGAGGAATACCAATTAATAATGAAGAATGATGTTTGGGATGTTGTCCCAAGACCTAAAGAGAAGTTTGTTGTGACTTCCAAATGGATCTACAAAATCAAGCATGCTGCAGATGGCAGTGTAGAGAAATACAAAGCAAAATTCGTAGCTCGTGGCTTCTCTCAGAAAGAGGGAATAGATTATGAAGAAACCTTTGCACCTGTATCCAGGTATACTTCCATTAGAATAGTACTTTCCCTAGTTGCAGCAATGAAATGGAAAATACACCAGATGGATGTCAAGACTGCTTTCTTGAATGGTGTAGTTGAAGAGGAAGTATATGTGGAGCAGCCACTCGGTTTCGAAATACATGACAGGGAGTCATATGTGTGCAGATTGAAGAAATCCTTGTATGGCTTGAAGCAAGCTCCCAGAACTTGGTATGGTAGGATGGATAGCTTCTTATCTAGTTTGGGATTTACAAAGAGTAAAGCGGATTCCAACCTTTACTACAAGGTTGAGGAAGGGAATCCTGTGATTCTACTCCTGTATGTGGATGACTTATTTGTAACAGGAGATAACAAATTGATTGCATATACTAAAAGGAAGCTTGCTGCCGAGTTCGATATGAAATATTTGGGAATGATGCATTATTTCCTAGGTATGGAGGTGTGGCAGAGTGCAGGTGGGATCTTCCTTGGTCAAGGGAAGTACACAGTAGATATCCTGAAGAGATTCAGGATGATGGATTGCAAGGCCATGGCCACACCTATGGCATCGAACTTGAAGCTTCTATGTGATGCTTCATCTGATCCGGTTGATGTCACTGTGTATCGTTAGATGATTGGGTCCTTGATGTACCTGACGAACACTAGACTAGATATTTGCTTTGCGGTGAACACATTGAGCCAGTTCCTGACATATCCCAGAGGTTTTCACCTAGTTGCTGTAAAGCATATTCTGAGGTACCTGAAGGGTACGGTTGACTATGGGCTCAAGTATGAGGCGAATCAAAAGTTTAACCTGCAGGGTTATGTTGATTCAGATTGGGCTGGCAGTGCTGCAGATAGGAAGAGCACATCTGGGTGCTGCTTCAGTATGGGATCAAGTGTGATCTCTTGGTTTAGCAGGAAGCAGTCCTGTGTAGCACTGAGTACAGCTGAGGCAGAGTATGTTGCAGCCTGTTCAGCTAGTTGTGAGGCGGCATGGCTACGGAAGCTACTGTATGAGTTATTTGATCTCCCGTTGGATGCTACTGGTATCTTCTGTGATAACCAGAGTTGTGTGAAGCTATCCGAGAACCCAGTGTTTGATGACAGGTCGAAACACATAGAGATCAAATATCACTATATCAGGGATATGGTGCAGAGAGGAGCTGTGAAGCTCCTGTATGTTGCGACGGATGAGCAGATTGCAGACGTGCTGACGAAGCCACTAGCCAAGGTGAAGTTTTAGTACTTCAGGGAGAGGCTTGGCGTTCTTCAGATTGATGAAACTTCGAGGAAGAAGTGATGGACACATTTGCTGAAGCCATTCCAAGCATGTTGGAAGGAGGATCCTTCACATGGCTGTGGATGTAAGCGCTGGATGATAAGCATCAGGATGATGTTTTGGTTTTTGCTTTGTATGATCAGTTGGATCATTTATATATGTATGTATGCATCATGTTGGATGCTGGATATGATCAGTTGGATCATTTATATGTATATGTATGCATCATGTTGGATGCTGGATATGATCAGTTGGATCATTTATATGTATGTATGCATCATGTTGGATGCTGGATATGATCAGTTGGATCATTTATATGTATGTACGCATCATGTTGGACGTTGGATATGATCAATTGGATCATGTGTATGTATTTTGTATATGCATCATGTTGGATGTTGGATATGATCAATTGGATCATGTGTATGTATTTTGTATATGCATCATGTTGGATGCTTGGACCATGTATCTGTATATGTATCAGGTGGATACTTTGTATGATTAGGAAGATCATGTATGTTGATATGTATCAGGTATGATCAGGTGGATCATGTATTTGTATTTGTATCAGGTGGATACACTGTATGATCAGGTGGATCATATATGATGATATGTATCAGGTAGATACTTGGTATGCATCAGGTAGATGCATTGTATGATCAGGATGATCATGGATGATGAGCTTCAGGATGTTGCTCCAGATGACATGCAACAGGATGTTGCAGTGATGCTGATCATGTGTACATCAGGATGATGTATGGTGAGTATCAGGTTGATACTCTGTGGCCGTGGAACAGGTTGTGCAGATAAGCATGTAATTTGTGCCCTGGGAGATTTGTAGATAGTCTTTCGAGGTTTTGCCTATGGCATGTAATTTGTACCTTGGGATATCTGGCAAATGCTCTTTCGAGGTTTTGCTTGGGAGGACATATAATTTGTGCCCTGGGAGATCTGCAGATAGTCTTTCAAGGTTTTTCCTATGGCATGTAATTTGTGCCCTGGGATATCTGGCAGATGCTCTTTCGAGGTTTTGTCCTATGGCATGTAATTTGTGCCCTGGGAGATCCGATAGGTTGAGCCGTGTGCTCGTAATCAGTCCTGGGATGCTCTTTCGAGGTTTTTCCATGACCACATTTAATTTATGCCTTGGGAGATCTGATAGGTTGAGCCGTGTGCTCGTAATCAGTCCTAGGATGCTCTTTCGAGGTTTTGTGGTGACCACATGTAATTTGTGCCCTGGGAGATCTGATAGGTTGAGCCTTGTGCTAGTAATCAGTCCTGGGATTCTCTTTCGAGGTTTTGTGGTGGGGTCACATGTAATAAGTCATGGAGATCTGGACAGGATGAAAAAGGCCTCAGATGCTCTTTAGGGTTCTTGCTAGTCAAGATACTCTTTTAAGGTTTTGTGACGCATGTAATAAGTCCTGAGATTTCCACAGTATGGCCAGTGATGATGAAGACCTATAGGTGGTGGGCCTACATCCAGTATGAAAAAGGACTGGCTTTGTAGAACTTCCTATGACGAGTAGAGTCAAAGATTGGTTTAGATAGCAGTAGCAGTGACGATGATGATGACGATGCATCGATAACGATGATCCCGAGAAGAAGACTTGTCTAGCAGATCTGTGTCGAGAAATACCTTCCTAGTTAAGAGGGAGTGTTGATGTATATGTAACTTCGGAATGTATTTCATCTATGTATTTCATATATATTTATTGTACCCTTATTAGAGATGTGTTATTCCTCTATAAGGAAGTGTCGTCATGTGGATTGACAAGTGTCACAAGTGTGTGTACTTGCCGATGGGTTATTAGACCACCATGTGTGGGGTCGGCCCTGAAATATATATTATATTGTGGATGTACCTAGCTAGACAAGTCGGCCCCATAAGGTCACAGGGAAAACAGGTTAGTATAAATAGAGATCAGGAGATCTCTATTTAGATCATTCGGAAAGTTATATCTCTCTCACTCAGAAAGTGGCGCACTAGTGAGGAGGAGGATCATCTGCTTCTAGGAGACTATCTCAAGTGTATTTTGGTTGTACTTTGGTTGAGCCATTGCTCTCTCTATCTCTGAGGAAGTTGTGGGGTTTTTCACCTTAGGGTTTTCCCCACGGAAACTCTGTGTCTCTTGTCTCTCATGCTTTTGATTCTTGTGATGCTTGTCATGCTTATTGTGATTGTTATGCATTGATATACTTTATATGTTATTCTCTCAGTAAAGATCCAAGAGTATTGTGAATTAATGCTCAAACTTTAACACTTAGGGCGTTTGACTGTATTAGTGTGGTTTGGAGACTTCTATGTGGTGGCCACACATATAAATCTCTAAACTTCACAATAGTACTAGCTACCTATATACTATAGTATTTACTTGATTGATTGATTGAATAAGTATTGTATTTACTGCTTGAAGATTATAATTTCGGGACGAAGTTTCCTGAAGGGGGAAAGTATGTAACAACCCTCATATAAAATAATGAAATGAAAGGGGCAAAATAATAAAAAGGGAATATATAATGAAATGTAAAATAATAAATAAAAGGGGGTAAATAATATAATGGGGAATATGAAAGAAAAATAAGAGAAAACAAATTGCATTAAAAGAAATTAAGAAAAATGGGAAGAGGGGGGAGATAAAAGGAGGAGAAGAAGAAGAGAGGAGGGTCTTTTTTTTTGTCTTTGGAATTTGGAAGAGGAGCTCTGGAGGAGAGGAAAGCAAGATAGCACTGGCATAGGGTTAATTGTTGGGGGCTCGGGGGCCTCAGCCATTGGCTGGGGGTTGGTTGGGTGGAGAGTCATCCCCCCACCTTCAGTTGCACACATGGGAGCTGTCAAGGTAATGATAGCTGCTAGGTCATCTAAAATCAGGTATGGATCCTTAATTTTCATAGTATAATTTCTGTTATTATTGATTAGATCCACCTTCTTTTGTCATATCTTCAATGTATGTTATTCTTTGTTGTTACTGGGATTTATATGAGTTTACATGTTATCACATTCTTGTGTTGGTGCAGAGATATCCATGCATATTTAATATTATTTGTTATTTAGTGGCTTTTATGATTTTTAGGGTTCTTACACTCAGTCATTGGATCCCCTTTTGATGGTTGATGGTATTCCTCCAAGTGATCTTGCAAGAGATTGTTAGTGTAGTTCACATCCAAACATGAAAATATTGATTAAAAAAAAATGAAAGAGATGGGGGGAGGATGCAAACTCCAACAACAACCAAAGATATGCTAAACCACTCTTGTATTTTCCAATGGAATAACTGTACAACACCTAGGAGGTGAGGGATTCAAGGGAAGCCAACAATCTCCCTTAGGGAGGTATTTCTTGTCCAAACTAAATGCTAAGTAAATGGTAGAACAATGGAGAGAAACACTTGCCCTTTGATGGGAGGTGGCAAGCAAGCTTGGGAATGCTCACAATGGTAGGAAATGGTGGGCTATGAGGAAGCTCCAACTCAAATACAACAACATAAACTTGCTGTAAATTCTCTCTACAAAATGCATGCCAATGGCTTCCTTTTATAGGCCAATAGGTGGCCAACAAACGTCTAGATTCAAATGTGAACTCTCCTCCTTCATGAACTAGTTCCAAGGTACACAAGGGGGGCTGATTAATGCCCCCCAAGTGTGTGAGGAGCTGAATTCTGATCCTTGGGGAGGATTGAGTCTTTAATGCACTGTTGGGAATGAGTAGTCCTAACATTTTTGATAGTAGCACGTTTATCGAAGGAAAATCCGTGCGGGTGTATCACGAGCATTGTTCAGGTAAATTGCACTATAGTGCAGATCAACTGTGTAATACCCACGCTACTCCTTGTTTTGACTATTTCTTGGCACTTATGGACTCATTCTGTGTTTTGGATCTATTGAGGATGCATGTGGTGAGATGGATTATTTATGCTGATGACGCTTTACTGGATGAATTGTTGAAATTTCACATGTGTATGACTTTTAGGCATTAACATATGCCCCCTGATGTATGAGGTTTGGAGGGTACTGTAGAGCCGATAATGCATCATGTTTTCTGTTGTTTCTCTCTTGTTCTATAGGACGAAGCATATGTGGAAAAAATAAGGTTCTCCCATGGGGGAAGATTGTTGGTGACGACCGTTGGAGCTGTAATAAAGATAGTTTTTATAGAAACGAGGTGGGAATGCCCATGCTCTTGAAATGATTTCAAAGTGGTTACAATAATAGAGGACAAAGGTGTCAACTATACTATACTCATGGGACATGGATGAAGGTGGATTCAATCCATGTAAGAGTGAATGTCCTCGAAGCTGCCGTGAAATATTGAAGAAGTGGAACTGCTGGTGACCATGATGAACCCACTCTGGTGGGGGACTAAACTTGGTATGTAAATATTTTTTAGGGCTTCACCATACCAAATAGACTACTATCATGATTTCCAAATGTGAACACTGTTGCCTTCAAAAGTATGTTCCCCCCTGATGCAATGATGTGTTGACGTCAAGCTTAGGTGAAACCACTTAGTTAGGTAGCACTAATGACTCTCCCTACTAAGTTTGAGGTGATCCATTATAGTGATTGAAAGGGATCCCAAGGTACAACTGTAACTCTCAAAAAATAGTGTTTTGACGTCGACAAGAGCTAAAGTATATGATAAGACGAGGGCCCTATCCTGAGAACTAAGATCATATTGTAATCCATTGGTGGATGGAAATACCTGACAAAAGACTGGTTGATAAGCATGGGGCTCATAAATTCCTTTGATCGATGTAAATATGGGGAGCAAGGACGCCAACTTTTCTTTTGGGACGACACAGATTGAAACTAGTGGAAACAAACTATAAGTGAAAGGGCTTTGATGGAGACAAAAAAAAATGGTAATGGTAACCAGAAAAAAAGATACTGCTAAACATATGGAGACTCAAATACATCGATCAAATGTGACCATGGGTTGCTGTCAAAATAATATGGTTCTCCCTCAATACGAGGTGATTAGGGAACTGTGTTTGTTCGTAAAGAATATTGGTGGGGTACCCATAGTTTTGGGTGTATCGAGGGACCAATTTGATGATGGACGAAACCCGCACAGATTTTAGTGGATCAGGGGACACTTTCCAATGATGAAGTGAGGGTTAACTTGTAGACACAAATACGGGTGCCTCGTCAAAGGATTCCATGCAGTGTATACCTGTGAGATAACTGAATAGAACTGGGTGCTTTTGAGGGTGTGGGGGGGGCATAGGTGTCTTTGCGGGGGTGATGATATGAGGGAGATTACGAAGGGCGAAGTGCTCATGGAAGTATGATGAGGATTTGCGAATAATTCTCATAACATGTGACGAGGGATCTGACGAGTATCTTCTTGGTGGAGTAAATGAACAACTATAAAATGGTACTCTAAAGGGGGGATATTTTCAAGCTAGATCAAATTCCTCAAACTTGTGGGGGTCAACATCATGGGTTACAATTCATGAGGGGGATGGCAGTGGTGCGCACACCCATGGGGGAACATACTATTCATGGTAGTGATGTTGATGGCACATCAATGCCATGACAAGGGGGCTCTAAGGTTACCAGTGGGAATACTGGGATATGCATTATAAATGGGGGGTAAATAGTGTCTATATGTCAGTTTCAGAATGATACCTGTGGTAGGATGCTTGCCCCTCGTTGTTAGATCTTGGAGTCTTATTATTATAATGGAAAAACAAGAGGTTCCATATTGTCCTGATCGTGGTCCTGCACATACAATGCACATACCCAAGTGTAGTAAAGGACATAACCAAGGTATTGAAAATGCAGAAATCATATAATCAGAACAGTGTGTACCTGTGGGGTACTTGGTAGTCAAGGATAGAACCTTTTGAGGTACAACCCATTGATAGGGTTGTTGAGGGTGATACCTTAATGGTCGGTTAAGACATAGGCTCCTTTTGGGAGACAATGATTAATGACATAAGGGCTTGTCCATCTAGATACAAAATTCCTGGTCCTGGTTTACCCTCTTTCTTGGAATTAAACAAAAGAACAAAGTCACCTTCGGTGAAGGTGCATGGTCGCACTTGTCAATCATAGTGTGCCTTGGAGCGGACCTTCATGGCTTCATTATGTTGAAGAGAGTCATGCCTTTCTTCATCAAGGTGTTCCAAAGTGAATAAGAGTTGTTCTAGAGAAGGGGTATCTGGTAGCAACTTGACGATGGATTGGAGGGTAGGGATTTGACATTTTATTGGGAGGATGACTTCTACTCCATGTACAAAGTGAAATGGGGTAAAACCTGTGGCAGTATTAACGGGAGTGCGGCAAGCCCACAGAGCCAGGAAGAGCATGTGGTGCTAGCTGGTTTTGTTTTCATCCATTATGCGTTGGAACATGTTTTGAGGATTTTGTTAACAACTTCAACTTGACCATTTTCCTGAGAGTAATAAGCGGTTGAAAATTCGTGTTTAAATCCTAACAACTGTGATAGTTCCTCAAATGTTTCGTCATGGAAGTGTCTTCCATTTTCGGAGACAAGTTGATTGGGAACACCGAAGCGGGAGATGGCATGGTTGAAGAAGAACCATGCTGCAGTTATTACTTTACAATCAAATGTGGGCATCGCTTTGGCCCATTTGGTGAATTAGTCCACAACGACGACGATATGGTGGTAACCTTGGGCTAACGTCGAACGACATTCCATAAAATCAATTTCCCATTTTCAAAATGGCCCCACAATGATGACTAGATGGAGGAGTGCAGGGGGAGATCGTGTTTTGCAAGAAAAGACCTGACAATTGGTGCACCTTTTGATGGCGTAAACACAATCTTTGAATATGGAGGGCCAAAAAAACCCTGCTTATAATATTTTCGGGGCGGTGGCTAATCCGGAGAGGTGGCCTCCACATGCACCGCTATGGAAATTATTGAGAACTTGTTCGGCTTCTTCATGCATTAGACATTGTTGAAGAATAGTGTCGATGCCATGTCGATACAAGAGGTCTCCTATGAGGAGGTATAGCGGTGCCTGGTGGCAGATTTTGTGGTGATTGTTGCAGGATAAGTGGGGAGCGAATTTATGGCTGTGGAGATAAAGGAGGATATTTCCGTACCAAGGATCTTCGGTCATAATGAGAAAGAGGTGCTCATTGGGTAGTTGGTCCTAGACAGAATCGCTGGGGGTAGTGGAGGGAAGATCTATAATGAGTTCGATTAAGGCCATGGATTTCTTGCTTTTAGGAATAACAAACTCGAGGTTGAATTCTTGTAAAATAATGATCCACCATGCAAACTTACTATTGATCAACCTATGGTTAAGTATGTATTGCATATGGTTGGAATCATCGACGACGAGTTTTTTTCAGAGAAAAATATAGTGGCAGATTTTTTGTATAGAAAGGATGACTGCAAGGGAAAGATTCTCATCATGGGTGTAGTTGAGTGTAGGTCCAGTGAGGGTTTTTCTGACATAATATATGACATGTTCTTGAGGGTTTGCGGCAGGTTGGACCAATACGCTGGCTATAGAAGAATCTGACGCAGAGATATACAAGATGAAATATTTGTCAAAGTCTAGAGAAGAGATAAGGGGGGCTGATGACAATGCTTTTTTAAGGGCATCAAAGGAAGTTTGGGCATAGTCATCCCACTTAAATGGAAAATATTTTATGAGAAGTCATAAAAATACATGGGCTTGAGTGGCATAGTCAGGAACAAAACAATAAAGAAATTTGGCCTTACCATGGACACTCTGCAACTGGCGTCGTGTTCATGATGCTGGTAATTCCAAGATGGCTTGAACCTTGGAAGGGTCGACGGTAATACCATCTTTGGAAACAATGAATCCTAATAGATGACTGACGGTGACGCAAAACAGACACTTGAGGGGGTTGAAGCGTATATTGCACTTGCGACATATTGTGAAAGCGGTACGAAGGTCTTGAAGGTGATTGCATCGTTTTTTGGACTTAGCTGTGAGGTCGTCTAAGAAGGTGAGGATGATGTGAGAAAAATCATTGAAAAAGTATGCCATTGCTCGTTGGAAAGTAGCTATAGCATTTTTTAGGCCGAAGGGCATGACTTTGTAGGAAAAGGTGTGCCATGGTGTAGTAAATGCTGTTTTGTATTGATCTTGTGGATGAATGCATATCTGGTTGTATCCAGAGAACCCATACATGAAGGATAGCATTTCACCACTGGCGCATGAGTCAAATATTTGATCAATGAATGGAGTGGGGAAGTTATCCTTGGGTCAGGCTAGATTAAGGTCTCGAAAATCAATACATTCATAGATAGTTCCTTGCTTTTTGCTAACTGGTATGGGGTTAGAGACCCATGAGGTGTAAGCGATGGGAAAAATAAATTTGGCCTGTAAGAGTTTTTCGATCTCATCTTTGATTGCGGGGGCTTTAGAAGGGTGGACTGGGTGCTGTTTTTGTTGAACGAGGATGGCGTCGGTCCATGTATCAATGTGGTGTTTGAAAATTGATGGGTCAATGCCTGACATTTCTTCATAGGACCATGCAAAGACATCACGAAACTCTTTAAATAGAGCGGTAAAATCAATGATTTCCTTCGGTGAGCAGGAAGCCCCAATGGAGATGTTTTCGACGATTCTGGGTGTGATGGAGATATCAACCTATATGCTCGGTGAGATATTAAATAGATTACCATCTTCGAATGCATTAGGGGCAGGTATAGGATTTTTGAACCAATCGATGTGACTAGGGGGTAAAAATTCTTTTGAATCAATGGTATATTGTTGTTCCATGTGTAGTATGTGTGGTGCCTACGTGCATGCTAGTGAGGATTCGAGATGGAAAGAATCCCATGGAATTTCAATACCATTCATGGCCTTGATTATTTCTTCATATGTGGTGAAGATGTATTCTTCTAGCATATCTTCATCCAAAGAACCTGGGTCCTCTTTCTGAGGTGGGAGAGGGATTGAATTGAGATGCAGGATATCAGGGTACTTAGAGACAGTTGGGGTGGGTGCTAGAATCTCATATTGAGGGGAGATTACAGGATCTAACGTTTCACGGGAAATCAATGATGGGGGATAAATATCTCTCAATGTATCCAATGGATGTGACGTGTTGTTGTCAACATTGGAATCTATTGGTTCAATAGGTTCCTCAATTACTATAGGAAGTGTAGTCCCATAAGGGGTGAGGTTGTCAGCTAGTCGACTTTGGGTTGCACATAAAGTGAAAAATGCGGTGGCGAGAGGACATTTAAATGAATAGTGGGACATTAGGTTGCATAAGCGACACAGTCGAGTCGCATTAGTATGATTAAAAACAATGATCGGTCTTCGTGGATGTCGCGGCGACTGTTGGTCGAGTATGGAATCGGCCCACCGTGGGGAAATATTGGTCGTGGTCACCGTAGTAGCTATGGGGACATGGGTATCCTTTGGTGATGAGGGGGGTGAGGTATAATCCAAGGGTACGGTGAGGCGAATTGTTTCCAAAGCCTCTCGATAGCGCGGGAGGCCAGGGAAATGATGTGTACAGTGCCCATACTGAGAACATATTGCACATGAGTGGTTTGTGCGCCATGTTCTGCACTTAGGTGTGGGAAAGGGGGGTGTGCCCCCTTTCACTTTCAATGGGGTATGGGTGATGCTAACGGGAGTGTTGATGAAAATCCTTAGCTCTGGTAGAGTAGGACATAGGTTTGTTGCGTGGCCTTGCTTCACACAAAGAGAACACGACTGTGTGACCCTTTGATTGTGAGTATTGATCATTACTGGGGCATTCAACTCATGATGGTTGATGCTCGCTGCTTTAGGCTTTGTGGTTTCTACCGAATTGGATGTAGGGTTTGTTAATAGGGGACCTTTCAACTTTGGTTGTTTGGTGCCCCCATTGGTGGTTGTGGGGATGACCGATTGAGGTGTAGTTGCGGATTTCATAGGTTGGGTTTTTGTAACTGGATGTGTTACTGGTGTAATAGCCATACTAGCCGAAACAAGGACAAAATCATAATGGATGACTAGTTTAGATGCCATCTCGGGGAAGGTTGGTGTAAGGTACCAAACTGAGATCCCCAAAGTTAGCCCAAGTAGAGTTAACTGAGCCATAACCGGTGTCCTTTGTACACCCGTGGGAGGGTACAAGAATGGGATTTGAAATATTGGTAGGATCATTTGAATCAACATTTGTTCAATGCCATGACTCAATGGTGGTGCTGATGACGGTGTTGAGGTGGAGGCGACTCCATTTTCAATGGTGAAAATTATGCACATTAGGCCATCGGTAGATGTAGGGATATTCGGTGGTGCTTCCGAACATGCTGATCCTAACAAATTGGAGTCCTTGTACATACCGGGGGCAATGTCAACATACGGTTGATCATCGCCTAGTATTGTTGGTAGGACATTGTCGGGATTGATTGTGGTATTAGGGTCATAATAGTTTAGCTGGTCGAGGGTAACTATCTTCCCAATTAATGGAAACATCATGATATAGAAGATCGAGGAGGCTACTGCCTTCATGGCGTACATGTAACTACGACCCAAGAGGATGTTTTATTTGAGTTTTGCGTTGATTACTTCGATATCAATCATAACCATCTTGACCCCCAACTCTATGGGGACATTTTGGTACAATCCTCTTGGTTGGGATGGTCTCCCATCATATGTGCGAAGAACGATAGATGAGGGGACCAACTCAGGGGACCCTAATTGTTTCCATACCTTTGAATACATGATGCAAGTGGATGCGCCTTCATTGATGATACATCGGTGAATCATGACATTTTTTACATTCACTGGAACTTGAAATGCTACTGATGATGGTAGTCGCAGGTCACCTTTGTCAATATCGAAGGTCATGAGGTGCGAGTCGGAAGGGTCAACAAAATTGAGTGCATTGAGTAATGCGTTTCTCTATGTTGGGAAAGACTGTAACACTTCTAATTTGGACATGGCCGCATGGGATTGAGCCAAGTCATCCACAATACTGTAAATGTGGGAAGCTTTTATGTGGGGGTTACTAGGGGTATTCTTGAGTGGAGCTTTTAGAATCCGTAGGATTTGTTCGGTATTTGGGCATGGTATTTGTAGAGGGCCTCCCAAGGGGATAGAAATGTCTTCCACTTGGGGGGTGGAAGGCTCATCATAACCCTTGGCTCGTGTTTGAAGTTTTATATCCATCGTGTAGATATTTTGGAAAGAGCCATCACCGGGTGGGCGAGGATCTTGTTCTTGTGTAACTACCCCTTGATTGGCAAAGGGTTGCTGTAACACTACTATTTTTGGCTAGGGAAGATTTGTTGCATGAGGAGGGTTCGTCACCATCTTCTTTTTAGATTCCACTAACTATTGGAAGTCGGGGATAAGAGGACAATGATGTGTGCAATGACCATAATCGCCACAAATGGAGCAATAATAATTGGTTCTCAGGGAAGGATTATTCCCTTCTTTGGGGAGATTGTTAGTCCCTACATTTGGATCATCCATATTCTCGTTTTTTTGGGGGGGGATTTCCCCCTTGCCCTGGCTGTTGATTTTGTTTGTTCTTACCTTTCTTCTTTCCCTGATTCTGTGGATTCTGAGGGTTTACGACATTTTAATGTCAAATTGTTGAGCTTGTTGAATGTAAGAAGGCTGAACTAAGTTAACCCCCATGTGGGGGGAAGGCTGCTGACCAGTTGGGCATGGGAAAGGGTAATATGGATTATATACCAATAGTGGGATAAATGTTGTTTGCGCTCCATAAGAGGTGGATGTAGGATAGACTTACGCCATTGGCGGTGTAGGAACCGTCAATTTTTGGCTAACATTTGGTTATGTAGGAGTGTATGGACCATACTGTAATTTCCCAATTGATGATGTTGGTATCGGTGTAGGGGGTACCGACACAGGTGGCATGGATGGTTAGATTAGGACCACGTTGAATGGCGCTGACGTGGTAGGAGGAGCCTTTCCTAAATGGGAAATGGACCCAATAATCCCATTCGTCGAATGTGATGAGCCAGAAGGTTTAGTATCCAACGACCAATGCCGAGGGGAATCAGGGAGGATTGTGTGAAGGTAGCCGAATTGTGCATATATGAGGTTGAAATGTTGTGCTTTTAGAATGGCCTCTTCCTCGCTTTGTGGCATGGAGGTGGATAAATCTTTTGCTATGGCGGGTTGGAGATATTTGATAAACCAATCCAACAAAATGGGAGGTTGTATTTAAATCTTGCATAGTGTGCGATGTCTACGCCACTCATGGATGTGGTCAATGATGTGGGTGGAAGTATTTTGACAAAAGTCAGTGAGAATTTAAAGGCCTAGATCATGTCGAATTGGCAGTTGAAATTACGTAAGATATGCAGTGGCCAACATTGCAAATGTGGCATGGGTTCCACTTTCAAGGTTGAAACACCACTTTGCTGCTATTCCGGTGAGGGTACACTAGAAGAGGCGAAACCTCACAGGGTCATCCACTATGCTGTCAGATGAACACCATAAGTGGAAAGACATAACATGGTTAGCGGGATCCTCTCCCTGTTTTCCTTCAAATTTGGGAATGTTTGAAGGAAGTTTGTTAGGAATAGCCCTCCATGTTGCATCATGAGTGATGGGATCATTAGTTAGTTTGGCCAAATATGGTAGATTTAAACTAGCCATAAATGGTAAGGTAGGGATGATTGATCTTGCCATTATGTTTGGGATGTGATTTCCACAAGGGGGAGACCCAGGTGGTGTTGTAAACAACGGTTGAAATCCTATGAGGGAAGATGGTTCAAATTGATCTCCTTGGGGAGAAGCCAGCGGGGTAGTACTTCCGATGGGAGAAGAAGTGGTGTAATTAATAGATTCTTCGAGGGGAGAAAATGTACCTAGCAAGGATTGGCCTCGACTAGATGATCCTATCAATGCTTCTTGGGAACGACCCCAACTTGAATTCCCTCCACATGTAACACGGGGGGAAGGTGTAAAAAAACCCCTCGAGAGAGGGGATAGGCCTTGCAGTCTACGAGACTATCTTAGAATGTTGTTTTGTTCCTCAATGGTGAAGGCTTTGTGTCAAATGAGAGTGATAGTGGAATAAACACAATTGAAAAAATGCAAAATTATACCAACCACAACAGATGTAAAATGGTGTGATAAGTGAGTGATATGTGCAATTTCGGTTTTAGTGCATGAGTCCCCACATGTAGGTTCTTTTTATTACGAGTTAGTGAACTTGTAGTTAAAAATAAAAATAAATGTAAATTCCCTAGAAGACCTAACATCCTTACTCTCAAATGTAACTGGGCATCCCAAAAGCACAATTGATGGTGATAATGGTATCCACTCACCAATCAACTAGTGGAGGTAACAAAGAGTTATTTCTACTGACGATGGGGCCAATGATCCAATCAATAATACTTGGAAACACTTCCCAACTGAAAAAACTAACTTCAAGAGTCAATTGCACTCACAATTTCTCCTTGGTTATATCCTAAGTTGGGCCACTAATATACCTTGCATCAAGTGTGGATCAATGGTTCGACCTGCATGGTATAGTGTCGTCTCCCTACAACAAGCTGAGTGGCTTGTAGGGGAGAGCAGGGCATCCATACCTCAACGTTCACCTCCTTTGTCACGACGCACTTCTGATATGGGTTTTCTTTTAACACTTGCTTATAGCAGGATTTTGTAAGTACCCAATGAGACAACAATGCTATGTTTCAAAATATTACTAATGAAACTAGATTGGTGGGAATTAATGGATGCCTATCCCAATCAATCCTACCTAACTAAAATATTGTTTTGTGACCTCCTGTGGTGGATTTTAGTTGGTTAAGACAGTTACAATGTTGATTTTAAGGGGTTTGAATGTTTCACTTATGGAGTGTAAGAGGGGTATTTCACAATCCATACCTTTCTGATTCACCAAGCTCACATGAAGTGCGAGGTGAAGAGAATACTAGGATTGGAAGAGTCTTTATGCCTCTTATTGTGTGCTAGTGGTGCAAACACATATGATGAAAGCAAAAATGATTTTATTGGAAAATTAACTAAAAGAGTATATCAAGTAATGTGTACTTTTAACTCTAAGATATGCTTATGGTGCTTTGCAAAATCAAAATATTCTAATTAATAGACAAGTGTGCAATGGAGGTATTTCACACTTCTCACCCTTTTTCTAATTCACCAAGCTCACATGAAGTGCGAGGCGAAGAGCATACTTCGGGAGACAAGTGTCTTTAGGTCTATGCTAGTGTGCAAAAAGTGTTTTCTACACTAGAAATACTACTAAAAACAATGTGTCGACTTGATAAACAAGAAATGGTCTTGAATACTAGTGACAACAATGGGGTTCGTTGAAAGCCTCAAAGTTGGTTACCTTGGTAAGTTTCAAGAGAGATGTACTTTTTACTTCCTAATATTGGTCTAGGTGCACTAATTACTAAGAATTAAGTAGTTGAGTGAATTAGCCTTAATTTAAGTTCACTAGTAAACAACAATTGGGCTGCCAAACTAAGCTATGCAAATAACAAGCAAATAAACTATAGTAGCGCGGTTGAACTAAACTCTACCGTGCGGACTATGCGGGTTAATACAAAACAGACGTGTTGTAGCGTGGGTAATACACTAACCTTCCGTGCGGGTGCGAAGAGTGGTATAACACAGGAATTACACTGGTAACTTGCACTATGCGCACAACTGTCCGAGTTGATTGTACTCTATCAGCGTGGCAGAGATGCTGGGAACCATGCGGCTGCAGAAAAATATATGGGGCTGTGATGGGGCCAAATTATGGAAGAAAGAAGTGGAATACTTGATCTCCTGCAAGTGACAATTACCCAAAATCAGCTACTTAGAATTAACCAACCTAGTTTAAAAAGAAATGAACAAAAATAAGTATGGTTTCCATTAGAACTGTTATGGAAAAAATTGCACTAGTGCACTCTTCCACTTGGTGAGGGGATAAGCCTTGTAGGTTGCTTTAAGGCCTTAGTCCTTGGATCTCCTTTTGATGGTTGATGATATTCCTCCAAGTGATCCTGCAAGATATTTTTAGTGTAATTCACATCCAAACATGAAAATATTGATAAAAAAATGAGAGAGATGGGGGGAGGATGCAAACTCCATCAAAAACCAAAGATATGATAAACCACTCTTGTATTTCCCAATGGAATAGCTGTACAACACCTAGGAGGTGAGGGCTTCAAGGGAAGCCAACAATCTCCCTTAGGGGGGCCTTTCTTGTCCAAACTAAATGCTAAGTAATTGGTAGAACAATGGAGAGAAACATTTTCCCCTTGATGGGAGGTGGAAAGCAGTCTTGGGAATGCTCACAATGGTAGGAAATGGTGGGCTATGAGGAAGCTCCAACTCAAATCCAACAACATAAAATTTCTCTAATTTATCTCTACAAAATGCATGCCAATGACTTCCTTTTATAGGCCAAGAGGTGGCCATAAAACAACTAGATTCAAATGTGAACTCTCCTCCTTAATGAACTAGTTCCAAGGTACACAAGGGGGATGATTAATGCCCCCCAAGTGTGTGAGGAGCCGAATTATGATCCTTGGGGAGGATTGAGTCTTTAATGCGCCACTAGGAGTGAGTGGTACCGTCGTTTTTGACAGTAGCGCGGCTATCGAAGTAAAATCCACGTGGTTGTAGTGCGGTTATTGTTTAGGTAACCTGCGCTATAGCATGGGTCAAATGTGTAATACCCGCACTACCCCTTGTTTTGACTGTTTCTTGGAACTTATGGACTCATGCTGTGTTTTGTATCTATTGAGGATTCCTGTGATGAGATGCATTCTTTATGTTGATGACGCTTTACTGGATGAATCGCCGAAATGTTGTATGTGTATGACTTTTAGGAGTTAACATAAGGCATGCAGGTTGCTAAGATTGAACCCCTAAGTATCATGGATGATTGAGTTATTCCCACTAGAGTTAGATCAATAGTCCAAGTATTGTCATAGAGGATAAGATCGCAGGAAATTAATGAGCTTCAAAGGACATGAATGTTTCACATTAGACTCACCCATCCAATATTCATGGATAACATAATGCCATAGGGGAAGCACCTAGTTGGAGTTGGAAAATATTGCATCATTGGGATCTTCGACCTAACCTACATTTTATCATGGTCCCGAGTGGTGAGTTCCCATGGCATCAGAGAAGCTTCATGTATTGAGATGCACAAAAGTGTTTATTGGTGTACTGTGTTGGATTTAAATTCCATCCAAAAATTCATTGCCATGTGTCATGAATGGGGGGATATTTTAAAAAATTCAGAATATGATGACACATGATCAGATCAATTTGTCAACGAGGCTAAAGATACTTAAGATGAAGGAGTATGTATTTTCTTCATGGCAATCCTATGCCTTCGAAGAAAATTATTCTATCATAAATTCATGTTGGTAGTGAAAATAATCCTCTTTGGATATCAACTACTAAACCATCACATGTACATGATAAAATGAAGTTTCATACATCAAAATCTGTGCCCAAGGAAAACCCACAAGTAGGTGTGTAGTATAGAGGAATACATAGTTCAACAAATCGTCATTTAGGTTGTTTGATTAAGAAGAAGGTGAATTTGGAAATTCTTCATTATTGTTATTAAATTGTATGTCTAATGGATAGGATAAAATTCATCGTGAAAATGCCCATAAAAAATTTGTTAAATTTTCAGAATTTACTTCAATCTGATCTAGGATCTTAACTGAGAGAACAACATGTACAGCATATCTACAGCATATCAAACATGGAGACAATAATGCAAGCACACAAGAGACACAAAGATTTACTTGGGGAAAACCATAAAGGTGAAAAACCCCAATAACTTCCTCAGAGATAGATAGAGCAATGATACAACCAACCAATAGAGATAGCCATAACCTAGCAGCAATCCTCCTCCTCCATAAGTGCGCCTCTCCTCCTTGAGAGCATGTGTGAGAAGTGAGTGAGTAAATAGAGTGCCTCCCGCACTCTATTTATACTTGACTTGACTTGCCTTTTTACCTAACTCATGTCGGCTCTAACTTAACCACATAACATAATGCTGAGTGGGCCGACCCCCAATAGGGTGGTCTAATAACCCTTTTACCCACATGGCCGACCCCCAATAGGGTGGTCTAATAACCCTTTGACCCACATGACTTATACAGGGCCGACCCCAAACAAGGTGGTCTAATAACCCATCAAGTATAAGTTACGACACTTACAATATAAATGACGACACTTCCTTATAGAGGAATAATACCATCTCTATAGGAATACAATATACATATATGTGAAATACATTCCGAAGTTACATATACATCAACACTCCCTCTTAACTAGGAAGGTATTTCTCAGCACAGTTCTTCTAGCACAAGTCATCTTCTCTGGATCATCGTCACTGGATAATCGTCATCGAGTCATCATCATCGTCACTGCTGCTGCTATCTCAATCAATCTCTGAATCTACTCGTCATAGGAAGTTCTACAGAGCCAGTCCTTTTTCATACTGGATGTAGGCCCACCACCTGCAGGTCTTCATCATCACTGGCCATACTGTGGAATCCTCAGGACTTTTACGTGCGTCACAAAACCTCGAAAGAGCATCCCAGGCTGTTACGAGCACACAGCTCTACCTATAGGATCTCCCAGGGCGCTATTATATGTGACCCCACCACAAAACCTCGCAAGAGCATCTCAGGATGTTACGGGTACACAACTCCGACCTGAAATCTCCCAGGGCGCTATTACATGTGGTCCACCACAAAACCTCGTAAGAGCATCTGCCAGATATCCCAGGGCGCTATTAAATGCCATAGGCAAAACCTCGTAAGACTATCTGCAGATCTCCCAGGGCGTTATTACATGTGGTCATGGCAAAACCTCGAAAGAGCATTTGCCAGATGTCCCAGGGAACCGAATTACATGCCATAGGCAAAACCTCGAAAGACCATCTGCAAATCTCCCAGGGCACCGAATTACATGCCATAGGACAAAACCTCGAAAGAGCATCTGCCAGATATCCCAGGGAACCGAATTACATGCCATAGGCAAAACCTCGAAAGACTATCTGCAGATCTCCCAGGGCACCGAATTACATGTCCTCCCAGAGCAAAACCTCGAAAGAGCATTTGCCAGATGTCCCAGGGAACCGAATTACATGCCATAGGCAAAACCTCGAAAGACCATCTGCAAATCTCCCAGGGCACCGGATTACATGCTCATCTGCACAACCTGATCCACGGCCACAGAGTATCATCCTGATACTCACCATACATCATCCTGATGTATCCATGATCATCCTGATCATCATCACTGCAACGTCCTGCTGCATGTCATCTGGAGCAACATCCTGAAGCTCGTCATCTATGATCATCCTGATCATCACTGCAACATCCTGCTGCATGTCATCTGGAGCAACATCCTGAAGCTCGTCATCTATGATCATCCTGATCATCACTGCAACATCCTGCTGCATGTCATCTGGAGCAACATCCTGAAGCTCGTCATCTATGATCATCCTGATCATCACTGCAACATCCTGTTGCATGTCATCTGGAGCAACATCCTGAAGCTCGTCATCTATGATCATCCTGATCATCAATGCATCTTCCTGATGCATACCAAGTATCATACATGATCCTCCTGATCATCAATGTATCCACCTGATACAAATACATGATACATATCATCATACATGATCCTCCTGATCATCAATGCATCTACCTGATGCATACCAAGTATCTACCTGATACATATCATCATACATGATCCTCCTGATCATCAATGTATCCACCTGATACAAATACAAATACATGATACATATCACCATACATGATCCACCTGATCATACAATGTATCCACCTGATACATATATACAGATACATGGTCCAAGCATCCAACATGATGCATAAACAATACATACACATGATCCAACTGATCATATCCAGCATCCAACATGATGCGTACATACATACATAAAATGATCCAACTGATCATATCAAGCAGAAACTAGAACATCATCCTGATGCTCATCATCCAGCACTTACATCCACAGCCATGTGAAGGATCCTCCTCCCAACATGCGTGGAATGGCTTCAGCAAATGTGTCCATCACTTCTTCCTCGAAGTGTCCTCGATCTGAAGAACGCCAAGCCTCTCTCTCTGAAGTACTCGAACTTCACCCTGGCTAGTGGCTTCGTCAGCACATCTGCAATCTGCTTGTCCGTCGCAACATACAGGAGCTTCACAGCTCCTCTCTGCACCATATCCCTGATATAGTGATATTTGATCTCTATGTGTTTCGACCTGTCATGAAACATTGGGTTCTCGGATAGCTTCACACAACTCTGGTTATCACAGAAGATACCAGTAGCCTCCAACGGGAGATCAAATAACTCAGACAGTAGCTTTCGTAGCCATACTGCCTCACAACTAGCTGAGCAGGCTGCAACATACTCTGCCTCAGCTGTACTTAGTGCTACGCAGGACTGCTTCCTGCTAAACCAAGAGATCACACCTGATCCCATACTGAAGCAGCACCCAGATGTGCTCTTCCTATCTGCAGCACTGCCAGCCCCAATCTGAATCAACATAACCCTGCAGGTTAAACTTTTGATTCGCCTCATACCTGAGCCCATAATCCACTGTACCCTTCAGGTGCCTCAGAACATGCTTTACAACAACCAGGTGAACACTCCTCGGATCCGTCAGGAACTGGCTCAATGTGTTCACAGCAAAGCAAATGTCTGGTCTCGTGTTCGTTAGGTACATCAAGGACCCAATCATCTGACGATACATAGAGACATCAACTGGCTCAGATGAAGCATCACATAGAGGCTTCAGATTCGATGCCATAGGTGTGGCCATGGCCTTGCAATCCATCATCCCGAATCTCTTCAGGATCTCTACTGCATACTTCCCTTGTCCAAGGAAGATTCCTTCTTCATGATCGACGGATCATGGCATTCCATCCCAGATCCTGGGAACTTCAATATCTTCAATATCTTCAATAGATATCTTTGTTGCTGGAACAAATGTTGTAGTTCTTCTTTTGTAGGAGATGGCATATGATCTTTCCTACACAACAAGTTAAATTGCATGATTAGAAAACATCTCATAGTTTTCAGAACAAATTTTTACACATAAAGAAATATGTCATACAGTCATGCAATTATCTTAGCCAATGCTTCAATACAACATTTATCCATATCCAGTAACTTTCTAGATGCCTTCCAATCTCTACCAGAACATTGTTAAGAGTGTGCACAACTCTCAACATGTCAGCAAAGAGGTTTCATTCTAGATAAGTAGCAATGGAATGTTGTACAGTGCCATAGGCCACTTACCCATGCATATTAGGAGTATACTGTTCATCAATGCAATTATTCTAATATGCATAATACACAACCTAATTCTAGGAACATCAGTATATACATTATTGAACAATATTACTTAAGAAATGACAATTCAAATACTTATCTTTGTTTGTTCATTGGGTGGACTCCCTCTGAGTCTTCGCTTCCTTGCAGGAGCTGCTGGAGTCCTAATTTGAAGTAGCTTCTTCTACACCTTTCTGTTGTGGGATGTAGAGAGATGGTCAACTCCCTCTGAATATTTGCATCCTTGAATAAACCACTGGAGTGTACTCCCTCTTGATCTTTGCTTCCTGGATTACCTGTTCTTGAACTCATATTCATCCTTGGTCCCTATGCATGCTTATTAGTATCATGATTAAAACATACATATACTATTAAAGCACAATAATCTCAAGCATGTATAGTCATGATCATTTCAAACAGAAATAATAAGCATTAGCATTCAAGGTTTATGTAGGATTCTTATGGTTAGTTAAAGCATAAGAAACATAACGTGTCTAAACCTATAATTACTCAAAGCTATGACTCTTCAGGTTAGTTGAATCATCAATCAAGAGAAGAGATATAATATGCATAAAACCATGACTATTCAAACCTATGGTTTCATGATTCTTCTGGTTAGTCAAATCAATCAATATAAGAGACATATTATTTTACTTATATTCCTATTTGACCATAGGACTTTTCTGGTTAGTCATATCATTAAAGCATAATATGCCTAAACCCATGATTACTAACTTCAATGAATAATCATAATCAATCATGCCAAGTATACTTATATAAAGGATCTTATCACAAGATGAGATTGTAACTTGATATAGGAAAAACATACCTGGATTAGCATGCTAGCTAGTTATGTCTAACATACTCACATGATGTCTTCTTGTTCTTCTTCAATGACTTGTGCTAGTAACCTGTATATCTCATAGGTTAGCCATTATAAAACCAAGTTATACATACCTCGTAAATGGATCTTCTATGAGATCCATGACAATGGATGAGTCTTTATCCTCATGATCATATGTTCTTGAACTGGAACATGCTTTGTCTTTCTTGGTGTACCTTTCATGTTAGTAGACAACATAAACCTCATACAACACCATAATGCTTTAGTACAATCATAAGTTTCAACACCCTAACCAATGAATATCTTCTATCATGCATTCATAATTTTGTTAAGGTGAAACGACAAATCTAAAATCAAAATTGTACTAACCGTAATAACATGAAGACAAACATACCATAAACTTAATCATGGACAAATATCGAAACATACCTCGATGAGTCATACCTGTCGAGATCGCTTGTAATCTTCTTATGTAAGACCTTAGCCTCATCTCCCTCTGGAACAGAAACTTCTTCACTCATTCAGATGATCAATCCATCTTCTTCTAGGATTAACCCAATCCACTTGATTTGCAAGAACTGGACCTTGAGCTGGATATGGGTTTGTCAGAGAAACCCCAAAAATTCAAACTTTGAATTTCAAACTTTCGAAAGGATAGAAATATGCGCCTTGATGAGCTGATCAAACTGGTATATTCAGAATTTGAAAACTGCAAAGTTTCACTCCTCAATTTTGCCTTTGAAACTTCCGGATTCACTGGACGTGACCCTGAACTGGGGTTTGATGAAGCCCACTCTTTTGCCCCATCAAAATGTTTGATCCAAGGCTCTAAGATTCTATTTTTCTGAGGAGCTTCCAGCCGTGGTCACAGATTTCAAAAATTCCCATTTTTACAGAAGCCCTAATTTTCCACTTTTCTGATCAAAGTCCCGAACTAGGGTCTAATCAAGCCCGGCCTTCTGCCCAACCAAAAATTCTGATCTTGGTCTCTAAATTTCTATTTTGATGAATAGCATCCATTCGTGGTCTCGGATTACAAAAATTCCAACTTTCTACGAAGCCCTAAATTCCGGAAGCCATGAATGAAGGTACTCAAAAATAATTCTGTTTTGACAGAAATATGTACCTGATTGTTTCTGGTGTAACTCCAAACCTTTTGATCCACAGGGTCTGAAAAAGTTTTCTGAGATAGCCTGACCTGTTATCTTTCCATCCTGACAGGTCTGACCTCAATTGGATTCTCTGAGAGAGAGTTATGCCAAATGTCGCAACGTAACCTGTTTTGGGATAAAACAGAAGAGCGAACTTGTACGGCATGCCACGTGTCACTTTTTTAACTTCGGCCTCTGAAAACGTTTTCTGAGATAGCTCGGCCTGTTACCTTTCCATCCTGACAGGTCTGACCTCAATTGGACTCTCTGAGAGAGAGTTATGCCAAATGTCGCAACGTGACCTGTTTATGGGATAATACAGGAGAGCGAACTTGTACGGCGTGCCACGTGTCACTGGTTCAACTTCGGCCTCTGAAAAAATTTTCTGAGATAGTGCAGACTGTGTACTACCTGTCACTTTTTACGAAATTTCATTTGGAGCTTCCTAGCCCAAGATATGACCTTTTTCCCAAGGTCACCTGATTTTGACTCAGATCTGGAAGAGGCAGAAACCCTATATTGTACAGATCATAAATCACAAAGTACAATGAATTAGAGGTTGTCCTTTGGACACAAGATACCTGGAGATCTTAGCTTCGTCCTGTAACAATTTCAGATCCGAAAACTTCGCCAAAACGGATTTATAGCGAAAGTGCTACGATGACTGGTTTTTGCTATATCAAGCCCTAGCATCGTAAGTGCAACAAGTGTCATACATGCCATATCATGCCTTCTTTCAGGCTAGCTCTGATACCATGTTAAATTTTCAGAATTTACTTCAATCTGATCTAGGATCTTAACTGAGAGAACAACATGTACAGCATATCTACAGCATATCAAACATGGAGACAATAATGCAAGCACACAAGAGACACAAAGATTTACTTGGGGAAAACCATAAAGGTGAAAAACCCCAATAACTTCCTCAGAGATAGATAGAGCAATGATACAACCAACCAATAGAGATAGCCATAACCTAGCAGCAATCCTCCTCCTCCATAAGTGCGCCTCTCCTCCTTGAGAGCATGTGTGAGAAGTGAGTGAGTAAATAGAGTGCCTCCCGCACTCTATTTATACTTGACTTGACTTGCCTTTTTACCTAACTCATGTCGGCTCTAACTTAACCACATAACATAATGCTGAGTGGGCCGACCCCCAATAGGGTGGTCTAATAACCCTTTTACCCACATGGCCGACCCCCAATAGGGTGGTCTAATAACCCTTTGACCCACATGACTTATACAGGGCCGACCCCAAACAAGGTGGTCTAATAACCCATCAAGTATAAGTTACGACACTTACAATATAAATGACGACACTTCCTTATAGAGGAATAATACCATCTCTATAGGAATACAATATACATATATGTGAAATACATTCCGAAGTTACATATACATCAACAAAATTTGTAGAAGAGATAGAGTTGCTATTGAAACAAATGTATAAAATAATGTTGCTTGACAATGGTATTCAAGTAAAGAAACAATATAATGGAAGAATCAATATCTATCTCAATATAATCATTGTGATTCCCTAGTTGGTCCATTTTCTTGCAAGTTCCAATGGGCCTACCAAATCTAGGGGAATTTTGGTGGCTCCCCTCTTCGAGATTTCTAGGATTCTAGGAACCTTTGTTTTCACAAACCTTTTGAAGTTCGAGATTATCCTAAACTAAAATGGAAACCTTTCTATTCATCGAGGTGGGGAGGGTTACAACTTTAGAGATCCACAAATGGTTGAGATGATTAATATCTTTAGATTATGGCACAAATGAAAAGGGAGGAGCATTGATTGACCCTAGCCATCGATTTGAATGCCCTAGCCATCGATTTGAATTCCTAATGAACATGGTAACTAACTGTGGAATATGTAAAATGTATAAATTAAATATATTAATCTAAAATTTGTAGGGATAGAGAAAACTAGGTTAAATTAATGTATACTAGGGTAAATTCACTCCAAAACAGGTTAAATTCATGTAACTGAGGATAATTTTTGTTTTTCTCACTGATTTAGGGGGCATTGTCTTCTTTTATCGGTAAATGTAGCCTCCTCTACGACCTACTGACTGCAATATCTGTGACCTACACCTCTTTCACCTCCGTTTGCTGTGTTTTTCATAGTGGTGGATGGGGAAATGTTGGTCTCCAAGCTGAACCAGGTCCGAAATAACAGACTTTCTCGACTCTCTCTTGGATTGCGCGGGAGGGAGTAAGGTGAGTAATTTATGTTTTTATTTTCATATATATATTTATATATATATATATATATTACAAATTATATATATATATATATATATATATATATATATATATATTTATATATACATTTCGAAAAAAATTGAAAATTGAAAATAAGATCTAATTTGAAAACTTTTGATTAAAAAATAACATATTAAAAATGCAATGATGAGGTGAGTGTTGATGATGCTAACGACATCGATGTTGATCAAGATCATCATCATCACCATCACTACAATCTTTATCATCATTTTCATCATCATCATCAAGAACATTAGCATCTTCATAATTTTCATTGTTGTTGTCATCGTCAATAATAATAATAATAATCATCATCATAAACAACACCATTGTCATCATGATCATCATTATCATCATTAGTGACGGCGATGATGATGATGACATTGAAAATAAAATCATTCTTGTCATTGTAGTCATCACGACCATTTGACCCCCTAAACCCTCCCCATTAAGTTCTTATCCCTAGATAGTACCCCGTCACCCCTGCCCCACATCAAAACACACACCCCCTAACTATGAACACTATCCTCTAACCCCCACTTGAATCCACATACCTCTTAACCATGAGTTCTAATTGCATATCGGTTAACCCGAACCGCTAATAATAATATAATAGTATGGAAAGTCCCTAACCCTACCCAAAACTCCATACACATTCAACATGACTTGAAACCCATACTCCCTAGTCCTATCCCCTATTCCTAATTACATATTCCCTAGACCCTTGTTTAAGACACTTGTTAACAAATAATCCAATCCCATAGGGTATGAGGAAGAACTTGACTTCAATGGAATTATATTATACTAAGACAAGAATAGGGATTACCCAATCTGATAAGATAGGGATTACAAAGTACATCAATGGGTTTTTCATCCACATCAGAAATGGAGTGATCCTTTTTTATTGTTCATCCACTAAAGTAAGACAATCAATTTATTTTTTTGCAGAAAAATTAGGTTAAACATTTAGGACTTAAAACAACTCTACGTCATGAACCTTTTCCTTTGGGATGGTTATAGAAGGATGAAGAGATGCTAGTCACTCACCGGTATAAATTCAATGGTGTATTTAAAATCAATTTGTGGATGAGTTGGAATGTGGAATTATTTATTTAAACATATGGGAAGTTATCATTGGAAACTGTTATCTATGGGATAAAGATATATTTTACAAAGAAGATGCGAAAGGTGTACATTTACAAAGGAAATACAACACTACCTTATCGAAAGTTACAAGGGTAAGAAGACTTGAGTCAACGTTTGTGCATGTATGAGGTTATTTTTCAAAGTTGAAGGGATTTACACCTAAATGGAAAATAAATGATTAGATTTAGCTCCCTAAATTGTCACCATTAAAAAACCCTAGTTTGTATCCAACTTCTCCTATGGATAGTGTTGATATAAAGAGGTTATACATGAAGGATTATATTTAGGCATTATCAATCCTAGCATGCCATCTTCTAAATATTTTATTTTGTTAGTTCCAAATAAAGATGGGATTTAGCATATGTGCGTTGACTTTAGAAAAGTGAAGAAGATCACCATAAAAAACTTGGTATCCATTACCAAGGATTGGTGAAATGCTAGACTAGTTGCATGGAGCAAAGTATTTTTCAAGCTATATCATAACTCGATATACCATCAAGTACTCATTAAGGAGCAATATCCTTCGAATAATAATTTTGAATATCTGAGAATGGAAATTGAAAATGCTATTTGGAATGGGTTGTAAGGTGTGTGAATATACAAATAAAATACAATCAAATTTCATTACCATCCAATCAAATCAATCAAAATATCAGAGTTTCTTTCAATTATTTCAATGTTTAGGGACATGATGAAGTGGGATATCATGAAATGGTTTGATGACATTGAGATCGTGTGTATTATTACGATTAGTCTTTTCTGATTGTGTTTATTGTTGTGATTAGTCTTTTCTGATCATTAAGGCCTCATTCTTGACACTTGAGCCTAAGAAGTTCCATTTAGGTCCTAATTCCTTTGACCTCCCCCCCTTACACATGGTACATTCCTTGAATTATGCACATCCCTTTCTTCCTCCTCAACCATGCACTACTACAATATAGGGTTGTAGATTGTTGATTTATGTCATTGCATAAGTTAAATCCGTTGCTTGTTTTTTTTCTAGGTGAACGTCATATTTTTGTAACATGTTTTTTCTGTCATATTTTCATTGAGTTTGCATCATGGATGTGATACAAATATGTCATTTGCTCAATTTTTACATTAGAAAAGTCAATACACATCAATAGTCAACACATCGAAATAGTTTCATTGATTCAGTATCAATGAAAACTATAAATAAATGATTCAAAATGAATATTTTTGTCACCCTACATGTGCAATTCTAATATAAAGTGAAAAAGAGGCTCCCTACATTTCATTTTAACATGAGTGTGTGGGATAGAGCTTCTTGGAGGTGAAAAATATTTGTTTGGAGACTCGACAAGGGAAGGAAAATAATATTTATGGGGCATCACCGGATCAAAGGTAATTTTTTTGTCATTTCCCCCTAATTTTGTTTTTAACTTTGATATTTAAAATAAAATAGGATTTTCATTTTGGTGATTGGATTTGGATTTTGGATGGGATATGGATTTTGGATGGGACATGGATTTTTGATGGGACATGGATTTTTCTCTCATGATTAGTGTGCTATAGAATAGACTTGTACTAATCATCAATCTCATCAATATTTAAATATTGTAAAATTGCTAATTATAAAAAATACTAATTACTAAAAAATTAGTAATGATTAAATAATAAATAATAATTAAATATGACAAAAATATAATTCAAACACGATGTAAACATGACACAAATAGGATGCAAGCGATGAAAGAAACACCAAGATATCTAATTTTAAGAACAATGTAATAAAATAAAGCAATTAACTTTTCTGTGTTGGAATTAAATAAAACAATATTTGTCCCAATTGAAAGTAACATCACCACCACCACCATAAATAATGTAGCTCTACTATTTTTAAGTCCCTACGACATTTTACTCTCATGGAAAGTGACACAAGGAAAAAAAAATTCAATCTTAATCTTATGTTCAATTATTTCAAGGTCAATTATTGATTTCCTTGTAAAACTAAGTGAGCGCGTTACAATAATGGCATATGTCCAACTATGTCGCAATAAAATTTTTTAATATAATATTGAATCAATGACTTGAAGCTCAATTGAGATGGATTTTGCCCCAATATTGACTAGGAAGAATGGAATAATACCATGGGATTTAAAGGAATGGACGTCAAATGCTTTAAACATTATGGAAGAAGGAACTATCTTGACAAATCCTAGGGCCCTCCAACATAACATGGACATAACACAAGTTGAATCCTTTCCATTTGCATGGATGGAGTTGTAACTTGGTACTCACTTGTCCCCTCTGGGTGTATGGATTTCCTCTCGGATTTTGGTCAACCACCCTTGGATTGTATTGCTATGATTTCAAATCCAAAACAAAAGGATCATCATTATATCAGTGGGAACATAAGTGGCATAATAAATTGAGATCTACCTTCCTCGTCTAGATGTTTGAATATCCTCTCGGTAGTTTTCTAGTTGTGTTGACTGGAAAAATACTGAAATTTAAATAAAACAATCAACTTAAAACACCTAACACCCCTGCCCCTCTCTACCTCTAACCCCATAACACCCCTCGTCTCTCTCTACCTATTCCAAACCCCCTCTCTCTATATCTCTCATACTCCCCCTACCCCTAACCCCCCCTCTCTTTACTGTTCTACAACTCCCCCTACCCCAACCTCATAATAACCCCTCTCTCTTTGGCACCCCTAAGTGTAGCACCCCTAACTAGCTTGAGTTCCATATTTTACTTCCAAAATATGTCGCTTAAGCGACGCCCTACCGAAGACAAAGCAATGATACTGACGTGTCGTTAACGTCGATAGTGTTAGCACTCAGAATTTCTCCCTTGGTTGTGGAGGGATATTTCTAAGGCAACTATTTCAAACCAATCTTCAGGAGGAAACCTAGATTTTTTCCTACCAGAGAGAGCTCTCTCAACAAATAAATACAATGGCTAGAGATAGTTCAGATTGATTATGTTTTAAAATTGTAAATGGATGAAACACATAAATACCATTGGGAATGGAGTCAAACTTGAATGTTTAAGAATCAATAGAATTTTAATAATGAGGATTTTTGCAAAGGAAAGGTAGTTGTCGTTTCACAATCAAGTTCTTATTTGCAGGCGATAATGGAAGAAAAAGAGACAATCCATCAACATTGGGCACCGATTATAGATGAATCCAATATCGAATTTGGAGGAAAACATTTGTGAATACTCAGTCCCAATAAATCAGAGCATAGTTACATAAATTTTTATTTAATTAAACTCTCATCTTAGTATGCAAGAAAAACATAATGAAAATAAATTTACTGGAATAACCAATCACATAAGGAGAAGGAAATTACAGACTGTAAATCAACAACACATGAATCTTTGCTCATGAAAAATATGCTCAACTCTGCTTGATCATCTTTATTAAAAATGGAAAAAGCTCAATAAAAAAGGTGTATTCCTTTCATAGTTTCCAACCCTGATTACATTTCCAAAATTTGTTTTTATACATAGAGAAACCTCTTGAGGAAAAACTTAATTGTTTACTTCCAAAAATAGTAAACTTTAAACTACTTATTACATTCCATTTTTGTCAAAATTTCCATAATTTTAAAATTTCCCAAAATAGCATTTGATATCTTCTATCGGCTATGGCTGCTGGAGAATATCTCTTTCTCTGACATGAATCTTCAAGTGTGCAAACTGTAATTCATCTTGCCATATTTCTCCACCATTTTCCACTGTTCTCTAGAGGGAATATCGTAACTGGTCATTTCTTTAACTATAAATTTCATTTCCACATGGTCTGCAATAAAAATGGGAGGTATTTTTGCACCTATCATCGTCAATTGGTTCATAATTTCAAAATCATATGAGAGTTCTAGCACAATTTTACCTGTTAGGACATGAGTCATGTCTTCAAATTTTTCATCGTTGATTCTTATTTCAAATAACAAGTTCTTATAATCATTCTGAGAAATTAATTTATTGTCTCCATCCTAGAAATAAGGCAAACCCTTCTGGATCAGTTTTTCAAATGCTCTTATGAAGGATTCCACGTGTTTCTTCATATGATCTGCTTTATTTTGGACATTATCAACATGAGAATGTTTTCCAAGGATTCTCCTGGCCCAAGTGATAATTGCTATTCTGTTCTTAATGGCCATTTCTTTCAAATCATCTTTTGTCAAATTATTTAAAAAGTTAATGGTGTTTTGAGTTGTGTCTTTTGGTTTTTTATCCAAAACCTCTTTCATTGCTGTACAACTTTATATACTGTCATCTTCTATTGTTTCCTTTGTCTTCATAAAATTCAAATAAGGCCTGAATTTTGCAGCCTCATTTATTATCAAGTCCCAAATTAGATGTTTTGCTCCTTCCATGGGTAGATGCCCTATAATTTGAGATATTAATTTCTGATTTTTATCTGTCAGTTCTTTATTCTTATTTTCCAATTCTTTTCTTTCTTCTTCCTTTTTCTAGTTTTCCTCTTCTAACTTCTGTATTTCTTCTTTCAATTCTTTAATCTCCACATCTTTCAGACTACCTTGAGACATAGATTGAATTAAATCCTCTGTATTTGTTTCTTTGCTGCTTTGACCTGTTCCATTCTTTTCTTTTATCACACCTGCTAATTTTATTTTCAATTCTTCAATTTGAGTCTTGAGGCTCAACCTATCCTTTTCCCAATTTATTTATTTTTCCTCAAATTTAAGCCATTTTGCTTTGTAATCATCCAATTCCCGTGATAGGGATTCTTTCTCTTGTTTTATAATAGTCAATTCAGATGCTTGAATTAGTTGAGTGGATGGAATTTTGAGATTTTTATTAAGCAAATGAATGGTACTTTCAATTTCATTTAAAATTTTCTTGCTTGCTTCCCGTTCTTCCACCTTTGTATCAATAATTTCATGGAAACTCCTCTTGCTAGCAATTTCTATTTTACCTGGGGTTGGTATCAATTCAGCTGAAAATTTTGTTGGGGCAAAAGGATTGGATTGTGAACATGTTGAGACTTCTACATCAGATTCATATTGCGATATATTTTCCCTCCCAACCAACCCTTCAACTTCTTGACGATCAAATGCCTTGCTTTTGTTTTGTTTCCTTCTCTGGGAAATGATATGACATGGGTCATAATTAATATCAACGGCCTTCTTAAAATTCATTATCTCCAATTTTTTTCTATAACATAAAGGGCATTTCTATTCTTGACAATGAAAGGACCTATTTTTAGAAGAAATTTTATGTCTGAAGCCTTCTTAAAGGACAAGAAGTGGTCATTTTCCAATATTAGCTTTTGTCTGATGAATTCCAAGGCAAGCACTCTCAATGTCAAGAAATCTGGTAAAACCCATGGCTCCTTCACAAAACCATAAAGTCTAATTGCTATATGTTGTTTCAATAAAAACCAGTCACCAACAGCTTGATCTGAACTCAGCTACATCAGGGTTTTCATATCTGGTAAAACTCTACGTAAACTTTCTTCAAAAATAACTCTATACACTCCTGACAATATGAGATTCATGAAGTTAAACATATAATTCTCTATTGTATCCGAAAAAAATGCTTGTGGGAAATGTAAATTATCTTCAATGGAAAATAAAAACATTTTCATCAGGTATATCTAGAATCTGAAATGTCTATTATTGTGGAAATTCATTAACTAAGAGTGAATACTCTCAGCTAAGAATTCATCAAATTTAAGGTAGGGATCTTTATTGTGCTTTGTCTCTGGGATACCAGAACTCAACCTAAAAATTAAACTTAACTGAACTTCAGTGACCATTGAATCACTATCGAGACCTAAAACCTGGGAAATTAAAGACAAGACTAATTGAGAATTTTCATCAAAAAAGGTAATATCTTGTGGCTAGGGGGTATATTCAATTGCAATGTCTAGTTTTAGACAATTTGTCAGGAAAGATTGTTTGGCTTCGGGAGTTGACTGTCTGTATTGGTTGGTTAGGTGTTCTTCAACGAAATATTTTTGGTCATGATAAAAAGACAAAGGTATTTCTACATATTTCCTAACAGTCGATGAATTTACAGGGCAAAGGAATTTTGTTCTGGATGAATTCATGACCACCTTTTCGGTTTGAGAATAGTTCATTGCACACCAGGAAACAAAATCTGGAAACCTAGGTTTGTTCCGGGACAAAAATAGATTGAATTTGATTTGTAAACACCATGTATATCTAAACCCTGTTTCTATAATCCATCTAATTTGCTTTTAATCTCTGAAACTGGAAATTTGGTCATGACTGAGTCGTATATATCACCATCCCTATCTTCCAAGACTTCTTCTATTCTTATAGTTTCAACGTTCTAAGATAATAATTCACTAGAGCCTTCTATTATATAGAACCTTCTAACCACTTGCACGGGTTTTGAAAGACTTACCTGACAGCTGACCAGTTGAAAAGGTATCCTTTGTCATTTTTCCGCTGCACGCACACGTCCCAATCACCCGACGCTCAAATGAAAACTTTCAACCCTCCTCCACGTGATTTTGGATTTTATACACCCGAAGGCGGTTTCAGAGCGGTTAGAAGTGGTTTTCCATACCGTTGTCCCGGATTGCAAAATGATACAGTGGTGACACATGGAGGGTGGTATGGTATTTCACAACCGCCCAGGGTCTCATTCCAGCGCGCATGTTGGAAGCGCGAAATGAATGTAGTCCATTGATCTCGCATCGATCGATCAAGTGGCCGTTGATTCTGCTTCCATTTTAACGTCACTTCAAGAGTCATTTCGACAACCTTTATTCGTGCTATACACCTCGCTTCTCTTTTCAACGAAACTCCATCTCCGCCATTGATCCTTTCTCATGCAATATAGACCATTATCTCTCTTATGTGATCCCCGAAGCCACTCAATCAACCCTTTTAGCTCCTTTTTTACTTTAGCCAATGGTCATGTGGTATATTTCTTCAGGATTGGGCGTTTCTCTCACATATTTTGGGTTAGAGCAAAACAAAGAATTTTATTAACTATTTCCCCATCAACTTTAAAAATTAATGTGCCAACAATTGGCTCCAACTGGGGATTCTATCCTCCCAGTGAGGTAGTAAAGAACCTCGTAGACCAGTGCCCCATTTATGTTTATTTTTCAATGTCTTTTTTTTAACCTTTTTATACATACAAAATCTTTTTGAAAGTCAATAACATATATACTTATGTACAATATTACCTTTCTTTTCCTTTTTTAAGACATATAATGTTTGAGGAATCTTCCATTCACTGGACTTCCTGCAACGAATTATCCATTTTGGTCCTGTAGAATGAAAGAATTTTCTCTGTGGTAGGCAGTGATCACATATGGGCCTTTCCATAAATGCTTAAATTTTCCATGTTTATCTTCATTTCTAGCATCCCATTTCAAAACTAAATCATAAATATGGAAATTTCTTTCCTTGATTCTCCTGTCAAATGTCTTTTTCATTTTTTCCTGATGTATTTGAGTTTTTTCATATGCTTTTTCCCTCATTTGGTGCAATTCTATCATCTGATTTAATCTCCTCTGCATATGATTTGGATCCTCTGCAACCTCCTGTAGTAATTTCATGACTGGCAAAACCTAATGAGATTAGAAAAATTACTTCTGTTCCATACACCAACTGAAATGGTGATGTACCAATAGCCCTTTTTGTGCTAATCCTGTCTACCCATAATGCATATTTAAGTTTGGTATGCCATGCTCTTTTGTTTTTCTCCAACAACTTCTTTATAATGCACATCAAAATTTTATTTGAGGATTCTTAATTCCAATCCATTACCTTGAGGATAGTAAGCAGTTGAATGATTCAGATGAATATGATATTTGTAACAAAAATTAATCATCGTCTTTGATCTGAAAGCCTATGCATTGTCTGCCACTATTCTCCTAGGACATCCAAACCTTGAAAGGATATTCTATTTCAAGAAATTAACAATCACTGTGTCTGTAGCATTCCTGGTTGGTATGGCTTCAATCCATTTAGTGAAATAATCTGTTGCAGTCAAAATCCATTTGTGCTGACCAGGAGAATATGGATTAATTTCTCCAATAAAATCCAATCCCCACTGTTGAAAAGGTGCTTCTACTGAAATTGGTTTTAAAGGTAGAGACAACAGTTTCTTCTTTCCATAAAACATTTGACACTCATGACAAATTGAAATCTCCTTATACACATCAGAAAAAATAGTTGGCCAATAAAAACCTGCTCTCAGAATTTTATTGACTGTTTCCTTCCATGAATGATGTCCTCCACATATCCCTTGATGAAATTCTTTCATGATATGCTGCGCTTCATTTTCCAGTAAACAATTCAACAAAATCCCTCCTGGATATTTCCAATATAAATATTCATTTAAGATGCAAAATTTTGCTGCTTTTAATTTTACAGATCTTGATCTAGTTTTTCTCAGCCTAGGAGGTGCCTGTAGATTCTGTAGAAAATAAACAATGTCACTGCACCAAGGAGATAGAGAAAAATCCTTAATCACTGGTAAATCTAGGATTGTTTCAATTGAAAGATTAGAAATAAGGTTCATATCCAAAAAATCATAATTTGTTTCTATCATTAGCTTTGCTAAACATTGCCCTTTAATCAGTTTTGTGGGTTTGATTTCCAAATCATATTCCAACAATATTGCAATCCACTTGGCTCTCTTTCCTTAAGGATCTGGTTGAGTAAGAATTTCTTTAACAACAATAGTTGGAACATAAGCAATTATGTGTGAATGCAATATGTAAACTCTGAAATCTTTCAAAGACTTGATCAATGCATAAGCTTGTTTTTCCATTATATCATACTTCAATTCTCCATCTCTCAAAATATCACTGAAAAAGGTAATAGGTTGTTCCATATTCTTCTGATTTTTCTGCAGTAATACACCATCTATGGTATGTTGTGAGGCAAAAGAAAATATGATGGATTCTTTTGAAAAATATGCACTAATCAAAACAGGAGCTTCTGTGAGAGCTGTTTTGATATCTGTGAAATATTTTTTAGCTTCTATAGTCCATTTGATATCATTATTCTTCTTCAACATTTTGGTAATATTCCTCAAAATTTCTGCAAAGCTTGGAACAAACCTTCTCAAAAAATTCACTCTCCCAACGGAGGATTGAATTTCTTTATTACATCTTGGTATCCCAATTTTCTGAATGGCTACAACTCTTTCAATATTAATTTTAATATCATCTTTCCATATAATATGTCCTAATAATTTTCCTTCTTTCATGGAAAAATTAGATTTTTTAGGATTTGAAGATATACCAAATTTTCTGCACTTCAAAAATACTTTCTCCAAATGCTTCAAGTGATCTGCATCTGACTTCGAATAAATAGTGATATCATCCATATATACCACTACAAATTTTTCCTTTTCTTCAACAAATGCAATGTCCATGGCTCTTTTAAATGTTTCCCCTGCATTCATCAATCCAAATGACATTTTGGCATACATGAAAGTTCCGCAAGGTGTTGTAAACGTTGTTTTCTCTTGATCTTCTAGAAGAACTTTGATCTGATTATATCCTGAAAAACCATCCAACATAGATATCCTTTCTGCTCCCACAAATTTTTGAAAATATGATCCATCTTAGGTAAAGGATAATTATCTTTCAGAGATACATTGTTTAAATTTCTGAAATCTACACAAAGTCTTATTTCTCCATTGTTTTTCCTAATAGGGACCATATTTGATACCCACTTCGAAAATATAAGGGACACAATAATCTTGGCATCAAATAATTTTTTGACTTCTTTTTCAATCACTGGAAGCAACAAAGGATTTATTCTTTTGAGTTTTTGTTTAAAAGGCTTCTCATTTGGTTTGATGGGTATTGTATGCTGGATAATGGAAGTATCATATTCTTTCAAATGTTCATAACTCCATGCAAATACATTTGAAAATCCCCTCATCAACTCAACATACTTTCTTTCTTCATCCGATGGCAAATTCTTTGAAATTTTCACTATTTTAGGTTGTTCTTCTGTCCCAATATTGCAATCTTTAATCTCACTTTCATGAGGTACCACTTTTGGATTCTTGGCTACATCATTTCTATCAAACAAATTTTCCAAAGGTATAATACCCTTTGGAATGACATTGTTTTTTAGCTAAATAATTTCTTTTCCTCCAATTGCCTTTTTGAGCTTTTCTTGTTCTTCTGAAAATTCTTCATTATCAACAACTTCCTCCATATTATGATCTTCATTATCGATAACTGTATTGGAAAAATCATCTGACATCTCTAAACATATTTTAATTTTCAAATCATCTTCAAAAACTTGCCAATATTTCGAATTAGCAAGGATTGAAGGCCTGCTCACAATTTCAATCTCATATTTCTTGTTTGAAAAACTAGGAACTTTAAAAGCTCCAACAGTAGTGGACAAGGAATCTACCACTGAATTTTTTATTCTCAGTATGACCACCATCTTGTGCTCATAATTTTTTTTTCCAAGTAAATCCCAAACTTCATTTCTATATTCCCTCATCCTTGGATGTTTAGTTTGAAAACTGCCATTCACTTGATTAATCACCAATTCAGAATCTCCAAATACATCAATTCTTTTTGCTTTCAAATATTTTAACACATTGAGTCCCAAAATCAAGGCTTCATATTCTGCAACATTATTTGTGCAGTCAAAGGTCAACTTAAAGGAATAAATCAGGAATTCTCTATCTGGGGATATTATCCACACACCTACACCAGCACCTTCTCTAGTTATTGATCCATCAAAATGCATAGTCCAAATCCCTTCAGCTCTCTGTTTCTGCTTAAGGACTTCTTGTTCTATAACCAAGTCCTTTTGTTTTTTTTGTTTGTTAAAATCTGTTTCTTCCTCAAGATGAAATTCATTGTAAAAAATAGAATACCCTAAATCAATATCCACTGCATAAATTGGATGATTATCTGGTTCATCTTTATTGCTTACCACATATGCAAGTCTCTTCTCTCTGTATAACCTCCTGTGTTCACCAAAAAATGGAATTGTAGCAAAAGACATATCCATTTGTAAGGTTCCTCTGAGTTTTGAAGTCCATGACCTAGATAACAACATACCAAATTTTGGGGGAATATCTGGAACAACTATATCCATGACAATACTTTTAACTGGAATTTTAGCGAGGGTAACCACCAAGTCTTTGATCAATCCCAAACATCTAACCTTTCTTGAATCAAAATAAAACAAATATTTGTAAGGTCTTGAGCTTTCCAAACCCAAACTATCTACCACAACCTTTGGCATTAAATTATGTGAAGCTCCTGAATCAAGCATGGCATTATGGAGAATCATATCATGGATATTCAAACTCACATAGAAAGGTGGAACATCTTCTGAACTACTATCTTCTATTTTGGAACCCAAAATAATTGTTGGAGCATCATCATTTAGTTCTAATGTATCAGGTCCCATTTGTTCTTCACTTCTAACCATCTTTGCAATCTACTCTTTGTATTCATTGTTTTTCAACAATTCATTAAAAGGGATGGAAATTTTAATCTTTTAAATCTCACTTTGCAAATTGAAAGAAGCGAGTGTTTTATCATTTTCTTTGATCAAGTTTCTTTTAAATTCTGGAATCTTTTTCACCATATCTTCCTTTTGTTTTTCTTTCTTATGCCGACTGGTTGAAGGTTGATCAATAGGGCCTTTTCCTTTATTCACAACTACATCTCTATTTCTGAGGTTTATTTTTCTTTGAAGATCATTCACAACGTTTTGATATCCAATTTGATATTGCTCCGTTTCTAATTCAAAAGTATTACACTCCCCTTCTTGAGAAAACATGTCAGGTTCTAGTTTAGTCAACTAAACCTCAAAGTCAAGATCATAAAAATGATGTATCTCACTTTCAAAAGGTTTAGTTTCTTCTTCCTCATCAACAAAATTTTCAGGAAATGGAGGTCTTACTTGCTGATCTTATATATTTCTCTGATCTCTCTGTCTTATCTGTGGAGGAATACGTCTTCTAAAATTTGGATTTCTAATTTGTGGCTCTTGTTGATCCCTACTTTGGGATTTGTTTTCCAAGGCTAATCTGTCCATAATCCTCTCCATAGTCTTCATCATAATATCAAATTTAACATCAGTGGAAGAATAAATTGAAGCTTGGTTTTCTTCTCTAGTTTTCCTCCTATCAGTTTCTGTTTTCTGTTTCATTTTTCTAGAAGCCATCAAATTTTCCTCAACCTCTACTACATCTTTTAACATATCTGGTAAAGTGGCTGATTTTATTTCTCTTAGCATACATGAAAAATCACCATCAAAAGCATCTGCATAATGTAACTTGGAATCTCCTACTGGGGGTTGAACATTAGTAGGAATGGAATTATAGACTCTCATAAACCTTCCAGAAAATTCTTGGATAGACTCAAAATTCCCGTTTTTCAAATTATTATACTATGTCAATATTTGTAAAGGGTTCTTTTTATCTTCCCATCTTTCAAGAAAATGATTTACAAACTCATCATATGAAGGAAGAAACCTTGCAGCAAGAGTTCTAAACCATTTTTTATCTTCTCCTGATAAACTTTGTGCCAACAACCTCATTTTTGCATCATCATAATCTACTTCTTCAAGATCAATAAAATCATTAAACTTATCAATGTGTTGTTGAGCTATATAATTTCCCTCTCCATCATATAATGTTATTCTTTGGGCATAATTCCGAGGAAGGTTGTGCAAAACAACATGTAAGGCGAGTGGGGCAAACCTAGTAGCCATAACTACTAGAGGATTTTGAACAAAATTATGAACTTGTGGTGGTGGATTCTGAATTTTTTGTTCTTTCAACTCAAATTTTCCAGATCTTTGTAAAATTTCCCAAATAGAATGTAACAGATATGACTGAAATCTTTTTTGATCAATAACTGTTTTTTTAAAATTTGTTTCAAACTTTGACCTAAATAAAGATTGTTCAAACTTTACATTTAAACCAATGTCTTCAATATCCAACAATTCTTCTTGAAAAGAAGGAAACGAATTTTCTGACTGAGACGTACCTTCTTGATCTTTCCCTTTATTTCTTTTGAGGATCTTTTCAGGACTTTGCACCCCTTCAAATGATCGGGGATCTGGATTGCTTCTCGTATGAATCTTTGTGGAAGACACAATTCCTTTTTGGAGTCACCTTCTTAAACTGAATTTTCAAACTAGATTTGCCAGGAAAAAATACAACCAACACAAATATCATACCTCTTTGTCCACATAAATATGACCTAACTGTCGTTCTTCCCAGGGAAAATTTGAACCCTCGTCCTTGACAACGGCGCCAAAATGTTAGCACTCAGAATTTCTCCCTTGGATGTGGAGGGATAGTTCTAAGGTAACTATTTCAAACCCATCTTTACGTGGAAACCTAGCTTTTTTCCTACTAGAGAGGGCTCTGTCAACAAATAAATACAATGGCTAGAGATGTTTTAGATTGATTATGTCTTAAAATTGTAAAGGGATGAAACACATAAATACCATTGGGCATGGATTCAAACTTGAATGTTTAAGAACCAACCGAATTTTAACAATGAGGATTTTTGAAAAGGAAAGGTAGTTGTCATTTCACAGTCAAGTTCTTATTTGTAGGCGATAATGGAAGAAAAATAGACAATCCATCAACATTGGGAACCGATTATAGATGAATCCAATATCAACTTTGGAGGAAAAAAATTATGAATACTCAGACCCAATAAATCAGAGCATAGTTACATGAATTCTGATTTAATTAAACTCTCATCTAAGTATGAAAGAAAAACATAATGGAAAGAAATTTACTGGAATAACAAATCACATAAGGAGAAGGAAATTACAGACTGTAAATCAACAACACATGAATCTTTTCTCATGAAAAATATGCTCAACTCTGCTCAATCATATTTATTAAAACTAGAAAAATATCAATACAAAATGTGTATTCCTTTCACGGGTTCCAACCCTGATCACATTTCCAAAATTCGTTTTTATACATAGAGAAACCTCTTGAGGAAAAACCTAACTGTGTTGATGTATATGTAACTTCGGAATGTATTTCACATATATGTATATTGTATTCCTATAGAGATGTTATTATTCCTCTATACGGAAGTGTTTGTATTCCTATAGAGATGTTATTATTCCTCTATATGGAAGTGTCGTCATTTATATTGTAAGTGTCGTAACTTATACTTGATGGGTTATTAGACCACCTTGTTGGGGTCGGCCTTGTATAAGTCATGTGGGTCAAAGGGTTATTAGACCACCCTATTGGGGGTGGGCCATGTGGGTCAAAAGGTTATTAGACCACCCTCGTGGGGGTCGGCCCAGTCAGCATTATGTTAAGTGGTTAAGTTGAGGCCGACCTAGTTGAGTAAAGGTCAAGTCAAGTTAGTGTATAAATAGAGAGTGTGTCTCTCTCATTTTACATATTCTATTCTCTCACTCACACTTGGGAGAGTGGCGCACTTGTGGAGGAGGAGGCTATGCTACTAGGAGAAGACTATCTCTTGTATTATGGTTGTATCATTGCTCTATCTATCTTTGAGGAAGTTATTGGGGTTTTTCACCTTTATGGTTTTCCCCAAGTAAACTCTGTGTCTCTTGTGTGCTTGCATTATTCAATGTGTCCATGATTGATATGCTGTAGATTTTTTGTACGTGTTGTTCTCTCAGTTAAGATCCTAGATCAGATTGAAGTAAATTCTAAAAATTTAACAAACTGTTTACTTCCAAAAATAGTAAAATTTAAACTACTCATTACATTCCATTTATGTCAAAATTTCCCAAAATAGCATTTGATATCTTCTATCGGCTGTGGCTGCTGGTGAATCTCTCTTTCGCTGACAGGAATATTCACGTGTGCAAACTCTACTTCATCTTGCCATATTTTTCCACCATTTTCCACTGTTCTCTAGAGGGAATCTCATAACTGGTCATTTCTTTAACTAGAACTTTCATTTCCACATGGTCTGCAATAGAAATGGGAGGTATCTTTGCACCTATCATCGTCAATTGGTTCAGAATTTGAAAATCATCTGAGAGTTTTTCTAGCACAATTTTCCCTGTTAGGACATGAGTCATGTCTTCAAATTTTTCATCGTTCATTCTGATTTCAAATAACAAGTTCTTATAATCATTCTGAGAAATTAATTTATTGTCTCCATCCCAGAAAGAAGGAAAAGCCTTCTAGATCATTTTTTCAAATTCTCTTCTGAAGGATTCCATTTGTTTCTTCACCTTCTCTGCTTTATTTTGGACATTCTCAACATGAGAATGTTTTACAAGGATTCTCCTGGCCCAAGTGATAACTAATATTATGTTCTTAATGGACATTGCTTTCGAATCATCTTCCGTCAAAGTATTTCAAAAGTTAATGGTATTTCGAGCCGTGTATTTTGTTTTTTATCCAAAACCTCTTTCATTGTTGTACAACTTTGTATGCTATCATCTGCTATTGTTTCCTTTGTCTTTGTAAAATTCAAATAAGGCCTGAATTTTGCAGCCTCATTTATAATTTATCAAGTCCCACATTAGATGTTTTGCTCCTTGCATGGGTAGCTTTCTTGTAATTTGAGATATTAACTTTTGATTTTTATCTGTTAGTTCTTTATTCTTATTTTCCAATTCTTTTCTTTCTTCTTCCTTTTTCTGGTTTTCCTCTTCTAACTTCTGTATTTCCTCTTTCAATTCTTTAATCTTCACATCTTTCAGACTGACTTGAGACATGGATTGAATTAAATACTCTGTATTTTCTTCTTTGCTGCTTTGACCTGTTCCTTGCTTTTCTTGCTTTTCTTGTATCACACCTGCAAATTTTATTTTCAATTCTTCAATTTTAGTCTTGAGTCTCAACCTGTCCTTTTCCCAATTTATTTCCTTTTCCTCAAATTTAAGCCATTTTGCTTTGTAATCATCTAATTCCTGTGATAGGGATTCTTTCTCTTGTTCTAAAATAGTCAATTCAGATGCTTCAATTAGTTGAGTGGTTGGGATTTTGAGCTTTTTCTTAAGAAACTGAATGGTACTTTCCTTTTCATTTAAGAGTTTCTTTCTTGCTTCCCGTTCTTCCACCTCTGTATCAGTAATTTCATGAAAAATCCTCTTGCTAGCAATTTCTATTTTACCTCGGGTGGTATCAATTCAACTAAAATTTTTGATGGGGCAGAAGGATTGGATTGTGAACATGCTGAGACTTCTATGTCAGATTCATACTGCAACAGATTTGTCCTCCCAGCTAACCCTTCAACTTCTTGATGATCAGATGCCTTGCTTTTGTTTTGTTGCCTTCTCTGGGAAATGATATGACATGGGTCATAGTTAATAGCAATGGCCTGCTTAAAATTCATTATCTCCAATTGTTTTTCTATAATAGAAAGGGAATTTCTGTTCTTGACAATGAAAATACCTATTTTTAGAGGAAATTTTATGTCTGAAGCCTTCTTAAAGGCCAAGAAGTGGTCATTTTTCAATATCAGCTTTTGTCTCATGAATTCTAGGGAAAAGACTCTCAATGTCAAGAAAGCTGGTAAAACCCATGGCTCCTTCAAAAAACCATAAAATCTAATCATTGTATGTTGTTTCAATAAAAACCAGTCACCAACTGCTTGATATGGACTTAGCTGCTTCGAGGTTTTCATGTCTAGTAAAAATCTAGGTAAAATTTCTTCAAAAATCACTCTATACACTTCTGACAATATGAGATTCATGAAGTTAAACATATTATTCTCTATTGTAGCTGGAAAATATGCTTGTGGGAAATGTAAATTCTCTTCACTGGAAAATAAAAACATTTTCATCAGTTATGTATGGAATTTGAAATGTCTAGTACTGTGGAAATTCATTAACTGAGAGTGAATACTCTCAGCTAAGAATTCATCAAATTTAAGGCAGGGAGTTTGGTTGTGCTCTGTCTCTAGGATACTAGAACTCAATCTAAAAAGTAAACTTAGCTGAACTTCAGTGACCATTGAATCACTATCAAGACCTAAAAAATGGGAAATTAAAGACAATACTAATTGAGAATTTTCATCGAAAAAGGTAATATCTAGTGGCTAGGGGGTATCTTCAATTGCAACGTATGGTTTTAAAAAATTTGACATGAAAGCTTGTTTGGATTCAGGATTTGTCTGTTTGTATTGGATGATTAGGTTTTCTTCGACGAAATATTCTTGGTCATGAGAAAAAGACAGAGGTATTTCTAAATATTTCCTAACAGTCTATGAATTTACAGGGAAAAGGATTTTTGTTCTGGATGAATTCATGACCACCTTTTCGGTTTGAGAATAGTTCATTGCACACCAGGAAACAAAATATGGAAACCCTAGGGTTTGTTCGGGGCAAACATAGATTAAATTTGATTTGTAAACACCGTGTATATCTAAACCCCGTTTCTGTAATCCATCTAATTTTATTCTAATATCTGAAACCAGAAATTTGGTCATGACTGAGTCGTAGATATCACCATCCCTATCTTCCAAGAATTCTTCTATTCTTACAGTTTCAATGTTATGAGCTAATAATTCACTAGATCCTTCCATTATATAGAACCTTCTAACCACTTGCACAGGTTTTGAAAGACCTACTTGACAACTAACAGGATGAAAAGGTATTCTTTATCGTTTTCCCGCTGCATGCACACGTCCCAATCACCCTACATTCAAATGAAAAATGTCGACCCTCCTCCACGTGCTTTTGGCTTTTTATACACCCGAAGGTGGTTTCGCAGTGTCGAGAAGTGGTTTTCCATACCGCTCTCTCGGATTGCGAAATGATACAGTGGTGACACACGGAGGGCGGTATGGTATTTCGCAACCTCCCAGGGTCTTGTTCAAACACGCATGCTAGAAACGCTAAATGAATGTAGGTCGTTGATCTCCCATCACCTGATCAAGTGTCCGTTGATTCTGCTTCCCTTTTAACGTCACTTCAAAAGTCATTTCGGTGGCCTTTATTCGCGCTATACACCTCGCTTCTCTTTTCAGCGAAACTCCATCTCCGTCGTTGATCCTTTCTCATGCTATCTGGACCATTATTTCTCTTATGTGATCCTCAAAGCTACTCCATCAATCCTTTTAGCTCCTTTTTGAATTTAGCCAACTATCATATGGTATATTTCTTCAGGATTGGGCGTTTCTCTCACAGATTTTGGGTGAGAGCAAAACAAATAATTTTATTAACTATTTCCCCATCAAATTTAAAAATTATTGTGCCAACAAATAGCATGGAATTGTCATCGGTGGGGAGTCGCTTAAGCGATGTCTTTTGGAACTAAAAATGTAAAAAATAGGGAAGATATATTATTTTATTTGACTCATTCTCTATGTGCTATATAAAGGTCAGGTATCACTTTTAAAGTTTTCCATAGAGTTTTGATTTCAAATATATGGGAATCAAGATTGCTTTCCCTATACTATCTCATACAATGTAAATCCTATATGTTTTTTCCAAATTGTGTTGTAGGAAAATTGTGTTTAAATTGTCTTGCTAATAATGTTCTCAAGCTCCATGTTATAGCTTCAATTTCCATTTATCCTATGAATGGTATGATTTAGTATTCCTATGGTGAATGTTGTGATAATAATCTAAAATTTGAAATAGTTGTGAAGTGAATTGTGAATCATGATTTGTCACTAACTCCCACGGAACACTAAATTTGGTGAAGATAATTATATATAAAAACTCAAATACCTTGTATTATTTTGCATTTGGAAATACTTTGAACTCAACCAATTATTAAGATAATATGTGTATACTAAAATATAATGATGCTGATTGGAAGGAGGTTTAATTGGTCCCACAAAGTCCAATCCTAGCTTGTCTAATGGCTTGAAGGAGGCTTGCGGGTGATGAGGGATTTCATTAGCTATCACATCTATTGACACATTCACTAGAATATTGGTAAAGTGTTAGCCAATTGTTTCTAGTGTGAAAATTTTTTAGAGTTGTTATTTTTGCGACAAAATGATCCCCATTTGGTTCATCATGACATGCTTGAAGACTATCAAAAAAAATATTCTCTCGCAAGCAATATCATGGTATCCCGATACAAATACTTTAGGGATAAGGTCCTCAATCAATTGTAATAACACACTAGACAACAATTACAAAAATTTTATTTACCTCTTTTGGATAAAATCCATAAGCAATGGTCACATATACTAATCTATATATACAATTCTATAGTTTAGAGTCCAAATTTATAGCTACAATTCTCCAACTATTGAATTGAAATTTTTTATGAGGAAAATTAGGTTGAAGAGAGGGTTGACCTTAATTACCTCACATAGTCTCCAGAATTGAAATGTAGGTTGATACCTTTTTATACAATGATCATGGTCTATAAGTCAACCTTGAAAAACATAAACTATGGATTTGACATAAACATAAACTATGGAATATTTGACTTAAACATAAACATAGTGAAAGCTTAAAAGAACAAATCTATTTATAGTGCACTATATTTATCTTATTATCTATTTTTTCATCACACCACATTTTCTCTTTAAATTTAGTTGTTATAATGTTTTTATCGGCATACATGCTTTCTAGAATGGCCTCCCAATTTATCCTTCAATGACTTAATGAATAATCAACATATTTATGGCACCTTCTGTTAAATATCGACACAATTTTATTTGAATTTGAAGAAATGCATGCTAGTTATTTTATGCTTGCATATTACATACCTAATCACAACCTTACACTCAATGGATGGAATCCAATTGACATTTAAGATGAGGAATGGATATCATGTGTTGAGTTAAATTTGATATTCTAAACTCAATTGCAAGCCTTGTATGTACATGTTTCACAAAAGACATGGTGCATGATGCCAATGGTGTAGAGATAAAGATGCACAATACAAATATGACTTGGAGATTTAGGCAATGAAGGGAGCAAGTATATGATGAACAAAACAAGAAATTGAACATGCATTACATGTAAACCAATAATAAAAGAAACCCATATAAATTCATAAGCATGCTTATGCATAAAGAAATCATAAGTGTTAAGGAGAGATCCATTCAAAAATATATTTTACAATTCCATATCAGAATGATCTTGAACTTCATCCAAGTCGACATTTGAGTCATGAAGATCGAAATTTGTATCCATCCCTTCAGAATCATTGTAAGGATTGTGCAAAACAACATCTACAACATCTCAGTGCTAATTCATCATCGATATAGTCATCATCATCAAGATGTGAGCCAATGACTATCTGGTCAACTTGATTCCCCCCTACATATTCTTCTTATTGATCCTGATCATATTGATCTTCTTCTTCTTCTTGATCATGACCACCTTCATATTCTGGAAAAGCATACTTTACGGGCCATCCTCTTGGATAAAATCTAACAACAAAATACCAACCTGCTCTACAAGGTACCTTTGAAAAAAATACCTGCTCACATTGACTAGGAAGTACATAGGACTCTGTATTTGGCTCGTACCTATTAGTATTGATCATGGTAAATCCATTGTCATGATCAATAATTGTCCTTTCATCACCTTGCAACAACAATATGTAACACCTCACCTTAAAGAGAACTGTTTTGAAGGATTTCAATTCTATATCTAATACGTCTTCCAAATATCCATAGTACCTCAAATATGATGTGACCAGATGTCTATCACCACTTTGCGAAATATTTGTAACCTAAAAAATTGTAGTTATAACACTATCACATGTTTTCCTCTTGTTATCCATGTTGATGTATATGTAACTTCGGAATGTATTTCACATATATGTATATTGTATTCCTATAGAGATGGTATTATTCCTCTATAAGGAAGTGTCGTCATTTATATTGTAAGTGTCGTAACTTATACTTGATGGGTTATTAGACCACCTTATTTGGGGTCGGCCCTGTATAAGTCATGTGGGTCAAAGGGTTATTACACCACCCTATTGGGGGTTGGCCATGTGGGTCAAAGGGTTATTATACCACCCTATTGGGGGTCGGCCCACTCAGCATTTTGTTATGTGGTAAAGTTTGAGCCTACATGAGTTAGGTAAAAAAGGCAAGTCAAGTCAAGTATAAATAGAGTGCGGGAGGCACTCTATTTGCTCACTCACTTCTCACACATGCACTCAAGGAGGAGTGGCGCACTTATGGAGGAGGAGGATCTGCTGCTAGGTTATGGCTATCTCTCTTGGTTGGTTGTATCATTGCTCTATCTATCTCTGAGGAAGTTATTGGGGTTTTTCACCTTTATGGTTTTCCCCAAGTAAATCTTTGTGTCTCTTGTGTGCTTGCATTATTGTCTCCATGATTGATATGCTGTAGATATGCTGTACATGTTGTTCTCTCAGTTAAGATCCTAGATCAGATTGAAGTAAATTCTGAAAATTTAACATGGTATCAGAGCTAGCCTGAAAGAAGGCATGATATAGCATGTATGACACTTGTTGCACTTACGATGCTAGGGCTTGATATAGAAAAAACCAGTCATCGTAGCACTTTCGATATAAATACGTTTTGGCGAAGTTTTCGGATCTAAAATTGTTATAGGCCGAAGCTAAGATCTCCAGGTATCTTGTGTCCAAAGGACAACCTCTAATTCGTTGTACTTTGTGATTTATGATCTGTACAATATAGGGTTTCTGCCTCTTCCAGATCTGAGTCAAAATCAGGTGACCTTGGGAAAAAGGTCATATCTTGGGCTAGGAAGCTCCAAATGAAATTTCGTAAAAAGTGACAGGTAGTACACAGTCTGTACTATCTCAAAATTTTTTTTCAGAGGCCGAAGTTGAACCAATGACATGTGGCACGCCGTACAAGTTCACTCTCCTGTATTATCCCATAAACAGGTCACGTTGCGACACTTGGCATAACTCTCTCTCAGAGAGTCCAATTGAGGTCAGACCTGTCAGGATGGAAAGATAATAGGCCGAGCTATCTTAGAAAACTTTTTCAGAGGCCGAAGTTCAAACAGTGACACGTGGCACGCCGTACAAGTTCGCTCTTCTGTTTTATCCCAAAACAGGTCACGTTGCGACATTTGGCATAACTCTCTCTCAGAAAATCCAATTGAGGTCAGACCTGTCAGGATGGAAAGCTAACAGGTCAGGCTATCTCAAGAAACTTTTTCAGACCCTGTGGATCAAAAATTTCGGAGTTACACCAGAAACAATCAGGTATATATTTCTGTCAAAACAGAATTATTTTTTGGTACCTTCATTCATGGCTTCCGGAATTTAGGGCTTTGGAGAAAGTTGGAATTTTTGTAATCGGAGACCACGGCTGAATGCTACTCATCAAAATAAAAATTTAGAGACCAAAATCAGAATTTTTGGTTGGGCAGAAGGCCGGGCTTGATCAGACCCTAGTTCGGGACTTTGATCAGGAAAGTGGAAAATTAGGGCTTCTGTAAAAATGGGAATTTTTGAAATCTGAGATCACGGCTGGAAGCTCCTCAGAAAAATAGAAGCTTAGAGCTTTGGATCAAACCTTTTGATTGGGAAAAAGAGTGGGATTCATCAAACCCCAGTTCAGGGTCACGTCCAGTGAATCCGGAAGTTTCAAAGGCAAAATTGAGGAGTGAAACTTTGCAGTTTTCAAATTATGAATATACCAATTTGATCAGCTCATCAAGGCGCATATTTCTATCCTTTCGGAAGGTTGAAATTCAAAGTTTGAATTTTTGGGGTTTCTCTGACAAACCCATATCCAACTCCAGGTCTAGTTCTTGCACATCAAGTGGATTGGGTTAATCCTAGAAGAAGATGGATTGATCACCTGCATAAGTGAAAGAAGTTCCTGTCTCAGAGGGAGATGAGGATAAGGCCTTACATAAGAAGATTACAAGCGATCTCGACAGGTATGACTCATCGAGGTATGTTTCAATATTTGTCCATGATTAAGTTTATGGTATGTTTGTCTTCATGTTATTACGGTTAGTACAATTTTGATTTTAGATTTGTTGTATCACCTTAACAAAATTATGAATGCATGATAGAAGATATTCATTGGTTAGGGTGTTGACACTTATGATTGTACTAATGCATTATGGTGTTGTATGAGGTTTATGTTTTCTACTAACATGAAAGGTACACCAAGAAAGACAAATCATGTTCTGGTCCAAGATCATATGATCATGATGACATGAGGATAAAGACTCATCCATTGTCATGGATCTCATAGAAGATCCATTTACGATGTATGTATAACTTGGTTTTGTAATGGTTAACATATGAGACATGCAGGTTACTAGCACAAGTCACTGAATAGAACCAAAAGATATTATGCGGGTATGTTAGACATAAACTAGCTAGCACGCTAATCCAGGTATGTTTTTCCTATATCAAGCTAGAATCCTACCTTGGTTTAGGATCTTATACTCTTGTGTTGTTAATAATGATTATTCATGAAATCATCAGTTTGAATAATCATGGTTGTATGCATATTATGTTTCTTACCATAATTGATGATATGACTAACCAGAAGAATCATGAAGGTATAGGTTTGAAGAATCACAGGTTTTATGCATATTATATCTCTTATCTTGATTGATGATTCAACTAACCTGAAGAGTCATAGGTTTGAGTAATTACAGGTTTAGACATGTTATGTTTCTTATGATTTGACTAACCTCAAGAATCCTACATAAACCTTGAATGCTAATGCTTATTATTTTTGTTTGAAATGATCATGACTATACATGCTTGAGATTATTGTGTTTTAATAGTATACTAATGAATGTATGATTTTATATGAGATCACAAGGATAACACAATCATGATACTAATAAGCATGCATAGGAACCAAGGATGAATGTAAGTTCAAGGACAGGTAATCCAGGAAGCAAAGATCAAGAGGGAGTACACTCCAGTGGTTTATGCAAGGATGCAGATATTCAGAGGGAGTTGACCATCTCTCTACATTCCACAACAGAAAGGTGTAGAAGAAGCTACTTCAGATTAGGACTCCAGCAGCTCCTGCAAGGAAGTGAAGACTCAGAGGGAGTCCACCTAACGAACAAACAAAGATAAGTATTTTAATTATCATTTCTTGCATATTTGTTTGTTTAAATAAAATTGTTTAATGATGTATATGCTCATGCTCCTAGACTTAGGATATGTATTGTGCATATTAGAATAGTTGCATTAATGAACAGTATACTACTAATATACATGGGTAAGTAGCCTATGGCACTGTACAACATTCCATTGCTACTTATCTAGAATGAAACCTCTTTGCTGACATGTTGGGAGTTGTGCACACTCTTAACAATGTTCTGGTAGAGATTGGAAGGCATCTAGAAATTTATGGGATATGGATAAATGTTGTATTGAAGCATTGGCTAAGATAATTGCATGACTGTATGACATATTTCTTTATGTGTAAGAATTTGTTCTGAAAACTATGAGATGTTTTCTAATCATGCAATTTAACTTGTTGTGTAGGAAAGATCGTATGCCATCTCCTACAAAAGAAGAACTACAACATTTGTTCAGCAATAAAGATATCTATTGAAGATATTGAAGTTCCCAGGATCTGGGATGAAGAAATGGAATGATCCGTCGATCATGAAGAATGATGTTTGGGTTGCAGTCCCAAGATGTGAAGGGAAGTATGCAGTAGAGATCCCGAAGATGTTCGGGATGATGGATTGCAAGGCCATGGCCACATCTATGGCATCAAATCTGAAGCTTCTCTGTGATGCTTCATCTGAGCCGGTTGATATCACTATGTATCGTCAGATGATTGGGTCCTTGATGTAACTAACGAACACGAGACCAGACATTTGCTTTGCTGTGAACACATTGAGCCAGTTCCTGACGGATCCGAGGAATGTTCACCTGGTTGCTGTAAAGCATGTTCTGAGGTACCTGAAGGGTACAGTGGATTATGGGCTCAAGTATGAAGCGAATCAAAAGTTTAACCTACAGGGTTATGTTGATTCAGATTGGGCTGGCAGTGCTGCAGATAGGAAGAGCACATCTGGGTGCTGCTTCAGTATGGGATCAGGTGTGATCTCTTGGTTTAGCAGGAAGTAGTCCTGCGTAGCACTGAGTACAGCTGAGGCAAAATATGTTGCAGCCTGCTCAGCTAGTTGCGAGGCAGTATGGCTACGGAAGCTACTGTCTGAGTTATTTGATCTCCCGTTGGAGGCTACTGGTATCTTCTGTGATAACCAGAGTTGTGTGAAGCTATCCGAGAACCCAGTGTTTCATGACAGGTCGAAACACATAGAGATCAAATATCACTATATCAGGGATATGGTGCAGAGAGGAGCTGTGAAGCTCCTGTATGTTGCGATGGACGAGCAGATTGCAGATGTGCTGATGAAGCCACTAGCCAGGGTGAAGTTCGAGTACTTCAGAGAGAGGCTTGGCGTTCTCCAGATCGAGGACACGTCGAGGAAGAAGTGATGGACACATTTGCTGAAGCCATTCCAAGCATGTTGGAAGGAGGATCCTTCACATGGCTGTGGATGTAAGCGCTGGATGATGAGCATCAGGATGATGTTCTGGTTTCTGCTTGGATATGATCAGTTGGATCATTTTATGTATGTATGTATGCATCATGTTGGATGCTGGATATGATCAGTTGGATCATGTGTACGTATTTTGTATATGCATCATGTTGGATGCTTGGACCATGTATCTGTATATGTATCAGGTGGATACATTGTATGATCAGGAGGATCATGTATGGTGATATGTATCATATTTGTATCAGGTGGATACATTGTATGATCAGGAGGATCATGTATGATGATATGTATCAGGTAGATACTTGGTATGCATCAGGTAGATGCATTGATGATCAGGAGGATCATGTATGATGATATGTATCATGTATTTGTATCAGGTGGATACATTGATGATCAGGAGGATCATGTATGATGATATGTATCAGGTAGATACTTGGTATGCATCAGGTAGATGCATTGATGATCAGGTGGATCATGCAGCAGGATGTTGCAGTGATGATGATCAGGATGATCATGGATGGTGAGCTTCAGGATGTTGCTCCAGATGACATGCAGCAGGACGTTGCAGTGATGATGATCAGGACGATCATGAGTACATCAGGATGATGTATGGTGAGTATCAGGTTGATACTCTGTGGCCGTGGATCAGGTTGTGCAGATGAGCATGTCTGGGAGATCCTATAGGTCGGAGTTGTGTACCCGTAACAGCCTGGGATGCTCTTTCGAGACATTGCTCTGGGAGGACATGTAATAGCGCCCTGGGAGATCTCAGGTCGGAGTTGTGTACCCGTAACATCCTGAGAAGCTCTTGCGAGGTTTTGTCCTATGGCATGTAATTTGGGCCCTGGGAGATTTCAGGTCAGAGTTGTGTACCCGTAACATCCTGAGATGCTCTTTCGAGGTTTTGCCATGACCACATGTAATAGCGCCCTGGGAGATTTCAGGTCGGAGTTGTGTACCCGTAACATCCTGAGATGCTCTTGCGAGGTTTTGTGGTGGGGTCACATGTAATAGCGCCCTGGGAGATCCTACAGGTCGGAGTTGTGTACCCGTAACATCCTGGGATGCTCTTTCGAGGTTTTGTGACGCACGTAATAAGTCCTGAGGATTCCACAGTATGGCCAGTGATTACGAAGACCTGCAGGTGGTGGGCCTACATCCAGTATGAAAAAGGACTGGCTCTGTAGAACTTCCTATGACGAGTAGATTCAGAGATTGATTGAGATAGCAGCAGCAGTGACGATGATGATGACTCGATGACGATTATCTAGTGACGATGATCCAGAGAAGATGACTTGTGCTAGAAGAACTGTGCTGAGAAATACCTTCCTAGTTAAGAGGGAGTGTTGATGTATATGTAACTTCGGAATGTATTTCACATATATGTATATTGTATTCCTATAGAGATGGTATTATTCCTCTATAAGGAAGTGTCGTCATTTATATTGTAAGTGTCGTAACTTATACTTGATGGGTTATTAGACCACCTTATTTGGGGTCGGCCCTGTATAAGTCATGTGGGTCAAAGGGTTATTACACCACCCTATTGGGGGTTGGCCATGTGGGTCAAAGGGTTATTAGACCACCCTATTGGGGGTCGGCCCACTCAGCATTATGTTATGTGGTAAAGTTCGAGCCTACATGAGTTAGGTAAAAAAGGCAAGTCAAGTCAAGTATAAATAGAGTGCGGGAGGCACTCTATTTGCTCACTCACTTCTCACACATGCACTCAAGGAGGAGTGGCGCACTTATGGAGGAGGAGGATCTGCTGCTAGGTTATGGCTATCTCTCTTGGTTGGTTGTATCATTGCTCTATCTATCTCTGAGGAAGTTATTGGGGTTTTTCACCTTTATGGTTTTCCCCAAGTAAATCTTTGTGTCTCTTGTGTGCTTGCATTATTGTCTCCATGATTGATATGCTGTAGATATGCTGTACATGTTGTTCTCTCAGTTAAGATCCTAGATCAGATTGAAGTAAATTCTGAAAATTTAACAATCCAATTGTTTGGTGCGATATTTTCTGCCATTGCACCACATAGCCTTATGATGTTTCACCTACATTCTCAACATGTTAAAAATAGAATGTCAGTATTTGGTAAGTATATGTATAATATAATTTGTGAGCAAAAAACAATTATGGGATTTGAAATATAAACCCTAAAGTTAGATATTACTTACATTTCTATCTTTTGCACAATATGCTATATCAATTTCTTGCTAAGTTAAATCTATTTCATGATCCAAATAAGATTTTTTGATCAACTCTGCCACCCTATTCCATGATAAGGCACTATAAATTTATTCACATTGTTCTATCCATCTCTTCATCGAATCAAGATTATTTGTAATGTATAAATGAATTGCGTCCCACTCTATACTACCTATAAAAATTACGAAAAAAAGATTTAGTTAAACAACCAAGCTAATAACCAATCTACCAGAAGAATTTATGAAAATATTACATACAATCTAAATATTTACCTTTCACTTTTATCCATCTACCTTTCCCCAACAACATCTCCCCTTTAAATTTATGGGTGGAATTGGCATCCCAAAGGAGAGGCACATCCATATCACCCACTATTTGGGGCAAGTACTCACTAAAATATACAATGGATCGATATAGCATGTAGACTTCAACCATTGAGCCTTCTAGATGTTCTCTTTGTATAACAAAGCTCTTCAATGCCTTCAAGTGCCTCTCCACCAACAACATTGACCTTGTTTGTACAGGTCCACATATTTTAATCTCTTCTACCAGGTGTATGAGGTAGTGTTCCCATGCATTGAAAAAAATTGGAGGCAAATACTTTTGCATCTCACACTTAGTTGGGGAATTTCTTGTTTCCAATACTTGATATCTTCTTTATGTATCTCTTTAGATGAAAACCACCTACAAGTGCAAAGAAATTTGATGTATCACCATTAATATAAATAAGGTAGGAAAAGCAAGTATTGACTATACAATCAATAATTAAACTATAACACAATACATACCTCATGTACTTGCCAAGATCATCAATAACCTACTTTATGTTTTTGTCAAATCTATTAGGGAGAGCTAGAGGTAGAACATAATGCAACACAAATGTAATGTATATTACTTACCAATAAGGTATAGATCATTACATATAATTGAAATAGAGATAACCATTAATTGTTAATCTATATGCCATAAAATAATCAAACTTCCAAAATTTGAAACCTTTAGAAATGTATGTTGATCATGAGTTTTAGCCCCACCAAAATCACCTTGCTTTGATAATATATTGCTTATGTTTGAAGCAAAACTAGTGGGAAATTTTATCTTCCATACAACCTCTTTTATAGTAACTCTCTCTTGCTATGTTAATAACCATGGAAGATTGGTGGAATTTCCACTACCATAGCAATATTTCAAATGTTGCAATGATTTGGATTCCTGAATGTCACTTATAATTTATGCAATTTTTCCTTGTTATTCCTCCCATCTATAATTTTCCACAAGCACTCTGTGACATTCTTTCCAATATGCATGTGTCAAACAAATGAGCTACTTGTAGGTGCTCATAGTATGGCAACTGACTGAATTGGGAAGAGTATCATTTTAAACCCCATGGAATTTGATCATAACGACCTATGAGAAGTATCAATGAAATATTAATATTTTTTACTAGTCATGCTAAGTATGGAAAATCTAAAAATAAATACAAGTGAGCAAGAGCGTAGTAGTAACTACAAACAAGTATTGCTTACCATGGATCTTCTGAAATTCCTTTTTCCATAGTTGAGGTGTTATTCTTCGTGTTTTTTTTTCCACTCTCTTCCTTCCCATTAAAGTCATTTCTTTTGAGAATTTGATACCTATGGTCCTTATGGATGCCTAAACTCATTGTACACCTACTTTCCTGAAATTCTTGAATGTCTAGTTATTGTTCTTGGACCACATACAAGACATGCATATTTTCCCTTTGTTTGAATTCCTGCAAGTTATGGAATAGTCAATTAATATATAGAATTCCATAAATTATAAATGATGCATAACGATACATGAAAAATTTACATACCACAAAAATGTGTAAGACTGGGCACATCATGAATTGTCCATGTATGTATTCCATGGAACTGAAATTGTTTTTGGCCTATAGGTTTGGAGATGTCGTACATACTGATGCCAAACCATAATTTTAAAATTTCATCTGTAAGAGGCTCAATATAGACATCCATATCTTTAACTTGATGCTTACCTAGTAGATATTTGAAAAGTAAAATAGATAATTAATAAGTTCTTGAGCATGAAATAATGAAAAAAATGGATTCCTTATATTGTGTTAACATTCTTAAAAATATAAGTACCTGGAACAATTAATACCAACATGATGTGCTCCCTTTTAATCTTCATCCATGGAGGAAGGTTATTGTTTATAACAAAAAAGAGCAAAAATGAGTAACTAGTTTTGAGCTCTCCAAATGGATTGACACCATTTGTTGCCAATGAGAGTCTAACATTACATGGTTCTTCTATAAAAGTTGGCCATATTTCCTCAATGTCTCTGAATGCAGATCCATCTCCATACATTCGCATGACACCATCTAAAATTTTGTGTCATGCATGGTAATCCATAAATTCTGCAATGTTTTTACACTTGAACAGTGTTTGAAAAAGTGGAATTATCAGGATACAATGAAGAAATTTGCATGGCACTTATTTATTACCTGATCAATACGATATCTACTAATTCCACATTTAGGGCACTCACTCTTTGATGCATGTTGTCCGTAATATATGATATGATCATTGGGACATTCATCAATTGCATTATACTCCATTCTTTATATCTTTAAGGATGACACACATTTCTATGTATGTGCAAGGTAAAGTATTTGTTGGTGGTAGAAGAGTGTCACCTAACAATCTAAACAAAAAAATAAATTTAGCAATTGTAATTACTACCTAAGATTACATATGACAATGATAAAAAAAAAAAAATCCAATTTCAATTACAAATGTATACATCTTGCATACCTTAACAACTACTTCATTGCTGTGTTTGAAATGCCATTGATGACCTTCAAGTTGACTAGCAACAAAAGAGCAGAGATAAGACTTGTCTTCGAGTCTTTGTATAATGTTTTTTTTGCCTTATCAATTAGAGGTACATTATGAATGTTTTCATAGATCTCATCTACAACTACATTCTCATTTATGTGTTAAATTTTTAGAATTTACTTCAATCTAATCTAGGATCTTAACTGAGAGAACAACATGTACAACGAATCTACAGCATATCAATCATGGACACAATAATGCAAGCACACAAGAGACACAGATTTTACTTGGGGAAATCCATAAAGGTGAAAAACCCCAATAACTTCCTCAGAGATAGATAGAGCAATGATACAACCAGAATACAAGAGATAGTCTTCTCCTAGTAGCAGAGCCTCCTCCTCCACAAGTGTGCCACTCTCCCAAGTGTGAGTGAGAGAATAGACTGTGTAAAATGAGAGAGACACACTCTCTATTTATACACTAACTTGACTTGAACTTTACTCAACTAGGTCGACCTCAACTTAACCACTTAACATAATGCTGACTGGGCCGACCCCCACTAGGGTGGTCTAATAACCCTTTGACCCACATGGCCGACCCCCAATAGGGTGGTCTAATAACCCTTTGAACCACATGACTTATACAGGGCCGACCCCAACAAGGTGGTCTAATAACCCATCAAGTATAAGTTACGACACTTACAATATAAATGACGACACTTCCGTATAGAGGAATAATAACATCTATATAGGAATATAAAATAAATATATGAAATACATTCCGAAGTTACATATACATCAACACTCCCTCTTAACTAGGAAGGTATTTCTCGACACAGGTTTGCTAGCACAAGTCTTCTTCTCTGGATCATCATCAACGAATCATCATTCTCGAATCATCGTCATCGTCACTGCTGCTACTATCTCAATCAATCTCTGAATCTACTCGTCATAGGAAGTTCTACAGATCCAGTCCTTTTTCATACTGGATGTAGGCCCACCACCTGTAGGTCTTTGTCATCACTGGCCATACTGTGGAATCTTCAGGACTTATTACGTGCGTCACAAAACCTCGAAAGAGCATCCCAGGATGTTACGAGCACACGGCTCTACCTATAGGATCTCCCAGGGCCATATTATATGTGACCTCACCACAAAACCTCGCAAGAGCATCCCAGGCTGTTACGAGCACACAACTCTACCTATAGGATCTCCTAGGGACAGATTATATGTGGTCACCACAAAACCTCGCAAGAGCATCCCAGGCTGTTACGAGCACACAACTCTACCTATAAGATCTCCCGGGGACATATTATATGTGGTCATGGCAAAACCTCGCAAGAGCATCCCAGGACTTATTACAGGCACACATCCCAACCTATCGGATCTCCCAGGGACATATTATATGCCATAGGACAAAACCTCAAAAGAGCATCTGCCAGATATTCCAGGGCCAGATTATATGCCATAGGCAAAACCTCAAAAGACTATCTGCAGATTTCCCAGGGCCAAATTATATGTCCTCCCAGAGCAAAACCTCGAAAGAGCATTCGCCAGATATCCGAGGGCCAAATTACATGCCATAGGAAAAACCTCGAAAGACCATCTGCAAATCTCCCAGGGCCAAATTATATGCTCATCTGCACAACCTAATCCACGGCCAAAGAGTATCAACCTGATACTCACCATACATCATCCTGATGTACACATGATCATCCTGATCATCATCACTGCAACATCCTACTGCATGTCATCTGGAGCAACATCCTAAAGCTCGTCATCCATGATCATCCTGATCATATAATGCATCTACCTGATGCATACCGAGTATCTACCTGATACATATCATTATACATGATCCACCTGATCATACAATGTATCCACCCGATACAAATACAAATACATGATCCACCTGATCATACATGATACATATCAACATACATGATCTACTTGATCATACAATGTATCCACTTGATACATATACAGATACATGGTCCAAGCTTCCAACATGATGTATATACAAAATACATACAAATGATCCAACCGATCATATCCAGCATCCAACATGATGTGTACATACATATGAATGATCCAATTGATCATATCCAACATCCAACATGATGCGTACATACACAAATGTAAATGATCCAACTGATCATACATAGCAGAAACTAGAACATCATCCTAATGCTCATAATCCAGCGCTTACATCCATAGCCATGTGAAGGATCCTCCTTCCAACATGCTTGAAATGGCTTAAGCAAATGTCTCCATCACTTCTTCCTCGAAGTGTCATCGATCTGAAGAACACCAAGCCTCTCTCTGAAGTACTTGAACTTCACTCTGGATAATGGCTTCGTCAATACATCTGCAATCTGCTCGTCTATCGCAACATACAGGAGCTTCACTACTCCTCTCTACACCATATCCCTGATATAGTGATATTTGATCTCTATGTGTTTCGACCTGTCGTGAAACACTGTGTTCTTAGACAGCTTCACACAACTCTGGTTATCACAGAAGATACCAGTAGCATCCAACGGGAGATCAAATAACTCAGATAGTAGATTCTGAAGCCATACTGCCTCACAGCTAGCTGAACAGGCTGCAACATACTTTGCCTCAGCTGTACTCAGTGCTACGCAGGACTGCTTCCTGCTAAACCAAGAGATCACACCTGATCCCATACTGAAGCAGCACCCATAAGTGTTCTTCCTATCTATAGCACTGCCTGCCCAATCTGAATCAACATAACCCTGCAGGTTAAACTTTTGATTCACTTCATACTTGAGCCCATAATCAACTGTACCCTTTAGGTACCTCAGAATATGCTTTACAATAACCAGCTGAACACTCCTTGGATCCGTCAGGAACTGGCTCAATGTGTTCACCGCAAAGCAAATATTTGGTCTCGTGTTCGTCAGGTACATCAAGGACCCAATCATCCGACGATACATAGAGACATCAACCTGCTCAGATGAAGCATCACAAAGAATCTTCAGATTCGATGCCATAGGTGTGGCCATGGCCTTGCAATCCATCATCCCGAACCTCTTCAGGATATCTACAGTGTACTTCCCTTGTCCAAGGAAGATCCCATCTGTACTCTACCACACCTCCATACCTAGGAAAGTAGTGCATCATCCCCAGGTCCTTCATATCGAACTCAGCAGCAAGATTCCTCTTTGTATCTGCAATCAATCTGTCATCTCTTGTTACAAATAAGTCATCCACATACAGGAGCAGAATCACAGGATTCCCTTCCTCAACCTTGTAGAAAAGGTTGGAATCCGCTTTACTCTTGGTAAAGCCCAAACTGGATAGAAAGCTGTCTATCCTACCAAGTTCTGCACATATATGACTCCCTGTCATGAGCCTCAAAACCAAGTGGCTTCTCCACATATACTTCTTCTTCAACTACACCATTCAAGAAAGCTGTCTTGAAATCCATCTGGTGTATCTTCCATTTCATCACTTTTATACTTCTCTATGCTGCCATCTACAACATGCTTGATCTTGTAGATCCTCTTGGAAGTCACTACAGACTCCCCTTCAGGTCTTGGTACTGCATCCCAAACATCATTCTTCATGATCGACGGATCATGGTATTCTTCCATTTCTTCATCCCAGATCCTGGGAACTTCAGTATCTTCAATATTTTTAATAGATAACTTTGTTGCTGAACAAATGTTGTAATCCTTCTTTTGTAGGTGAAGGTATACGGTCTTTCCTACACAACAAGTTAAATTGCATGATTAGAAAATATCTCATAGTTTTCAGAACAAATTCTTACACATAAATAAATATGTCATACAGTCATGCAATTATCTTAGCCAATGCTTCAATACAACATTTATCCATATTACGTAACTTTCTAGATGCCTTCCAATCTCTACCAGAACATTGTTAAGAGTGTGCACAGCTCCTAACATGTCAGCAAAGAGGTTTCATTCTAGATAAGTAGCAATGGAATGTTGTACAGTGCCATAGACCACTTACCCATGTATATTAGTAGTATACTGTTCATCAATGCAACTATTCTAATATGCATAATACACAACCTAATTCTAGGAACATAAGCATATACATTATTGAATAACATTATGTAAGAAATGACAATTCAAATACTTATCTTTGTTTGGTTGCTGGGTGGACTCCCTCTGAATCTTTGCAACTCCATTATGATGTGGATTGTGAGAAGTGGTCAACTCCCTCTGAATATCTGCATCCTTGCAGAAACTATTGAAGTGTGCTCCTTTGATTTCTTGCAGGAACAACTGGAGTGTGCTCCCTCTTGATCTTTGCTTCCTGGATTACCTGTCATTGAACTTACATCCATCCTTAATCACTATGCATGCTTACTAGTATCATCATTGTGTTATCCTTGAGGTCTCATACATAATCACACATTTATTAGTATAATCTTAATACTATCAAAACATAATAATCTTAAACATGTATAGTCATGATCATTCACAGATAATAAAAATTAGTATTCAAGGTTTCAGGGAAGTCTTCTTTTACTCATGCATATTCTTATTTGATCATAGGACTCTTCTGATTAGTTAAATCATCAATGCATAAACCCGTGATTACTCAAACCTATACCTTCATGATTCTTCTGGTTAGTCATATCATCAATTATGGTAAGAAACATAATATGCATGCAGCCATGACTATTCAAACCTATGACTTCATGAATAATCATTATCAACAACACAACAGTATAAGATCCTAACACAAGGTAGGATTCTAGCTTGATATAGGAAAAACATACTTGGATTAGCATGCTAGCTAGTTATGTCTAACATACCCACATAATGTCTTCTGGTTCTCTTCAGTGACTTGTGCTAGTAACCTGCATGTCTCATAGGTTAACCATTGTAGGACCAAGTTATACATACCTCGAAAGTAGATCTTTTATGTGATCCATGACAATGGATGAATCTTTGTCTTCATGACACCATGATCATATGTTCTTGAAGTAGAACATGATTTGTCTTTCTTGGTGTACCTTTTATGTTATCAAACAACATAAACCTCATACAACATCACAATGCATTAGTACATTCATAAGTGTCAAAACCTTAATCAATGAATATCTTCTATTAAGGTGATACGACAAGTCTAGTAATTAATCAAGATTGTACTCTAATGATATGAAGACAAACATATGATAAACTTAACCATGAAACATACCTGTAAGACATACCTGTCAAGATTGCTTGTAATATTCTTATGGAAGGCCTTAGCCTCACCTCCCTATGAGACAGGAACTTCTTCACTTATGCAGGTGACCAATCCATCTTCTTCTAGGATTAACCCAATCCACTTGATTTGCAAGAACTGGACCTGGAGCTGGATTAGGGTTTGTCAAAGAAACCCCAAAAATTCAAACTTCCAAAAGGATAGAAATATGTGCCTTGATGAGCTGATCAAGTTGGTATATTTAGAATTTGAAAACTGCAAAGTTTCACCCCTCGAAATTGCCTTTTAGATTTTCGGATTCACTAGGGAGGACCCTGAATTAGGGTTTGAGTTCCCCGGAGCTTCACCCAACATAAAGATTTGATTCAAAGCTCTAAGCTTTGATTTTTCTGAGGAGCTTCCAGCCGTGGTAACAGATTACCAAAATTCCAATTTTTGCAGAAGCCTTAATTTTCCATATTTCCGATCAAAGTCCCGAACTGGGGTTTGATCAAGCCTAGCTTTCTGCCCAACCAAAAAATATGATCTTGGTCTCTAAATTTCGATTTTCATGATTAGAATCCAGCCGTGGTCTCCGATTACAAAAATTCCAACTTTCTCCGAAGCCCTAAATTCCGGAAGCCATGAATGAAGGTGCTAAAAAATAATTCTGTTTTGACAGAAATATGTACCTGATTGTTTCTAGTGTAACTCCAAAAATTTTGATCCATAGGGTTTGAATATTTTTCTTGAGATAGGCCGACCTGTTATATTTCCATCCCGACAGGTCTGCCCTCAATTGGATTCTCTGAGAGAGAGTTATTCCAAGTGTCGCAAGGTGACCTGTTTATGGGATAATACAGGAGAGCAAAATTGTATGGCATGCCACGTATCACTAGTTCAACTTCGGCCTCTGAAATTTTTTCTTGAAATATCCCGGCCTATTATATTTCCATCTCGATAGGTCAGACCTCAATTGGATTCTCTGAGAGAGAGTTATGCCAAGTGTCGCAACATGACCTGTTTATGGGATAATACAGGAGAGCAAACTTGTACGGCGTGCCACGTATCACTGGTTCAACTTCAGCCTCTGAACAATTTTCTTGATATAGTACAGTATATGTACTACCTATCACATCTTACGAAATTTAATTTGGATCTTCCTAGCCCAAGTTATGACCTTTTTCCCAAGGTCACCTGATTTTCACTCAGATCTGGAAGAGGCAGAAACCCTATATTTTACAGATCATAAATCACAAAGTACAACGAATTAGAGGTTGTCCTTTGGATACAAGGTACATGGGGATCTGATCTTCAACTTGTAAAAGTTTCAGAGCCTACAACTGCGCCAAAATGGATTTATAGCGAAAGTGCTACGATGACTGGTTTTTGCTATATCAAGCCCTAGCATCGTAAGTGCAACAAGTGTCATACATGCCATATCATGCCTTCTTTCAGGCTAGCTCTGATACCATGTTAAATTTTCAGAATTTAATTCAATCTGATCTAGGATCTTAACTGAGAGAACAACATGTACAGCAAATCTACAGCATATCAATCATGGACACAATAATGCAAGCACACAAGAGACACATATTTTACTTGGGGAAAACCATAAAGGTGAAAAACCCCAATAACGTCCTCAGAGATAGATAGAGCAATGATACAACCAGAATACAAGAGATAGTCTTCTCCTACTAGCAGAGCCTCCTCCTCCACAAGTGCGCCACTCTCCCAAGTGTGAGTGAGAGAATAGAATGTGTAAAATGAGAGAGACACACTCTCTATTTATACACTAACTTGACTTGACCTTTACTCAACTAGGTCGGCCTCAACTTAACCACTTAAAATAATGCTGACTGGGCCGACCCCCACTAGGGTGGTCTAATAACCCTTTGACCCACATGGCCGACCCCCAATAGGGTGGTCTAATAACCCTTTGACCCACATGACTTATACAGGTCCGACCCCAACAAGGTGGTCTAATAACCCATCAAGTATAAGTTACGACACTTACAATATAAATGACGACACTTCCGTATAGAGGAATAATAACATCTCTATAGGAATATAAAATACATATATGAAATACATTCCGAAGTTACATATATATCAACATTATGGAAACAAATGTGTCATTGATCAACCTATTTATCCCTTCAATGTCAATAAGGAACCATGGTCATTTTCTTCTATTGTATCAAACTCAATGTCACCACCCTCACCATCTCTAGTATGAATTGTAGCGATTGGATTTACAAGTGTTGGCGCTCTCGTCTATGCAATAATTATGAAAAAATAATTCCTATTAGTATCGAAATGTACATCATTATTTATAGTATTGCAAAAAAGAAAAAAATCATTTTTTTGATATGTTACCAAGGGTGATATTCCGTTCCACCTTCCAAGTGCCCATATTGATAGCAATGTTTCCTGGTTGTTTCCCTAACAACTCTTCTTCTTTTCATCCCTCTGCATTGTGTGCAAGGGCAATAACATTTTCCATCACCGATTACATCTTCAACATTCAAGGCTTGATTATGATCATTTGCATTACGAGATTTGCTTGTGTAATCGTATGCAAAATTGATAGTTGCTTGCATAACATCAATTCATTCGGATCTACTAGCAAATAATTGGACATGATTGTCTGAAATTGTTCTCCATTTCAATAAAATACATTATCAAAGTAAGAAGAAAGACAAAAAAATCATTAACCAAATGAAAATAAATTTATTCAAGGGATAATCTCATTAATCCACAAATGTTTTTTACCTAAAATCAGAGTTCTCCCTCCAAAATTCTTCCACAAAATATTCTTGCTGAATTGAACCCCCCCAAAAAACTTGAGTATGTGTTAAAATTTTCCCAATTGAATCGGAAAAAACCTCCCATAAAAAACCTAGATATGTGTTAAATTTTGTCCAATTGAACCAGAAACAACTTCCCCAAAAAACCTAGATTTGTGTTAAATTTTCTGCAGCTGAACTGGAAAAACCTAAATAGATGTTGTGTCTAAATATGTATTAAAACTTGTCGAATTTAATTGAAAAAGAGGAAAGTACATTCAAATTTTACTCGTCTATTAAGCGATGTTAAGAAATTTTAGTTCTATTTGCCAACTCTTGCATGTATGACATCACTTAAGCGACACAATATACCGTCGCTTAAGTGACGTCTTGTTTGGTGTCGCTTAAGCAGTGTTAGGAAGATATTATTGAAGCACATGCCTGATAAAAAAACCCAATAAATTGACATTTTTTCGATGTGTAAAGTGACTTTTAAATTTACATGTCGAATTTTGACCCCAAATCTAGTAGTGAAGGATTTCAGAAAATATCGTGAGACCCTCCATCATTAAGGATTCCAAAATTAAAAACTGATCCAGTCTACAAGCTATACTTTGAGAACCAGATCAACGATTTGTCCAAGTGAATCCCCCATTCGTAGGCTCAAGATCAATAAGGTGCAATCTGTCAATTAAGTTTTGAAAAAGATGACTATCACTGTCTAGGCATATGATGCCTCGTCTCTTTTACTCGAGGGGTAGTATGATATTTAAATCTTCCCCAATGATCCATTGTTGATTATGAATTAGGTGATCTACATACCTGATGCTATCAAGAAAGGCCAATTTTTCCACCAGAGAAGAAGGCCCATATACGTTGGAAATGAATATTTCCTTGTTCTAGCTTATCTCCCTCTTCTTGGCCTTGATGGACCATTTGGTGGAACTGAAGTTATCAATCATAATGGGAGAGGGATTCCAAAGTAGAGCGACCCCCAACTGTACCTCTAACATCAATACTAACATGGCTGCGCTACCGCCAACAACGAGAGAGTATAATATCTGCATCTTGTCCAACACATTTAGTTTCCTGAAGGAAAATGATGTCTAGATTTTCCACCATTATTCTTTTTCGAAGGAGCCATTGCTTTCTTCTTTTGTTTAGAACCTTGATATTCCAAGATATAATCTTCATCATTAAGACTAGGATGGGAGAGGGTGATAACTTGTTGTTATCAAGTGCATCTGGCCCGAATTCACCATAAAGCTTCCAACATCCTGGATAAGTTGTTGAGTTGGTTTCCTACCTACTTTTTTCTTCTCTTTTTTCCCTTTTCTACCATCCTTCAGGGGCTCTCGAGGCATTCCTAGATTTTTGTTGGATCTTGTTATGGATCTGGTTGTCGAGTTCATGTACACCTTGTGTACCTTCCATAGCTGGTCTATTGGAATGGACTATAAGTTATTTTTTCTGTAGGCCTCTTCCAAATCAGTGAGATCTATGCCTACCAATTCCCTTTCATCCAACTCCACTTCCATTTTCTCTCCTTCTTCGTTATTTTGAATGACAAAATTCTAGGTGGAAGGGTTAGATGTTGGAATTTTAGTAAATTTTCCCTTATCAACCTCCAAATCTTCGGGAGTTGGATGAAGATATTCTTGAGTCTCCATGGATTTATCCTCTTGTTCCAAGATATTGAAGGAATTGCTTGTAGATGGGCCAATCTGGTGCTGAGATGTTGGATTACTCTGATTTGCATGCCTACACCCATGGATTTGAGTGACGCCATCTCATTCCTTTTCCATTTTCGGTTGTGTTTTCTTGGGCTTATCATTGAGCGGGCAGTCTCTGAAGAGGTTTCCATGCACATGGCACCTCCGACATCTGAAGGTGATGTGCTCATAGTTAATTGTTTGATCCCATTCTTCATCTTGATAAGATAAGAAAATGGATCACAGAAGAGGTTTAGATATGTTCTTATAGACGTTGATTTGGGAATATGATGTATACCTTCTTCTCTTTGTTGCTTTAGTTGATTTGACCTATCTACCTAGGGTATTACCAATGCCCACCAGAACTTATTCTAGCTAGAATTATTGGGAGAGGGAAAATAGTATGATCCAAACAGGTGCATACCATAAATCCTCTTTGTCCGAGCTAAAATGCTCAGCCCAGTATTTTAGGAAGATCCCCATAGAGTTAAAAAAAGGGCCCATTCTCAAAGACTTGATTTCTATCTTCTAGGCAATGGAATATAGCAATAAAAAAAACCTTTGAACCCAATTGTAACTCGAAGTGGCATTTTGGTTTCCATCATGTTTGGATCCATTCTACTAGATCTCTTTCAGAGGGCTAGAACCCTAAGAAATTTCATATAAGGGCGTGATATCTCATAAACTGGGAATTACTCATTCTCCAGAAGGGAGCATATGTAGATCGGACAATTGGGTAAGGGATCATTGGGAAAGGGATCATTGGGCACCAATTTAATGGAATACTTGACGTGGTAGTGCAGAGGCACCCCCATAGGTGAAGCAAAAATAACTGTATGCTCCTCTACCATCTTGTTGGCCTGCTTCTGTTGTATAGAAAGTTTTGAGGTCGGGGTTGTAATTTCTGTAGTGACTTTCTATTCACCTTCTGATAGGATCATGAAGAGGCTAAATTTTTTGGTCTTAGAGATTAATTTGCAACACTATTTTTTCGAGATCAATGAAGTGGAAATAGTCAGGGTTACCTCTAGTAACCTATAGAGATGACCTTCTAGAGTAACAGTGACATTGTAGGGTTGAGACTCATAAACAATGTGACTTTTCCAGATATATAGTTGTCCTAAAAGGACATCACAAAATTCGATTGGAGAAAAATCACAAAATACCTCATCTTTGAAGGGCTTGATGCCATAGGATAGGTGGCACTACTGGCTAAAATGAATCTCTCATCCTTGGCTCAATCATTTGATGGTGTATGGTTGGGGGTGTGGCATTGTTAACAAATTCATTATTTTGACGACCTCAGCTGAGATCAAGTTCTTTTGATTCCTGCTATAAATAGTGAAATGTAGTGGGGTCCCCTTTACCCACATATGTGAATGGAAGAGGTGCTCCCATTCCTCAGGGTTCTTTAGTTCTTCTGGTTGGATTTTGTGGCCATAGTAGCAGTGGGATCTGCATCGATGATCTGTTTCCCTTTACCATGCTTTGAATAAGAGTTTGATCCGGGTTATGATTCTTTTTATTTGAGATCGACCACCAATGACTGTTTCGAGCGAAATTCATCGGTGTTGTGCCAGGGGATTTTGTGGAACTCACACCACTTTCCCATGTCCTTCTTTGAATTCCCATCACCCTTCTTAGTTGGAGGCTTTAAATTATTTTCTTGATATTGACTCTCGATGCTTTCTCCTTTGTTCTATGAGTTAGGGTTTCCTTTTACATGCTTCTATTGTGGCTGATTTGCAAACCCAAATTCCTGCTTATTCTTTTGCTTAACTTTTTGCTCAATGTTGCCAACATACCTATAAGCAACTCCTAGTAAGGAGATGTCCAATAAATCCATCTCTATTTGAATGTACATATGTATACCACCACGGTACTTCAAAACTAGGTGCCTCTCAGAGTCTTTGATACCCATTTTTGAGCACAAGGTATGAAATATGTTGGTGTACTCCAGCACCATCTAGTCTCTCTCTTATCGCATCGCCATCCATATAGTGTATTAGTCATCATAATTCTTTATAGGGTAGAAATAATCCTTGAGGGAATCAACAAAAGGGTGCACAGGTGGGTTCTCTCCCGAATGGCATAGATTCATCTGCAGTGTACTTCTCCTAATAACCTTCTGCTACGCACCAAAATACTTAGAATAGCATAAGATAATAGGAGTACACACCATGTACATTAAGGTGAGCATGGAGCACAACTCCAATATAGATAAAAAAAGATAAGTTACACAATAACTCATTAAAGAATATGAGATCCCTTTCCTTTTACCCTAATACATTCACATAATCTTTTCACATGTTCCCAACAATGACTACATTACTTCTATATATACCTCTTCACTCATTGCCCATGTGGTCCCTTCATTAGGTCCCTAGGGTTGACCACTATTATATATACATTTACATTAGTACATATACATTTATCCCCATATAGCCCCATATATGCCCCCATTGGGGTCATATCATGTACCTTTAATCCCATTCATGACCCCCCTTGGGTCATATCATAGTACCCTCCTTTGAAAAGGTTCATCCTCAAATATTTGTGGTTAATGGCTTTACATGTGATGAAACCAAGTAATAGAATTTCCTTATATTATTTATTTTATGTTGCCACCAATTATGATCCATCTATCCAAATTCAATTCTTTTTTGATTCCATGTGTTGTGATTGTGAGTTCTCTAATTGTAGTAGTTTTTGGTCTATGATAATATCTTGTTGAATAATAGTTTGTTGGTGTTTTGCTCCATGAATATTGTTGAGTATTTCATATTATTCCTTGATAGTGTTTTTGTATCTCTTCTTTCCTTTCTTGGAATCTTTCTTGGTAATGAGGATGTCGATATGGTTTCACACTTGATTTTTTCTCTTCCTTCTGCACATCCATGCCACTAGTCTTGTTTTTAGAGATAATTGCGTCCTCTATCCTTTTCTCATGGTCTTTGATCACTCTCACCTTTGATATAATACCCTCATAATTGTCAGGCACATCTTCAAGCTGGAGATCAACTTCTTCAAGTATTTTCTGGTGTCCTTCTAGAATCTTGTCTGCCTTTCCTTTTAAAGCTGCAATGTGATGTCATTCACTAATTTTTGATGTCCTTGTTCAATTCCGGATTTCATTTCTTCTTTTACATCATCTATATTTGGATCTTCTTCAACCTTATTGTCAATTTCCTCTTCAATTATTTTGGTAGTCTCTTCTTCCAATATTCTTGCTTTTTCTTGATTTTGACCATGCTTCTTTTCTTCTTTCAATCTTTTTACCTCATCCAATATATTTTTATTATGGTTTCTTAAACTACATATTTCTTCATCCTTCTTTTTCAATTCTTCCTTCAATTTGTCATTTCCACACATTCCTTTGTTATAGGATTTTCTTTCTTCAATTTATGAACCTCCTTAGTGAGTGATTCATTAAAAGGATGTATCTTGGATAAGTCCTCTCCTTTCTTCTCGATTTACTTTTTTGCTTATTTCAATTCATCTCTTTCATTTTTGAATCCTTGATCCATCTTTTTGAGAAGAGTTCTTCAAATTCTTTCCATGCAGCATTTGCTTGAGTATTTATATCATGACTTCTCCACCACTTTTTAGCTTCACCTTGAAGATAAAAACCTGCCTCAAAAGGAATCAAGTTATTTTCATTTATCATCCTTAACCATTCCATGGGATTTATTTCATCTTCGTCTTCATCTCCACTAAATGTAGGTATTTCCATTTTTGCCATTTTTGTTAATCGTGGCCCAAAAAAACCATCAACTTCCAACCTAAATATATTGAAAATAGTATAAAAATTGATAATATAATTTATCCAACATATTATCTTGTGTTTCCTCTTTCCAACGGACTCTCAATCACTAAAATCCGACCTTTTAGTCAAAATTTATGCTAATTTCAAAATAAAATACCTTTTAAAACCCTAATTTGGAGACTGTTTTTTTTTGCAGGCCTTCAAACCGAGGTATCTCTATAATTTTGGCCCCTTTCAGTATGAAATTTTGTCCTATAGTATCCATATAGCTCTTCTCTGCAATGCCATAGGTCTTACCTAATTATGATGTGCCAATAAAAATTTATGGTAAGTTTCCCAAAACTTCTTATTTTTGTCCCTTCTAGGAGAGCGAAAGTGTATGACCTACCACATCTCCAATTTTTAGGATTTGGTCCTAAAACTACTACCAAAGACACTATGGTTTGTATTATTTCTTATTTAACATGTCTCACTCAATTTGGATCTCACATTCTTCAAATATAATATTTTTTCCCAGAACGCCTGTTTGAGACTAGTTTTTGGACTAGTCAGAACACCATAACTTCCACAGGGTATAACTATGAACATGTGATGAATCAAGACCAGAAAATTGTATCACAAATGGATTGTTCTGTCTTCTAATACATCTTCGATTTTTTCTATCTGAAATGTCATAGAAAAAAAGTTATAGCAAAAATTCCAAGATTACTGGTTTTGGAAGCGTCCAAGCTCTGATACCAAATGTTATGCACCAAAATAATTAGAATAACATAAGGTAGCAGGCGTACGCACCATGTGCATCAAGGTGAGCATGGAGCACAACTCCAATATGGATAAGAAATATAAGTTACACAATAACTCCTTAAAGAATAGGAGATCCCTCTCCTTTTACCCTAAGACATTCACACAATCCTTTCACATGTTCTCAACAATGACTACATTAACTCTATATATACCTATTCACTCATTACACTTGTGGTCCATTCATTAGGTATGACCACTATTATATATACATTTACATCAATACATATATATTTATCCCAATATAGCCTCATTTATGCCCCCATTGGGGTCATATCATGTACCTTTAACCCCATATATGACCCCCCTTGGGTCATATCATTTTCCCACCAAGATCCAACATGGGGAAGGGATTTAAAGAGCGTGAAGGTGAGATTTTCATCATCATAATTTTTTTGATAGAATAATAAACTTCTAGAAAATTCAACCTCAAAAGACATCGCACCTAAAAAATGGTTGTTTGATGAAAATGCCTCAACCACCATTGGTAGTTGTCAAATGATTTGAGAGAAGTTTTCCATCATCTCGTTCCTCTTTCATGGAAGGGATTCTTCAAGCAACATCTTGAAAGGATCTCTTGCTTCATTATCTTTATTTTCTTCCACCATGGGAGGTCACTTGGAATGGCAAGAGCGATTGTCCTCTAGAAAAAATAGCTCAAGATCTACCCTCTATACCCTGACCTCGTCAGGGACATGCAATTAGAATAACTAGGAGTAGACTGCTTTGATACCACTGATCCAGGTAACAAAATGGAAAATAGGCAAGTAAACTAACTCTTTATTCTATCATCTCTAGAAGTAAATGCAACAAAATAAAGAGAATAATATAACTAGTAAATCAACTCTTTATTAAATGGAAAAATTCTTAGAACTACATCATGAGTGGATGATCTCCTTTACAAATGAGATATCTATATATATAGTACTTATGGGGCTTTTAATAGGAGTCATGTCTTTTCATTATTTATTTTATTTATTTAATTATTTGTTTGTTTTTCAAATACCATGGGTTGCAAAAACCATGGGTGAATACCATGGGTTGCAAAAACCATGTGTGAATACCATAGGTTGCAAAACCTATGGGTGAATACCATGGGTTATAAAAATTACCATGGACTCGTATATTCCCAATGGTAAAAAAAAAATTACTACCGATTTTCACTTATCAATCTTGGTGCAAATTTGTGTGAAAATAGTTGGAGAGAAAAAATGTTTTTTCCCGTTCCAATTGTAGGTTCTAGTGTATTCATTCTTGTAGGTTCTAGTGTATTCATTCTTAATCCTTAGAAATGTGCTATTACATTTTTTCCCAGCAAATTAACACTAGTGAGTGAGAAAGCCTCTTTGAGAGACACAACCAAAGTTCTATAGTCTAGTTAGAAACATGACCTTATAGATAATTTTTACAAAGTACAAAGGGTGGATGAAAAGTATAATTCCAAATGTGTTCGAGATCTTTTGAAATTATATAAGAAAATAGTATGCATGGAAATTCATTTCACAAAACTATATAAATAAAAAATCATAAAGAAATATAAAACACCATTAAACTTTTCCTTGTTAGACATAAAATTCAACCTTATTAAGTCAAAAGTAACCCTATGTCCTGTTGGAACATGTCTTATATACTATTAATGTTTTACATTATAGTAGGTGGAAACCAAGAGCAACATTTGCAGAAGTACCTTCCAATTAGAAAACATTGTATTTTTCTTTCTCACATGTTTCTATATGCCTCAGGTTATGCAAAGAGCACGACTTATGGGAGAGAGCGCTAATAATTTTAATACATAGCGTTGGAAGGATCTTTGCTCTTGACACAAATAGACACACCTTATTAAGTCTTGTTCAGGAAAATAGTTTCTGGGAAATTAGAAAAGGACATAGAGCTAAAGCTTTGGAAGACACTTGGAAACAATTACCTCCTCTAGTAGGAAACATTGAAGCACCCGAAATCATTCAGGACTGTATCAACCACAATAAAATCATGGTTAAATATCTTTGGAAATAAACCAACATAGAACAAGAGTATAGGGCCCGGGCTTCACGTGACTGGTGGGAACAATTTGGCCCCGAAGAAGAAATAAACAGAATTGAAGAAACTTTAAACAATCGAAGAATTAGGGTTCACCTAGGGGAGGACAAACTCCGATGGGACTTTGAACCTAAAGGCACCTTCTCAATCAAAGAAGCATACAACCTCTAGACAAGCTACAATAATCAGGACCCATTAAAGAAATGGGGAAAATTATGGGATGCAAAATTATGGCCTAAAATATCAACTTTCATCTGGATTTTAATTAAACACAGAATCCTTATGGGAGACGATCTTCACAAGAGAGGTTTGCACGGACCTTACCAGTGTTTCATGTGCAGTATGGAGGAAGAAACCTTGGACCACCTCCTTGACTCGTGCCCTTTCTCTTCAAATCTGTGGGACCGTGGCGCAATTATCTTCAGAAGAACTGACAAGAACCATAACAATCCAGTTCAGACCATTTGCGAATGGAAAAAATACCCCATCCCGAATCCCGTTGTTAACCGACTTTGGAAAATATTCCAGTATTTTGTGGTTTGGGAAATTTGGAGGGAGAGAAACTCCATAACCTTCAGAGAAAAGGCCGATTATGTGGATAGAGTATGGAATTCCATTAGAAGCAAGATGCTCGAAACAGTGAAGCTGCAGTCTTGGGAAAACTTTGATTGTGAAGCCAACACTGCGAAGACCATCATTCTGTAGGCTTGGGGAATATCTGGCTCGATTCAGTATGGAAAACATAGAAAACTGCTCATGACCAGCTCAAGTCCAGAGTCTTGGTCTCCCCCTCTGGCTGGTTTTTTCAAAATGAATTCTAATGGTGCCTCAAAAGGCAATCCGAGACTAGAAGGTTTTGGTTGTGTGATTAGAAATCATGCGGGAGAGATGCTATGTTTTAAAATTGATTTCCTTGGAACTGATTCCAACAATGCTGTGGAATTAGAAGGGTTTCTCCAGGGTATATAGATGGAAGGTGCTCAGAACTGGACCCCACTCATCGTTGAAGGAGACTCTAAAATCATCCTCCACATGGAGATGGAGATCCATCATGCAAAATCAAGCTCTAAGGCGGTGTCTTCATGGCATTTAAAAGGGAGAATAGAGAAGTTGGTGATGATTTTAAACCTAAGGATGACCCTAACCTTCTCCCATGTTAAGTGTAATGAGAATAAATTGGAAGACCTGCTGGAGAACCTCAGGAGTGAGAATCACATGTCCATTTATGCCGACTCATGTGAGAACCTTCCCAATCCTACATCCAGGGACAGGTGTAAGGACACTTTATCCCAATACATCACGCGGCATCATGCTAAAGGAAACCCAATGTCAGGATGATCCTAGCTCTAATACGTGACGTATCGCCAAGCCTTCGTGGGCCGAGAGGGGTAGCTCCTGGGAGGGACTCTTTATTTAGTCCAGATCATGTTATCAGTCTTGTCTCGGTTGATGGTTATGGCTACTTCCATGAATATTGAAAGTGGGACATCCAGCTATGCTCGTGGAGGATATATGCAAAGGACTGTGCACTATGTGGTGCTTTCAATGGAAGGTACAGTGTTAATTATTGTTCAGGATGGTAACTTACCTTATAAAGACCGGAAAGGTGGTGACCATAGACGTAGTCGTAATATTTTTCTCTGCATGCATTTTTACTATAACATCCTTTTCATGGAGAAAGGAAAAACCAAGGGAGTTTGCAGAATGGGCGACCAGAGTCAGGAGGATGGTCGGCATTCCACTTACGGTTGTTGCTAGAAGTGTAACATAGATGATACCCCCGAGGAGGATAGTAGCAGAATCTCCCACGCTCATCAGAAATCTCATTGGGAAGCTAGGATTTTCGAACTAGATTTACCTTTGGCAGTCCAGAAGGAAATTCAGAATGTGGAACAGTATCTTTGGAAAAAGATTGATAATGAAACCCTGTAGAAGGAATGTCGGAAGTTGGAGAACTGGGTCATGGACCCGGGGAACACTGTTGGTCGTCGCAGCCTGTATGAACGAACGGTCTCCCTTTACTAGGTAATGAAAAACATGGTGGGGTATGCTATCCGGGATAGTATGGAGAAGAATGAAGATGGGATGCAAAAGGGTCTGGGGCTGATGGCGCTTCAAGATGACTCCAAGGAGATGAACCGAAAGGTGGAATTCCTGTTGCATGCCATGGGCCTTCATCCTCCTACTGCTCCCGCGCTGACGCCGACCGATAATCCTCAAGGCTGCTTCTCGGATCTTCCCTATATTTTACTATAATGTTGTTATGTTATGTTAGCTATCTAGTTGAGGTGTCTTTGGTTTCTATTACTATGTCTTGTCTTTTTAGGTTCTACTTAAAGGTTAGTTTGTTGGTTGGTTGATAGGTTGTTATGGGGGTTCTTAAGGATGTTTTTGGCTGATTCCTACAACGTCTGTAAGTCGAATTTGTAGGTTGTTATGGGGGTTCTTAAGGATGTTTTTGGCTGATTCCTACAACGTCTGTAAGTCGAATTTGTAGGTTGTTATGGGGGTTCTTAAGGATGTTTTGGATGATTCCTACAATATCTGTAAGTCGTTTTTTGTAAAATGGGAAGAAGTGTCCTACTGTTTGTCCTTTTTGTCTGGCCTAAGAGCCTAGTCATGCAGGATATTTACAGAGCTTCGACCTATTTATGCTCGAATGTAACCTCTCCTTTTTATATATAATACAAAAAATATTTCTTATTTAAAAAAAAATATTTTTTTTATAACAAAATATGCATTTTTCCATCACATAAGGTGTTATGATAACCTAGGGTGTTAATTTTTATTTATTAAATTAAAAAGGTTTAAATTTATTTATCAAAATCCCTGAGTTAGGTGTCATGATGGGTTCCAAGCACCTGGCATGCATCAAGACACATGGCCAGGAATTGGGTTACCTCCCTCCCCCTCCCATGCATAATCACCAACAGATCTATGAGAGAACTACTCCCTTGTGTGGATTGGACATTCCTCCCTGACAAGATAGTGCAATAAGGAGAAGCAGTAAGGTAATAGAGGTTCTCAACGTTATGGAAAATCAACCAACCACCTAGGAAATGGATAAACCTACTCTCGGGGCACATCACACACTAATAGTTGAGACTAGTAAGTACCAACATGATTTCATGTCGGACAAGGAGGTTCTCAACATCATGACAAAGGCAATTGTGCACCACAATGTACATGTAATTCATGTGATAAATATGACCAATGCCTCTTTCGTGGTTACCTCCCTTTGTCTTGTCGGCTATGCGTAGGGTGTGGAAAATTCAAGAACCAGTGCTATGCAAAGGATTTTGACTAATGAGAACAAGGTTTCAAGAACCCCGAGGGTCTGAGGGGACGAGAAATCTATCATAGGTTGGAGGGAGATGTAGTGGTGGTTCTTGGGAGATGACATGAATCGACAGGGGTGGATAGTTCATATGGCATGCACTCATGGTCAAAACCAATAGGTTGACAAGAGGAAGTAGGGATATCAACATATGCCCTGCGTCCAAGGTGAAGTGGAGGAAGTTAAAGCATTCTATCCTCACCGAATCCTCGAGGAGATTTGAAAACAAAACTATAAGGGATTAGGATTGGGTGAATTCTGAACATGATACACTGACTATTTAAGATGGATGAGAGGAGATTCAAACTTGGTTCAAATATTCCAACACCCCATGTACATGGGAAACAAAACATGCAAAAATAGTCCTTTTGTAATGGCAAGTTGAAACTTTGATAGGAAAAGCTATAATGGATGGCCAGGAAGAGAAGAGATAAATCCTTCTTCAACTAGATCAAATGTAGGCTCAAATTGAAAATTCGTGACCATTATCAAAGCTATTTTTAGCTTTGAATCCAAACTCAATCTATTGGCCAAACCACTATCATGATATTCAAAATGGTACCTAAAGGATAGTAATAGCCACATCCATCCCAAACAAAGGAATCATAGGCTATTCATGTTAGTGATGATGATTAGATTTAAGCTTAGTTTGGATAATCTATATTTTTATGGATTCTCTCAGTCTTACCCAATTGCTTATCTCCTTTCTAGTAAGTCCATGCAACTTCGTCAGTATTGGCACTATTAGACTAAATATAAGCATTTAATTTTTTCAAAATCATGTATGGACTAAATCCAAAGACTTAATGCATTGTGAATGGTCTAGTTTCCCCAGTGGTAGACCATTCCAATGCAGGATTTTGTAATCTTTATTATATTAATTTAGAACTTATTATATTATGGAGGGGATGGGGTTTCTAGGGTTTCTTTGTAGGGTCTTTTTCTGTCTTTTCTATTGAATGATGGCAGAGGATATTCAACTTGTGGATTATTCGAACGAGGATAGATATGACTCCTTCATATTATGCAGTGACGAGGAATTTAATGTTGCCATTTATGGTTCCCATGTAAACCCTGAGATAATTTATGGCCCCGTAAGCTCTCTAGTACTAGAGAGGGTGGCCTTTGATCCTTCTAGGTGTGTGGGGGTTTTGTCAGGTCAGTTAACAAATGATCTTTCCTTTCCCTATATAGCTGATGCAGGAGGCAATAGAAATGGAGATTGCAAATCCTGCAATGGGTTCGATTGGAGGAAGGTTGCTTCATGTAATAATGCGCTTTAGCATGGTGATTCGCTACCTTGGTTATACCATCATGAGCCTGATCTCTGCATTCATCATAAGGTGGAGCCCTAATATATTCCCACTAATCTATATGATGTGGTCCAGGTTGAGGGATTTATTGGTAGTAAAGTGGATAACTTTGATTTATCGGTGAGTTGTCTTCCTTTGCATTCCAAACCGAAATAAGGGTGGTTTGATAGAAATGATACATGGTTTCATTTGTTGTGGTTAAGGATGTTTCAGTCTTGGATATCCCCAAAATGGATGGAAGAACATTGATTGGGAAAATTTGTGGTCGTTGGCGGGTTGGAGATCGGGAATTGAAGCAGTGGATCTTGACAAACATGTGCCAATTGATCAAAGGGGATCCATTAATCCATCGATTGGTAAGGGGTTGGTTTGGTTTTGAATTTTAGAATGAAGAAGATGCTTCGGCCATCCTTCGACGAATATGGGGTTTAGAAATAATATGTTCATTCTGAAAGATTGGCATCCCTTATTCAACCCTCTAAGGACTTATTGGAGGGAACCACTGTTTGGGTTAAATTACCTTTCCTTCCATTATAATTCTGGTCTTGGGAAGGCTTAAAATCCATTGGGGATGATATATGAAAGTTTCTAGTGGTGGAGGAAAATTTATTTCAATCCAATATGAGATCAGTGGATCGAATTCTTGTGGAAGTGGATTTGAAAGTAGGTCTATTTGAATCCATTCATTTGGTAGTTGGGGATGTTATCTTCACTCATCGACTAGATAATTTGAATGTCCCCTTTTGTTGTGCATGTTTCCATTTATATGTCCATTTGAATTCAAATTGCTCACGATCGTTTAGAAAGAAAATTTGCAAAGGCACAGATGGTGATTGTTTTGTATCACTACAACAAGACCTCTATAAGCATGAGGCCCCGGCTGGGCCAGTAGGTTTATATATAGATACATATAAGGATATCATACATGATCTCATCTTTCCTATCGAAGAGGTTATGGTGGAGGCCCCTCGTCTTCTTGATCCAGTTCAATATTTGTTTGATGGCCTAGACATTAACCCCAACTAATTTGACAAGTTGACTAATATTTGGAAGAATTGTAAGGTCATATTTCCTCAATAAAAGGTTTGGGAACCATCTCCCCCCTATAATCCTTCTATGAAAATTGATGTTCACGTAGCTCCCCCTACTTTGGAGGATGTTTTGATGGTCTCTAAGGAAGTTGATGTGGTGAGTGATTTAATAATCAATTTGTTGTACGAGGACCAAGCGTTGGGGTAGGAGTCCTCTCTCAAGGAATCATCCAACAAAGTGTCGAAAATTAGTTCACGTGGACCCTTTACTGTTTGCTCATGCACTAAGCTAGGAGGTGGTTTGGAATATGATGACCCCTGGCTCTCTCAGTCTGTAAAAGTTGGGCGTAAGTCTTGTATGTCGCTTTCTAAGGAGAAGGCTAGAATGGAGAGCAGTCAGGGGAGGAAGAGGAGCATCACTGGGGGGCTTAGAATAGATAAATCCCAAGAAGGGGTTTATCATTGAAGCTTCTCTCTTTGAATGTTTGGGGATTGAGAGGGAAAGCCAAAATTGCATCCCTCAAATAGTTGCTAGCTGTAGAATCTCTTGATATTTTTCTTATTCAAGAAATGATTGCAAAAGTTGAGGTCATCATCCCATTTCTGAAAAAAAAAAATCATAGGTTGGTATTTTGTGTCCATGTATGCCTCGAGACTCTCTAGGGGTCTCATTTTTGGGTTTATTCAGTCTCTAGTAATTAATGGATATTTTGTTTGTGTATCTTCTCTATGTCTGGAGATTTTCTCCAAGGAGTTGGATAAGAACTTATGTATTATCAATTTTTATGGCCCTTATGATAACATAATATTTTTTTGGGAATCTTTCAATCAAATGGGTGTTCTTTGGGGGCACGATATCATAGCAGGTGGATACGTTAATTTTGTTCTCTCAAATGAGAAAATTTGGGGTAGGTTTGCTAGGAAGGATCAGTTGGATCCCTTCTTGCAGGATTTGTTTGATGCTAAAGAATGGGTGGATATAAATCCAAGTGTCCTCTCGGCCACTTGGACCAATAGAAGACCAGGAACCACAGGATTCACGAAGATACTTGTTCGCTTCTTTATGCATGAATCATTATGTGAATAGTTGGTGAATTTTAGGTCATGGATTCACATCTCAACTTTCTCATACCATTTTTCAATCTTCTTAGAAATATGATCTAAGGAGGACAAGCCTGAGACACCCTCCAAATATAACTCTAATTGGCTTTTCGATCCCAAGTTTTAGTCGATTGTGAAGGAGATTGGAGGGAGATCCATCTAGACTCACATAAATTTGCAGGTATGCAATTTTCTGACTCTCTTCATGCTATTAAAAAATGTGTCTCTGCTTGGAATAGAGAAAAAAGACAAGCGAAAGAGGAAAAATTAACTAAGATCGAAGAATAAATAAAAGCAATTTTCTTGAGATCCCCTTCTGGAATATTTTTTGATGATGAAGATTAGAAAATATCTAAGCTTTCCAAGGAGAAAGAAAAATTCCTGAGAGGTCAGGAAATTGAATGGAGACTTGAGAGCAAAGCTCTTTGGTTAGAAGCTGGTTACCAGAATACCAAATATTTTCATAATTTTGATAATCACAACCATTCAATCAATACTATTTGGGATCTGAAGAACAAGGACAAAATTAGTGTTAGAGGCTTCAATGCTCTTACAACTCTTGGTACTGAGCACTTCTCAGCATTATATTCAAATCCAAGGGTGGTTCATATGGACTCAATTCTCTAGGTAATTAGGAATTTTCCAAGAGTGGTTGAGCAAGAAGAGAATGAGGAGTGCTTCTGGCTAGTGGATAAGAAAGAATTGCTCATAGTTCTAAATTTGTTTCAAAAAGACAAGATTCTTGGGCCAGACATCTAGCCTACGAAATTTCATATTGATTTCTTTGAGACCCTAGGATAAGACCTTCTAAAAGTGGTTGAGGAAGCTCGACTTACTAGAATCATTCAAGGCCTCTCAATTAGACCTTATTTTCCCTAATTACCAAGAAAGACAAGCCAAAAAATGACAAGCCAAAAAACTTCGAATATTATAGGCCAATATCCTTGTGTAATAGTGTCTACAAAATCATAGCCAATATCACTGCAGTAAGAATCAAGCCTAGTTGCATGCTATATCCATAGAACAATTTGGATTTTTACAAGGGCTCTTAATTCATGAAGCCATAAAAGCTGTGCATGAAGGGATACACACTATTAAATCCCAGAACTTAAAGGATGGCATATTCAAGTTGGATATTTCTAAAGCATATGATAATGCATCATGGTTGCTCATTAGGCTTGTTTTACTTCATATTAAATTTAGTCTAGAGATCACAAACTGGATCATGGGTTGTATCTCTTCCTCGTCTTTTGTTGTTCTAACATATGGCCCTGGTTCTTCCTTTTTAAAAGCCTCTAGGGGACTTCGACAGGGATGTCTCCTATCACCTTACCTCTTCCTTTTGGTTATTAAAGGTTTAAGCCTATTGATATTAGAGGAACGCCACAGAAGAAGACTCTCTGGTATCTCTTTTAATGGTAGAGAAGTCCTAACTCACCTATTATTCGTGGATGAAATATTTTTATTTTGTGCTCAATCAAAAAGGGAATGTTAATGCTAAAAATATGTTATGGAACTCTTCTGTCAAGCCACATGTATGGAGGTCAATCCTTATAAATATTCTCTTTATATTCTTTGATCTTAGTCGACCCACATGATTTTATGGCATGAATATTTCCCTTTTGAGATATACTATTTGGAGGACGGTCTTAAGTATTTGGGTTTCTGTCTTAGGCCCTCCAAATATGGGAAAGAAGATTGGATTTGGTTGATCAACAAAATTGAAGGGCGTATAAATTTTTGGTGTAACAAGTGAATCTATATCGGTGGAAGGTTGGTGCTCATAAAATCTATATTGAAGGCGATTCCTGTTTTTTGGCATATAATGTCTCATATTCCCAGATCCGTTCTTACTCAGATAAGGAAAATCTGCTTCAATTATCTCTGGAGAGGACATCCTAAATATCAAGGATTACATCTAGTAAAATGGAGTATGCTTGCCACCCCAAAGGCCCTGGGAGGATGGGGAATTAAAAATATCATCCTTTTCAACAAAGTTCTAGCTACAAAGTCTCTGCGGATTTTCCTGTGGAAGGTTATTCTAGTTGAAAAATATATACTTCTACGGTCAATCATTGATTGGATTCCCAGACATGTCAAGCCTACTCATAATGCGTCTAATCGTTGGAAGGCACTCACAAAACCTTTTCATGTCACTGGAAATTTCCTTGCTTGGAAGGTGGGTAATGGAAAATCTATAAGAGTGGGGATCGACGCCATTGTGGGTTGTCTTTCTCAGGAGTGTTTTCCCAGAGAGATCATTAATCAACTACAAAATCTGGGTAGGGTGACACTGGATAAGATTACAGATCCAATGAAAACCAATATTTGGCATCAAGTATGGCTTTCCGCTCAGACCTGTGTCTTGATGATATTTGGGCCGTATATAGGATGAATGAATTCTATCTCTCACCAAGGCACATATTCAAATCAAGGATGAAGCTGATTCCTTGGCCTGGATTTACAATTCGACTGGGGGTTCACATACAACTAAAGTGGGATACAAATCAATGTTTCAACCAGAGGAAGGAACAAGATGCTGGTGGTGGCAGAAAATCTAGAAGACAAAATTTTTGCCAAAATGAGCCCTTCTTATGTGGCTCATTCTTTCCAACCAAATTCTCGCTTGGGATCATCTGTAGCGAATGAGTTGGGCTGGGCCAGGTATCTGTGTCTTTTTCAAACAACCAGAGGAATCTGTTGATCACATATTTAACGATGGTTGTTATTCCAGGTCTGTTGGGATGGAATTGGAAAATTTCTATCATAAATAGGGATTGTGGGATGATAACTCTCTCGACTCTTGTTTCCATAAACACTATTAGTCAAAATAAATGAAGGAGTTATCGATTGATGCAATTTTTATTTTTTTTCAGAAGGGACTCCCTTCTCAGTTCCACTAATTGATATAATTCAAGCCCCTTTCGAGCATTATAGGAATGCCAACAAAAAATCCGAGTCCCGTCACTTGAGACTTTTCTTTCCTCTAGAAACCTTCCCACGGGCTTGTTTCAATGGAGCGTCTCAATCAAAACGATCTAGATGTGGTTTTGGATTTTTTATAGATCAGTCTGTAGATCATTACTTTTAGGGTTCGAGCCTGGTTGGTTCTTGTTCCAACAATTGGGCTGATTTTTAGGTTCCGTATCATCTTCTCAAGTTCGTTGTAGAACACAATATTCAGTCTATAGGGATCATGGGCTACTCACAGTTTGTTTTCTTAAAGGGTGGTTCGCTGTTTGTTAGAGGGTTAGTCCACCTGGGGAAATGGTCACCACCTGCTATTCTAGAGAATCAAGGTGGCACGAATTACAATCATTACAATATGGGCTCAACAAGAGCAATATGTCACTTACAAGAATTGAACCTGGGTGGGGAGGGTAACAAACATTCCTCCCAACCACCTAGGCTTATCAATAGCATGAACAACACAATTAATATCTAGGACCTTGTTCTCGAGAACATATCTACAGGGAGCATAATAATTGGGTGGATTCTCTATAAAAAAAGGTTTGGATATGATTCTCGACTCTCTTAGTCTATTGAATAATTTAAGGGAGGATTCTCCATTGCATCCAATCTCAAACATACTTGGTGATATGGTTGATCTTTTATATTCTTGGTCTATTTCCAGTCCACCACTAGACTTGTTAGAAATAAATCAATAGAGATTGATTATCATACTCTATGTATCAGATGAGATCCTTGTTTATCTCTTTTTTCGAGATACTCTTGAAGAATGTATTTCTTTTTATCTTTTAAATACAAAATATGATTTTTCTCCTAGAAAACAAATATAGAACTTATTATTTTTTTTTTAAAAAAAGAAAAAGAAAAAGAAATGTTAATTTTTTAATTAATTGCTTTGATTTTGAATCTTTTAATAAGTGAGATGTTTACATTTTTTATTATTTTATCTTTTAAAAACTTAATAAATATTAAATTATTACTAAGTTAAGATAGATATATGCTCATATATTTAGAAAAATAAAACTATAACTATGATTTATCACACAGTCATCATATTCTTCAAGAAGAAATTATCTTTACAATATCCTTTGTCTTTGATTTACTTTATATAATTAAAATATGAAAAATCATTATAATAATACCTTTTCACTATTTAGAGTATATAGCACACAACCCAATATAAATTTTAAGTGTTTTTCCATTGGATTGGATTGCCCTTGTGACATTGAATGGAGTGTTTGAAGCATTCCCCAAAAAATAAATTATGAAATTTTGTTGATTCTCAAACCTACATATTCACATTTGATTAAATTTCATCCTTGATCATGAACCCACATGCATGAACCTAATTTTTCTCCTAGGTATAAACAAAAATTCATAAATATGCTTTGATTTTCATATTTCACTTGTTTTCCAAATCGCCATATTTAGTTGATATTTGCTTAATGCATGATAGATATAGATTTATCGCCACAATGTGAAGATTGTAAATTTTTTTGGACTTTTGCAGGGTCAAAATTCCATAGGATGGAAGATTTCAAATCTTCAGTCATATAGTTAGAAGATCACTTATATACAAGAAGAGGCGATGACTTCAAGGAAAATAAAGGACACTTGGCAGTGAAATACCAGTTATAGTTTGATTACAGAACCACCATTGGTAACAACAACAAGTATTTATATCCCCCACACATACATATATATACATTATATATATGTGTATGTGTGTGTGTGTGTGAAATATCAATTATAGATTGATTGGAGAATTTCCTTTAGTAAAAAGAAGTATTTAGAGGGTTGGTGTGGAATAATTGCCACGTACCCAAGCATCACATATTCATTTATCATATCCAGCCAAAATTTCCAACAATTAAAGCCAACCAAGTGTGTGTGTTGGGGGGGGGAGTTACTTGAAGGTGTGTTTGGGTGAAATAGATGATTTCCGATCTAAGATGGGTTGGAGTGAGGGTTTTGGTCTTGGAGTATGATTTAAAACTTATTTGAATGGTGAAGTGTTCATTTTCTGTAAACATTCAAAAGTATTTAGCTAGTAGCAAGAGTGGAAGTCCACCCCCTTAAATTGACCAATGAGTTATTTTAAGTGACATGAATTTATTTAACACACAATAACATAATTACACCAAGGTCTTGAGATTGTATTAGAAAAATATATACCGATAACCATAAGTTTAATAAGTTTCTTCCTACTTATTTAAAAATAATGATATTATTGTTTGATGATTAATAACTATTTAAATTGATGAATACCAAGGGAAAGAAGACATTAAAAACTATAATATAAAATATTAAAGAAAAGTATCATTTCCCATGAAAAAAGAATATTTTTTATTCAAATCGAACCAAAATTACATTCTTCATGTGCTCAAAGCACAACATAAGGAAGACACTTAGAATCGAGCCATAAGCCCGCCATATCAAAACCATAAAAATTCAATTGACGTAGTTCATTACAAGACAAAACAATCAAATATGGTTGTTTACCCAAATTTAGACTTCAGAAATCACTTAGAAGAAACTACCTATCGGAAACAAAAAGACTATTATGGAATTTGTACATATGAAGTACATTCTCTTATGGTGTCAAACCCTCCTTTGAAAACTTATCTACAATTTGATTGCGTTATCTAAAGATATAGGAAAACACGATCTCTTGAAATTGACAAGAAATCTGCTTCAGTTGAGTTGCAAGTGGGGGAAGTCTATTGTTCTTGACATGAATTTGATTTGTCATCCAATTAATAACCATTAGAGAATCACATAAACCTATAGTGAACTCATGACGTTAGATAACACAACCTTTAACATATATAAGAGATCCTTTAATGCCCCCAAATCATTTGTTACTTGGCTAATATTTGATTTAAAGAGAAAGGAGTCGATATTTGAGAAATACAGTACAAAACCCAAACCACATATCGAGTCTTGTCCTTGAAAGAAACCATAAAAGTAACCCCAGGGAAGAGATGTATCTATCTGCAGGGAACCTAAATATATGGGATATTTTGCAAAAGAAAAATCCTTATTATGGGAGGGTAAATCCATATATTGAGTCAAAGTTTGAAATGAAAGAAGGATTTTCATTTCAAATAAACAAGAATTCCTCATAGACTGGATACCCCACAATACTAGGAAAGGTAATGTCCTGAACACCTTCAACTCCTTACTCATAAAACAATAAGAAAAATAGTCTTCCATTGATTCACCCCTCCATAGATTTTGTATGCCAACCATAACTTCAACTTCAATCTATACCTACTTAGTAAAGGAACAATGAGTAAAAGGATGGGAATTCATTTCTTCATTATGCTTACAGAGAGAGAAAATACCAGGCCTCATTCTACCCTTTTGCTGCACTGGATTTTAGGATAAGACTTTGTCATTTAGAGCAAGCCACATCAGTAGTTTTGACTTCATAGGATCCCTTAACTTCCATATATTTCACCACAACTACCAAATATCACCTTCCCCAATACCAAGTAAAGCCACATAACTAAGCCTAACAATGTAGTGAACCCCAAATTAATTCAAAGACCAAATAAGCTCATTAGGTTATGTAATTAATATCGTATGAGTCTTATGATCAGCTAAAAACACCTCCCAGGATCTTGAAAAATCCTTTTCCAAAGACAAATCTGGAGCTAACAACCAACCTTGTTTCCATAGGGTTGTCTCCTCAGGCTTGTCAATGATGTTTAGAGTGACCTTGCTAATGAGTTGTAAGTGATGGATTAGAGTAACAGGGAAAAAATTTATTTCTATTACAACCCATAAAATAATTAAAACCAATTCTAACCTATGACCCACCATCTTCTGTTATGAACCTACCTAGGGCGTAATGGGGGGAAGGAGTGCTCCTTATGTGATGTTAAGAAGAATTATTGTATGTTTAGCTTAGTTCATTATGAGGAATCCCCCTTGAAGAGGCAAGTGAACAAGGTTCGATTTATAGCAGCAAAAGAATCACTTCAATAATAATACAGGGAAGTTGATTGAATATATATTGTATTGTTTCGTATGGTTGATACATTTTGTGTATGATCTTAATTTTATATTGGGTTTATAACAATTGGTATCAAAGTCACCCGAGGCCACAACATTGGAATTTTTTTTGGAATATTTTTTAAAAGTGAAAAAGGAGGTCCGCAACACTCAGATGCATTTATGAGTTTTTTTTTCTAGCAGAATATCCCAAAAAATTTGCATATCTTAATTCCTCTAAAAAATTTAGGTGATTTAAAAAAAATCACTCAAATCCGAGTCTGGGAGAGGGAGATATCGTAGTTTGAGATCTGCACAATTTCCAAGGTTTCATGAGAAGACCGTGAAAACCTTGCATAGGTCATGTATTTTTATAGACTTATTAGATTTACACAAGACCAACACCATTAGAAATATCATTTTTAGAGATTTCCTTTGATATATTATATTCCATAGTTCTAGCTACACTTTCCTATTTTAAATACCTAGCAATAATTTCGTCCTCCATTGAAACATGGCAAAGTGGGTGGGTGGGGGGGGTGGATGCTACCATGGTACAAGCAAAAGATGGTACCAAATTTTTTTTTAGGACATGCAAGAAAGTGTGGAATTTGCATAAAATAAGGGTCTTACATTAAATGAAGTTTGGATGGATACTAATGAATGGGTGAAAGCTACACTAGCTAACTTGACCATGGTGACAAAATTTTTCTAGGATATGTGGGAACAAGTGAAAGCTAAACTACATGAAACTCGAGAGTATTTTTTATTATCATACCATCATGGATGAGTATACCCAAGAACACTTTGCATGGGGTTATTTGGAGGTTTATTGTGAAGAATGGTATATGGATAGTTGTAATCTCTGGGATGACAACTATTCCATATTCTATTTGCGAAATCCTCTCCTTCATGTGAAGAACAACAACAATTCACTTATTATACAACTAAAGACTTTATCATATCTCCATCGTTTTCTACTCCTGGGAGGATTCATTTTATTCGATGAGTTATTCATATCCATTTCACCTTACTAGGTATACGTGGCACCACACTCAATAGTTTGTGGGTATTCAATGTCAAGGATGGGGTGCCAGTAACAACATATAGACATTATCCCTAAGGTTTTGGTTGAGTCCCTTCACCTACTTCAATGTGACCATTAACACTCGTACATGGGACCCAAGACTACGTGAGAGTGGATTGGATGACATCAATATGTTGGTTCACACTAGTCCATGGGACCCTAGTTCCTACTTCAACATGGTAGTCAACATTCACCCATGGGACCTTGGACAAGGTGTCGAGGATGAATACTTCCTAAGGGAGGTGGAGTGTTATGACCCTACCTAGGGGGTAATGGGCGGGTGAGGGAAAAGGGCCCATTAGAGTAGAATTGGAGGTCATATATAAAGTGGACCAGTTCTACTATATTATTATTATTAAATAAGTCCCACTAACTTAGTAAATAAATGTAATGGGACCTCATTAAAGAAGGTACACTCTGTAAATATTGTATAGTGATTCTATAAATAAGGAATGAGTCCTCCATATGTGATGTGAATAGTAATTATTGTATCTTGAGCTTAGCTCATTAGGATGAATCCCCCTTGAAAAGGAAAGTGAATAGGGTTTGATTCATCCCACCAAAAGAATCACATTTCCATAATAATACAAATTTGAGCTTACTGAATGTTTCATGTATTGACTCATCTGGCTGATATTTTTGTGTGTGATCTTAATTTTATATTGGGTTTATAACACCTTCCAAGCTAAGTGAGAACCAATGATAGGAAAAGCAAGTGCCATTTCCTTCCATTGATTAGAAACAAAGTGAATACTCTCTCTCTCTTTTAGAAACCAATCCAACAAATATTCTAGAGCAATGCACTTCAATATGAGAATCCTCTTCCAAAGACCATCCTTTGTAACAACATTCCATAACAACTTGGTTGCTAAAGGTTGACCAAATACGTGAATATTTTTTAGTTTCGGCCATCATCCCAATGCTTTTAGTATAACCAACCTCTACCATTTAACACAATGAGACCTTTCATATTCATTGTTTCCTTTCCAAAGGAATTTGAAACAATTCATTCTTGATCCTATCTAGAATTCCTTTATGGATATGGGCTAGTGTGTGCCAATATAATGGTATAACCTCACGTACATATTTTACTAGGATTAGATGGCCACCCCTAATAACCATTTGTGACATTAGTGATAAATTATTTTCTTGATATTGGAAACCAACCACAACCAATCAATTGTCCCATAGTAGTTAGTATTAAGATTGAAACCCAAATACTTGATAAGCTTGTTCAAATATAGGTGTTGAAAAGGGAAACATCTCTCTATATCAAAAAGTTGTGCCTCAGAGGAACCATAAGTATATAAGGAAAATTGCACAATGTTGACTTCCATTCCTATGGCCTTATTGTAGAGTTAAAGAATACCCTTAAAAGTTGAACCTTCCCAAGCAGTATCAAAATAAAATAGATGAATAACATAAACAAATAAGAAATGGGAAAGAGCCTCCCGTTAAGCACCAAATTCCCTAAAATAGCATAAAATAAGAAGAGATAGTATTCCAACGCCTTAAGAATGCAATAAAAAGATGAATAACCAAACTTTTCAAGGGGGCAACCTCCTTTACAATGTATTTCAGATACAAAACAAGATGATATGAGATTATTCCAAACTAGATCTCCTTGGAACATACATACATACATACATACATACATACATACATACATACATACACACACACACATATATATATATATATATATATATATATATATATATATATATATATATATATATATATATATATATATATATATATATATATATATATATATATATAATAAGAGAGAGATAAAGGGTACAATTGCAATTCTAGATCATACATAATTAGGGTCCTAGAGAACCAATAAGATAATAGAAATGTAATGTCACAATATATAGGGCTTAACATGATCCCCCCCTTCAAACAAGTGTTGTCCTCAATACTTGATTAAACTTGGATTTTTTTGCATGAAGAACTCATCTTCCCATGTTGCCTCTTCTATTAGCAAGTTCTTCCACTTAATAAGGTACTTAGTAAGTAATTGCTCGATTTTGTGGTTTCTTGATCATTCTCTCAATGATTGTTTAAGGTTCTAGTATTAATTTCCCTTCTCCATCAATCTCTAGTAAAATAGTATGCATTGGAATCTTGTCACCAATTACCTTTTTTAGGCAAGAAACATGGAAGACTGGATGTACAAATGAAGTTGGTGGTAACTCCAATTTATAATCCATACTTCCAATCCTTTGTAAAACCTTATAGGGACCATAGTACTTCGGCGCTAATTTGTTGTCCTTATTTTGTTTCTTGAGGGACATATGTTTGTATGGTTGTATCCTAAAAAATACCCAATCTCCCACTTCAAATTCCCTTTTGCTGCGATGTTGATCTGCTTGTTGTTTCATCCTATTTTTTGTTATAACCAAGTTATTCTTCAATAATTGGAGAAATTCTTGTTGGTGCTCTATGTGATCCTCCAGTGTTTGAACCTTATCTTTTTCTTTCAAGGATGATGTGATGGAAGCAGGAATATAGCCATAAAGTGCCCTTAATGATGACATTTTTTATGAAGTATTAAAAGATGTGTTTTACCACCATCATGCTAAGGGAAACCACTTGACCCATTGTGTTTGTTTATTAGATGAAAATAAACGAATATACCCTTCTAATAATTTATTCACAATCTCATTTTTCCCATCATATTGAGGATGGTAATAGGAGCTGTGAGCCAAGTAAGTTCCCAAACAATAAAATAATTCCTTCCAAACATTACTAGTGAAAATTGAATCTCTATTACTTACAATAATCTTGGGGGTTCCATGTAGCTTCTGAACTGTTTCCATGAATATTGTAGCACTTCCTTTGCTTTAAAAGGATGAGAATGAGAGCATAAATAGGCATACTTTGTGAGTTGATCCACCACTGCCATGATTGAAGTCTTTCATATTGAATTTGGTAGACCTGTGATAAAATCCATTGAGACCTTTTACCAATGTTGACTTGGTATGGATAATGGTTGTAAAAGACATGGTGTCTTGATTATATTTGCTTTGTTTTGTTGACAAACCAAACATTCTACCACAAAATTTTGGTCATGATCTTGTACAGTGGAATACCTTTAGGTATATATCCCAATACCTTGGAATGATTGTCAATAACTTGTTGGAGATCCACTGGAATAGAGGGTATATATGCTTGAACATCTAGTGAGCACAATTGTACAATTACTCCATGGTGTCCCTTTTTCAACAATTTCGTCATCATATTAGAACTTATCACTTTAGAGGGTCTTTGTGGAATACAACTGAGTTCAATTTCCTTTCCTTCTGAAGAGAATCTCATGAAAAACTCCTAAAAAATTAAGATCCACCATTCCAATGAGTGTAGCCATTGGAACCCTAGTACAACATCAACAGAACCCATTTGGATTGCAATCATTGGGATATCCAATGAATACTCACCCATAGTAATATTAATACTATGGAACTTCCTTCAACAATTTATGGTATCTCCATATGCAATCATTTCTTGATATTCTGGTGCATGATATACAAAGCAATTGAGAAATTTGGCTAATCTGCAATCAATGAAGTTATGGGTACTACCAGAATCAATCAACACTATTACCTTACTCTTTTTTATATATCCTTCTATCTTGAGAGTTTGAGGAGTGCTAATTCCGACCAATGCATGACAAGATATGGTTGGATTAGTATCTTCTATATCTACCTCTTGAGATTTTCCCATATTTGGATCATCTTCCACTTCACAGTATATGTAGAATAATTTCATCTCACTACACTTATGCCCCTTAGTATACTTGTTGTCACAATTTTTTTTTTACTAGGGGAATTGACAACTGGAGTTGGGATGGTACTCGCGAGACACGGAGTCTAGGGATCCAATATCACTACCATTATACCCCTAGGTGCATCCATAGGGCCCGAACCATGGCGTATGGGTAAATTTGGGGGAATTTGAACACGTGACCTTCCATTTACAACAGATTACAACTTCTCATCTTTACCACTTGAGATGCCCCCAACGGGCTACTTATTGTCACAATTTAAACATAATCCCTTTGCTCTTATTTCCTCCACTTGTTTAGGTGTCAACCTGGTAGGATTAGGTTGAGCAGAGTTGGGAGGGGAAACATTTCCCTTTCTATAGGTGTTAGTGCAGCTCTTCTAGTAGTCATATTTTTACTTTCATGCCCTTCTTCTAGTGCCATATTTTTACTTTCAATTTTCCTTGCGAAACTACGAGCATTCTTCAATGATTTAGGTTCAAAGATACCTACCTTGTGTTGAATATTCTCCTTTAAAGTTCCAAGAAAGATATCCAACAATTTATTTTCTGGAATGTTCTTCACTCTAAGACTTAACTTCTGAAATGCTTGATGTGATTCGTAACTGGAACTTTTTGCTTGAGATTTATCAATTGGACAAAGAATGTGTTGTTATTAATATCCCCATAATGTGCATTCAATTCATCCATAAATATAGACCAAGAGACAATAGAGTCCCTTTTACAGTCACAAATCCATTGCTACCATACAAATTAATCAGGCTATAAATACAAGGATGCAGTAGTTACCTTTTGTAAGGTTGGATCTTTGTGTAGATCAAAGAATTGATCCATCTGGAATATCTTTGTTAATGGATAATTTCCTTCAAATTTTATCATATCAATATTGGGAATCCATTGGTTCCTTTTCCCAAGGTTGAACTCATGATGACGTGGATTATGGAGTGATGAACGATCAAGTATCAGAGAATCGAACCTCTTATTTGCCAATTGTTTTTCAACTTTCTCAATCTATGATTGGAACAAGTCCTTCTTTTCCTCCTTATCCTTTTCTTAAGGAGATGAATTAGGGAGAAATCTATGTCTTATCTCATTTAGCACTGCCTAAACCTCTTAAAGATCCATGTTTACAAGATCCTCTTTACTAGCCATCTCACTGGTCATCTTTTCTAGATCCTCTTTACTAGCCATATTTTCCATATTATTTTTTATATCCTCTTTGAGTTTTAGTATTTAAACATTATTTACCATAATTTTAATGTTGATGTTTCCTAACTAGTTGGAGAACTTAGACAACCCATAGTTCACTTGATCCTGCTCCTCTTGTGTCATAGTTGAGCCTTCAGGAGGGTTAAGGGGGGTAGAAACTCCATCTCTTTCCATTTTATTTCACTAATATTTAATTGAGTTCCTCTTTATTTCCTCTTTATCCAAAATTTTGAATCACCCAAATTCAACCTTCCAATCAAAATTTAGGCAAAATTTAAAATAACATACCTATTAAAACCCTGATTTGGAGATTGTCTTGTTGTCGACCTTCCAATTGAGGTAACTATGCAATTTAGGTCCCTCTACGTCTGAAATTTGATATTTGTTCTATGCAATGCCACATGTCTAACATAATTCTCACATGCCAAGAAAAAGTTATGGTATTCTTACCAAAACTTATTATTTTTGTCCTTTTCAAGAGAGCAAAATTGTACGATTTTCCACATGTACAATTTTTCAGATATGATTATGAAAATTTGACCACGAATACCTGGATCCGTCTACTTTTAGATGCATCAAATATTACTCAATTTGGATCTTTCAAGCATTAGATATAATATTTTTTGTGGAACATCTGTTTGAGACTAGTAAAAAACCATAACTTCCATAGGGTATAACTCCACACCTGTAATGAATCAAGACCTGAAAATAGTACCACTGCTATTCAATATCTCCTCCATGCCCCCTATGATTTTTGTTGTTTGAAATGTCCCCTCTTATTTTCGTTGTATTTCCAATATATATATATATATATATATATATATATATATGATAAGAGTACAATATATATAAGAGAATATGGAAGGGTTGTAACCTTTCAAGTGATTGTATATGACCATTTACCTAATTAACTCGTTTTGATTTATTATAAGTAATCCCCTCTTAAAAATTCTTCGTCTACGAAGCATGGATAATTTAAGGATAATAATTTAGGTGAAACATATTGCAAGGTAATAAATCAAACATTTGGTTTCCTTCATATGGTAATGGAACTGACTTGTAAGGACATTGACCTTTCACTTTGTGGTTTATTCACTTTAATCGAGTCAAAGGATGTCTCTTTGTTGGTTAACGTATTGGGCATATGTTTGCATTTTAATTTCTGAATCTTTGTAATCAATATTTAACTGTGTTTTCTCAAATGAATGATCTCCTTATCCTTACATGACAATATTCTCTCAAACTGACTCTTGGAAATCTCTTTTTCATGAGATTCTTAATCATAATGGTTTACAACCTCTTGATGAATTGGCACTTGAAACCTATGGAACACAATATATTTCTTTTTGTTTCGGCCAAGGTTGCTTCCATTAAATGAATGGTTTCCTTCAATAGATAATCTTTTTTTCCACCTATCAAATGTGGAAACAACATGCTCTAAGCCACTTCCTTGACTTTTTAATTTACCTTCTTCTTGAAGTTTCTTTGTGATACTCTTGATTTTTTCTAGCAAATTTTTCTTATAAATATAAGTATCTAATATTTTAGGAGCCGAGAATTTATGATGATAAGCTTCATCAATAGTTTTTAACATTTTACAAATATCTACTAGAGTAGCTAATTGGTGTACATGTTTTGTGTTCATTGTGTGAATCAGTACAATATATCCCAAGGATATATCTAGAACATTTGGATCATCATTTTTAGAAACTACCTCCATGGACGAGACTATTTGTGCAAAAGGGCGAATGATTCCATGCAACTTGTACTTCCTTTCATTTTCAAAAAATATTCTAGATTGTTTTTACAAATTTAGCCCCATTGTACCAAACATGGTCAACCATTGGGATCCTAATACCACATCTACACCTCCAATTTCCATGGAATACGTAAGATATTTTAATTTGTAGTCATCGAGAGCTAATTCTACCTTATGGAATTTCCCATCACATGGAGTAGTTTTATTCCCTTGAAAGGTATAAGTAGGTAGATAAACATGCTTAATTGTTTTGTAATCCTTTTATTTATGAAATTATGTGAACTATCGTTATCTATAAGCATAGTCACCTTAGTATTCTTGATGTAGCCAAGTATTTTAAGAGTTTAAGGTTGAGACATAAAGTTTTGGAGCATCATCAAGATTTTGAGTGTTGGATTCAATGGAGTCTGTTTTTGTATTAGAAACGAGATCCCCAACTGCATTATCATTATATTTGTTATTATTATTATTTTTCTCACATAGGTAGAGATTGGTGTCCTTACATCTATGACTTCAAGGCCAATTAGGAGCATTACATTTAAAACATGGATTCTTATCCTTCTTTGCATCTGATGATGAGCTCCTTTGGTGAAGAGGAATATACTTTGAGCTTGATTTTTCCAATTGAAGATAAGGAGTTTGTTTACGAAACATCTATCTTGCTTTAATGAGTTTGGGATTTTGACACACTAATTCAACATCTTTGGGTTCCAATACTTTAACTTCATTCTATATGCTTGGTTTCCACCCGGTTACGACAACATGTAGAAGATGTTTTCTTAGATATGTTATCGATGAAGGTGGCTAATACATGAAGCTCACTAAATAATTCATCCATTGCCCCTATTTGTTGTAAGCCTGTGAGTTTGGTGAAGAGTTTGTCTTCTTTTATATCTTGGAATTGTTTGATTTTTTTTTCTTAAATTTATCCCAATCTCTCACTAATCCTCCTCGACGTTTGGAGTCCCACCACATGAACCAGTCACATACTATCTTCTAAAGGTACATTTATTCAATGTTAATTTGTCATCGTCATCATCTATACTGTGCACAATGAGATAATTCTCAATTTTATTAATCCATCTTATGCCTTCTCGATTTTCTTCTACATCAAAATTCGGTATATCTATTTTTATTTTGTGTATAACATTGTTGAACGAACTTGTTTTTGATGAATAATGAGGCTGCGATAATGAGTGAGGATTGCTCGTACCATTATTAGAATTTTTGGAGGCCTTGAAATTTGCTTTAAATGATAGGGATTCATCCAGTCTTTTGGTGACTCCTTGGACGTCCTGATGATATCCTTGTATTTCTTGGGCCATATCTTGATGATATGCTTGTATTACAGTGAGAATTTTGGAATCGTTTTCACTCTCACTCTCATTCTTTTTTGTTGAATCCTCGGGAGCACCGATACTTTCTCTCATGATTTATTGAATTCATTTTTAGAAGGGTTTAGAGGCTACAAAAGAAATAACCATTAAAAAAATAATAATAACAATAACAATAATTATAATAATAATAATAATAATAATTATTATTATTATTATAAAAATAATAATAATAATTATTATAAAAATAATAATTTATTATTATATATGTTTATATTTTTAATAGTACTAAAAATATAATAATAATTATATAATTTTTTTTTGAAATGGTAAAATGTGAGATATTAATGTATGTGATGGACTGATGGAGCAAATGAAGAGATGAATAGCATGAGAGATAAATAGATGGATGGAGCGATTGGGTGAGAGAGATGGTGTGAGAGATGAGAGAGTAAAGATGGTGATGTAGGTTGTGTGGATAAAATGAGATAAACAATGGAGGAAATGAAGAGCAAACGCTGAAGAGGTAGTATTGGAGAGAAGCAATAGAGTGCATGAGGGTGAGTATGTGAATAGGGGAACATGGAATGTGAGGGTGTTGTTTGGATAGATGGGGAGAAACATAGTTAATAAATGGATGGGAGGGGTAAGGAGTGGAGTGGGGTGTGGGAAGTGTGGCCGAGTTGGTAGGAGTGGAGGCAATGACATGGAGTGGAAAGAAAGAATTGCAGTCAAGAATTGGGGTGATGAGGAGAGGAAGTTGAGTGGTGGAAGCACGACTTGGGAGGAAGTGAGAGGAGAAGGTGGGGATAACAAGTGATGCGTGGGAGGAAGTGCGTGGAGAGGTTGGGGATATTAGGTGATGCATGGGGGGAACTGCGTGAAGAGGCTATACATAATAAGTGATGCATGGAGAAGGGAGTAGGGATAATGTTTTTTAGTGAAGGGAAGAAGTAAGTGGAGAGGGTGGGAAAAAAACATGGGGTACACAGTTCAGTGCGTCAGTGATAATAACTTGGGATGATGAAGTGGGTGAGGACATGAAACAAGATAAAACAAGTGGGAAGGTGGAAAATCATAGGAGGATGAAGTAAAGTGCAGGCACAACGAAGGAGGATCAGTGTATGGACGCGGATGAGTGCAAGCTTGAAGGTGGAGTCCGGACTGCATGAGTGAATTGAGAATGGAGCACAAGCCTAAGGATGGAGGAGGGAATAATGCACATGGAGTCCTTGACAGCTTGTATTCACACTCTCAAACTGGATTTGATACCACTTGAAAGAGATATTTCCAAAAAATATATATTAATAATGTTTATTATAGTTCAATAAACTTTACGCCCCTGGCGATGTAGACCGATTGGAAACCACAAGTTTTAAAGACTACGGAGTTCATAGGTTCAAACCTTGACTTACCCATGTCCCATGGTGAGGGCTCTGTGGGTTCACCGGAAGGTTATAGTGGTAGTGGATGATATTTGGACCCATGTCATGTGAGAACGGTACTGTCCCAACTCCACTATAATCATGCAAAATTTTATCCCATGGGGTGTAGAATAGGCGGTGAATGGGTGTACTATTAAGGCATTCCTTGCATAAGTTCACCGATTCAAAACTCCATGGGTACTATCCTTACAAAAAAAATCAATAATATTTACATTAAGAAGAGTACAATATATATAAGAGAACATGGAAGGGTTGCAAGCCTTAGAATGAATGGATATTTCCATTACACCTATTAACTAATTAATTGATTTTGATTTATTATGACCACCCATCAAGCCTCGAACTCCTCTCCTTATTAAATGAATTAAGTATTGAGAGTAATTCATCCCTAGATATAGGACTAAACAATATGTCATTAGTCTCCTCATCAACCATCATGGGAAAAAAGGATACCAACTTAAGGATCTCAACAATGTTTCCCCTATTTGTTTCCTTGAAGACATCCTCAAAATATTAGAATCCTTTGTGCAACCAAATCATGAAAACCACTAATGGTTAGTTATCTTCTAAATAGTATTAGTATTCTTTATGTGGCTAGGAAATCTATGAAATAACTTAGCATTCTAGGATCCCAATTCAATCCAAGTATATTTGCTCTTATTCCTCCAATCCATTTCCTTATCTAACAACAAATTGGTTTTCTTATCTTCTAATTGCTTCAGTCTAGCTAAGTACTACTCCCCAAATATACCACCCACTGATAGTTCCATAATATCCCCCAATTCCTTCTCAACCTTAAATATCTGAGAGTCCTTGTTTCGAAATTTATCCATTTCCCACGCTACAATCTATATCCTTGACATGTTTTAAGGCCAAAGTAATCTGTTCACTAACAAAAACCTCAAAATAGGGTCATAAGTTTTCCACTTATCCTTTACCAGGCTCTGAAATTCTTCCTGATCCAAAACCCAACGAGGTTTAAACTTGAATGGGGTTCCCAACTTGTAAGCATCGTGGTCAAATTACAGAATAATAGGAAAGTGATCCAAGCACTTGTTTGAATAGATCCAAGACCTATACCTTTCAATATTTTACAAGAGAACATTATGAACCAAAAATCTATCTGTTTGGAAACCCCCTCTAATACAACCTTATTATTGCACCAAGTGGGCCTAATATCAATAGGCTCGATATCCACCAGGCTATCCTAATAAAAATGGTTAAGAAAGAACTCTACATAATTGTGAATCAAGAGAGAAATAGTTAATTATAGACACATTTAGGTTCCACCCAGTAATTAGGCCACTAGATAACCGATCTGAGTTAATTTCTATAAAATCCCAACCGCTCAATAACTTTTTAGTTCCATAACCTACTAATCTCCCTTACCCATAGATTCTTGAATCATGACAATTTTTGGTTTGTCAATATTGATCCACCTTTTTAGGGCCAATTTATTAGCTTGGGCCCAGATCCCTTTAACATTAAGTGAAAAAATATTCATGAGAGGATATGAAAAGGGACATGGCCTACTCTAAGGGCTCTAGTAATCAATATTTGTCTACCTTGGTTAATCTCTTTCACTGCTTTCTCGTAAGCCAGTTTAAGAGAGGACTTTCTAACCATAATCAAATACCCCAATTCATTGTGAAAATCAATTCCCAATCCTCCTGAGAGAGAAAATACATTAGAACTAGTCCCTTTCTTTGAATGAAGGTGATAACACCCTCCTCCTCTATTTAGGGACACAAAGGAAATAGGTTCAAAAACTTTAGCAAACCCGGACTCGAAAAAGGTGGTGAAGGGAACTAGATCACTATCCCTATTTATTGGGATCCTTTGTATGTCCATAAGACTTGGGTTAAATGAAAATCCATTAGTATTTGAAGCTTTTCCTTAGGGTTCTTCTTATAAATAGAAGAATTCAACATGATGCATCCCATTCTCCATTCTATTGGACGAGACTATTTGTGCAAAAGGGCGAATGATTCCATGCAACTTGTACTTCCTTTCATTTTCAAAAAATATTCTAGATTGTTTTTACAAATTAGCCCCATTGTACCAAACATGGTCAACCATTGGGATCCTAATACCACATCTACACCTCCAATTTCCATGGAATACGTAAGATATTTTAATTTGTAGTCATCGAGAGCTAATTCTACCTTATGGAATTTCCCATCACATGGAGTAGTTTTATTCCCTTGAAAGGTATAAGTAGGTAGATAAACATGCTTAATTGTTTTGTAATCCTTTTATTTATGAAATTATGTGAACTATCGTTATCTATAAGCATAGTCACCTTAGTATTCTTGATGTAGCCAAGTATTTTAAGAGTTTAAGGTTGAGACATAAAGTTTTGGAGCATCATCAAGATTTTGAGTGTTGGATTCAATGGAGTCTGTTTTTGTATTAGAAACGAGATCCCCAACTGCATTATCATTATATTTGTTATTATTATTATTTTTCTCACATAGGTAGAGATTGGTGTCCTTACATCTATGACTTCAAGGCCAATTAGGAGCATTACATTTAAAACATGGATTCTTATCCTTCTTTGCATCTGATGATGAGCTCCTTTGGTGAAGAGGAATATACTTTGAGCTTGATTTTTCCAATTGAAGATAAGGAGTTTGTTTACGAAACATCTATCTTGCTTTAATGAGTTTGGGATTTTGACACACTAATTCAACATCTTTGGGTTCCAATACTTTAACTTCATTCTATATGCTTGGTTTCCACCCGGTTACGACAACATGTAGAAGATGTTTTCTTAGATATGTTATCGATGAAGGTGGCTAATACATGAAGCTCACTAAATAATTCATCCATTGCCCCTATTTGTTGTAAGCCTGTGAGTTTGGTGAAGAGTTTGTCTTCTTTTATATCTTGGAATTGTTTGATTTTTTTTTCTTAAATTTATCCCAATCTCTCACTAATCCTCCTCGACGTTTGGAGTCCCACCACATGAACCAGTCACATACTATCTTCTAAAGGTACATTTATTCAATGTTAATTTGTCATCGTCATCATCTATACTGTGCACAATGAGATAATTCTCAATTTTATTAATCCATCTTATGCCTTCTCGATTTTCTTCTACATCAAAATTCGGTATATCTATTTTTATTTTGTGTATAACATTGTTGAACGAACTTGTTTTTGATGAATAATGAGGCTGCGATAATGAGTGAGGATTGCTCGTACCATTATTAGAATTTTTGGAGGCCTTGAAATTTGCTTTAAATGATAGGGATTCATCCAGTCTTTTGGTGACTCCTTGGACGTCCTGATGATATCCTTGTATTTCTTGGGCCATATCTTGATGATATGCTTGTATTACAGTGAGAATTTTGGAATCGTTTTCACTCTCACTCTCATTCTTTTTTGTTGAATCCTCGGGAGCACCGATACTTTCTCTCATGATTTATTGAATTCATTTTTAGAAGGGTTTAGAGGCTACAAAAGAAATAACCATTAAAAAAATAATAATAACAATAACAATAATTATAATAATAATAATAATAATAATAATTATTATTATTATAAAAATAATAATAATAATTATTATAAAAATAATAATTTATTATTATATATGTTTATATTTTTAATAGTACTAAAAATATAATAATAATTATATAATTTTTTTTTGAAATGGTAAAATGTGAGATATTAATGTATGTGATGGACTGATGGAGCAAATGAAGAGATGAATAGCATGAGAGATAAATAGATGGATGGAGCGATTGGGTGAGAGAGATGGTGTGAGAGATGAGAGAGTAAAGATGGTGATGTAGGTTGTGTGGATAAAATGAGATAAACAATGGAGGAAATGAAGAGCAAACGCTGAAGAGGTAGTATTGGAGAGAAGCAATAGAGTGCATGAGGGTGAGTATGTGAATAGGGGAACATGGAATGTGAGGGTGTTGTTTGGATAGATGGGGAGAAACATAGTTAATAAATGGATGGGAGGGGTAAGGAGTGGAGTGGGGTGTGGGAAGTGTGGCCGAGTTGGTAGGAGTGGAGGCAATGACATGGAGTGGAAAGAAAGAATTGCAGTCAAGAATTGGGGTGATGAGGAGAGGAAGTTGAGTGGTGGAAGCACGACTTGGGAGGAAGTGAGAGGAGAAGGTGGGGATAACAAGTGATGCGTGGGAGGAAGTGCGTGGAGAGGTTGGGGATATTAGGTGATGCATGGGGGGAACTGCGTGAAGAGGCTATACATAATAAGTGATGCATGGAGAAGGGAGTAGGGATAATGTTTATTAGTGAAGGGAAGAAGTAAGTGGAGAGGGTGGGAAAAAAACATGGGGTACACAGTTCAGTGCGTCAGTGATAATAACTTGGGATGATGAAGTGGGTGAGGACATGAAACAAGATAAAACAAGTGGGAAGGTGGAAAATCATAGGAGGATGAAGTAAAGTGCAGGCACAACGAAGGAGGATCAGTGTATGGACGCGGATGAGTGCAAGCTTGAAGGTGGAGTCCGGACTGCATGAGTGAATTGAGAATGGAGCACAAGCCTAAGGATGGAGGAGGGAATAATGCACATGGAGTCCTTGACAGCTTGTATTCACACTCTCAAACTGGATTTGATACCACTTGAAAGAGATATTTCCAAAAAATATATATTAATAATGTTTATTATAGTTCAATAAACTTTACGCCCCTGGCGGTGTAGACCGATTGGAAACCACAAGTTTTAAAGACTACGGAGTTCATAGGTTCAAACCTTGACTTACCCATGTCCCATGGTGAGGGCTCTGTGGGTTCACCGGAAGGTTATAGTGGTAGTGGATGATATTTGGACCCATGTCATGTGAGAACGGTACTGTCCCAACTCCACTATAATCATGCAAAATTTTATCCCATGGGGTGTAGAATAGGCGGTGAATGGGTGTACTATTAAGGCATTCCTTGCATAAGTTCACCGATTCAAAACTCCATGGGTACTATCCTTACAAAAAAAATCAATAATATTTACATTAAGAAGAGTACAATATATATAAGAGAACATGGAAGGGTTGCAAGCCTTAGAATGAATGGATATTTCCATTACACCTATTAACTAATTAATTGATTTTGATTTATTATGACCACCCATCAAGCCTCGAACTCCTCTCCTTATTAAATGAATTAAGTATTGAGAGTAATTCATCCCTAGATATAGGACTAAACAATATGTCATTAGTCTCCTCATCAACCATCATGGGAAAAAAGGATACCAACTTAAGGATCTCAACAATGTTTCCCCTATTTGTTTCCTTGAAGACATCCTCAAAATATTAGAATCCTTTGTGCAACCAAATCATGAAAACCACTAATGGTTAGTTATCTTCTAAATAGTATTAGTATTCTTTATGTGGCTAGGAAATCTATGAAATAACTTAGCATTCTAGGATCCCAATTCAATCCAAGTATATTTGCTCTTATTCCTCCAATCCATTTCCTTATCTAACAACAAATTGGTTTTCTTATCTTCTAATTGCTTCAGTCTAGCTAAGTACTACTCCCCAAATATACCACCCACTGATAGTTCCATAATATCCCCCAATTCCTTCTCAACCTTAAATATCTGAGAGTCCTTGTTTCGAAATTTATCCATTTCCCACGCTACAATCTATATCCTTGACATGTTTTAAGGCCAAAGTAATCTGTTCACTAACAAAAACCTCAAAATAGGGTCATAAGTTTTCCACTTATCCTTTACCAGGCTCTGAAATTCTTCCTGATCCAAAACCCAACGAGGTTTAAACTTGAATGGGGTTCCCAACTTGTAAGCATCGTGGTCAAATTACAGAATAATAGGAAAGTGATCCAAGCACTTGTTTGAATAGATCCAAGACCTATACCTTTCAATATTTTACAAGAGAACATTATGAACCAAAAATCTATCTGTTTGGAAACCCCCTCTAATACAACCTTATTATTGCACCAAGTGGGCCTAATATCAATAGGCTCGATATCCACCAGGCTATCCTAATAAAAATGGTTAAGAAAGAACTCTACATAATTGTGAATCAAGAGAGAAATAGTTAATTATAGACACATTTAGGTTCCACCCAGTAATTAGGCCACTAGATAACCGATCTGAGTTAATTTCTATAAAATCCCAACCGCTCAATAACTTTTTAGTTCCATAACCTACTAATCTCCCTTACCCATAGATTCTTGAATCATGACAATTTTTGGTTTGTCAATATTGATCCACCTTTTTAGGGCCAATTTATTAGCTTGGGCCCAGATCCCTTTAACATTAAGTGAAAAAATATTCATGAGAGGATATGAAAAGGGACATGGCCTACTCTAAGGGCTCTAGTAATCAATATTTGTCTACCTTGGTTAATCTCTTTCACTGCTTTCTCGTAAGCCAGTTTAAGAGAGGACTTTCTAACCATAATCAAATACCCCAATTCATTGTGAAAATCAATTCCCAATCCTCCTGAGAGAGAAAATACATTAGAACTAGTCCCTTTCTTTGAATGAAGGTGATAACACCCTCCTCCTCTATTTAGGGACACAAAGGAAATAGGTTCAAAAACTTTAGCAAACCCGGACTCGAAAAAGGTGAAGGGAACTAGATCACTATCCCTATTTATTGGGATCCTTTGTATGTCCATAAGACTTGGGTTAAATGAAAATCCATTAGTATTTGAAGCTTTTCCCTTAGGGTTCTTCTTATAAATAGAAGAATTCAACATGGATGCATCCCATTCTCCATTCTATTGGACGAGACTATTTGTGCAAAAGGGCGAATGATTCCATGCAACTTGTACTTCCTTTCATTTTCAAAAAATATTCTAGATTGTTTTTACAAATTTAGCCCCATTGTACCAAACATGGTCAACCATTGGGATCCTAATACCACATCTACACCTCCAATTTCCATGGAATACGTAAGATATTTTAATTTGTAGTCATCGAGAGCTAATTCTACCTTATGGAATTTCCCATCACATGGAGTAGTTTTATTCCCTTGAAAGGTATAAGTAGGTAGATAAACATGCTTAATTGTTTTGTAATCCTTTTATTTATGAAATTATGTGAACTATCGTTATCTATAAGCATAGTCACCTTAGTATTCTTGATGTAGCCAAGTATTTTAAGAGTTTAAGGTTGAGACATAAAGTTTTGGAGCATCATCAAGATTTTGAGTGTTGGATTCAATGGAGTCTGTTTTTGTATTAGAAACGAGATCCCCAACTGCATTATCATTATATTTGTTATTATTATTATTTTTCTCACATAGGTAGAGATTGGTGTCCTTACATCTATGACTTCAAGGCCAATTAGGAGCATTACATTTAAAACATGGATTCTTATCCTTCTTTGCATCTGATGATGAGCTCCTTTGGTGAAGAGGAATATACTTTGAGCTTGATTTTTCCAATTGAAGATAAGGAGTTTGTTTACGAAACATCTATCTTGCTTTAATGAGTTTGGGATTTTGACACACTAATTCAACATCTTTGGGTTCCAATACTTTAACTTCATTCTATATGCTTGGTTTCCACCCGGTTACGACAACATGTAGAAGATGTTTTCTTAGATATGTTATCGATGAAGGTGGCTAATACATGAAGCTCACTAAATAATTCATCCATTGCCCCTATTTGTTGTAAGCCTGTGAGTTTGGTGAAGAGTTTGTCTTCTTTTATATCTTGGAATTGTTTGATTTTTTTTTCTTAAATTTATCCCAATCTCTCACTAATCCTCCTCGACGTTTGGAGTCCCACCACATGAACCAGTCACATACTATCTTCTAAAGGTACATTTATTCAATGTTAATTTGTCATCGTCATCATCTATACTGTGCACAATGAGATAATTCTCAATTTTATTAATCCATCTTATGCCTTCTCGATTTTCTTCTACATCAAAATTCGGTATATCTATTTTTATTTTGTGTATAACATTGTTGAACGAACTTGTTTTTGATGAATAATGAGGCTGCGATAATGAGTGAGGATTGCTCGTACCATTATTAGAATTTTTGGAGGCCTTGAAATTTGCTTTAAATGATAGGGATTCATCCAGTCTTTTGGTGACTCCTTGGACGTCCTGATGATATCCTTGTATTTCTTGGGCCATATCTTGATGATATGCTTGTATTACAGTGAGAATTTTGGAATCGTTTTCACTCTCACTCTCATTCTTTTTTGTTGAATCCTCGGGAGCACCGATACTTTCTCTCATGATTTATTGAATTCATTTTTAGAAGGGTTTAGAGGCTACAAAAGAAATAACCATTAAAAAAATAATAATAACAATAACAATAATTATAATAATAATAATAATAATAATTATTATTATTATTATAAAAATAATAATAATAATTATTATAAAAATAATAATTTATTATTATATATGTTTATATTTTTAATAGTACTAAAAATATAATAATAATTATATAATTTTTTTTTGAAATGGTAAAATGTGAGATATTAATGTATGTGATGGACTGATGGAGCAAATGAAGAGATGAATAGCATGAGAGATAAATAGATGGATGGAGCGATTGGGTGAGAGAGATGGTGTGAGAGATGAGAGAGTAAAGATGGTGATGTAGGTTGTGTGGATAAAATGAGATAAACAATGGAGGAAATGAAGAGCAAACGCTGAAGAGGTAGTATTGGAGAGAAGCAATAGAGTGCATGAGGGTGAGTATGTGAATAGGGGAACATGGAATGTGAGGGTGTTGTTTGGATAGATGGGGAGAAACATAGTTAATAAATGGATGGGAGGGGTAAGGAGTGGAGTGGGGTGTGGGAAGTGTGGCCGAGTTGGTAGGAGTGGAGGCAATGACATGGAGTGGAAAGAAAGAATTGCAGTCAAGAATTGGGGTGATGAGGAGAGGAAGTTGAGTGGTGGAAGCACGACTTGGGAGGAAGTGAGAGGAGAAGGTGGGGATAACAAGTGATGCGTGGGAGGAAGTGCGTGGAGAGGTTGGGGATATTAGGTGATGCATGGGGGGAACTGCGTGAAGAGGCTATACATAATAAGTGATGCATGGAGAAGGGAGTAGGGATAATGTTTTTTAGTGAAGGGAAGAAGTAAGTGGAGAGGGTGGGAAAAAAACATGGGGTACACAGTTCAGTGCGTCAGTGATAATAACTTGGGATGATGAAGTGGGTGAGGACATGAAACAAGATAAAACAAGTGGGAAGGTGGAAAATCATAGGAGGATGAAGTAAAGTGCAGGCACAACGAAGGAGGATCAGTGTATGGACGCGGATGAGTGCAAGCTTGAAGGTGGAGTCCGGACTGCATGAGTGAATTGAGAATGGAGCACAAGCCTAAGGATGGAGGAGGGAATAATGCACATGGAGTCCTTGACAGCTTGTATTCACACTCTCAAACTGGATTTGATACCACTTGAAAGAGATATTTCCAAAAAATATATATTAATAATGTTTATTATAGTTCAATAAACTTTACGCCCCTGGCGGTGTAGACCGATTGGAAACCACAAGTTTTAAAGACTACGGAGTTCATAGGTTCAAACCTTGACTTACCCATGTCCCATGGTGAGGGCTCTGTGGGTTCACCGGAAGGTTATAGTGGTAGTGGATGATATTTGGACCCATGTCATGTGAGAACGGTACTGTCCCAACTCCACTATAATCATGCAAAATTTTATCCCATGGGGTGTAGAATAGGCGGTGAATGGGTGTACTATTAAGGCATTCCTTGCATAAGTTCACCGATTCAAAACTCCATGGGTACTATCCTTACAAAAAAAATCAATAATATTTACATTAAGAAGAGTACAATATATATAAGAGAACATGGAAGGGTTGCAAGCCTTAGAATGAATGGATATTTCCATTACACCTATTAACTAATTAATTGATTTTGATTTATTATGACCACCCATCAAGCCTCGAACTCCTCTCCTTATTAAATGAATTAAGTATTGAGAGTAATTCATCCCTAGATATAGGACTAAACAATATGTCATTAGTCTCCTCATCAACCATCATGGGAAAAAAGGATACCAACTTAAGGATCTCAACAATGTTTCCCCTATTTGTTTCCTTGAAGACATCCTCAAAATATTAGAATCCTTTGTGCAACCAAATCATGAAAACCACTAATGGTTAGTTATCTTCTAAATAGTATTAGTATTCTTTATGTGGCTAGGAAATCTATGAAATAACTTAGCATTCTAGGATCCCAATTCAATCCAAGTATATTTGCTCTTATTCCTCCAATCCATTTCCTTATCTAACAACAAATTGGTTTTCTTATCTTCTAATTGCTTCAGTCTAGCTAAGTACTACTCCCCAAATATACCACCCACTGATAGTTCCATAATATCCCCCAATTCCTTCTCAACCTTAAATATCTGAGAGTCCTTGTTTCGAAATTTATCCATTTCCCACGCTACAATCTATATCCTTGACATGTTTTAAGGCCAAAGTAATCTGTTCACTAACAAAAACCTCAAAATAGGGTCATAAGTTTTCCACTTATCCTTTACCAGGCTCTGAAATTCTTCCTGATCCAAAACCCAACGAGGTTTAAACTTGAATGGGGTTCCCAACTTGTAAGCATCGTGGTCAAATTACAGAATAATAGGAAAGTGATCCAAGCACTTGTTTGAATAGATCCAAGACCTATACCTTTCAATATTTTACAAGAGAACATTATGAACCAAAAATCTATCTGTTTGGAAACCCCCTCTAATACAACCTTATTATTGCACCAAGTGGGCCTAATATCAATAGGCTCGATATCCACCAGGCTATCCTAATAAAAATGGTTAAGAAAGAACTCTACATAATTGTGAATCAAGAGAGAAATAGTTAATTATAGACACATTTAGGTTCCACCCAGTAATTAGGCCACTAGATAACCGATCTGAGTTAATTTCTATAAAATCCCAACCGCTCAATAACTTTTTAGTTCCATAACCTACTAATCTCCCTTACCCATAGATTCTTGAATCATGACAATTTTTGGTTTGTCAATATTGATCCACCTTTTTAGGGCCAATTTATTAGCTTGGGCCCAGATCCCTTTAACATTAAGTGAAAAAATATTCATGAGAGGATATGAAAAGGGACATGGCCTACTCTAAGGGCTCTAGTAATCAATATTTGTCTACCTTGGTTAATCTCTTTCACTGCTTTCTCGTAAGCCAGTTTAAGAGAGGACTTTCTAACCATAATCAAATACCCCAATTCATTGTGAAAATCAATTCCCAATCCTCCTGAGAGAGAAAATACATTAGAACTAGTCCCTTTCTTTGAATGAAGGTGATAACACCCTCCTCCTCTATTTAGGGACACAAAGGAAATAGGTTCAAAAACTTTAGCAAACCCGGACTCGAAAAAGGTGAAGGGAACTAGATCACTATCCCTATTTATTGGGATCCTTTGTATGTCCATAAGACTTGGGTTAAATGAAAATCCATTAGTATTTGAAGCTTTTCCCTTAGGGTTCTTCTTATAAATAGAAGAATTCAACATGGATGCATCCCATTCTCCATTCTATTGGACGAGACTATTTGTGCAAAAGGGCGAATGATTCCATGCAACTTGTACTTCCTTTCATTTTCAAAAAATATTCTAGATTGTTTTTACAAATTTAGCCCCATTGTACCAAACATGGTCAATCATTGGGATCCTAATACCACATCTACACCTCCAATTTCCATGGAATACGTAAGATATTTTAATTTGTAGTCATCGAGAGCTAATTCTACCTTATGGAATTTCCCATCACATGGAGTAGTTTTATTCCCTTGAAAGGTATAAGTAGGTAGATAAAATGCTTAATTGTTTTGTAATCCTTTTATTTATGAAATTATGTGAACTATCGTTATCTATAAGCATAGTCACCTTAGTATTCTTGATGTAGCCAAGTATTTTAAGAGTTTAAGGTTGAGACATAAAGTTTTGGAGCATCATCAAGATTTTGAGTGTTGGATTCAATGGAGTCTGTTTTTGTATTAGAAACGAGATCCCCAACTGCATTATCATTATATTTGTTATTATTATTATTTTTCTCACATAGGTAGAGATTGGTGTCCTTACATCTATGACTTCAAGGCCAATTAGGAGCATTACATTTAAAACATGGATTCTTATCCTTCTTTGCATCTGATGATGAGCTCCTTTGGTGAAGAGGAATATACTTTGAGCTTGATTTTTCCAATTGAAGATAAGGAGTTTGTTTACGAAACATCTATCTTGCTTTAATGAGTTTGGGATTTTGACACACTAATTCAACATCTTTGGGTTCCAATACTTTAACTTCATTCTATATGCTTGGTTTCCACCCGGTTACGACAACATGTAGAAGATGTTTTCTTAGATATGTTATCGATGAAGGTGGCTAATACATGAAGCTCACTAAATAATTCATCCATTGCCCCTATTTGTTGTAAGCCTGTGAGTTTGGTGAAGAGTTTGTCTTCTTTTATATCTTGGAATTGTTTGATTTTTTTTTCTTAAATTTATCCCAATCTCTCACTAATCCTCCTCGACGTTTGGAGTCCCACCACATGAACCAGTCACATACTATCTTCTAAAGGTACATTTATTCAATGTTAATTTGTCATCGTCATCATCTATACTGTGCACAATGAGATAATTCTCAATTTTATTAATCCATCTTATGCCTTCTCGATTTTCTTCTACATCAAAATTCGGTATATCTATTTTTATTTTGTGTATAACATTGTTGAACGAACTTGTTTTTGATGAATAATGAGGCTGCGATAATGAGTGAGGATTGCTCGTACCATTATTAGAATTTTTGGAGGCCTTGAAATTTGCTTTAAATGATAGGGATTCATCCAGTCTTTTGGTGACTCCTTGGACGTCCTGATGATATCCTTGTATTTCTTGGGCCATATCTTGATGATATGCTTGTATTACAGTGAGAATTTTGGAATCGTTTTCACTCTCACTCTCATTCTTTTTTGTTGAATCCTCGGGAGCACCGATACTTTCTCTCATGATTTATTGAATTCATTTTTAGAAGGGTTTAGAGGCTACAAAAGAAATAACCATTAAAAAAATAATAATAACAATAACAATAATTATAATAATAATAATAATAATAATAATTATTATTATTATAAAAATAATAATAATAATTATTATAAAAATAATAATTTATTATTATATATGTTTATATTTTTAATAGTACTAAAAATATAATAATAATTATATAATTTTTTTTTGAAATGGTAAAATGTGAGATATTAATGTATGTGATGGACTGATGGAGCAAATGAAGAGATGAATAGCATGAGAGATAAATAGATGGATGGAGCGATTGGGTGAGAGAGATGGTGTGAGAGATGAGAGAGTAAAGATGGTGATGTAGGTTGTGTGGATAAAATGAGATAAACAATGGAGGAAATGAAGAGCAAACGCTGAAGAGGTAGTATTGGAGAGAAGCAATAGAGTGCATGAGGGTGAGTATGTGAATAGGGGAACATGGAATGTGAGGGTGTTGTTTGGATAGATGGGGAGAAACATAGTTAATAAATGGATGGGAGGGGTAAGGAGTGGAGTGGGGTGTGGGAAGTGTGGCCGAGTTGGTAGGAGTGGAGGCAATGACATGGAGTGGAAAGAAAGAATTGCAGTCAAGAATTGGGGTGATGAGGAGAGGAAGTTGAGTGGTGGAAGCACGACTTGGGAGGAAGTGAGAGGAGAAGGTGGGGATAACAAGTGATGCGTGGGAGGAAGTGCGTGGAGAGGTTGGGGATATTAGGTGATGCATGGGGGGAACTGCGTGAAGAGGCTATACATAATAAGTGATGCATGGAGAAGGGAGTAGGGATAATGTTTTTTAGTGAAGGGAAGAAGTAAGTGGAGAGGGTGGGAAAAAAACATGGGGTACACAGTTCAGTGCGTCAGTGATAATAACTTGGGATGATGAAGTGGGTGAGGACATGAAACAAGATAAAACAAGTGGGAAGGTGGAAAATCATAGGAGGATGAAGTAAAGTGCAGGCACAACGAAGGAGGATCAGTGTATGGACGCGGATGAGTGCAAGCTTGAAGGTGGAGTCCGGACTGCATGAGTGAATTGAGAATGGAGCACAAGCCTAAGGATGGAGGAGGGAATAATGCACATGGAGTCCTTGACAGCTTGTATTCACACTCTCAAACTGGATTTGATACCACTTGAAAGAGATATTTCCAAAAAATATATATTAATAATGTTTATTATAGTTCAATAAACTTTACGCCCCTGGCGGTGTAGACCGATTGGAAACCACAAGTTTTAAAGACTACGGAGTTCATAGGTTCAAACCTTGACTTACCCATGTCCCATGGTGAGGGCTCTGTGGGTTCACCGGAAGGTTATAGTGGTAGTGGATGATATTTGGACCCATGTCATGTGAGAACGGTACTGTCCCAACTCCACTATAATCATGCAAAATTTTATCCCATGGGGTGTAGAATAGGCGGTGAATGGGTGTACTATTAAGGCATTCCTTGCATAAGTTCACCGATTCAAAACTCCATGGGTACTATCCTTACAAAAAAAATCAATAATATTTACATTAAGAAGAGTACAATATATATAAGAGAACATGGAAGGGTTGCAAGCCTTAGAATGAATGGATATTTCCATTACACCTATTAACTAATTAATTGATTTTGATTTATTATGACCACCCATCAAGCCTCGAACTCCTCTCCTTATTAAATGAATTAAGTATTGAGAGTAATTCATCCCTAGATATAGGACTAAACAATATGTCATTAGTCTCCTCATCAACCATCATGGGAAAAAAGGATACCAACTTAAGGATCTCAACAATGTTTCCCCTATTTGTTTCCTTGAAGACATCCTCAAAATATTAGAATCCTTTGTGCAACCAAATCATGAAAACCACTAATGGTTAGTTATCTTCTAAATAGTATTAGTATTCTTTATGTGGCTAGGAAATCTATGAAATAACTTAGCATTCTAGGATCCCAATTCAATCCAAGTATATTTGCTCTTATTCCTCCAATCCATTTCCTTATCTAACAACAAATTGGTTTTCTTATCTTCTAATTGCTTCAGTCTAGCTAAGTACTACTCCCCAAATATACCACCCACTGATAGTTCCATAATATCCCCCAATTCCTTCTCAACCTTAAATATCTGAGAGTCCTTGTTTCGAAATTTATCCATTTCCCACGCTACAATCTATATCCTTGACATGTTTTAAGGCCAAAGTAATCTGTTCACTAACAAAAACCTCAAAATAGGGTCATAAGTTTTCCACTTATCCTTTACCAGGCTCTGAAATTCTTCCTGATCCAAAACCCAACGAGGTTTAAACTTGAATGGGGTTCCCAACTTGTAAGCATCGTGGTCAAATTACAGAATAATAGGAAAGTGATCCAAGCACTTGTTTGAATAGATCCAAGACCTATACCTTTCAATATTTTACAAGAGAACATTATGAACCAAAAATCTATCTGTTTGTAAACCCCCTCTAATACAACCTTATTATTGCACCAAGTGGGCCTAATATCAATAGGCTCGATATCCACCAGGCTATCCTAATAAAAATGGTTAAGAAAGAACTCTACATAATTGTGAATCAAGAGAGAAATAGTTAATTATAGACACATTTAGGTTCCACCCAGTAATTAGGCCACTAGATAACCGATCTGAGTTAATTTCTATAAAATCCCAACCACTCAATAACTTTTTAGTTCCATAACCTACTAATCTCCCTTACCCATAGATTCTTGAATCATGACAATTTTTGGTTTGTCAATATTGATCCACCTTTTTAGGGCCAATTTATTAGCTTGGGCCCAGATCCCTTTAACATTAAGTGAAAAAATATTCATGAGAGGATATGAAAAGGGACATGGCCTACTCTAAGGGCTCTAGTAATCAATATTTGTCTACCTTGGTTAATCTCTTTCACTGCTTTCTCGTAAGCCAGTTTAAGAGAGGACTTTCTAACCATAATCAAATACCCCAATTCATTGTGAAAATCAATTCCCAATCCTCCTGAGAGAGAAAATACATTAGAACTAGTCCCTTTCTTTGAATGAAGGTGATAACACCCTCCTCCTCTATTTAGGGACACAAAGGAAATAGGTTCAAAAACTTTAGCAAACCCGGACTCGAAAAAGGTGAAGGGAACTAGATCACTATCCCTATTTATTGGGATCCTTTGTATGTCCATAAGACTTGGGTTAAATGAAAATCCATTAGTATTTGAAGCTTTTCCCTTAGGGTTCTTCTTATATATAGAAGAATTCAACATGGATGCATCCCATTCAACCTGATTATCATGACAAGCCAACACATAATCAATAAGGGTAGGAGAAGGTTGCTAACTTGAGAGAAAAGAATCAACCACCCTACGGATTTAGTGGAAGTCATCCTTTTGTGCAAAAAGAAGAGAGGATTGTGAACACCCACGGGTCCTCTTTAGATCCATGTAATATCCATTCACTGAACTAGTACCCACAAATATATGGATATTCTATCATCATTCCCCCTCCATCCACAAAATTTTGAACCATTACTTCTCAATATTTACTCGACCCAGTATCAACCTCCTTATATCCCCCCATCGACACCTTCTTCACCTCTGATTTTCCACCCCACTCAGTTCCATAATCACATCCTGCCTTTTTTCTCCAAATTTTTCTTAGCAAAAGACTTGGAATAATCCTTAACAATATGACCCTATTCATGATATCTGACACATCTAAATAGGATATTGGAGTAATCCAAAGTCTGTGTATACCTTTGTCCCCTTAGAACAAAATCCATAGATTCAAATAAAATATTCCTAACATCCAATTCCACTAGAATGTTAGTAACAAACTGAGCTTAGCTCTTCTAAAAACCGTCATCCACTAACATAGACTTACGAAAATATTTTCTATCATATTTAGAGCTTGATTGGAAGAATGGCTAATTTCACCCATGTAGAGGTATGTTCCGAAAATTCCTTCTTGGAATTAAAGACGGGGTGTCATGGTTTTAGGGTAAGGATCATCCTATCCACAAACCATGTCCCCAACATGATTTGATTCGCATCCTCCTAAGATTTGAACAAAACCCTCACCACCCTTAGGCCAAAATATGAAAGGTAAGCCAATATCTGAGAATCAGGTTCTAGCTCTCCATGATCCACCTATGTATGAGCTCCTTCCCCACCCATCTCCCAAGAAATGTTCCCACCAAAATTTTCCCATATAGGTCTAAAATCTGGTTCATGAAGAGCTCTTCCCTACCAACTAAAGAAGTCCCCCTCCCTTTTCTTTTCACCACCTTATGTCTCTTCTTAGACCAATTTACCTCCTCTACAACCAAACTACTCTCATGTAGGTGACTAATGTCAGTTCAATCTCTAGGAAAATCTACCCCTTCCAAGTTTGTATTTGATTCCATCACCTTTGATCCAGCAATAGACGAGGGTATAGAGGGAAACACAATAGCATCTTGGGGATCGATTCACAACACTTGTTTCAAAGCTACAACTTCAATGGACGTGAGTGAAGGAAGTAAGATGCTGTTACACACTTGTGAATCCCATGGATCCTTCATCACTCTATTGAGATCCTGATAAGAGCCCTGGAAGATACTTGCTCCTGGATGTTCCCTTGAGCCATGAGCCATCAAAGCTCTAGTCCCACTTTTCCAAAGTTTTGTTTGGCTATGGATAGGGACCTCCTTCCCCTCTACGATATTAGAGAGCCTATAGAAAATAATCACTATACTAGTGGAAGAAACAAAAATATAGTCCATTGACAAAGTATCCTTGGAGTAATCCACCAGTTGAACTTCATCATCCTTCTTTTGAAATTGATCCCTCAAACCCTAGTCTTCAGATCTCACGCATTTATCTTCTAATACATCTATATCTATCTATCTATATATATAGAGAGAGAACCAAAGAAAAATATATACGAACATTTTGATTATGATTATAAATATATTTGTTAATGAAAAAAAATCATTTGTATGCATCATTTCCTGTTGCTTTTATGTTATTGAACTTATTAGTCTTTTGAAAATTTGTGCTTTTATGTTATTGAACTTATTATTCTTTTGAAAATTCAAATGTATGTGTGGCTTTATGTTATTAGATTTAATAGTCTTTTTGAAAATTTTGTAATATAGTTACAACTATGGTTCCCTCTAAAGGAAGGATGAACGAAAATTAAGTTTAACAACTTCTAAAAAGATGACTTCCAAAATGTTGTAAGGATGGGTCCCTTAAAAACATGGACGAATGGAAATTAATTTTAACAATGTATTAAAATATAGTTCAATATTAATTGTTGGGTTAAGTTGTTTAAAGACATTGTAAGAATAATTACATCGATAGGTGTTTATATTTTACAATTTTGAGTGGACGAGGAAGGTCCTCTTTATAGATTGTAGGAAGATGAGACAAGTGTATTGGCAAGATTTATTTTATGGGCATCGTTCCAAATTCTAAATAAGAAATTATAAAAAAATATATCGAAAATTATCTCAGTTTACTTGTGATAACTGATAGCTGAGGCATGTGTTGGGTATGTTTTATATTCTCTGCATGAATACCCACCTTCTGGAGAGGGTTTGGGGGTTAGCCCCCAAATTAAGGGGGTCTAGGGGTCGGCCCATTATATTTTGATTCCGGTTTAGGAATTAGGGTTTTGGAGGTTGGTAGAGACCTATATATTGTATTATAAATGGTTGAGTTAATACAATGAAAGAAACACGGAGAGAGCAGTGAAGTTCTAGTTAAGCTTGTTTTCCCAGTTAAGGGTTTCCAGGGTAAAATAAATGTGTAAATGTGTGTGTGCACTATTGTTTTACTTTCTGTATATGCTTAAGAATTGTATGCAGTGTTACATTTAATTAGGTTTAAAACTAATAGTTGGTATCAGAGCAATATTTGGCTTCAGGGGGACGACTTTGTTGCTGAGGGTTTAGCTTAGTCCTTGGGTATGTAATAAACTTGGTTTCATTGGGAGGTCTGTAGGGGTGATTATTTTGTTGAAAGAATGATGAGTAGTTCTAGAGTGGATATTGAAAATTTAATGGAAAAAATATTGAGCTGTGGAAGCTCAAGATGGAGGATCTTCTAGTAGACAAGGAAAAATGGGGGGTTACGGATCCAGGTACAACATCTGTTTCTATGTCAAAAGAAGATTGGGATAATTTGGATAGAAAGACAAGGAGTATGATTCACTTTTGTCTCTCTGATTTGGTGCTATTGAATGTCTATGGAGAAGACAATGCAAAGAAGCTGTGGGAAAATTTAGGGAATCTGTATTAGTAAAAGTCCCTAGTAAATAAATTGTTTCTGTGGAAGAAACTGTATCATCTCAAGATGGAAGATGATGTATATGTGACAGAGTATTTAAATGCATTCGATACTTTGGTAAGTCAATTGATATCAGTTGATATTAATATGGAGCAAGAAGAGAAGTGTATTACCTTGCTATGCTCTCTACCAGATTCTTAGGATAATTTGGTTGTAGAAATAGGTAGTACTACTCAGTATACATTGAACTTTGAGGATGTAGTTGCATCCCTATTATCATAGGAAATGATGAGAAAATACATGGAAAGTCATAACATTGATGCCTTATCTGTGAGAGGTCGTTCCAAAGATCGACAAAACAGATCTACAGGAGGGAGATCTAAATCTAGGGGAAGATCTAAATCTCCAAGGGAATCTTTAGAGAGATTATGCTGCAAATGTGGAAAGTCTGGGAATTATAAGAAGAACTGTAAATAAAAAGGTGTTCAAAGAGGTAAAGTGTTAGAGGATACTCATTCCAAAAAAGGAAATTCCTCCTTTGAAGAAGGAGGGGATGTGTACTTGGCTTCAACAAGTACAGATCCGGGAAGTGATGCTTGGTTGATTGAATTAGGAGCTTCCTTTCAGATGACTCCAAACATGGATTGGTTCGATGAGTATGAAAGTTATAATGGAGGGGATTTATTCTTGGGGGATGATTTGATTGCCAAAATCATAGGGTGTGGAAAAGTGAAGTTACTGCTGAAGGATGGAAGGATCAAAACCCTTCCTGGTGTTTTGCACATTCTAGATTTGGAAAAAAACCTTATATTTGTTAGAAAAATGTGTGATGCAGGTGTAAAGACTATATTCGAAAAGGAGAGATGAAAAATGGTTCAAGGAGTAATGGTTTTGATGAAGGGAGATCATTGTAGAACTCTGTATAAGCTGCTGGGAAGCATTGCCACTAATGAGTGTAACAACTCTATTATTCTTGAGAGCTAAAGTGAAGAAAGTAAAGACACTGATGTCTCTAAAGGATATATTATGATTTGTCATCGAAGTTCGGTACTTATTGGAGAGAAAGGAATCCAATAATTACAAGCTAAAGGTATGGTTGAAGGTATTGTTAAATTTTCAGAATTTACTTCAATCTGATCTAGGATCTTAACTAAGAGAACAACATGTACATCATATCTACAGCATATCAATCATGGAGACAATAATGCAAGCACACAAGAGACACAAAGATTTACTTGGGGAAAACCATAAAGGTGAAAAACCCCAATAAATTCCTCAGAGATAGATAGAGCAATGATACAACCCAAACATAAGAGATAGACATATCCTAGCAGCAGATCCTCCTCCTCCATAAGGGCACCACTCCTCCTTGAGTGCATGAGTGAGAAGTGAGTGATGAAATAGAGTGCCTCCCGCACTCTATTTATACTTGACTTGACTTGCCTTTTACATAAATCATGTAGGCTCGAACTTAACCACATAACATAATGCTGACTGGGCCGATCCCCAATAGGGTGGTCTAATAACCCTTCGACCCACATGGCCGACCCCCAATAGGGTGGTCTAATAACCCTTTGACCCACATGACCTATACAGGGCCGACCCCGACAAGGTGGTCTAATAACCCATCAAGTATAAGTTACGACATTTACAATATAAATGACGACACTTCCGTATAGAGGAATAATACCATCTCTATAGGAGTACATACAACATACATATATGAAATACATTCTGAAGTTACATATACATCAACACTCCCTCTTAAATAGGAAGGTATTTCTCAGCACAGGTCTTCTAGCACAAGTCTTCTTCTCTGGATCATCGTCACTGGATAATCGTCATCGAGAAATCATCATCGTCACTGCTGCTGCTATCTCAATCAATCTCTGAATCTACTCGTCATAGGAAGTTCTACAGAGCCAGTCCTTTTTCATATTGGATGTAGGCCCACCACCTGCAGGTCTTCGTCATCACTGGCCATACTGTGGAATCCTCAGGACTTATTACGTGTGTCACAAAACCTCAAAAGAGCATCTGCCAGATATCCCAGGCACGAATTACATGCCACAGGAAAAACCTCGAAATACTATCTGCAGATCTCCCAGGGCCATATTATATGTGACCTCACCACAAAACCTCGCAAGAGCATCCCAGGCTGTTACAAGCACACAACTCTACCTATAGGATCTCCCAGGGACAGATTATATGTGGTCACCACAAAACCTCGCAAGAGCATCCCAGGCTGTTACGAGCACACAGCTTTACCTATAGGATCTCCCAGGGCACGAATTACATGTGGTCATGGAAAAACCTCGCAAGAGCATCCCAAGACTGATTACGGGCACACAGACCAACCTATCGGATCTCCCAGGGACAGATTATATGCCATAGGACAAAACCTCGAAAGAGCATCTGCCAGATATCCTAGGGCAACGAATTACATGCCATAGGAAAAACCTCGAAAGACTATCTATAGATCTCCCAGGGCCAAATTATATGTCCTCCTAGAGCAAAACCTCGAAAGAGCATTTGCTAGATATCCCAGGGCAACAAATTACACGCCATAGGAAAAACCTCGAAAGACTATCTGCAAATCTCCCAGGGCCAAATTATATGCTCATCTGCACAACCTGATCCACGACCATAGAGTATCAACCTGATACTCACCATACATCATCCTGATGTACACATGATCATCCTGATCACCATCACTGCAACATCCTGCTGCATGTCATCTGGAGCAACATCCTGAAGCTCGTCATCCACGATCATCCTGATCATATAATGCATCTACCTGATGCATACCAAGTATCTACCTGATACATATCATCATACATGATCCACCTGATCATACAATGTATCCACCTGATACAAATACATGATACATATCACCATACATGATCCACCTGATCATACAATGTATCCACCTAATACATATACAGATACATGGTCCAAGCATCCAACATGATGCATACAAAATACATACAAATGATCCTACTGATCATATCCAGCATCCAACATGATGCGTACATACATATACATGATCCAACTGATCATATCCAACATCAAACATGATGCGTACATACATATACATATAAATGATCCAACTGATCATATCCAGCATCCAACATGATGCATACATACATATAAAAATGATCCAACTGATCATACACAATAGAAAACAGAACATCATCCTGATGCTCATCATCCAGCGCTTACATCCACAGCCATGTGAAGGATCCTCCTTCCAACATGCTTGGAATGGATTCAACAAATGTGTCCATCACTTATTCCTTGAAGTGTCCTCGATCTGAAAAATGCCAAGCCTCTCTCTGAAGTACTCAAACTTCACCCTGGCTAGTGGCTTCGTCAGCACATTTGCAATCTGCTCGTCCATCGCAACATACAGGAGCTTCACAGCTCCTCTCTGCACCATATCCCTGATATAGTGATATTTGATCTCTATGTGTTTCAACCTGTCATGAAACACTGGGTTCTCGGACAGCTTCACACAACTCTGGTTGTCACAGAAGATACCAGTAGCATCCAACGGGAGATCAAATAATTCAGACAGTAGCTTCCATAGCCATACTGCCTCACAACTAGCTGAACAGGCTGCAACATACTTTGCCTCATCTGTACTCAGTGCTACACAGGACTACTTCCTACTAAACCAAGAGATCACACCTGATCCCATACTGAAGCAGCACCCAGATGTGCTCTTCCTATCGGCAGCACTTCCAACCCAATCTGAATCAACATAACCCTGCAGGTTAAACTTTTAATTCGCTTCATACTTGAGCCCATAATCCACTGTACCCTTCAGGTACCTCAGAACATGCTTTACAGCAACCAGGTGAACACTCCTCGGATCCGTCAGGTACTAGCTCAATGTGTTCACATCAAAGCAAATATCTGGTCTCGTGTTCGTCAAGTACATAGAGGACCCAATCATCTGACGATACATCGTGACATCAACCGGATCAGATGAAGCATCACATAGAGGCTTCAGGTTCGATGCCATAGGTGTGGCCATATCCTTGCAGTCCATCATCCCGGACCTCTTCAGGATCTCTACTGCATACTTCCCTTGTCCAAGGAAGATTCCATCTACACTCTGCCACACCTCCATGCCAAAAACAAATAGTGCATCATCCCCAAGTTCCTCAACTCGAACTTGGCAACAAGCTTCCGCTGCATGTCGGCAATCAATCTATCTTCACTTGTAACAAACAGGTTATCCGCATACAAAAGTAGTATCACTGGATTGCCTTCCTCAACCTTGTAGAAAAGGTTGGAATCCTCTTTATTCTTGGTAAATCCCAAACTGGATAGAAAGCTGTCTATCCTACCATACCAAGTTCTGCACACATATATGACTACACCATGTTGTCTTGAAATCCATCTGGTGCATCTTTTATTTCATCACTTTTATATTTCTCTATGCTGCCGTCTGCAGCATGCTTGATCTTGATAGATCCATATGGAAGTCATAACAAACTTCCCTTCAGGTCTTGGGACTACATCCCAAACATCATTCTTCATGATCGACGGATCATGGCATTCTTCCCGTATCCTGGGAACTTCAATATCGTCAATAGATAATTTTGTTGCTGAACAAATGTTGTATTCTTCTTTTGTAGGTGATGGCATACGATCTTTCCTACACAACAAGTTAAATTGCATGATTAGAAAACATATCATAGTTTTCAGAACAAATTCTTACACATAAAGAAATATGTCATACGGTCATGCAATTAACTTAGCCAATGCTTCAATACAACATTTATCCATATCCCGTAACTTTCTAGATGCCTTCCAATCTCTACCAGAACATTGTTAAGAGTGTGCACAACTCCCAACATGTCAGCAAAGAGGTTTCATTCTAGATAAGTAGCAATGGAATGTTGTACAGTTCCATAGGCCACTTGCCCATGCATATTAGTAGTATATTGTTCATCAATGCAACTATTCTAATATGCATAATACACAACCTAATTCTAGGAACATCAGTATATTATTGAACAGTATTATTTAAACAATAAAATATGCAAGTAATGACAATTCAAATACTTATCTTTGTTTGTTTGTTGGGTTGACTCCCTCTCAATCTTTGCTTCTTTTCTGCAACTCCATTCTTATGTGGATTGTGAGAAGTGGTCAACTCCCTTTGAATATCTGCATCCTTGCAGAAAGTACTGAAGTGTGCTCCTTTGCTTTCTTGTAGGAACAACTAGAGTGTGCTCCCTCTCGATCTTTGCTTCCTGGATTACCTATCCTTGAATTTATATTCATTCTCGATCCCTATGCATGCTTGTTAGTATCATCATTGTGTTATCCTCTAGGTCTCATACATAATCAAACATTCATTAGTATAATCTTAATATTATCAAAACACAATAATCTCAAGCATGTATAGTCAGGATCAATTCAAACACAGATAATAAACATTAGTATTCAAGGTTTCAGGGAAGTCTTCTTTTACTCATACATTTTCTTATTTGATCATAGGACTCTTCTGGTTAGTTGAATCATCAATCAAGATAAGAGATATAATATGCATAAAACCTGTGAGTATTCAAACCTATACCTTCATGATTCTTCTGGTTAGTCATATCATCAATTATGGTAAGAAACATAATATGCATACAACCATGATTATTCAAACCTATGACTTCATGAATAATCATTATCAACAACACAACAGTATAAGATCCTAACACAAGGTAGAATTCTAGCTTGATATAGGAAAAACATACCTTGATTAGCATGCTAGCTAGTTATGTCTAACATACCCGCATAATGTCTTCTGGTTCTCTTTAGTGACTTGTGCTAGTAACCTACATGTCTCATAAGTTAACCATTGTAGAACCAAGTTATACATACCTCGAAAGTAGATCTTCTATGTGATCCATGACAATGGATGAATCTTTGTCTCCATGTCACCATGGGCATATGTTCTTGAAGTAGAACATGATTTGACTTTCTTGGTGTACCTTTTGTGTTAGCAAACAACATAAACCTCATAAAACATCACAATGCATTAGTAAAATCATAAGTGTCAAAACCTTAATCAATGAATATCTTCTATTAAGGTGATACGACAAGCCCAGTAATTAATCAAGATTGTACTGTAATGATATGAAGACAAACATATGATAAACTTAACCATGAAACATACCTGTAAGCCATACCTGTCAAGATTGTTTGTAATATTCTTATGGAAGGCCTTAGCCTCATCTCCCTCTGAGATAGGAACTTCTTCACTTATGTAGGTGACCAATCCATCTTCTTCTAGGATTAACCCAATCCACTTGATTTGCAAGAACTGGTCCTGGAGCTGGATTAGGGTTTGTCAAAGAAACCCCAAAAATTCAAACTTTGAATTTAAAACTTCCGAAAGGATAGAAATATGCACCTTGATGAGCTGATCAAGTTGGTATATTCATAATTTGAAAACTGCAAAGTTTCACCCCTCGAAATTGCCTTTTAGATTTCCGGATTTACTAGGGAGGACCCTAAATTAGGGTTTGAATTTCCCAGAGCTTCACCCAACCAAAAGATTTGATTCAAAACTCTAAGATTCGATTTTTCTGAGGAGCTTTCAGCCGTGGTCACAGATTACAAAAATTCCAACTTTCTCCGAAGCCCTAAATTTCGGAAGCCATCAATGAAGGTACTAAAAAATAATTCTGTTTTGACAGAAGTATGTACCTGATTGTTTCTAGTGTAACTCCGAACTTTTTGATCCACAGGGTCTGAAAAAGTTTCTTGAGATATCCCAACCTGTTATATTTTCATCCCGATAGGTCTTACCTCAATTGGATTCTCTGAGAGAGAGTTATGCCAAGTGTCGCAACGTGACCTGTTTATGGGATAATACAGGAGAGCGAACTTGTACGACGTGCCACGTGTCACTGGTTCAACTTCGGCCTTTGAAAATTTTTCCTGCGATAGTACAGTCTGTGTACTACCTGTAAATTTTTACGAAATTTCATTTGGATCTTCCTAGCCCAAGTTATGACCTTTTTACCAAGGTCACCTGATTTTGACTCAGATTTGGAAGAGGCAGAAACCCGATATTGTACAAATCATAAATCACAAAGTACAACGAATTAGAGGTTGTCCTTTCGACACAAGGTACATGGGGATTTAATCTTAGACCTGTAAAGGTTTCAAATCCGAAAAATTCGCCAAAATGGATTTATAGCGAAGGGTCTACGATGACTTGTTTTTGCTATATCAAGCCCTAGCATCGTAAGTGCAACAAGTGTCATACATGCCATATCATGCCTTCTTTCAGGATAGCTCTGATACCATGTTAAATTTTCAGAATTTACTTCAATCTGATCTAGGATCTTAACTGAGAGAACAACATGTACACCATATCTACAACATATCAATCATGGAGACAATAATGCAAGCACACAAGAGACACAAAGATTTACTTGGGGAAAACCATAAAGGTGAAAAAATCCAATAACTTCCTTAGAGATAGATAGAGCAATGATACAACCCAAACATAAGAGATAGACATATCCTAGCAGCAGATCCTCCTCCTCCATAAGGGCGCCACTCCTCCTTGAGTGCATGAGTGAGAAGTGAGTGATGAAATAGAGTGCCTCCCGCACTCTATTTATACTTGACTTGACTTGCCTTTTACATAAATCATGTAGGCTCGAACTTAACCACATAACATAATGCTGACTGGGCCGAACCCCAATAGGGTGGTCTAATAACCCTTTGACCCACATGACCTATACAGGGCCGACCCCAACAAGGTGGTCTAATAACCCATCAAGTATAAGTTACGACATTTACAATATAAATGACGACACTTTTGTATAGAGGAATAATACCATCTCTATAGGAGTACATACAACATACATATATGAAATACATTCCGAAGTTACATATACATCAACAGGTATGTCCAATTGCAATCTAGATTTCGAATTCTGTGAGCATTGTTTATATGGGAAGTAGAATCAAGGGAAATTTCCTTCTGTTGCTAAAAGGGAAAAGAAGATCCTAGAGTTAATAGACAGTGATGTGTTTGGTCCTGTACCTGTTCCATCATTGGGAGTATCTTTGTAGTATGTGTCATTTATAGATGATTTCTCGAGGAATATGTGGTTGTACTTCCTGAAAAATAAATATAAGGTTTTTAGTAAATTCAAGGAGTTAAAGGCTCTTGTGGAAAACCAAATGGGAAAGAAAATAAAAGTTTTGAGAATTGAAAATGGAGGTGAATTTTTCCTTAAAGAGTTTGACCAGGTTTGCAAATAGTGTGGTATAACATGAAAAAATACAAATCCATATACACCCCAACAAAATGGGGTTGCAAAAAGGATGAACATAACGCTTATGGAGAAGGTGAGGAGTATGCTCAGTGGTGTAGGATTAGCACAAGAATTCTAGGCCGAAGCTATTGTCACTACATGTAATCTGAAGAATCGATCGCCCACATCAACATTGGTTTACAAGACTCCTAATGAGGTATGGTATGGTAAAAATCCTTATGTTCCACATATTAGAGTATTTGGGTGTGATTATTTTGTTCATGTTCCTAAGGAGAAAAGGAGCAATATGGATAATAAAGCAGAGAAATGTATCTTTATTGGATATAAATATGGTATGAAAAGTTACAAACTGTGGAATCCTGTAACAAGGAAAAATTATACAATTGAGATGCGTTCTTCAGAGATGCTGAGAACATTTCCAGGAATGAAGATGAATCAAAAGAAAAAGGACCAGAGAGAATGGAGTTCAATATAAAGAATGAAGGATCCGATTCAACTGAGGAGGAATAATCATTTGAATCAGATTATGAGATGGAACCACAGAATCCAACCTTGAGGATATTTGACCGTCTAAGGAGGCCAGCTGAAAGGTATAGTCCACGATAATTTTGTTCTGGTTTTGTTGTGTCTTCTTTTAATGATGAGCCTAGATCTGTTTCAGAGGTAGTTAAGTCTGAAGAGTGCAAAATATGGAAGAATGCCATGGGAGAAGAAATGGAGGCCTTCAAGAAAAACGAGGCTTGGGATTTGGTCAAGTTTCTTGATGGAAGGGAACCTGTTGGTAGAAAATGTGTGTTCAAAAAGAAATTGAATGCAACAAGAAAAGTCTAGAAGTACAAGGCTCGACTGGTAGAAAACGGTTATTCTCAAGTAGAGGGAATTGAATTTGGTGAGATATTCTCTTATATTGTAGAATTGACTTCCATTAGATTCCTATTATCTCTTGCTGCAACATTTGATTTGGAGGTAGAAAAAATGGATGTAAAAGTAACATTCCTCCACGGGGACCTGGAAGAAGAAATCTACATGAAGCAACCTAAAGGATTTACAGTAAAGGGTAAGAAGGAGATGGTTTTCAAGTTGAAGAAGTCCCTTTATGGTTGTTGCAGGTACAATAGATCCCATGAGCCCCAAATTTTATATATACAAAGGTAATACCCAAATTCCTTAGTAATTTTTTGGGTTGTTTACCATGTTTATCATGCTTCCATCTTTTTGTCATGGTTTGGTCTAATCAACAATAGTTTCCCTTTGAAAATTTCTCGTTTTTTCTAAGTATTTTTATGAGTTGTGGAAAGCACTGTTTTTCCTTAAAAATCAAGTCTTTCCGTAACCCGCAATTCCGCAATCCTGCAATTGCGGAACTTTTGTTTTAGTTTTTGGAATCAGTTCTTTCCGCAACCAGCAACCCACAATACGGATTGCGGGTGTGGAAATAGTTTTTTCAATAATTGCGATCATTGATGTAAGCAACCCGCAATCCACAATTGCGGAATGTGGGTTGCATAAAGTTTGTTTTATTATTTTGAGTCGTTTGCGTTCCCGTAACCTGCAACCCGCATTCCAGATTGTAGATTGCAGAAACATTGATTTATTTGTTTTTATGAGTTGCGATTCCGCATCCCGCAACCCACAATTGCGGATTGCAGGATGAATGCATATCATTTCACAATAATAAAACCCCGCAACTCACCTTTCCGCATCCCACAAGATTGTTCATTAGCCATCCATCTGTTTTAATCCAACGACTTAGATTTTGCTTGGTGAAATTAATAAATATGTCGATTTTCCCTGTTTTCTTTTATCTTTTTCTAAATTTGGAAATTACCCGCTGCTTGGATTTTACTGTGAGTTTTTACCAGGGGTCATTTTCTCCATTTCATAGTTTGCACAGGTTGGCTTTGTGTCGCTATCCTATTCAATTTGATTACACTTTTTGTTAGTTTGAATTGTTGTTGATTTGTGTTTATTCGTTTATCAGAATTCACCAGTTTTCAGTTATGTCTCGCAACACTCAATCTAAATCTGCACAGAAAGACCCTTTGAATAAGGACCCAAACTTTAGCATTTTTGCCAACACTAGTGACAAGGTTTCAAAAACTTACCAGCTTGATTGGTCCAAGATTTACTCTATTTTTGACAATGATGACCTATCCAATATTCAAAACGACCGGCTTTCTTATGAAAAAATTAGGGATTCCCAACTCAATGCTATAGCAGCTAGACCAACCATACTTCCCTATATTGACGTGGTCAAATGGATTATCGACCATGCTAACCCTAAGGACTAGTCTTTTAATGATAGTGCAGGGTCTCAATTGACTACATTCCTCGCTGATGTTTTTATAAGAGCATATCCCTAAAACCAGTTGTTCAACCCCTTTATCCTGCATTCCTAAATTCGGAAGCCACTAGGTATAATTTCAATGAAATGCTGAAGTCATGGATGCACAAACCGACTACTTTCATGCCTAGGGCTGATAATTTATATCATGTTTCATGGTTTAAGGAACCTTACTCCCTGCTGACAGCCATGCTTAGCAGGCTTTATGGCCTTCCAAATTGCTTAGTTTTTAAAGTTGAATGGGCGCCCGTAGCTCATCATGTCTTAACAACCAGGGAGTCATTTCCCTCAGATTCAATTTTGTCAGCCGAATTGAAGACGACCATTGAGAAATACCAGAAATCACCAACTTCAAGGAAGCCACATTTCTTCTTCTTAGCTTATGTGATCGATGTATTTTGCACAGAATTCCAATATCCCAACATGGGATGGAATTGGACTCTATCAGCCCCTCCTATTCATATATACAGTTCAACACTCTAGGAAAATAATTATGTACCCTTGTCATATGATATTTGCGACCACTTCTTTGGACTTGTCCACTTCTAGATATTTAGAGAAGAAGCACCTTCTTTCTCAATTGATGCCAGAAATTTGATTGCTACAATTGGGGATTGGTATGATGGAGTGTCCTTCTCATATATTAGAGTATGGGGAAGCATTACTATTCATCTACTACCTAGAATAGTTCCAGACAAGTTGGTAATTGAGGAAGTTTCTTATCAAACTGTTACTGATGGGGTTTACCTAAATCTTACTGGTCCCAAAAGGAGAGGATGGCCTAAGTTTCCTTTAAATCTAGAGCCTTTAGTTATACATGTCTCAACCTGGGATATAGTTCTGGGAGACAAGATTGCTTCTCTGAAATTGGGGCATGCTTCCAAAAAGATGCATGATCCTAAAAGATTTCTAGATGCTCCTTTTTAGCAGTATCATGCAAAGATTAGCTATGCACATCAAGATGTTCCCGATGATTCTATCTATCAGAGGGTCAATACTTTCTCTGAAGTCCTAGAAAGGGCCAAAAGAAGAGATGAACAAAATCATATACTTCAGTATCAGAATGAGCTTAAGACCAAGGTGTTGAGCTACAGAAGTATGGAACTTAAAATCATTGAACAAACAAGAAGAGATAGGGAGGAAAAAGAAGCTCAAAAAGAAAAAGCTCCATTGATGCTCACTGGTCCGGATGGGGACAAAGGAAAATCCCTTATGGAAGAGCCTCCTAAGTTAACTACTGCTGCAAAATTAAAGGTATTAATGCAAACATCTCAGTAATCAAAGCAGAGATTGACACAGATGACTTCAGTGCTGGACACCCAAGCAGTTGCAACAACCAAACCCACTATTGATGTTCAAGTGGCTGTTGCAGCCAAATCAATTGATGATGTTCAAGTGATGGCTGTGAATAAGGCAGCTAAAAGACAAAAGATTCAAGTTCCTGCCTCTCAAATCACTACATTAAACATTGAATATAGTGATGTGGAAGATGAGATTCCTCCTTCTGTGCTTGTGACAGAAGAAGTAACTGAAAGTTCTCAGGAAATGGCAGATTTGTTGGATGCCATAACAATGGATGATCCTTTTCCAGAGCAACAGTTTCTTGAAAACACCATTGCTATTGATACCACAAATTCAACACTCTTACTTTCATCCATACAAGCTCTTTCAACTTTATCAGTTGGAGTAACACCACCATCTTCCATGTCCCAACTATTTCATGCACTAACCATCCTCACTGTTCCATTTCCAACACTGTCAGTTCCATTTCACATTCCACCATCAATAGTGGCAAAGACCCAATCTTCGACTGTCCCTCTGCCATCACCATTATCTACTTTACCATTAGCTGATGTTGTCCAAGTCCCAGTTGTTCCTTCCTTAACACCTGTTGATGGCACATCTATTCCACTTTCTGAATTTTTTACTTCGATTCCTACTCCAACCTATGCACTATCAATCCCAAAAGGTATCCCTTCTTCACCAACCACTTCTCAATCATTATGCCAATTCCTAGCTCCATTGTCACTCAGACTACTCCATTAGTTTCAACACCAAATGTGACCACATCATTTGCTGAGCTGGTAGCTACTTTTGAAGAAGATATTGTAGTTCCCCTTGGAGACTACATTTATAGTAGAGCAGCAAAGGCAGTTGTGAGGAAAGGTAAAAACAGAGCCAAAGATCAAGGTGTCTTATAGGCACCTGGTCCTAATAAAATCATTTGGGCTAAGAAATCAGATGACATACAACAAGAAGCACTGGATTCTGCTGCTGCCTTGGGTGCCTTTGCAGGTGCTAATTTTGATTCAGTGAAAACACTGAATAAAGAAATTGATGACCAGAAAGAAGAGCTCAGGAAACTACAAGAGCAGTTGTTTAAAGCTAATGAACAACATGCAGTTGATATTCATGAACTTAGAAGAGCATTTGGAGATAAGGTTGAAGATCTTCAAGCGCATAATGCCTCTTTGCAGACCCAATTACAGGATGCAAAAGCCTTGAACGATGCTAATGAAGAAAATATAGCCGTCTTGGAAAAGAAGCTTGAGGATGCAACTGCAAGTGCAGCATCCTCTTCCTTTTCTAAGTTATCTCATCAGGATTTTAAATATTTGGCCATCCAGATGAATGAAGAACATTGCAATCTATTAACTAAACTGCTTGGTACTCTGAATGAGATCCAGGAGGCTCACATTGCCTTTGGAAATAGGTATGTTATTCTTAATGCATAGATAGATAAAAGAGAGCAAGAATCTAAGGCCAATGATGATATTGTCGAATGGCAGAGGTATATTAAAGATAAACCAAAAGATATTACTGTTCTAAGTACTTTCCAATTTAGGAAAATCAAAATAGTTTTGTGTGCTTGGCATGATCTCAATGATATGGTTGAAGATACCATCTAGAAAGCACATGCTATTTGTGGGAGTTGATGGTATGTTGTGGACAACATTATGGAAAAATTGGAGTTTCCTACCATGGACCTCATTGAAAATGCTTTCCCACCGAAATTGATGATCGAACAGGTTGAAAGTCGATGCGAGGAGGTTAAACAAAAGATCCTGCAACTTGGGCATATCCAAATTGCACATGTGGATCAATTCATCAGGAAACCTGTCGCTATGGAAGGGAAGATCCACATTTTCATGCGGATCTAGCATAAATTGGCAAAGAATTAAATGGAAGGTTTCGCATGTGATGCCCAGCTGGGGCTTGACTCAACGAATTATCCAGATTTGGATGAAGTATTAGAGATAGCGGCCAAGTGGCAGAATTTTCTTGTTCAATAGTCTAACTCGATTTTGTAATCCCTGTTTATGGGGAATTTACCCTTTTGTAACAATATTGTAATTATTATTTAAAGGGGTAGATGTCTCGTAGGAAGAGGAAGATGTATTTTGTGGAGATAATCGCCAAAGAAGGACTGGGGAAACGCTATTTCACTTGTAATCTTGTAATTTCTTGCAGACCAATGAATCAAAGTTAGTTTCTTTTGCCATCTTCTTTGTGTAAGTTTTCAAATTTGTTTGATGATATCTGATTTCTTCGCCTTAATCATCAATTAATACTATTGATTTTGCAGTTAATCATTAATGCATTGATCTATGGTTCAGATTTGTCTTAATTCATGATCTTTGTATATTTACGTTTTAATTGAATTTATTTAATTAAAATCTTTATCTATTTCTGCAAATGATTCACATAAATCATTAATATATGTTAATTTTTCAATTGACATTCAAGTTACAGGGTAAATTTGTATGTGCTTGATCCTCAGATTGTTATCAGTTAATTTTCATTATCTAATTATGCTTTGAGTTAATGAGTGTTGATCCTTTTTCACATTTCTATCAAAACTGGTGATAAGGCTTATTAAACATTTAAAACAAGTTATCATGCACATAAACAAGACACTTTTCTTTAGATTAGATCCGACTTAGCCTAGATTTCCTTTTAGTTAGCTTAGATTTCTTTCTAGGTAGATCCTTTTATAGAATTAGAATACTTTGTTCTTTCATCATAGGAAGACAGATCCTTCTAGGATCAAACCCCATAAGTGCCAGTGGAGGCCTTTGTATCCGTGGGAGATTACTATTCCAAACATGCTAGGGATAGAAATGTCCTTGCACAGGACCTTTTGAAGCCTTTCAGTCTGGTTTTTCACCCTCTGTTGTTAGCCTTAGAACATATTCCAGCAACCTACACATCCGAGGCTTCAACAAATGGTGCTAGAAGGAGGGCAGTGAACTGACACATTGCCTACAATAAGAGCTAACTTCTTTTTATTATGTCTTCATGGCTCTTCCCCAAATACATGCATGGGATTCTGACACTGCATTGAGCCTACAAGGGCCTTTACATGAGCTCCCTAAAAAGGTAGTTAAGATCTTGTCGAAGTTCGATGGTGAAGGTAATATTTTTGTCACTGAGCATATTAGAAGGTATGAATCTATTTTGCGTTTATTTAATGTAATACATGAAGATGTTGCTTGCAGATTATTCCCATTTACCTTCAAAGGTAAAGCTTCTCTTTGGTTTTACTTTCTACCTTTGAGTTCAATTTCTAGTTGGTTAGAATTTAAGAATGTTTTTATAGATTCTTTTGAAGATTATGATGTAACTGAAATTCATCAAAATCTGAGTTACATGCAAGTACATGATGGAGAGTCAATTGGAGATTTTAATACCCATTTTTGATAAGTGTATTATAGCTTACACGAAGAACATAGGCTTTCAACACAACTCACTTTTTGTTGGCATGTTAGATCTCTTCCTAAGACTATGGCTTTGTTCATTTTATGGGAAGGGATAACAGATTTCAATGAAGCACACAAAGAGGCTCAAAATCTTGAGAAAGACCTGAAGAGGTATCCTTTGGATCTTTTTCATCCTTCTGTGTCATATGATGTTGAATCTGTTAGGGAAGAGTTAAAGGTTTCACAAATGATTCAATTAAGTAACCCAACTAATGATTTTTACAATGAAGTTATGCCCATTAGAAATGAAATAAATGTTCAAGATACTTTACATAATTTGGAACAAATAGTTTTTGCATCTAAAAATTCATCTTCCTTAGATACAAAAAGAAAATTAGGTGCAAATTCCAATCCTGATTTTTCTCCTTCAAATGGATGTATGTATGATGAGTGTTTTACATCTTCCCTTCATTGTTTGGAATCTCAATCAGAAACTATTGAAGAAAATCTTAATGTTGATACTTCCAATCAATGAACAAATTGTTAAATCAAATTTTGAACATTTTCCTTTTTCTCAATTTGATCATTAGGATCCAACTAGCAATAAAAATGAAGATTTCCAGTATTATGAAGAGGAGTTTTCATCTGTTCTTAATGATTTTAAAGGTCCTCCTACTATAAGTAATATTCATTCTTCATTATTTAATCAAACAATGGATCTTATAATGGAAAATTTTGAAGATGCTAATTACACTTCAGATTTTGAGGAACATGTTGATTTTATGAGATTTGAAAATTCTTTTTCTTCTTCCTTCAATTTTGATTGTTATGAACAAAATGAGAATGATAAGTCTTTAGAGGATGAGTTGGCTGAAATTGAGATTGAATTTCAAAATATTTGTTCCAAGCATAATTTTTCTATAAATCTAATTTTAAATGAAAAGCTAGTTTGGTCAAATAATTTGAGATCAAACATGTCTAATGCACTTGACAAGCATGAACATCTTAATGAAAATCAAGAAGACAAAGTTAATCATTCACAAGATTCAAATTTTGATGTTTTCCTTCAATAAAATGATATTTTGAAAAAGGAAACATTCTCCACTCTCAATTTTGATGAAATTCTTTTGAATCATCATTTTAATAATGTCCAACCCATTTTTTATGATCCAAATTATTTAAGTTTGGAACAATCATTTTTCAACCATTTTTTATGTCATTTTCATATCTTTGTAAATAAGGAGCTTAGTTTAGTTTTTCCAGTTTTTGGATCTCCATTGTTAAGGTTTTTATTGTTGATACATCATTTTTTTTTATTTGCAGGTTTAAAGTTACTAGATTGGCTCCATTGGAAACTTGACTACACCTAGTTTTGTTACCTTTAGAGTAGTGTAGGAGTAGGTGTAGAATGGATTAGTTTTGATCATTTTACTTTTGGTTTTCTTCAATAAAGTATTTGCGATGAAAAACCAAGGCCAGGTCCAAAATCTTGGTCCTAGTCCTGTCTGGTTGCAGACATCGGAAGGTATCACATACACTTACCCAGTAAATGTGTGATTGATCAATGGTATTTTGTTTGACTCAACAGGTTCATTTATTTTACATGAAGTATGGTTCATTTTCTTTTTTCTGCTTTATCTCCATTTTGATTTCTCTTTTGTATATTGGTTTTATTCTTGAATAATTCCCACACCTTTTGGCAAAGGCTATTGATCAGTATGTATCAGGTTAACTTAAGTCTGAAGTTTTAAGGTAAACAGTGTTAGCTATTATCCCTCTTAGCTTGTGGTTGAAAATGTTTTCCATGTAACTAAAACAGTCAATATTTGCAAAGCTTTGATTGATACCTTTCCACCTTGATCAATATATTTATGGATGTTTGGCTTGATTAATTGAAGTTGAGGAAGTAATTAGTTTTTCTTGCCTTATGTTTCATTAGTGAATGACAACATATTTTCATAGTCTTGTTAGACTTACCTATTATGGATCCCACTCTGATCACCTTAAAAATCATTCACCTTAATAACTATAGATTATGAGATGGGGGGTCTTATTACAAGCTGACCCAGTATGTTCATAGATGTTTAAGCAGAATGACATCCCCACATCAAGCCACCAAACTTGGGGGATGACTTTCAGCTACTACTGGAAGGTGGAAGATCATATCACAGGTCGGTCCATTCATGATATGCAAAACACCAGTGACTAACACTATTGTTATGTGGTCACCAAGCCATGGTGGTGTCTTGTAATCTATGCATCAATATTTTTTTATTTTTTTTAAGACAGCTTGTTGTACATGAGAATAAGGGGGGTGTTATTACAAGCCATCCCTACCATGTTCATGGGTTTGCTTTTGGACTGAAATTACCACTTATGGTCACCAAGCCATGGTAATTGCCTTTAGTGTCAAACGATAAAGGATAGGGAGTCTCCTTACCGAGCTAGCTTGTTCAGTCTCCAGGTCAGGCTTGTGAATGGCATTGCCAATATCTGATCACCAAGTCAGGGCAATGGCCTTGTATCAACATAAGTCTTGCTTGTATATCTTCATTTTGTTTTCAATAAAAAAAGAGAAAAGAGAAAAGAGAAAAGAAAATGTATATATTGTAAATAATGTTGTTGTACATAAATGAATAATTAATAAATTTTAAGGTGATTCAAGATTTGGTGACCCAGAATGGATCTTAGTCTGTTCTAAGGCTCATTACAAACTCCCTTCCTATGACTGCATAATGGTAAGGGATCCCTATTTACTTTTGAGACTGCTTTGTCATATGAACATCATCATTAAAATGGTTTTGGATGGGTATGTATCAATCATATGACTAACTTTTCTATTTTGATTGTGTTGTATGAGAACATTTTGTAAATTACATGTTAAAATATCAAGCTTGCTGACATGTCTTCCTTGTAATTACAGATTTCATTTTCAGAGATAACTAGTTCTTCCTAGCCAATCTCCATTTGTTGTAGGTACAACAGATCCCATGTTTTGATAAAACATGGGAGACCCAAATTTTATATATATAAAGTTAATACCCAAATTCCTTAGTAATTTTTGGGGTTGTTTACCATGCTTATCATGCTTCCATCTTTTTATCATGGTTTGGTCTAATCAGCAATAGTTTCCCTTCAAAAATTTCTCGGTTTTTCTGAGTATTTTTATGAGTTGTGGAAAGCACTGTTTTTCCCAAAAAATCAAGTCTTTTTGCAACCCAAAATTCCGCAATTGCAGATTGCGGAAATTTTGTTTTAGTTTTTGGAATCAGTTCTTTCCACAACCCACAATATGGATTGCGGGTGCGGAAATATTTTTTCAATAATTGCGGTCATTGATGTCCACAACCCGCAATCTGCAATTGCGGAATGCAGGTTGCGGAAAGTTCTTTTTATTATTTTGAGTCGTTTGCGTTCCCGCAACCCGCAACCCGCATTTCGGATTGTGGATTGCGGAAACATTGGTTTATTTGTTATTATGAGTTGCGATTCCGCATCCCGCAACCCGCAATTGCGGATTGTGGATTGCGGGATGAATGTATATCATTTCCAAATAATAAAACCCTGCAACTCACCTTTCCGCATCCCGCAAGATCGTTCATTAGCCGTCCATTTGTTTTAATCCAACGGCTTAGATTTTGCCTAGTGAAATTAATAAATATGTCAATTTTCCCTGTTTTCTTTTATCTTTTTCTAAATTTGGAAATTACCCGCTGCTTGGATTTTACTATGAATTTTTACCAGGGGTCATTTTTGTCGTTTCACAGTTTGCATAGGTTGGTTTTGTGTCGCTATCCTATTCAATTTGCTTACGGTTTTGTTAGTTTGAATTGTTGTTGATTTGTGTTTATTCGTTTATCAGAATTCACCAATTTTCAGTTATGTCTCGCAACACTCGATCTAAATCTGCACAGAAAGACCCTTTGAATAAGGACCCAAACTTCGGCATTTATGCCGACACTAGTGACAAGATTTCAGAAAATTACCATCTTGACTGGTCCAAGATTTACTCTATTTTTGTTAATGATGACCTATCCAATATTCAAAATGACCGGATTGCTTATGAAAAACTTAGGGATTCCCAACTCCATGCTATAGCAACTAGACCAGCCATACTTCCCTATACTAACGTGGTTGAATGGATTATCGACCATGCTAAGCCTAAGGAACGGTCTTTTAATGATAGTGCGGGGTCTCAACTGACTACATTCCGATCTGGGGTTTTTATAAAAGCATACGCCCTAAAACCAGCTGTTCAACCCCTTAATCCTGCATTCCTAAATTCGGCAACAACTAGGTATAATTTCAATGAAATGCTGAATTCATGGATGCACAAACCGACTACTTAGGGCTAATAATTTATATCATGTTTCATGGTTTAAGGAACCTTACTCCCTGCTAGCAGCCATTTTTAGAAGGATTTATGGCCTCCCAAATTGCTTAGTTTTTAAAGATGAATGGGAAAATGTAGCTCATCATGTCTTAACAACCGAGGAGTCATTTCCCTGGGCTTCAACTTTGTCAGCCGCATTGAAGACGACCATTGAGAAATACCAGAAATCACCAACTTCAAGGAAGCCACATTTCTTCTTCTCAGCTTATGTGATCGATGTATTCTGCACAAAATTCCAATATCCCAACATGGGATGGAATTGGACTCTATTAGCCCCTCCTGTTCATATTTACTGTTCAACACTCTAGGAAAATAATTATGTGCCCTTGTTATATGATATTTGCGACCACTTCTTTGGAGCTGTCGACTTCCAGATATTCAGAGAAGAAGCACCTTCTTTCTCATTTGATTCCAGAAATTTGATTGCTACAATTGGGGATTGGTATGTTGGAGATTCCTTCTCATATATCAGAGTATGGGGAAGCAGTACTACTCATCTACTACCTAGAATAGTTCCAGACAGGTTGGTAATTGAGGAAGTTTCTTATCAAACTGTTACTAATGGGGTTTACCTCAAGCTTACTAGTCCCAAAAGGAGAGGATGGCCTAAGTTTCCTTTAAATATAGGGCCTTTGGTTATCCCAACCTCAACTTGGGCTATAGTTTTGGGAGATGATATTACTTCTCTGAAATTGGGGTATGCTTCCAAAAATATGCATGACCCTAAATGATTTCTAGATGCTCATTTTAAAAAGTATCATACAAAGATTAGCTATGCACATCAAGATGTTCCCGATGATTCTATATATCAGGGGGAAATACTTTCTTTGAAGTCCTGGCAAGGGCCAAAAGAAGAGATGAACAAAATCATATACTTCAGTATCAGAATGAGCTTAAGACCAAGGTGTTGAGCTACAGAAGTATGGAACTTAAAATTGTTGAACAAACAAGAAGAGATAGGGAGGAAAAAGAAGCTCAAAAAGAAAAAGCTCCATTGACGCTCACTGGTTCGGATGGGGACAAAAGCAAAGCCCTTATGGAAGAGCCTCCTAAGTTAATCACCGCTGCAGAATTAAAGGTATTAATGCAAACATCTTAGCAATCAAAGCAAAGATTGGCACAGATGACTTCAGTGCTGGACACCCAAGCAGTTGCAGCAACCAAACCCACTACTCATGTTCAAGTGGTTGCTACAGCCAAATTAATTGATGATGTTGAAGTGATGGTTGTGAACAAGCCATCTAAAAGACAAAAGATTCAAGTTCCTGCCTCTCAAATCACTACATTAAACATTGAAATTAGTGATGTGGAAGATGAGATTCCTCCTTCTTTGCCTGATACATAAGAAGTAACTGAAAGTTCTCAAGAATGGCAGATTTGTCGAATACCATAACAATGGATGATCCTTTCCCAGAGCAACAGTTTCTTGAAACCACCACTGCTGTTGATACCACAACTTCAACACTCTTACTTTCATCCATACAATCTCTTTCAAATTTATCAATTGGAGTAACACCACCATCTGCCATGTCCCAACTATTTCATGCACTAACCACCCTCATTGTTTCATTTCCAACACTGTTAGTTCCATTTCACATTCCACCATCAATAGTGGCAGAGACCCAGTCTTCGAATGTCCCTCTGCCATCACTATTATCTACTTTACCATCAGCTGATGTTGTCCAAGTCCCAGTTGTTCCTTCCTTAACACCTATTGATGGCACATCTATTCCACTTTCTGAATTTTTTACTTCGATTCCTACTCCAACCTCTGTAATATTAGTCCCGAAAGGTATCCCTTCTTCACTAACCACTTCTCAAATCATTTTTCCAATTCCTAGCTCCACTGTCACTCAGACCGCTCCATTGGTTTCAACACCAAATGTGACCACATCATTTGTTGAGTTGGTAGCTGATTTTGAAGAAGATATTGTAGTTCCCCTTGGAGACTACTTTTATAGTAGAGAAACAAAGGCAGTGGTGAGGAAAGGTAATAAGAGAGCCAGAGATCAAGGTGTCTTACAGACACCTGTTCGTAATCAAATCATTTGGGCTAAGCAATCTAATGACATACAACAAGAAGCATTGGATTCTGCTGCTCCCTTGGGTGCCTTTGCAGGTGCTAATTTTGATTCAGTGAAAACATTGAATAAAGAAATTGATGACCAGAAAGAAGAGCTCAGAAAACTACAAGAGCAGTTCATTAAAGCTAATGAACAACATGCAACTGATATTCGTGAACTCAAAAGAGCATTTGGAGATAAGGTTTAAGATATTCAAGCACAGAATGCCTCTTTGTAGACCCAATTACAGGATGCAGAAGCCTTGAACGATGCTAATGAAGAAAATATAGCTGTCTTGGAAAAGAAGCTTGAGGATGCAACTGCAAGTGCAGCCTACTCTTTCTTTTCTAAGTTCTCTGAGCAGGAGTTTAAATATTTGTCCATCTAGGTGAATGAAGAACATTACAATCTATTAACTGCACTGTTTGGTACTCTGAGTGAGATCCAAAAGGCTCACATTTCCTTTGGTAAGATGTTTGTTATTCTTAATGCACAGATAGATAAAAGAGATCAAGTCTCTAAGGCCAATGATGATATTGTTGAATGGCAGAGGTATATTAAAGATAAATCAGAAGATATTCCTGTTCTAAGTAGTTTCCAATTCAGGAAAATCAGAACTGTTTTGGGTGCTTGGCATGATCTCAATGATATGGTTGAAGATACCATCCAGAAGGCATGGGTTATTTGTGGGAGGAGATGGTATGCTGTGGACAACATTATGGAAAAATTGCAATTCTCTACCATGGACCTCATTGAAAATGCTTTCCCATCGAAATTGATGATCGAACAGGTTGAAAGTCGTTGCGAGGAGGTAAAACAAAAGATCCAGTAGCTTGGGAATATCCAAATTGCACATGTGGATTAATTCATCAAGCAACCTGTCGTTATGGAAGGAAAGATCCACATTTTCATGTGGATATGGCATAAATTGGCAAAGAATGAAATGGAAGGTTTCACGTGTGATGCTCACCTAGGGCTTGACTCAGCGAATTATCCAGATTTGGATGAAGTATTAGAGATAGCGGCCAAGTGGCAGAATTTTCTTGGTCATTAGTCTAACTCGATTTTGTAATCCCTGTTTATGGGGAATATACCCTTTTGTAACAATATTGTAATTATTATTTAAAGGGGTAGATGTATCGTAGGCAGAGGATGGTTTATTTTGGGGAGATAATCACATAATAAGGACTGGAGAAATGTTGTTTCACTTGTGATCTTGTAATTTCTTGTAGACCAATGAATCAAAGTTAGTTTCTTTTTCCATCTTCTTTGTGCAAGTTATCAAATTTCTTTGATGATGTCTTATTTCTTCACCTTAATTATCAATTAATACTGTTGATTTTGCAATTAATCATTAATGCATTGATCTATGGTTCAAATTTGTCTTAATTCATGATCTTTGTATATTTATGTTTTAATTGAATTTATTTAATTAAAATCTTTATCTATTTCTGCAAATGATTCACATAAATCATTAATATATGTTAATTTTCAATTGACATCCAAGTTACAGGGTAAATTTGTATGTGCTTGATCCTCAAATTGTTATCAGTTAATTTTCATTATCTGATTATGCTTTAAGTTAATGAGTGTTGATCATTTTTCACATTTATGTCAAAACAGGTGACAAGGCTTATTAAACATTTAAAACAAGTTATCCTGCACACAAACATGACACTTTTCTTTAGATTAGATCTGACTTAGCCTAGATTTCCTTTTAGTTAGCTTAGATTTATTTCTAGGTAGATCCTTATCTAGAGTTAGAATACTTTGTTCTTTCATCACAGGAAGACAGATCCTTCTAGGATCAAACCCCATAAGTGCCAGCGGAGGCCTTTGTATCCGTGGGAGATTACTATTCCAAATAGGCTGAGAATAGAACTGTCCTTGCGCAGGACCTTTTGAAGCCTTTCAGTTTGGGTTTTCACCCTCTGTTGTTACCCTTAGAACCCATTCCAACAATCTACACATCCGAGGCTTCAACAATGGTCTAAAACAGTCTCCAAGGATGTGGTACCATAAGTTTGACACATACGTATTGGGACTAGGATTTTTGAGAAGCAAAGATGATCACCATCTCTATTGAAAGTAGGCTAGAAAATATTTTGTTTATGTAGTGTTGTATGTCGATGACATATTGTTCGTTGGAAACAACATGCAGGTTATCAAGGAGGTGAAAATGCAACTATCCTCCAAGTTCGACATGAAGGATATCAGTGCTTCCAATTTACTCTTGGGGATGGAGATCAAGAGAAATCGTGTAGAAAGGAAACTCTGGATGAACTAAAGAAAATGTGTTGAAAAAATACTACATAGGTTTAATATGCAGGAATGGAAACCAGTAAATGTCCCTATTCCTATAGGTGCAATATTATCTACAGAACAATGTCACAATACTGAAGAAAAAAAAGAATACATGTCTAATGTTCCTTATGCTAGTGTAGTTGGAAGTTTGATGTTTTCCATGATATGAAATAGACAAGACATTGCCCATGCAGTGGGATTTTTTAGCAGGTATATGTAAAAACCAAGAAAGGAGCATTGGACAACTATGAAGAAGGTGTTCAAGTATTTGCATGGAACTACATAGAGTGCAATCTATTATCAAGGAAGAGCTAGAAAAGACAGAGTGTTGAATGTACATGGATTTGTTGATGTTGACTAGGTTAGAGATCTGGATCATAGAAGATATACAAGTGGGTATTCATTTAACCTATTTGGAGTTTCTATTAGTTGGATGAGTAAGAAACAATATGTAGTAGAACTATCAACTACAGAAGTTGAATGCATGGCAACCACTCATGCAAGTAAAGAGGTTGTATGGTTGCATATATTGTGTTTGGACATTGGATTTGAACAACAATATGTAAGGTTATATTGTGATAGTCAAAGTGCAATATTCTTGGCCAAGAACCTTGATTATCGCTAAAAAATGAAGCATATTTATGTGCAATATCACTTTGTAAGAGACATGGTTGAAAGCAAGAAGGTGTTATTGGAGAAAGTCGACACTTTGAATAATGTTGCAAATTTATTAACAAAATATATGAGCACTGAGAAGTTCTCTTGGTGTAAAGAAGCAATGGGAATTCGTTCCCTGGATTGTTGATCAAATAAAATCTTGTTCCCCCTATGCAGAGAAAACAACAAGTGGGAGCATGTTGGGTATGTGTTATATTCTCTGCATGACTACCCACCTTTAGGCTAGGGTTCGGGGGTCTAAGGGGAACAATGTGCCTCTAAGAAAAAAATTTGTGGGCTATTTTAACGCCATTTTTGGCCCATTGTATTCTGATTCCAGTTTAGGAATTAGGGTTTTGGAGGTTGGTAAAGAGATATATATTGTATTCTAAATAGTTCAGTTAATGCAATGAAAGAAACAAAGAGAGAGAGGTGAAGCTCTAGTTAAACTGGTTTTCCCGATTAAGGTTTTCCAGGGTAATATCTTTGTGTAAATGTGTGTGTGCGATATTGCTTTACTTTTTGTTTATGCTTAAGAATTATATGCATTGTTACACATGATCAAGTTTAAAACTAACAACATGAATACCGACAGTTCATGGCACTTATTGCCTATCCGTGTTCACCGGCTGTAACACCCCCATTTTGACCCTTGGGGTTTATTGGCTTCAATGTAAATATTGTATACATGCAATGTGTGTTTTCCCTAGTGTGGAGCTCAAGGCCAAGGCCTCACTAGAGGGTGTCCAAGTTTTATTTAAAAGGAAAGTATTTGACATTTTGATTATCCATGTGCCAGTAATCCATGTAAGATGTAAATGATGTAAATAATACCATGCAAATAAAAATACCAAGAGCTGGCTATGGCTGCAACTAAATGAGGGGGAACTATGTATCCACTGGGGAGAGGTAAGGGGGTGTTGGATGGAACCCCAGGCTTCCATATGTCACCTAGAGAACCCCTTTGAATGTCCTAGCTGCCATTGAATGCTGCTGCAAGGATGTGGGTGAAGAGGACTGTTCATGAAGTCGATGGAGTATGGAACAACCGTGAAACCCATAAGGAAGGGTATGGGGCTTTGTCTTGCTTGTCCCATAAAATACTCTACCTCGTGGAGGACGTATTCCTCATTCCCAGACCTTGGTTGATCACACAAGCATCAGTTTAACCCTTAGGCGACCTAGCAGACCGAGCGGAGAGGAAGAAAACCAGAAATCATGATTTGGGAAAAGCCACGATTTGCAGAGCGAAGGTCGCTCAGAAATTTGCTTGGGAAGGGAGAAACCATTTGGGGATACACAGACCCAAACTTTTGTGCGAGTTGGAAAGTGTTAGATGCCCTGAGAACCCACAGAGAAAACCATACCTTTTATCTCGAAACTGTAGACGCAGGACAGAGCTTCGGCCACAACGTGGAAGAGATCCGAGTGTGGATTACAGTGGGAAGGATCCAAGAGGTTTAGATTGCATGGTAGAGCGAGAGAGACCTCATTTACCTCGATCTAACAGTCAGGACCAACCATACTTTCCTAGTTCAGTGATAAGGGAAGGGGCTCCCTAGGGACTGTGCATCAGATAAGGGGACCTTAATTAGGATAAGAGTGGAGGGGATGGGGTTTCTTGAACTTCTTGAGGTCATTGGGATATTCCTATAGCTCTGTGGATGATTTTATTGACCTAGAAAACCCTCATCTTCCTCCCCATTTTCTTGACAAATCAACTATTTGTTGGATTCCCTGAAGGACTATGCATAAGGTTGTGAGTGAGATTACCTAGTCCCTCCTTAGTGGATACATAGCCCCATATCGGGGGTGGTATCTGAGTGCTGAAATAATACAGGCTGGGAAGAGACCTACAGTTGGGTTGGAACGTTGCAGTCCATAGCCAGTTTGCTTGGAAGTTTCAATAAGGAGATAAGTGTTCCTTGTGCCTTGAATGATGTCCACTCTACATATGTGCATGTGTGTTTATTTATGTCAGAATGTATGATTGGATCCAAATGAGTGATAGGGATGAATGCCTATGCATTATGTTCTCAATTCTACTATGCATGTCATTGCCATACTTCTGCACCTTTGCATTTTTATATCATGTTAACACTCATATGTATTTAGGCTTGAGGAGTGGGGCTAAGTCTCAACATGTTAGATAACCAATTTGTCTAGGGAAAATAGGTTGATGTATTCCATTCTATGTGTGTGGATAAGGTTTAATCCCCCTGTATTCATTGGTGTATGAATCTGCATACAAGAGTGACTTATTATACTTCTGCACATTTGCATTTCCATGGGTGTAATGTATTTAAATTATCCATTGATGAATTAGGGATAAGTCTGGTAACTATGCAGGATACTCCATCCAGGACTTGGGAGAAGAATAAACACCCCTGTGGTGTTCATGACCCCTGTGGAATAGTTGAAGGAGAGAGAACATGGTAGAGTGGAGCATGACTTATTATGGAGTGGTAAGGAGGCATATATGGGGTTTACGACCACATTTTGGAGTGGAATAGGGGAATGAAAAAAGTCCTCAGGTGTGGATGAATACCATGCATTTGCATAGTGCTCTCCAAGAGCTTTCCAATGGTACTAGATTTTCCCAAATTAGACCTCGGATGAAGAAGTTATGGGCTGAAAAAGTTTGTACAATGGGGCTTCCGACTTTCCGAACCCGCATGCGGATTGCGGATTGTGGATGTCAAAAGGGAAATATATACGGGGTTGAGAAATGGTGGTTCCAAATTCCGCGTTCTGCATGCAGATTGCAGAAGTCGGAGGAGGTAATTTTCCCGGGTTAGCGAAGTTGACATTCCGCTTTTTGAGTTCCGCATTGCGGATTGTGGAATTCGGAAAGGTAATCCGTCAAAGTTGGAAATTGAGGTTTCGATTTCTGCAATGTGGGTTGCCGGTTGTGGAAGTCAGGTGAGCAATTTGGAGAGGTAGAGAATTTGAAGTTTTGATTTCCGATTTTTGCACTGTGGATTGCAGAAGTCGGATACGTAGGTTTTGGCGTTGTGTAATTGGGCGCTCCAATTTCCGATTTCCACACTGCGGATTGTGGGTTGCGGATCTCAGAGGCACATTTCTTCGGCATTGTGACATTGTTGTTCCAAGTTCCAAATTATGAATTGCGGCTTGCGGATTGCTGCTTCCAGACTTGCGGGTTTCAGACTGAAGATTAATGCGGGTGCATAGTTGCGGAATCTTTGGACTGCTTGGAAAAAGAAGAAAAAAACTAGCAGGTGGATCCAAGGGTTGTATCCCATCGCCTTTGAAGGACACTGAGGTGATCGGGGACGTGACAATTGGTATCAAAGCCCAAGGTTATAGCATTGGGGATGATTTGGGCCAAAGTATGAGTTACAGGCATAGAGATGCCATGAATTTGGACCACGTTATGATGGAGAATTGGAGAGGGATAATTCCTCAACTCTTCTCTTGTTGTTATATTTATATTTCTAAGTTTTATATATACGAAATTGTGGATAGGAATGTTGAAAATGCAAGGGATTAGATAGTTGAAATACTTATGCACTAATGAGCATATTGCTAGATATTGCATAGTGCATGTATATGACGTTGCATGTTGGTAAAGCTAGTGAGGTTTACTTATGCAATGAGTGACTTAAGTTAATCAGTGTGGTTGATAATCACTATTGATGTTGGTATTGATTGTAGGACCAAAGATAACATAAGAATGGCTAAAAATGTACATGATGTTGTTGCACATGACCAGAAACCTTATGAAGAAAGGATGGTGCAAAAAATCTATGGTCATGAGGTTGGTGGAAGGATGGTGTAGCCCTTTGCAAGAGGCCAACTGACCAGGTAACATCAAAGATGTTAATGGGAGACATGCAGGTAATGGTTATTCATGTTAAGTGTATAAGTGTTGAATAGGGATTGGGAGAGAGTCCCTTGAACCATGTTTCAATCAACATAAAATGGTATGCATGTAAGGTTGAATACATCCATGTTAATGTCATATAACCATGGTATGGTGAGGTATGGGGTAGTAAGGGAAAGGAACCTTCTACCATGCGACTGTTTAAATGTTAGAATGAAATCATATGAAATTATATCATTCCATCTATATAGTGATGTGGGAGGGATCAACAAAACCAATCCCAACCTACTCTCTTAGGATTTAGATTGGTTCCAAATTTAGTAGAACCTTCGAACTTAGCAGAATTAGCTAAGTATTTCTCCAAACAGTCTTTGAAGGGCAGATTTCAAACTAGTGGTGAGCTGGATTTCATAAAAATTACGGGTCTCACCTGGAGGCTAAGCATCGAACAAGTGTTCCTTACGAAATTACTTTGGATCGTCGGATCGGAAGCAGACCAGATCAATGGTGGACTTGAACCGTCTTAGGGTTAATTTGATGGATATTTCATGTTCGTTCTAGCCATTGACCCATGAACTCTTTCTCCGGTGAAATGTTGTACAATCTGTTGATCATTTGGCATCTTTCCTCGTCCATTGATATGTGATCAATGTGGGACATTCACTTTGGAATTTTGCGGATCTAACTCCCACACACTTCACTCAACGAAATACTTTCTCCGACATCGATCTGAATCATCCAAAATCTATGGAATGACCAAACCAAATCACTGTGACAGTGTGTTTATTGATTAGAGAATTGATCAATCAATCTCCTTGACACCAGACTTGATCTCCTTTGTTAAACTTGCACATCACCTCTTAGAAAAAATAGAAATTCAATTCGACTTCACAGGCTCGTCCCATCCCAACCATGCGCTTCACCTGCAACTTCATAGGCGAAGGAGCATCGATCCTTTCAGTGATCGATGACCTAAGAGTTCTCAAAGCAAGAGAATGATTGCATGAAGGTAGTCATGTTTGATGGGATACCGGGATCCTTTGTTGGAAGGATAGAGTTGCACGAAAGAATATGGCTGTGAAGTAATGAAAATTGGAAGTGTTTGAATTACGTAGATGATGTGATGGTGTCCTGTAATTTTATTGTGATAAGTATGCATATAAAATAAATCTATGCATTTCATGGAATTTAAGATGATTAGCAGCTGAGAGTGTTTGAATTATGGAGTGTTATAACTCTGAAAACACTTCAATGACTGTTGCATCAATTAAATATTATATGCATGAAAACTTACAAGTGTTTGGCTGATTGGAATTTTCATATTTTAGGTAGAAATGTCTTGGGCATGGCAATGTGGGTAAGCCCATGATCAAGGATGGAATATACCATGTGCAAAGGCCAAGTATTGTGAGAAGGATCTCATGGATTCACAGACATGATATCTACATGAAACATATTTGTAAAATTCATATTTGTGAAATTGATAATTTTGCTAATCAATTACTAATGGTTGATTGGTTCTTAGAATTGTGTCAAGAGAGCATGTTGTAGGTGTATTTCCAGGTTATGGAAGCAAGTGTAAGACCGTAATGGGAAGAGTGATGCCACTTACAAGAGGCAAACAATATGAGGATGTCTCATATGAAATTCATGTTGGTAAACAATGTGGGTGAGATGGTGAATTATGCCAAGAGGGAATATGTGGGTTATGGAAGGTGAAAAAGATTGATATGGAAAACCGAAGGACTGTTGACTCAGAGAAGGGAGACCCCATTCCTCACGAATGAAGAAAAGATACATCTGCAAAACATATGAGTATTTTGTAACCCTAGCTAAGAATATGCATGTCTAATTATTATGAGTTAATAGGCATAGCGGGTTTTATTTCTTTCTATTTCATATTTCTTGAGTATGATTAGGGCCTACATGGCTCACATCGGAAAGGGGTGCTAGTTTATGTTAGGGTTGTCAATATTGAATACACCTTAAGGGAATGGATGCATTATTGGTGTTTCAATACTTGAGAGGGAATGTTATGAAATATGTTTACAATTTTAGAGCAGCAATAGTGATGAGCTTGCTTATCCATCTTGTGTTGTCATCCTAAACAGATGCAATTGGTGCTGCACACTAAAGAAGCAAAGTGAAGAAGGAGCACCATCCTTATGTATGTGAAGGGTTGTTGTATGCCTGATAAATCCAATTGGTGTACTGGATTGGCATTGGCTATTTGGATGTTTTGGTAGTAATGGTGAAGGGTTGTTGTATGCATGCTAAACTCAGTCGGTGTACTGGCTTGGCATTGGTTATTTGGATGTTGTGGTGGTATTGATGAAGGGTTGTTGTATACCTGATAAACCTAGTCGGTGTACTGAATTGAAATTAGTTACTTGAATAATGTTGTGGTGTGGCTCCGTAGTAGATCCTTGACTTGGAAATGGTCATGGTGAAGTTTCCTTCCATTGACCTGTTGACCTAGATGAATGTGTTGGCTTGTAAATGGAGAGGGAAAACCAGGTATGGGACTATTTTGGAACCATCAATGCTTGATAAACCCAGTCGGTGTACTGGATTGGCATTGACTACTTGGATGTTGTGGAGAAACATGTGTGCTGGCCAAGGATTCGTTATTATATGAACATGTGATCCAAGGCTTAGATAAACTTGGTTACCTTTCGATGCACACCTAAAGAGCGTTGGAAGGGGTCGGGAAGGTCTTGCGGGTGCCATAGTTTTTTGAATTCAACGCATGATACCTGTGGATCCAAAGGAAGATGCTCATAAAGATAAGTATTTGGTTTATCTTGCATCTTGTTTCTTATTTAATATGAATATACATACGTATATGATTTTTAGACTCTTGTTTAGAGATATACCCTATGAAAATAAACTTGACATGTGAATTGACTCAATGTGAGTGTAGGTAATGCTGGAAGCAAGAACTATGAAGGCATCCTGGGGATGCATTTGGATAGGTGACTGTCCTAGAAATCTCAACATGAGTAGCAATGGAAGATGGTGCTAGTGGACTATGTGGGTCCTAGCAGCCAAGAGTTTTGTAGACAAACTATGGGAGGGGGTTCCCTAGTTGAGAAGATTTGGACAGACCTTAGACACTAAGTGTCATAACCAAAACAAGAAAGGGAAAGTCAAGCATTCACATTGATGTGAAAGAGGCTAAGGAGCATGGAACCATAGTGGTGGTGTGGCTCCAGATTGGAACAAGTCTAAAACTCTTACTCTTCTCTTCCTTTTGATTGATGCATTTAGAAAATAGAAAATTGTTGAATGCATGATATGGCTGAGAGTTGATTGTATTTATTTGCTTGAAATAAATTGTGAATGCTGAAATAGTAAATTCCCCGTGAAAGGATGAACATGAATGAGTTCATGTTTATGTTGGTCAAGCATGAAAATGTATGGAATTCTTATGATAAAGCATGAAATTTCCATGTCTATTGGGAAAATAATTGACTGATTTTAATGTTTATGTTATGCTTGGTCTAACAAGATTTGCAATGATGAATTTCACAGGTGAGAAATTGAAATCAATTGGTTGCAACTATTACAAGACAAGTGGTGCTAGCAAGAAAAGTGTGGGAAACTGTACATATTGACCATGGAAGCAAATTAAAGGCTATTAGATTTGGCTGAAAATATTCTTAAAACAATTTCCAAGACACAAGAAAATATTAGAGAGATGCTCAAGATACAAAAGCAGCAGAATGAGATGAACCAAAGGGCTTTGTAGGAATCTATTTGTCTACAAAAGGAAGTAACAAGCATTATGGGAGCAATCAGCAGGGGAAAGGACAATGGATCAATGAAAAGGCATTCATCCAATCAGTCCACCAAGAAACATTCCAGGTTGGAAGACTCAAAGGAGATTGAGCAGGTAAAGAAAAATCAGCCATTGAAATGTTGGGAATGTGGGGAAAATCATTGCCTCCCCAACTGCCCAACAACAGACAACAAGAAAGATAGTAGCCATAAAGATTCCAGACTTGTGGATCAGTTGGAAGGTAAATAGAAGGAAGATATTTCTATGGAGGAATGCTAATATTTAGATCTAGAAGATAAAATATAGCAGGAGTAGCTTGTGGAAGCCAAAGGACTTGGTCCTGAAAGTTCAAAGTAAACGGTAAAATGCAGGGTAGACCTGCAACATTTTTTTTGTGAATTTTGGTCATGTGTAAACTTATAGGTATTCCTAAGTATTGGAACACAAAGGACGGTGTTATTCTAAGTGGGTGGGAATTGTAACACCCCCATTTTGACCCTTAGGGTTTATTGTATTCAATGTAAATATTGTGTACATGCAATGTGTGTTTTCCCTAGTGTGGAGCTCAAGGCCAAGGCCCCACTAGAGGGTGTCCACGTTTTATTTAAAAGGCAAGTATTTGAAATTCTGATTATCCATGTGCTAGTAAGCCATGGAAGATGTAAATGATGTAAATAATACCATGTAAATAAAAATACCAAGAGATGGCTATGGCTGCAACTAAATGAGGGGGAACTATGTATACACTAGGGATAGGTGAGGGGGTGTGGGATGGAACCCTAAGATTCCATATGTCACCTAGAGAACCCCTTTGACTATCCTAGATACCATTGAATGCTGCTGTAAAGAGGTGGGTGAAGAGAACTGTTCATGAGGTTGATGGAGTATGGGACAACCGTGAAATCCATAAGGCAGGGTATGGGGATTTCTCTTGATTGTCCCATAATCCACTCTACCTCATGGAGGACATATTCCTCATTATTGGACCTTGGTTGATCAAAAAAGCATCAGTTGAACACTTAGGCGACCCAACAGGCCGAGCAGAGAGAAAGACAACCAGAAATTGCGATTTGGGAAAAGCCACGATTTGCAAAGACAAGGTCGCTCAGAAATATGCATGGGAAGGGAGAAACCATTTGGGGATCCAAAGAACCGAATTTTGGTGCGATTTGGAGAGTGTTAGATGGCCCAAGAACCCACATAGAAACCTAGACCTGTTAGGCCAAAATTGTAGACGCAGGATAGAGCTTCGTCCGCAACGTGGAAGATATCCGAGTGTGGATTGCAGTGGGTGTTGTTAGGGAAAAGTCCTTATAGTAGGGGAAGACTACCAACGTACTAGGGGTTGACAAATAAACACATAGGGATTTGTATACATTGCTACAAACAAATAGGATCAAATTTTAGAGAAAATGTACCTTGTTTATGACGGTCGGTCCAAGCTTTTCTCCCACGATCTCTATTGCAACAAACCTACAAAACACACACAGACCTTCATTAAACTAGTTTGACTATAAATAAATATTGATATTAATGAATGACATAACATCAAATTATAATCAAAGCACAATAAACATTAACACTTTTATTGGGAAAGGAAGAGTGTCTCAATCTCTTATTGTCAAAGAATGCAACAAGTGCAAATGTTATACCTGACTTTGCATCAAGCACCTTCGCAACCAGGCCCTAGGTTCCTGCTCCTCTCTCTTGACTTGGAATTTCTTCAGCATAACCATAGCTCTCCAATTGTGTGTCTTTCTCATGCCCTCCCCTTGTATTTATGGCAAGGCAAGGAGGATTGGTTTGAAAGATAGTTTAATTGGGAAGTTGGGGAAGTTGGAATACCTGACTCAACTAATCCCAATTCGTATTCTTAGTATATTTTTTCAAATTTTCTTAAGATACTCATGACTATGACATCTCGCACCCCACGAGTGACTCACGATGTACTATCTTATCATCTTGCAGCTACAAATTTTAGAAGATACCCGTGGGTTGTCAATATAGAGACCTGCGGGTGACCCGCGATATGTGAAATATAAAGGTCACGGTTTTATACTGAAATTGTCAGAAAAATAAGTTTTTAAGATGAAGAAGGTAGAGTTCAGCTCTTAAGTCATCTAATCCCAAGTAAGCTCTTCTATCCATAATTTCCTTTTGTGTGACTAACAGGGAAATGTGGTCACTGATGGAGAAGTGCTAATTTGAACGATAACAGATGCCCCCTAATGTGTGAGGTCAGAGGGAAACGATGGCCGAAATACATTACAGTCCAAGTCAGAGGAGAAACAAGGAAACCATGGGATGAAGTCACAAAATTACTTGAAACAAAAACCAGGTCAACGGACAATTACAATCTTGATATCAGGAGATGTTCAAAATAATAGAACATAATCTCCAATACATAACTGAAAGATGTATATAGCATGGAAACTGAAATAGAAGAGTGGATACATATCAAACAGGAGATCATAGCCATAATAACAAGCTGTATCTATGTCTCATCAGGAGCCACATATGGGTGTGGATCAGTCTTGCGCAACTTAGGAAATAACAAATGTGATAATGCTATCATAGGCCCAAGGTCTTCATCCAAATCATCTCAAGGTACGAATCCTGACCATGCAAATAAATGAGTTGGATTCGAACATGGGGGATACCATTTGATTACTGGTCATTGATGTATACCGTTAACAAATGCGAGGGAACCCACCGATAATGAAAATGGGGCCCAGTGTACCTAGTACATTCTAACAAGTGTGAATAAGGGGTTCTGAGGTCGAACACTTGAACAATCCACCGAGTAGGAGACATTGATGTATTCCCACTACTCAATAGTGAGGGAAATTGCCACTGATGATTGCAACCCCCAAGTTACTACCGATAACTCTAAACTTCTTTCCCAGAGAAATATGAGTTGAAGTCGATGGGAAGAATTTCGTCAGAAGGGAGGCCTTAAGGCATCCTCCATCATCCAACACGAGGAATAATCAAAGTTTGATTTGATCTGGAATAAGATTGAGTACATGATGAAACAAACTGATACCAAGGAATGGCCGACACATGAGGTCAAGGTAACTACAAAATGGCTGACACAGGTTGTATCCTTGAACAGTGAGCACGACACAAAAGTGACTTAGGCAACTTTTGAAAACACAAAAGGACCATGATATAAATATGTAATGTAGGAGACATTAACAGATTCTCCATATGATTGGAAGAGTAACCAACTGGATGAGTAAAAAATCTTAGATCAATTTTTATCCTAAGGTAAAAAACTAAAACCGACTATTTGATAGACTTAAAAGGTGCTTTGTTCAAGGATATGACTGACTTGCTTCCTTGAAATTGAAAAAGATGTTTGACATACTTCCCTTCCATTTTCTCTTTTTATTAAAGAATATCCTTCTTGTTGGTTTTAATGAGTCCAAGAAAGCAAACTCAATGGTCCTTCTTCATTTTTTAAGGCAAGCTCGAAGAAAGAGGGAGAAGACTGCTTGATATAAGTCCAACCATGTGTAAGTTTAACGACTCCATGGGAGGGAAACTCAAGACCGTCTTCATTTTTTAACGATTTTGAATAAGAGATAGACTAATACTCGATAACACTGATCCATGGATTTTAATATTGAGCCTGGATATGTTCATGCTCGCCAGTGTTTTCAATTTTAAGGAGTTTGAAAAACTTAAACAATAACTCCATACACCTACTCGTGGATTTTAGTATCAAGCCGAAGTTGGTATGTGCTCGCCGGTGTTTTCATATTTAAAGATTCTGAAAAACTTAAACAATAACTCTATATACCGTCTCGTGGATTTCACATTGAGCCTGAGTTGGTGAATGCTCATTGTTGTTTTCACATTTCAAGATTCTGAAAACCCTAAAGAAGACTCCTAAAGGTCCTTTTTCGTAAATTTAGTCTCCTCACCCGAAAAAGTGTAAAACAATGAGAGAAGAACTCTTCTAGCCACGTATGACTAGAGTATACCTTTTTCATAACTAATCCACAAAGGTCTGGAGAATGGGTAAACTTATACCTAAGTGGATGTCTATTTAGTTCCTTTAACGAGTTTGAACAAAACAAGCATACTCGACGATCTTGTTTGATTTTAAAGAGTCTAACAATGGCTTGAAAAACACTCTATAGGTATCAGGGAAACTAAGTTCCTTGATCTTGTCAAGAGACGAAATGTTGTTGATATCATAGGGATGATCAGATTGGTAACAAATGACAATAATCAAAGAGATTTCAAAATGACATAAAGTGACATGTCATAAAGAAAATCAAACCTTTATAGACCAATGTCACAAACGAACATGAGAATTGTCGCTTCGATCCTTACATAACCAAAAAGAACTTAAAAAGGAATTGGTGGTTAAATAAAGTTTAAAAACTGTTTTGAAACTATATAGAATTGAAAAAAGCGGGTAAAAATTACAAATGAATTTTATAAATAGTTTCAAAATGACAACAAAACTCACCAATTCATTTGTTGGAGAAAAAAGGTGAAAATAACCTCTTCCTTCAAACGCTTATAGCGCTTACAACAGGCCACCGAATCGGATTCCACCACTTGCAAGTAAGTGGTCTCTCCTACTTTGAATTCAATCCAATGTATTTAATTTTTTATGGTTATTTTTGTTTTTTATCAAGGTTTTTAAAAATAGGACCTTGTACCCGCGAGTTGACCTATAGCAAACTCACGAGTACGAGAAAAATGCGTGACTTTTCTATAATCCTACTCGTAGGTAACCACGTCTGTCTAGTGATTACAGTCATGGGTGCCGTGGTTTAAAAACAAAAAAACAAAAAACCAAGGATAAATGGTTGAATGAATGTAGGTATGGTGCTAATGTGAAGGGAAAGGGAGCATGCGGACATGGATAGACAAGCTATGGGAGATCCATTGACATTAACCGTGCTATGAAGATGTGGCTTGCTAAAGATTTTCCAAACCACCAACATGAGAGCACAAACATATCTCCTCCAAATGCTTGTTAACTATTGGGCTGCCGACCAAGTAGTGTTTGATCTCTAGGGATAAATACTTGAACTCACAATTGACGACATCTATTTCATAACAGGTTTATCCCGTAGAGGGGAAATGGTAAACTTAAAAGGCACATTCATAGGATTCGGTGCGTTATCCATACAAGACTATATCAACACTTATTGTTTTCTAGGAACTGAAAAAGGTGGTAGACAAGTCCCGATCGGCTCCATTACAAGCTTCTCATTGAAAGTCATCCCGAGTACTCTAAATAGGATTGGAGGGAGTGCTGCACAACACTTAGCTTCAAGGAACTACATGCAAATTGGTGTTGATTGCTTTTGGGGTGTAGTATTTTACTAGAGTTCAGGTCTCTTGGTGAACATGAAGCACCAATTGACCGAATGCAAGACGGGGAAGAAGAAGAACTTTGGCTACAGGAGAATCTTGTGTTATTTCTTCTTCGAGAGGGTTCTTGCTCTAAGCCCTGGATGGGTCTACCTATCCTAAACCCCCACGATCCGTTGATGAATCGATGGGGATATATATTCTTGCTCCAGGGTGGTGGCGAGGCTACACTTTCTTATGTTGACGAAGACTATCTTGGATGGTGGAGCCGCCAGGTGTCGGCTCTAGAGCAGTTCCCCTACGCAGGTGTGGATTTCCGCGGAGATCCAGAGCTCGATCTACCTCCAGGATCAGCCTGGGGAGATATGGTTAAGATATGTTTATTCTTTTGTAAAAAACATTTCATATTTATGCTTTTATGTATATATAATTTTTATGAATGAGTAAGAGTGCTGATTGTGTGATATGTGTAGATGTGGGACCTGTTTAACCTATGGGACATCCTTGCAAATTTGTGCATCTGAATGTGCCTGGTTCTTCTGATTCCATGTTGGTGAGCATAGAGGGGAAGATGAGTCAACTGACTCATGACATCCCAAGATACAAAATCGAGTGGATGCCGCTCGACATGCAGGAGCATGTTGTGGGTGTGCCCCGAGCATGGATTAGGCTGCTTAGGAAAGTAGCTAGACTAGTGATATACTATAGGGAGGTTGTAGCAGAGTTAGAAGAGGCACGTCCTTCTCCATAGGGAGAGAGACTTGTGATATTTTTTAGGCCTTTTGAGCCCACTTTTTGTATCTTATGACACTGCGACATATTATGACTCAAACTCATATTTTTTTTTTATCCTGATATATACATTATTGGTTTATATATACATGTATGTGGTCTTATGTGTGTGATTGTTTAATGTGATTGTGTGTGGTACAAATGCGAATCTAGTACATAATTTGCATATGAATCAACTAATGAATTTAAACTCCTTGAAATGTGTTGATATGTAATAAAAACAAATTGTCTTTCAAGTAATCTAACATGCAAGAACTGATTAAGCAAAGAAGGATCTCTGACCTTGTATTCACCCATCAACTAAAGTACTACTAACTGCGAGTCGAGTCTTACCTCCAAACGTGAAATGTTGTGATGAATAGCATCTTGGAGTAACTCAATGACTGCACTGCACTTAGCTACATTGTTCATTGTGGAGCCCAAACAAGCCCCTCCCAAAGACACAAGTTGACCAAACGGTGAGTAAATAACCCAAGCTGCTGAGGCCAACTGATGGGTGTGGTGACTAATGCCATCGACGAATCCTATAAAGCACTCAGTTGTCATATGAAACCACAATCCAAAAGACACATAAGATGCACAAAAAGAAATCAAAAGAAAAACTAACTCTACAAACATGTACAGTTATAATACAAGAAAAAGCACAGAGGCCTAAGGATAATACTTTTTCAGGTAGAGCCCATTTCTAGGCTCAGGCAACTTACAACCCTCATAATCGGTTAGCTCATAAGATCCTTTCTTCAGAACTTTAAAGATAATGTACGGTCTGAGCCACATCGATTTAAATTTACCTGCACCCAGGGGATCTTTGTCCTGGTCATAGAGTAGAACAAGGTCTCCTTTAGAGAAAACCCTGGGTTTTATAGTTTTATCATAATGACGCTTGACTCGAATTTTATGAACTTCGTTTGCTGTAAGCACATCGCGGCGCTGTTCATCTAAGTGCTCTAGATGCAACAAACATTCCTCCAAAGCTGAAGTTTCCGGAAGCAGTTGGATAGCCAACTTCAGAGAAGGGATCTTGCATTCAACCGAAATGACTGCCGCCACCCTGTGTATGAGTTGGAAAGGTGAGAAACCAGTAGCAGTCTTAACATTAGACTAGTAATCCCAAAGAGCGGGATACAACATGATGTGCCAGTTAGATCAACTGGCATTAACGGTCCTTTGAAGGATGGTTTTCAAAGTCTTGTTGACCGATTCAAACTAACCATTCGCTTTCCAATAGAACGAAGACGAGTGCTCCTGTCAAAAAACTAGCATGGTATACAATTCGGCCATCATATTGTTTTGAAAATGTTAACCATGGTCTGTGACGATCTCTTTGGGAATACCAAATCTAGCAATGATCTGGTTAAAAATGAAATAAGCAGTCGTTTCTCCATCTTCTCTCACAGTAGGCATTGCCTCGACCCACTTTGTAAAGTAGTCGACGAAAACAATGATATGGTGGTGTCCTCCTGATGAAGCTGGATTACACGTCATAAAGTCAACCCCCCACTTGGTGAAAGGGCTTGCTGTGATAACACGATGGAGAGGAGCTGGGTGTGCTCACATCTTTTTGGTGAAAAACTGACAAGGTTGACAGTGTTTTACAGCTTCCACACAATCCTTGAAGATTGTGGGCCAAGAATATCTAGCGCGCAGTATTTTCTGGGTTGTTTCCAACCCAGAAAGATGACCCCCACAGGCTCCACTATGGGCATCATTCAATACTGATTCAACTTCCTCCAAAGTCAAGCAACGATGTAAAATGGAATCTACCCCACGTCTATAAAGTGTGCCGGAAATGATGAGGTAGTTCTTAGCATGAGCTTGAATCTTTCATCGATCGTGTTTGGAGAAAGAGGGTGGACACCTCAAAGTCTGAAGATATATCAAAATATCTCCATACCATGTGTCAAAAGTTGAAATGAGAAAAATGTGTTCATCTGGAAAAGACGAATCTTCCTCAAAACTAGTTACGTCACTAGGGAATTCAGAAAAAAGTTCGGCGAACACTAGATATTTCTTAGACTTAATGGATTGAAAAACTAATTCAAATTCCTGTAGAATGACAATCCATTTATTTAACTTCTCGCCGATGATACGTCGGGTAACACTTATTGAAAAGGATTGACCTCTGCAATGATTGTGGTTGTTCGCAATAAGATGTAGTGACACAATATCTGAACAGCATGGACGACAACTAATTCCAACTTCTCAACGTGTGAATACTTGATCTCAGGAGTTATCAATGCGCGTGAAATATAGTAAATGACGTGCTCTTGAAGCTTGTCATCTTCTTGAACAAGTACTATACCAATCGTGGAAACAGATGCCGCCAGATATAGAAGAAAGTCCTTAGTATAATCTAGTGGGCTCAGCAAGGGAGCTGAAAGTAGGTCCTTTTTCAAGGATTTGAATGAATTTGTGCAGCCTCATCCCATAGAAAATAGGTGTCTTGCTTGAGAAATCTCATGAATCCCTTAGAGATTTTAGCATAGTTTATAATGAAATGTCGTAGAAAGTTTGACATGCCCTGAAAACTCTACAATTGTCTAAGTGTATGAGGAGGAGGCATATTTACAATGGCCTCAAGTTTTAGTGGGTTGACCATAATTCCATGACTAGACACAATGAAACCTAGTAGGCGCCCGGACTCGATACAGAATACACACTTGTTGGGATTCAAACAAATCTTATAGTATCTGCATCTCTCAAACACGAGTCGCAAATGATCAGGACGATCTCGTCTCTTACGAGATTGCTCTGGGAGATCATCCAGATATGGCTGAACTACATGTTTAATATCATGGAAAGCAAAATTCATGGCTCGCTGGAAGGTGGATCCAACATTCTTTATCCCGAATGGCATCTTCCGATAAGAAAAATTACCCTAAGGAAAAATGAAAGTCGTTTTGTGTTGGTCTTCAAGTTTTATTTGAATCTGATTATATCCTAAAAAACCATCCATGAAAGAAAAGACTTCATGGCCCACACACACATCAATGATCTGGTCTATGAAGGTGTGGGGTAGTTGTCCTTTGGACAGGCTTTGTTAAGATCCTTGAAATACGTACAGACAAGTATAGTTCCTTTCCATTTTTCGACTGGGACTGGGTTGGAGACCCATTCTGTCATGTCGATCGGATCGATGAAGCCGACTTTAAGCAATTTTTCAACCTCAACCTTACTGGCTGCTGCTTTCCGAGGGTTTACCAGATAGAGCTTTTGTCTCACTGGTTTAGCATTAGGGTAAGTCGTGATAACATTATAAACTATAGCAGGTTCGATGCCTGACATATACTCATAAGACCAGTAAAAAACGTCGTGGAACTCTTTAAATAGATTGGTATAAAAAGTGATCTCATCAGGAGAACAGTTTGCCCCAATAAAAACATTTTCCACGACACCGGGTTTAGTGGAGATATCAATCGGTATAGTTTTCGATATGTTTTCCATGTTTCCTTCAGCATAAATTGTTTTCGTATTAGAAGGAGCGATGGACAAATCGATATCACCACTAGATTTCATTGAAAAATCACCATTCTCTATCTTGTCTAGATCTAGAAGGAAATAAGATCTGTGATGCATGTGTTCCCATGGATGATCCAGACCTGTCATGGCTTCCAGAATAGCCTCATCAGAAGGTAAAATGGTATCTAGACAATCAAAAGAATGGATAGAGTTGAGCGACGATGCAGGTGCATAGTCAATATATGAATATGTGGAGACGGAAAGAGTCGAGATATAATCTGTTGCAACATTTTGTGAGTCTTGGAATGCCACTTCTGCAACAGATAAGGGCACAGTTAGTTCTAACTGAGTGGGAAGAATCCACAGATCCGTTGTCCGACAAACCGTGAAGATTTCCCGAGACAAAATGTCAGTATAACTCGTAGAACCAATATAGTCGATGGGAGTAGGTAGGATGAATGTGCCCATTAATGATGCATGCATGCCTACGCCCAAACTCTCACTGAGTGGATGAGTCTGATCAACCAAAGGGATAGATGAATCCGATGAAGTAGTGTTATTATTCCGAGTGAATGAAAGTTGATCAATGGTAATTATCTTCTCTTCGTGTGGGAACATGAGTACTTGGAAGATGGACGATGGGACAAGTTGCATCGCATACATCCAACTCCTTCTGAATTAAAGGAAATTTGGGGTCTAAAATGGTTCTTATAAGAAAACGTGTCATGGATGAGCGTGCGATAAGTAAGATATTTTAAACCAATAGAATTTTAGTATTTTGGTCAACCATTATGGTTGAGTTGGACCTATAGAAGTCAATGATGCTTATGTGTCATATTTTTATTTGACAATAACTAACTTCATATAACACTCACCTTGGTTAATATTTTGAAGAGTTCATCTCAAAATATGATAAATATACTTGAAATAATAAATATAGAGTATTTTATACTATCACTACTAATTTCTATATACTATAAATCTCACATTAGTTAAAATGATAGTGGAATAATTTTGAAATAATAAATATACTTCAAATAATAAATATAGAGTATTTTATATTATCACTACTTCTAAATTCTTTAAAATATAAATCTGACATTAATTAATATGATAGTGGAGTAATCTTGAAATAATAAAAACATTTATATAACTAATCTCTTAAAAATTAAAATAAATAAATTTAAAAAAGTGTCATAAATAAAAGAAAAATAGGAGAGAGATAAAATAATATTTCTCTATTTTTGCGATAATTTTCTCCTCCTAACTCGGAATTGGAAAGGTAACATCAAATTCTGAGTTAGGAGAAGAAAGTTATTGCAAAAATAGAGAAATATTATTTTATCTCTCCTATTTTTCTTTTATTTATGACACTTTTTAAAAAAAAAAAAATTTTATTTTTAAGAAATTAGTTATATAAATGTTTTTATTATTTCAGGATTACTCCACTAGCATTTAAAATACTTCGAAGTAGTGATCATATAAAATAAAAATAGTGATTGTTTATTTTTAGTATTATTGTAATTATATTTTTTCATTATAATTTTAGTTTTTTTTTGTTTTAAATTTTACTAAATATATAAAAACAAGTAGTGGTACACTTATTAAAAAATTAAATAAATTATAATATAAATTTAAAGAAATTACCACTATATCATTTATTGTGTATGCACAAGAATCTAAACCTTTCATTATTATTTTCAACCATCATCTCTTAACTCTACACAAACTCAACATAATTGTCAACTACCATTAATGAGATATTATAGGTTGACCTTCACTAGATAACACCTTAACTTAGTGTGACATGGAATATTTCTAGTGTGATGTGGCTTTTTTTATTATTTTCCTTAGGAGGCCCATTTTAGACCCCAAATTTCCTCTAATCTAACAACAAGTTGTAGTCAAGAGGAGCATCCAAAAATTCAACCTCCACAGACACTAACTTATCGACAAGTTCAACTTCAAATGCGGGCAAGACTCCATGTGGACGGAATGATCTCCCGTCAAAATCCATAAGTATAGTGTTGGAAGGGGCTAACTCATGTGAACCAAGGGATTTTTAGTAGGATATTGACATTACACACGTAGACGCACCTTCATCTACAACTGCTCGTCCAATTGTTTTGGGGCCATGGACTACTTCAATTTGGAAGGCCACGTGATACAGTAACTGGGGTTTGATATTTGACATATCAAAACGTGCAAGCATACTTGAAGAATCCATGCTCCCGATGGCCGATAGAAGTGCATTCCGCTATAAAGGGTCGCTTTGCAAGACTTCTAATGTGGACATTGCACAAGGCGTTTGGGCCAAGTCCTCTACAACATAGTAGTTAGGAGAGGCACGCGCATTAGGCTTGTGCATAGCCCTTTTGTAGGCACCCTTAGGTATCTCTGGCATAGAATTTGCTGGTCTCTCAATGTGAAGAGGTGTAGATGACTCGAGAACATCCTTATCTTTCTGCTGTGAGTCCGGGTTATAATTCCTGGCTCTAGTTTACAGAAATGTATGTGACTTAAGCATGTTAATGAATGATTGATCAGCTGAAGAGGAACAATTGCTCCCAGCACTAGAGTTTCCAGAAGTTGGGCCTTGTCCATGAGGAAATGAATCCTTTAAGAAATCCAGTTTCTTTTCTCGAATTAACTTCTGAACTTCATCCAATAAAGGGCACTGATGAGTAAGGTGGTCGTCCTTGCACAACTTACAAGGAAACTTTACCTTCTTTTTCTCTTTCTTTCCCTCCTCAGAATTATCGGTATTTCGGGGTTTCTGATGGTTCCCCTCCCCTTTCTTACCCTTCTTTTTGTTATTTTCGGGTTGTCGAGGACCCTTTTGGTTTGTATGCACTTGTTGTATAGATTATGTTGTTGAAGGGGAGGTTGAAACCATAGTTGCTTCAGCAACAGACTGCTTTACAGAGAGCGCATGAACATGTTTTGTTAAAGCTTCAAGTGCTACTGAATCTGCTGAACCAACAATGCCATCGACATGCGGTCCAAGCCTAGGTTTTCCAAGATCTATATTAGACCTCTGGGAATCTGGAATGATCTCATAGAGGATCCCAAAATGAGCATAAACTAAATCAAGGTGCTGGGTCCTCAAGATTGCTTGTTCTTCAGAACTTACTCCAGAAGTTGCAACATCATTAGAAATATAAGGAAGGAGTGACTTCAGATACCACTCCAAAAGGAACTCTGGAGGGATCTGAGCCTTAATGAGCCTTTTCCGTCTTCGCCACTCTTGAATGTGATCAGAAAGGTGAGTAGATTTATTCTTCCTAAAAGTATACAGAAGATCAATACCGACATCATACCGGACTAGAAGTTGGAAGTGATTCAGAAAAAAATGTCGCTAGGTCCAAAAATTTATCGTAAGTTGTAGTAGGTAGTTCAATGTACCACTTAGATGCAACACTAGTTAAGGTCCTTTGGAAAATCCTCAACCTAATGGAATCTTCATTAAGCGAGTTGGAAGAGCACCATAAATGAAAAGTTATAACATGGTCACCAGGGTCTTCCCCAGTCTTTCATTCGAAATTATGAATGTCTGAGGGAATCTTGGTTGGGATCAGCGGCCATGCAGGATGGTGACGCATTGGATCGTTGGTCAGTTTTGAAAGATTTGGCAAGTTTAAAGTTGCCAAAAAGTGCAAACGGGATCTTTCCAATGGCATTTGATTAACAAGAGTTTGGTAGGGGGAACCACCCAAAACTTGGGTCCTATACTATTGGTTGAGGTTTCCCCCAACCACCGGTTGTGAATAAAAAACATTATTGAAGTTGCTCTAGCTGTAAGAAAAGGGATTGCTTCATTGTGGACTCATCCATTGCGGTTGGGTATGAGCACCCCCAAAATGTGGGTTGGAAAAACTGTTACTACCCCCTCCACCAAACAGTGAAAAAGGAGTACTCCCTACAGGTATATTCGAAGTCTGTACATTGGATGGGTGCACATTAAAACCTATGAAGGGGTTGAACCTAGATGTATGTGTAATGGAATAAGTAGGCATTGAGACTACAAAAGGTGCCGAAGGAGCAATGTGTCCTCCGAACCAAGGAAATCCGTGACTAAAAGGAGCAGACTGAGGGTTAGCTTAGAATTGTTCTACAAAAGGAGAAGATGTGAACGATACCAATGGTATCCCTGAAAAAGGGACACTAGATAGTCCAACAGTAGAACCAAAAGGACTAGATGCAGTCGTGACTTGAGAGCCAGATGGTCCTAAGGGTCTAGTATGGAAATTAAATGAAGTGCTCGGAGTAGAAGTAGCTTGCAACGAGCTTGGTACTGATGTGTGTGTAAACAGAGGAGAAAACCTCCTGACATGATAGCAATTGTAGGAGTATGTGGAACTCCTGACACATCCCCTATGTTTTCTATGAATGAACCAGGTGTAAACCTATATATGCTTAATTCTAGAAGACCTAGAGAAACTACACTTATTAACAAGGGGTCGTTGGATCCAGTTAAAGGAGGATTGAAAGGTGTGGAAAACTCTTGAGTTGTCAAGTCTTCAATATCTAAGGGTTCCTGAACCAATTGATCTTGATAGATCAAATGAGGTTCTCTGGGTAAGTCAGTTGTTCTCGTAAGTTTGTAAGAACCACGAGAGTTTGTTCTCTGTCGTTGTGGTGGCGGTGGAGGCTCCACTGTAAATGGAGGAGGGTTTTGCAACCTTCCTGACCTTCTAAGAGGTTGGTCCTCCATAGTTGTGTGAAAAATAAACTAAGTGATTATCCTAGGGGTCACTAACAACTAAGAGAAAAAAACATACCACTAAAAAATGTCCTAAAATGATCCAGACCAGGTAAGCAAATATAATACTCTCAAAAGTAAGTCTGAGATGATGAGGGCCCATAACAAACTAGTAGAATATCGAAGGTAAGTTACACGGTGTCCACATACAGATTCTATGGGTGCAAGCGCTTGAATCACCAAATGCCCTCCCTGAATTGCTGTAGAGGGTTACCTCCTGTGTCTTTCCTAGGTGCGGTGGAAATATCCTTCCACTATACCTGTGTAGAGACCTAAAGTCAAGATACTAAAGGCTACCACAAATACAGAAAGATCCTTAGGGGACAATCGTCAGTCCAGCCAAAACGCATGAGTAGGGTATCAAATCCCGAAATCCAAGAGTACTCAAGGCACTAATGGACCCTCGTACGCGAATCATCCCTGGTATATGCTTGAATGAAAAGTGGGGGGGTATCCCCAACAATTTCACCCTCACACGACCTCGTGCTTAACTCCGGTTTGAGTGGAGATTCCCAGAATGCTTCTATAATTGTGGTTTTACCTAAACAACAGTTTGCACTACGATTTGAGATTTGATAATCTTGGATAGTTAAAGTGTGTTCTAATCCAAGATCTAGCCTAAGCTAGTTGATGTATGGGTAACCTAAAAAAGAAATGTTACTAGTAAATTTTAAATTAATTTCTTTTTAAAGGCTATTTCTTACTCAATGAATCGTGCAATGTGTGATGTGGTTACAACTGGAAATAAAGTGCATATAAAATGAAAAAACTTCACAATTGTGCTTTGCGTTTTTCTTTCAAAACTGAAAATCAAAGTAAACCTAAGCATAAAAGTTCTTTTTATTGTTATTTTTTTATATATTTTTCAAAGATAATAGAACTAAAAACTACCACTACTTTGAAAACTAAATGACAAATCTTGCAATAAAAAGGAAAGTTCTTTGTCTTTTCAAATGATATTTTCTTTAGCTGCGAAATAAATCCAAATGAAAATAATGAACCAATAAGACTTATCAAGAGTGCAAGTAAAGAAGGATGACCCAAACCAAAACAAACAAACCTACAACAAGATCAACAAAGACTAACCCAACTAGTTGCTTCTGAGAAGTAACTAGGATTTCAGAACAAGATGCCAAAAAAGAGGACTGATGTGTAAAACATAAAAACAAAGACCCCTATGCAGAGATCAAACTGCTCCTGAACATCAGTAATCAAAAGAGAAACAAGCACTCTCCAAACGAAAATGGGCTAGCATGATAGGGTAACTTTACAAACACAAAAACTCAAAACGAAAACTCTTCAAAGGGTTCAAAACAGATTCAGAGCACTCATCACAAAGTCTAAAGGGTATCAAATTATACAAGGAGTTCAAAAGCCACAAAAAACCCCCTTGAAATCAAACCCTAAATAAAAAGGAAAAACTCGCAACTGCGATATGCAATAACTCGTGGTGGACCCGCGGGTATATATACTAGCAACTCACGGCTAGGGAAGAAAGTTTGCGATTGTATATACATACAGGTCACAAGTGGGCCTTAAAAAAACTTAGAAAAGAAAGAAATGAAAACCTAAGAGCCTCTAAATCAAACCCACACACTAAAAACTTCTAAAAAGGTTGTGAAACGAACTCAAATAAAACACAGAAGCGTCTTATAGGTACCAGAAAAACAAAGCAAAATCTAGAATCAAAACAAAAACCCCAAAATCAAACCTTAAATCAAAAGTTCAAACCTTCAAATAAACATGCGATTGTATAAACTAACAGCTCGCGGGTGCAACTGAAAAACCGTGGGTAGCACTATGTGCAACTCGTGAGTGTAATAGAAAAAACGCGCCTGTAACTACATGAAACAAGTGGGTAGGTTTTGAGAAAAGAAAAAGAAAAACTTTGCAGAATAGACCATACTGAGTCAAACACAAAGGATCTAAGAAGAAACCCTAAAAGCCTCTAAAGATACTGAAGAAGTTATAAAACTGAAGAAAACTCACAAGTATCCCCAAAGCATAAAACAAAAAAGGTACTCCCCAACGGAGTCACCAATTCTGTTGTTAGGGAAAATTCCTTATAGTAGGGGAAGACTACTAATGTACTAGGGGTTGACAGATAGACACATAGGGATTTTCATACATTTATAAAAACAAGTAGGATCAAAGTTCGGATAAAATGTACCTTGTTTATGACGGTCGGTCCAAGATTTTCTCCCACGATCTCTACTGCAACAAACCTGCAAAACACACACATACCTTCCTCAAACCAGTTTGAATATAAATAAATATTGATATTAATGAATGACATAACATCAAATTATAATCAAAGCACAATAAACATTAACACTTTTATTGGGAAAGGAAGAGTGTCTCAATCTTTTATTGTCAAAGAATGCAACAAGTGCAAATGTTATACCTGACTCTGCATCAAGCACCTTCACAACCAGGACCTAGGTTCTTGCTCCTCTCTCTTGACTTGGAATTTCTTCAGCATAACCATAGCTCTCCAATTGTGTGTCTTTCTCATTCCCTCCCCTTGTATTTATGGCAAGGAAAGGGGGAATGGTTCGAAAGATAGTTGAATTGGGAAGTTGGAATACCTGACTTAACTAATCCCAATTCGTATTCTTAATATATTTTTTCAACTTTTCTTAAGATACTCGTGACTATGACATCCAGCAACCCGTGAGTGACTGGAGACATACTAGCTATAGCTAGGGTTTTACCCCTAGCTGTAGCTAGGGTTTTACCCCTAGCTTGTGCAAATGAGCACCTACTAAGGAGAATGGACTCCTTAGTAGCAGTTCAGTAAATGTAAATTAAAATGCTAAAACAGAAATATAAATTACTCTAAACATGTGCATAAAACAGAAAAAGTAAGATGTAAAGAATGGATTTTGTATTAAGTTTACCTCCAATGTGGAGGTTGGTGAAGCTCTTGAAATGCTCCAAGAGGGTTGCTCCAAGCTCCAACTTGCTCCTTCTCTTTCTCCAATGGTGGGAATGGGCCAAAATGGGCTCTCAAGGTGAAAGTGGCTCAAGGGTGAGCTAGGGTTTCAAGAGAGATTTTGGCAGAGTAAGGGTGCTTATGACTGTGGATATGAAATGAGGGGTCTCCATCACCTATTTATAGTTTTTTGGTGGTGGAGTGCTGGCCCATGGTTTTGGGAACCATATGGTTTAGGGCAGCTGTATAGGGTTTTTTCCTCCTTTTCCTCATTATTTTATATTTTATATTCTCTTTTTAGAGGGATTTTGCTATTTTTAGAGGAATTTTGGATATTTTTGGAGGAAAAAAGGGTTTTTTAGCATTTTTTAGGCTTTTTTGATGGTTTTGTGGCCTTTTGGAGGCATTTTAGTGGGATTTTCAGGGTTTTTAAGGGAAATATGGTAGGAAAATGGACAAATGAGCCATGTAATGGGGTAGATGAGGTAGTGAACACTTTTTGGGTGTTAACAGATTGCCCCCTGATGTGTGAGGGCAGGAGCTCATCGTATGGCCGATAGACATCATAAGTCTTTAAATGGTTTTCCTGGGGTGTGGAGAAGAGAAGAAACAAACTGAAGCCTGGAACAATGATCCTGAACAGACTGCAAGAACTAAAAGTACATAGCCTCAAAAATGGATGAGGAATCATCTGATCATATGGACGAGGCGGACATACCCATGCTCATATCAGGACATAACATAATAATAACAATGGGGTCCAAAATATGGGGACCTGAAATATACATGACCTCAAATACTGAATGAGGAAGAATCTCAATATATGGACAAGGCGGGCATACCCATGCTTGTATCAAGATACATAAAAAGAACTGTGAGGCCCGAAAAGAGGGACCTGTAAGATACATAGAGAACCACTGTGTACATCATAATAGTCCAGAGGGGACACCAAATCTGGGACATAATGCTGGGTTGACCATGTCTGAGATGAAGAACTGATACACTGGAATGAAAACGGTGCTACTGAGTGTGGTACCAAAGGAACTGATGAGCTGCTGGATCAGAGTGACAAGGGGTCATACTCTCAATGGTACACTGAACTGGAACTGGGTACTCAAGGAAGCATACAACTGGATGGCTTCCGAATACAATCGCCAACGCAACCCAGACATCCATAGGAACATACAACCGGGTGTTCCGAAGTGACTCACCAATGTGCTAGAGTCGGGGGAAATCCGGGGTCTTCAACAAATAATGGTAGGGATGTAAATCCTGCGCGATTCTCAACGATGCGATCAAGGTGCTGAAGTCGAGCATGTGAGAAACAACCATTCGGAGAGGCAATGCTGAATCCTCCCAAAATGGTCCGTAGGCACTCACCACAGATGGTGATGGGTCCAAGGCGTAGGGGCCTCTGGGTCTATCCTCTGGAACAGAGGGGCTGTCGTCGACAGAGGGAGACCTGCAACTATCAAGGCAATGATGTTTCCTTGACAGGAGCGCGAGGTGGAGAACCGAAACGTGATAGTACTGATGGGAGGACTGACAAACTGGGGGGACAACTGGGAAAGTAGAGTGGGTGGACTCAAACTTCCTTTGTTCAGAGTATGATAACGGGGATGATCGGGCAGCATATGAAATTGACTGATGGGAAAGGGATCATAGCTGTATTGGATCTGGGAGGGGGACTGGGTTGAGGGAGACTCAAGCTGGGGTAAAATGGTAGGAGACTGCAGAATACTCTGAACAAAGGCGACCTGATTGGGGGTGTTGCCGAGATGATCGATCAGAGTGCCAAGAGGCACGGGGGGACTTCTTCATGGGTTAGGGAACTAGAAGAAGTGTGTATAAAAAGGTACTGTCGTGTGGATTTATACGAGCCCAGGACAGTTCATGCTCGTGATGGCTTTCAATTTTAAGGAGTCTGAAAGCGATAAGAAGACTCTGAAATGATGGAATGTTACTGTCGTGTGGATTTTACGAGCCCAGGACAGTTCATGCTCGTGGTTGCTTTCAATTTTAGAGAGTCTGAAAGCAAATAAGAAGACTCCAGGGGGTTGCTTTTTCGTGTGTTAGTCTCCAAGGCCCAAAGAAGCATAAAAGGATGCAATGAAGAACTCTTCTAGCCTGTGTGACTAGAGTATTCCTTTTTCGTAATTAGTCTACCAGGTCCGGAAAAGGGTTAAACTTATACCAGATAGACGCCCTTTTAGGTACTTTAACGAGCATGAAAGGAAGCAAGATTGCTCAGCGATCTTTTCATTGCTTTAGGAGTCAGAAAAGAGCTTAACGGAAACTCCCTAAGTGCCTTTTTTGTAAAGGACTTGTCCGGCCCGAAAAAGGGATAAAATTATACCGAACAAAAGGAATGGACAGGCAAGGAGGAAGTGTTCAATCAAGGAACAGAAAGGATGAACAAGAACGAGGGTAGGGGGGGGAACACTGGTGGGCCTCCTTGCGGGGTGAATGAAATGGTGGAAAAATAACGAAACATTTGCAGTATGACAGGAGTGAATGGCGCATGTAAAATTGTGGAACAATCCGATGGAGGCCGATGTGGCACGCAAATCGAGGCAACAAGGTGTCGGGACATAATGTTGAAACTGTACCAAGTGAGAGCGAGAAATGATCTCAAGCATCATCACAAGCTCGAAAAAATGAATCCGGCGATATAAAGAGTGTCAAAACGGATAACGGCCAATGTGGCACGCAAACCGAGGTGACGAGGGGTGTTTTGGAAAAAAAAAAGACCCCGAAAAATCTAGGGTTGAGAGCGAGAAATGATCTCAAGCATCATCACCGGCTCGGAAAAATGAATCCGATGATATAAAATATGGGAAAAAACGGAGAACGGCCGATGTGGCACGCAAACCGAGGTGATTAGTGGCGTTTTGGAAAAAATACCCAAAAAATTTGGGGGTGAGAGCGAGAAATGATCTCAAGCATCATCACGAGCGTGGAAATATGAATCCAACGGTGCAAATGGTGTGAAAAATGAAGGTCATAAGGACTCCAGAATGGTGAAAGGAACTAACTAGGTTAAAAAATGGTTGCAAATAAAGGTGAGCCCACCAAGCCAAGGATGCAGTGGTGGGGAGAAATGATGACCCGTGGGGGAAGAATACTAGGTGTATCAAATCAAATCAAATCTAAAAGTGATATGTGACCTCAAAAATGGTTGAGATCACAAGTGTGAAAAAGTGAGCAGGGTTAATGACTTGCCCCCATGCTATGTGCATGGGGTTTGTGATTATGGATCACATATGTGTGGGTTTGAACAATGGGTTCATTGACGTGCTAAGATAGATGTGATGGGGAAGGTTCAAAATGATTGATCATGCCCCCTATCCCAGGGTCGAGGGAATCTATTATTCCCCTTGACTCAGAGGTGTCAAGGTGGTGCTCTATGATGGCGGGGTCAAGACCAGGCATTTCGGTATAGGACCAGGCAAAGACATCACAGAATTCCTGGAAGATTTTTTTGTACTCCTCAATCTCATGCTCACTACAGGATGCTCCTAAAGTTATGAATTCAGGTGTACCTCCTGGTGCGGAGATGTCAATTTGGATGACGGGTGAAATATTGGCCATGTTACCTTCCTCAAAGGCATCTGGAGCAGGAATAGGATCCTTAAACCAGTCGACCTTGGTGGGAAGGAAGTCTTTGGATTCAACCGCAAATTGGGTAGCGGTGCTAGAGGAAGATGCTTCTGGGAGGAAATACGAACGATGGTGCATGTCATCCCAGAGATACTCCGGGGCAGTGAGTGCCTCAAGAATCTCCTCATCAGTACGGAAAGTTTGGGCCGTCAAATCGGTTGACGTGGGAATGGTAGTTGAAGAGATCATGTAAATGGTGTTGACCTCCCCGGATGGGGGTGAGATTGGGGGGTGAATCTCTTGAATGGTGGGTGGTGCCGTCTCAAGATCCAGATTGTTCATCTCATATAGAGCTGCTCTGTAATCGGGGAGATCAGGACAGTGATGTGAGTAATGCCCGTAAACACCGCATATGGCACAGGGGTGGTTAGTGTAGGGATTTGTCGCGAGGCTTAGGGGTTGGATCTAGTTTGACAACCAGGATACTGGGGTCATCGACAAGCATCTACATGTGTTCCTGTAATGCTGGTAACTGTGGACATTGATGAGTCGCATGGCCTAACTCATCGCACAACGAGCATTTGGGAGGAGCACGAAACACAGGGGGGTTTTTGACTATCTTGGGAGGTGGAATAACAGTGTAAGGTTGGGGGCCTCTGCCCCCAGTAGGTTTGGGAGGAGGAGGGGGATTCATGGCGGACGAAGGGGGTAGCGACACCGGGGGGTCGCTGAGTGGTAGTAGCCATGGGTTGCACCGGTTGGAGGATGACGCTTGGTGTCGGCGGGGGAACGGGAGGCGAAAGATACCAGACGGGTAATCCCAAGGTTAACCCAGGGAGGCTAAGGGTAGCCATAACCAGGGCACTTACTACTCCCGAGGGAGGGACTAGGAAGGGGATTGTGTGGATAGGTGTAACACCAATGTGGCTAGGTACCAACGGTGGTTTAGGCAACAAGGGTGGTTGATTGTTAGGTGCTTGGTTATCGTGGGAAAGGGTACATAAGTCAGACACTTCAGGCGTAGATGACGGGGGAGGAATGGATTGGAAGGTGGATGTCATCGACAGATCTGAGTAAACTCCAAGTCCCAAGGAGGAAACAAATGAGGTAGCGGCACCATTAACAGGTTGTTCAACCATGGGGAGAACATTTTCGGGTGCAGCGGGGGCATTTGGATCATAGTAAGTGAGTTGGTCGATCTTGACCACGTGTCCGTCATGGTGGAACATCATGGTACGAAAGACAGAGGAAGCTACCGCCCGCATAGCATACATGTAGCTGCGACCGAGTAAGAGGTTGTAATCAAGTTGGGCGTTGATGACCTCGATGTCAATGAGGACAGTTTTACCACCTAATTGGACAGGGACATTGGCTAGGAGACCTTGGGGCTGAGCCAAACGACCGTCATAGGCACGTAATGCAGTGGTGGACTGCTGAAGGGTAGGGGATCCCAACTTCTTCCATACAAATTTGGACATAACGCATGTGGAGGCACCTTCATCGATGATGCACCAATGGATGACAAGATTCCGAACGGAAACAGAAACTTGGAATGCTAAGGTGGAAGGCAGGCGTAGTTCAGACTGGTCCAAATCAAATGCCATCAAATTCGAATCATTCGGGTCAATAGCCCCAATGGCTGAGAGTAAAGTCTTGCGCTGGGAAGGGCAGTTTTTCAAAAATTCTAACCCAGACATGGTTGCGGGGGATTGGGCTAAGTCGTCTACAATGTTGTAGTTTGATGCAGCGCATGCATTGGGGTTATTGTTGATACAGCAAAGTGGGAAACGAGGTGCTTTGGAAGCGCCATCTATTGGGGGCGGAGGGATACGTAACGCCTGATCAGTGGGATGAGCGTTAGTGGTTTTATCGACGGGAGGGGCTTCAGAGGTGGAGCCGTATTGGTTCCGACGAGTCTGGAGGTTGACATCAGCGAATGACATCATCAACAAGTGGTGGGTACCTGAGTCAAACATGGGTTGATCAGGGGCGGCGTATGTGATCTGTTGTTGTTGTGGTAGCGCGTTGGCTTGAGGGGGAGCCAACAGCTGAGTGTTCACTATGCCTTGGTTTGGTAAGGGGTTTTGCAGCACCAAAGGTGGTTGTTGAGGTTGCAGGGGGTTGGGTGGTGCTTGAGGAGCCACATGCCCTTGGCGGTGGGCATCATCAACCCAAAGCTGCCGAGCTCGCTCTAAGTGTGGGAAAGCATGTGTGTAGTGACCATAGACCCCGCAAATAGAACAAGGATGGTTTGTTCACAAGTTGGGGTTTTTAGCCTCCTTGGGCAGGCGATCAGGGTTTTGGTTAGCGAGGGCCGCATTATTGTTGTCTGGGGGATTAGGCGGTTGACCACCTTGGTCTGTAGGTTGGTTGTTCCCATGATTATGGCCCTTGCCACGGTTTTGTTGGCCCTGGTTGCACTGGTTGTTCTGGTTTTGCTGCTGATTTTGTTGGGCGTACACTTGCCCTTGGGCAGCAGGTGGGTTTTGAGGTCGTGCAGGTGCGGGAGAAGGCTGCGGTGGATGGTATGTAGGTGGAGGCTGTGCAGGTGCGGTGCCTTGAGGAGGTTGTTGATATGTCTGCGGAGCAGGTTGTGGGTTTTCCGTAGGGGCTGCCTGTGGCGGGTAATAAGCTGGTGGGGCCTGGGAAGGAGCAGGGGCTGGTGTAGCCTGCTGGTGGTAATAAGCGGGTTGGTCCTGAGAAGGTGCAGGAGCCGGTGCAGCCTGCTGGTGGTAATAGGGCTGAGGTGCGACCGGGGGGGGTAAGAGGGGGCCGCATGACCGAAGCACTGAGGTGGATAGGTGGGTCCATGGGAATGATGGTGATGTGTCATAGGAGCATACGAGTTGGTAGCCCCAGACTGTGAGGTAGCCCACGAAAGGTCGGGGCCCGGGGTAGGACATGCTATGGAAAAGGGTTGGGGATGCGAAGAAACACGGCCGATGATGCCATCTGCAGCATGGGATGCCCTCGGTGCATCGTGCTGGGAGGACTCGCCGTGAGGGACGTCAGGTATAATGGTATAGAGATAACCCGACTGGGCGTAAATGAGGTCGAACTGCTGGGCCTTAAGGATGGCCTCTTCTTCAGACTGGGGTCTTTCTAATGCCACATCCTTAGCAATGACAGGGAGAAGGGATTTGAGGAACCAATCTAGGAAGATACGGTCATCTAATTTGATCTTGCATAAGCTACGGCGTCGACGCCACTCATGAATGTGGTCTGTGATGTGGGTAGCCGTGTTTTTTCTGCAAGATAGGAGGATCTCAACACCCGCATCATAGCGGACAGGTAACTGGAAGAACTGCAGGAAGGTCGAGGCAAGGGAAGCAAAGGTGGCATGGGTCCCGTGGGGTTGCTCAATATACCACTTGGCTGCAGAGCCAGTGAAGGTGCGCTGTAACAGACGGAGGCGAATAGAGTCATCCACTATGGAGTTGGAGGAACACCATAGATGGAAGGACATGATATGGTTTTGTGGGTCCTCACCTACCTTGCCCTCGAACTTAGGGATGTCAGAGGGGAGCTTGGTGGACATGTGAGGCCACGCAGGGTCTTGTCGGATAGGGTCGTTAGTCAATCTGGCTAGGTCGGGTAGGTTGAGGCTAGCCATGAATGGCAAACTGGAAGAAGGATGTGACATAGTAGTGGGTTGGAGCAAGTTGGGGCCAATGCCCCCAAGTGGAGGGGTAGGATTTGGGATGTGGCTCCCAAGTGGGGGAACCAAGGTGGTATAGGATGGTCCTGCACCACCATGGGTAGTGTGAGCCACTGATGGAGTGGGGATAGGTATTCCAGCTACGGGAATAGGTGCAGTAAGGGGAACGGTAGATGTGGGCCCCATTGAGGGCATACCCACAGCGGGTGTGGTAACTGGTGTAGTGGTGGATGGGCCACCAATGGTCCCTACCAAGAAAGGAGTGGAAGTCACGACAGCCATGGGGCTAGTAGGGGCAGTATAAATGGGGTTCTCAGACTCTTCTTCAGAATCAAAGGTAAAGTAGGGGGCGTCAATATCTGGTGACGGAGTCCTATGCCGTTGACGAGTGGAGTCAAGTGACAAGGCTCTAGATCTATGATAAGTGGTATCAAGTGATGATGATCGAAGTCTATGACGGGTGGTGTCAAATCGCTGGGGATTGTGGTGAGTGAAAAAACAGCTCAAAAAATCCTAATGCAACCGAGTGTGCAGAAGGAGAGCTAAAAAACAAGGCACTCAGGCCAACAACCAACTCAAAACACCTACTGCAACAGCTGTGCTACAATAAGTGGAGTACCAACAAAATGGTCAGAATACCAACAAGCATCAGGTTTCCTAAAAATAAAAAATGGTGGACTCACTAGACCAAAAGGAGGTAAGGGAGCATGCAAACACCTAACTAAAAAGTATTCTGACTCAACTAGACATATCCTCTGCAAGGTGATGAAATCCAAGTCAAACAATATGAATAGGAAAGCCAAGTGGCTACGATGTCCCCCTACCGGGAGGGACACCGGGTAGTCAATCCTAGAAGAATGGCAACTAAGATACCCCGTTCATGACACGTCCAGAAAGGTGAATCTGCCGTTTGGTCCTTTTACCGCAATACCCCTATACAGGGATATCCCGAGAACTGCAAAAGGTAGCCCTTCGGTTACTGAATGGAGTGCGATATTCCACTCAGGCCTCCGGAACCAGTCTCGCGACTTCAACCCTCCTAGGGGAGAGGCCTCTGGTAAACTGGTTGTGACCGTGCCAAAAAGTACTAGGGGATTTTGGTTCCCTAATTGGACAACAGCTATGTCTCAAGTGTAAGTAACCGAGGGGTGTTATTGGAAGCCTATCCCCCCAATCCTACCTAACTACAAAAATTCTTTTGTGTTCCCCAAGTGGGGCTAGAATATTGGTTGAGTTAAGTAGTTTTTAAGGCTCACTTGAATTATGTGACAGAGTGTGTGCTCGTGAGGTGATGAACCCAAAATAAAAGTGCCACAAGGGGGGCAACTTTCTAATTAACAATACTGAAATTAAACATGCAAAATTTTCTGAATTAAAATACTAAAATTTTAAAAAGATTCTGTAAAGGGTACAGAAATTATGTTGCAGAAAAAGCTATAGGGAAGGATGGCTGCAGGTAGGACAGATGGCTGTGCAGATGCAGAAAATATTGCAGCAAAGGGGGCTGGGTTCAAAACTGGAAAAATGCAGAAATCAGACTGTGGGTCTGTGGCGAAACTGAGCAGTCGGACTGCGGGTTTTCGGGAAACAGGCGCGGACAGGACGCGGGTTTTTGGCCGACAGGCGTAGTCGAGACGCAGGTAATAGGTAAAACGACGCAGTCGGGTCGCGGGAAAAGGGATAATAGATGCAGTTGGGACGCAGCAAAGGGGCTGAAAGCCGCAGTCAGGATGCAGGAAAATGGCCGACAGGCGCAGTCAGATTGCAGCAAACAGGCTGATTAGCCGCGGTCGGATTGCAAGTAACAAACTTGAATCCGCCGGTAGGGCGCCGAAAACAGTCTGAGAGTCACGGTCGGGTCGCAGGTAAAGGCCTGAAAGACGTGGTCGGGACGCGACTGCAGAGGGAAAAGATGCGGTTTATGGCAGCCAAAAGGGACAACCGAAAGGAAAAAACGGGAAATTATTGCAGAAAACTAAAAATTTTTAAACGAAAACCAGAAATTCAAACCTAGGGGAGTCGCCAAAACTGTAGCTAGGGTTTTACCCCTAGCTTGTGCAAATGAGCACCTACTAAGGAGAATGGACTCCTTAGTAGCAGTTCAGTAAATGTAAATTAAAATGCTAAAACAGAAATATAAATTACTCTAAACATGTGCATAAAACAAAAAAAGTAAGATGTAAAGAATGGCTTTTGTATTAATTTTACCTCCAATGTGGAGGTTGGTGAATCTCTTGCAATGCTCCAAGAGGGTTGCTCCAAGCTCCAACTTGCTCCTTCTCTTTCTCCAATGGTGGGAATGGGTCAAAAGGGGCTCTCAAGGTGAAAGTGGCTCAAGGGTGAGCTAGGGTTTCAAGAGATATTTTGGCAGAGTAAGGGTGCTTATGATTGTGGATATGAAATGAGGGGTCTCCATCACCTATTTATAGTTTTTTGGTGGTGGAGTGCTGGCCCATGGGTTTTGGAACCATATGGTTTAGGGCAGCTGTATAGGGTTTTTTCCTCCTTTTCCTCATTATTTTATATTTTTTATTCCCTTTTTAGAGGGATTTTGCTATTTTTAGAGGAATTTTGGATATTTTTGGAGGAAAAAAGGGTTTTTTTTAGCCTTTTTGAGGCTTTTTTTATGGTTTTGTGGCCTTTTGGAGGCATTTTAGTGGGATTTTCAGGGTTTTTAAGGGAAATATGGTAGGAAAATGGACAAATGAGCCATGTAATGGGGTAGATGAGGTAGTGAACACTTTTTGGGTGTTAACACTAGCTTAGCAGCTCGCGGTTACAACTTTTAGAATATACCCGTGGGTTGTCAGTATAGACATCCGTAGGTGACTTACGATATGTCAAATATAAAGGTTGCGGTTTTATACTGAAATTGTGAGAAAAATAATTTTTTAACCTGAAGAAGGTAGGGTTCAGCTCTTAAGTCATCTAAGGCCAAGTAAGCTCTTATATCCATAGTGTCCTTTTGTGTGACCGACAGGGCAATGTGGTCATGGATGGATAAGTGTTATTTTGATCGATAACAATGGGAAGGAGCCAAGAGGTTTTAGATTGCATGGTAGAGCAAGAGAGAGCTCATTTACCTTGATCTAATAGTCAGGACCAACCATACCTGCCCAATTTAGTGCTAAGGGAAGGAGAGCCATAGGGACTATGCAGCAGAGAAGGGGACCTTACTTAGGCTGAGAGTGGAGGGGATGGGGGTTCTTGAACTACCTGGCGTCATTGGGATATGCCTATAGCTCCGTGGATGAGTTTATTGACCTAGAAAACCCTTACTTGCCTCCCCATTTGATTGACAAATCAATTGCATGCTAGATTCCCTGAAGGACTATGCGTAAGGCTGTGAGTGAGCTTACCTAGTCCCTCCTTAGTGGATACATAGCCCCAAATCAAGGGTGGTCTCTGAGTGCTTAAATAATACAGGATGGGCAGAGCCCTATGGTTGGGTTAGAACATTGCATTCCATAGCCAGTTTGCTTGGAAGTTTCAATAAGGAGATAAGTGTTCCTTGTGCCTTGAATGATGTCCACTCTACATCTATGCATGTGTTTTTATTTATGTCAGAATGTATGATTGGATCTAAATGAGTGATAGGGATGAATGCCTATGCATTATGTTCTCAATTATGTTGTGCATGTCATTGCCATACTTCTGCACCTTTGCATTTTTATATCATGTTAACACTCATATGCATTTAGGCTTGAGGAGCGGGGATAAGTCTCAGCATGTTAGATCACCAATCTTCCTGGGTAAAATAGGTTGATGTATTCCATTCTATGTGTGTGGATAAGGTTTCACCCCCTGTGTTCATTGGTCTATGGATCTGCATACAAGAGTGACTTATTATACTTCTGCACATTTTCATTTCCATGGGTGTAATGTCTTTAAATTATCCATTGATGAATTAGGGATAAGTTTGGTAAGTGTGCAGGATACTCCATCCAGGACTTGGGAGAAGAATAAACACCCCTGTGGTGTTCATGACACTTGTGGACCAATTGAAGGAGAGAGGACATGGCAGAGTGGACTAGGACTTCTTGTGGAGTGGTAAGGAGGCATAGATGGGGTTTAAGGCCATATTTTGAAGTGAAATAAGGGCAGGAACAAAGTCCTCAAGTGTCGATGAAGACCCTGCAGCTGCATAGTTCTCTCCAAGAGATTTACAACGGTATCGGATTTTCCCAAATTGGACCTTGAATGAAGAATTTATGGGCTGAAGAAGTTTGTGCAGTGGGGCTTCCGAATTTCCGAACATGCATGTAGATTGCGGATTGCGGATTGCGGAAGGGAAATATCTACGGGGTTGCGAAATGGTAATCTGTCGAAGTTGGAAATTCAGAAAGGTAATCCGTCGAAGTTGGAAATTGAGGTTCTGATTTTCGATTTCTGCAACGTGGGTTGCGAAAGTTGGGTGAGCAATTCGGCGAGGTGGTGAATTTGATGTTCTGATTTCCGATTTCTGCACTGCGGATTGCAGAATTGCGGAAGTCAGAGACGTGGGTTTCGACGTTGTGAAATTGGGAGCTCCAATTTATGATTTCCGCATTGCGAATTGCGGGTTACGGATCTCGGAGGTGCATTTCTTCGGGGTTGTGAAATTGTTGTTCTGATTTCTGAATTCTGACTTGTGGCTTGCATATTGATGCTTACAGAATTGTGGGTTGTGGACTAACGATTAATGCGGGTGCATAGTTGCGGAATCTTTGGACTACTTGGAAAAAGAAGAAAAAAAAACCAGTAGGTGGATCCAAGGGTTGTCTCCCATCGCCTCTCAAGGACACCGAGGTGATTGGGGACGTGACACCGACCACAAGTTAAGTGGTTGTGCTAGTATAACATATTTTATATTGGTCTAACAATAAGGTAACAAGTTTTACTTTATTGGATGGAATATCATAGGTTGTAATTATGCAAGTCCAATTGTCAATAGGGTCTAGCTTAGATGGTTAAGAGAGGAATATGTTATCCTCTTCACCTATGTCTAAATCCTACTTGTGATATCTTTTCCTTTATTGGGGTTGGAAAACTAACAATGATCTCACTCTCGCTCTGGTGATTGAGTGTTGGACAAGATGTTCCTAAAATTTTATGCTCTAAGGGTTAGCTTAGGTAGTGATGAACTAGTGAGATCTCCTCTTCCCTAGGTTGAGGAGGTCACAAGTTCAACTCTCTTTATCTCTCAAAGTTAGTGCTTGGAACTTAGACACCAATATTGTACCCTATTTACCATCTATAAATCATAAGAAAGTAATTGAAAAGTTCAATGTAATTTTTTCCTGGGAAAACAGTCTAAATGAAAAGTTAATTATTTTCAAAATAGATTGGAAGATCTTTATCAATATTTTTCAACAATAAATCTAAAGAAACTCCATGAAAATAAAGCTATTATTTAATGGTATAAAATTTTTAGTTAAATCTATACATGTTCAAAAATCAACGAACCAAATTGTGGATTTGAATGCCAATATGGTGGTTACCCATAAAAGTGACGTTAAGTTGATAAAGTGGGATAGCCCACTGAGAGAGGAAGTTGACTACAAGACCATGTTGAAAGCTTGGTTGTGTGACTTAGTCCACTCTACCATGAAGCAACATAGTTCCATGATGTCCTTGGGGTAGGGTACAATTAATGGTCCCTTCTTCCAAAGAAGGAAACTTTTAATCTAGGTTTTTAAAGTTGTTCTGTCCTGAAAAAATAATATTTTCTATGCAAGGATGTACTCGATTCCAAAGTGCCTTAGATGTACTTACTTGGTGGATTATTTCATTTTTTATTTACGATTTAAATGGGTGAATTTCAACTTATGTAAGTGAGCTTGTTTGGTCATACCAAGAGTAGTGAGGTGCTTTACAACTTAGAATGGGAGACATGTTGTCACATAACATACATGACAACAACAACAAAAACATCTTTTGGATAGCATATGTCGGCTCAATTTTAAATTTTACACAAAAGCTACACAAAATGAAAACCAACATAATTTCTTCTTAAATCCGGATCTATCAAGCACTAAAAGGGACCAAATTTATTGATGTGTAAATTTTATTTTCTTAAATGTTTTACGCATTAAGAAAAAAAATTACATGTAAAGAAGTTTGATCCCTCTTATTGATTGGTAGATCCAAATTTAAGATAAATCTATGTTAATTTAAAACACAAATTTATTGCCTTTTAAAAACTTTGTAAATATTATTCTCATAAGAAGTTTATGTATGTTGTTAACCATGTATATTCTTAAAGTTAAATAGGATTTTGGTGTCCTGGGGTTATAGGTGCTCTCTATATAAATATAAATATTTTATTTTGTATAGTGTTCAAGGTTCACTTATATACAAAATTAAATAGGCTTTTGGTGTCGGGGGTTATAGGTGCTCTATATAAATATAAATATTTTATTTTGTATAGTGTTCAAGGTTCACTTAATTTAATTTTGATTATGCTTTATAATTTCATCATTTAAGGTGTATTTCATATTATATAGTTTTATTTTTTAAGTAATAAATAATATATTATCAAAATATGAAAATAATTTGGGCTTTGAATTGTAATGGTTAAAATATCAGATGTTAAATTATTATGAGGTGGAAATGTGTAATAATTAATGATGATATTTTAAGTGATTTTCACGGTTTAAAATTTAGCGTTAGATTAAGGCAATGTAAAAACAATTATGTTAAATTTGTGTCACTAAAACTTCTTTCTTTGGTAGGTGAACAACACTACAAGTTTTTGGAGATTCTACGAATGTGATTAAGTGGAGATTTTACTAATGTGATTAAATGGTTGAGGCGGAACAAAACTATTTAATTACTTACTCCATCCCTGGTTAGAGGAGGTCCGTGGTTTCAATTTTGTTTCTATTTAATAATATCTCTTTCATCCTCGTTTTCATGGAAATGAACTATGTTGTTAATGTTTTATCCAAAGTTGGAATTCAAATGGTTAGTGGGTTGTGGTTTATCATGTAGGTTTGAGAGAGGGACAAACTTCATAATATTATCACCCACCTTTCCATGATAAGATATAATTTTATGTTATGTGTGGATGAAGATGTGGAACGTTTATAGCATTTCTTTGATATGGTATATTTGTAAGATCGTGTTTTGTAAATAGGGCATATACCTTTTTTTATGAACTTATGCATATGTTTAGTAGTGAAGATTTTGGAGGTATAATATGTAATGTTGGGATATTTGAGAAAGGGACTGGTAGATAGGAGACGTATGTATGCTGATTATATTGTAATATTTTTTTTTCAAGAGAAAAATATTTTTTTTTGTTATTTATAGAGTGAATCAAAGAAATTATATATGTAACTTATCCCAAGGATAGAGTTTAATGGTACTGTATAACTCTTTATAAAAAACCTCATGATTGCCTAATACATATGTACAACCTAATAAGTAGGCCCTTGCTATGATCCTTGTTTCCTATCATACTCTATTTAACTGTTTAATACAAAAATACATATTCTTTCCATTACAGATAGTCTATAATTTGGACAGATTATCAAAAGTAAAAAGTAATTAGCAAAATCTAATATATTCGAAAGTGATCCTCCTCCACTAATTGTCTATGTATATATCTTTTGTAATGTAGCATTCCTTCTGCAATCTCTAGTCCCTTTTTGGACAGTAGATCAGCTCATTGATTGTATATTCTGGAAATGTGATTAAAACACAAAGAGAAAAAATGTTGCTATAGAAGGAGTACTCTCGTTTTCCAGTGATCTAGGATGGAAACCTGTGATTGACGATAGCCTTTGATCTAGTCAATGATAGTAGTAGAATCCCGAAAGATCTAGAAATTGGTTACACCTTTTGTATGAGCAAATGCTAACAATCCCCAAAGTGAAATAAGTTCTGCCCATGTGTTACTTCCTTTGCTACAACCCAAACATATATCAAAATAATTATCTTTGGATAGGAGAAGTAGGATACCAGCGCCACATAATCTCCTTTGTTCCTCTCCATCAAAAAATCCAATTGGTATTTGAACACAAGCAATAGGAGGAGACAAGATCTTACCTTTCATAGGAATCGACTTCCTCAAGTTTCCTATAGAATAGATCAAAATATATCTGCACACCCTCTCAAAATTGTAGCTGATGTTTTCAAACACAATTAGATTTTTGTATCGCCATAACCCCCAAATGAACATAAGAGGAAATGGTTAGGAAAATTTCCCCAACTGAAACCACTGATAAAGACAAGCTTCTAAAGAACTAGAATTCCAACATAAATTAAAGCCTCATCTGCTCGAAAGTTCATCCCAAATCTGCAAAGTCGAATGGAAAGTCACCAGTAGATGGTCTATAGATTCAACAGATTGATAACAGATCGGGAATCTCGTAGGCCCCATCCTTCCTCGCCTAATGTAATTATCGCCAGTGAGAATCCATTATTTAGTGCCATCTAAGTGAAACAAAGTAGTTTGGTAGGGGTTGGCAATCCCAAAGCCGTCGGAACCACCACCTCTGCTGAATATCATAATTGGTAGAGGCAATATCACTATAAGCCAAAAAAGTAGTCACCTCACTAGTCGAAGCATTCCAAGTCCATAAGAGCCGATCATAATAGTCCTGAAGACATAACCCAATATAAACTATCCTAGCCACATAAGCATCCCATTCCTCTGCCTCATAGGCAATAAGGTCAATGTCCAACGATGAAAGCTAGTAGTTTGTTTCCAAATCAGTAGCCCGACTTCTAACATGATTGAGAAAATAATAACCTTTCAAATGCAAAGAAATCAAAGTGGAATGTGACACTACAAAGTTAGAGGATCTTCCGACAATGGGATCAGTCCCAAGCCTCACCTTGAATCCATCCCCAACCTGCCATGCAAGCCATTTGTTTAAAAGAGGAAAAGTGTCGATCATCCCGCTCCACATATTAGATATAGAAGGAGATTTCTTTTGAGCCATCCTTACCCACTCTGGAATAGATAGGTTCTTCAAGTACTTATTCTGAATAATCTACCCCCATAAACTAGAATGGGCGAGACCCCTCTAAAGGATTTTCAAATGGAGTGCAGTTCTGGTCCAATCAATATTTATGATGCCCCAACCACCAATAGATTTTGGCAATGCCAATTTGTCCCAGGCCGCCAGGTGTAAACCCTTCTTGGTCTGAGAAGCAGACCAAAGAAAATTGTAAAACAATTTATGAATCTGAGAGAGTATGCTAGTGGGCACCTTTTCCAGATAAATCCAGTACATAGATAATTTTTTTAGTACCAAACTTAAGAGAGTGAGGTGGCCTCCCATGGAGAGCTTACGATGATACCAAGACTTGATTCTTTTTTAAACCTTATTAACCAACCAGGTCCAATCAGAAAAATTATAATCATTAGGTTTTGGGAAGTAACCAATATATTTCACACCATAATCAAGGTCCAAAAAATCAAAAGGGAAGATGGTTTGCTAACCTCCATGCCCGAAAAAAACAATCCATGCCTGAATCCAAACAAAAACAATCCAAGAGCTCTTTAAAGTGATACCATTATGGAAAATTGCCAACTCCAAATAAGAGGACATTGTCAACAAAGAGTAAATGAATGATAAAATTATTATTTGAAACCTTGATCCCCGAAATTTTGCCTTCTGACTTTGCATTGATTAATAATCTAATCAAGCCCTCTATAACTAGTAGAAAGAGAAGAGGCAAGAGTGGGAATCCCTAGCGAGACCCCTAGAGCTCTTGAAGAAATCAGTAGGACTACCATTGATAAGAACTGCAAAGTTAGCTGTCGAAACACATCCCATAATCCACTGAGTGACCTCATAATTCAGCCTCGCATTAAGTAATTCGTTGATTATATTGTAACCTGGTGATGAACTACAACATTTTGAACTCTGGATCAATTATAATTCATGGAATGTTATTACAATATTTGACAAATGTAATTTTGTATTTTGAAATAAATTTATTATTATTATTATTATTATTCTACGAAAAAAATTAAAAAATAAGAAAATATTAGAAAGACATAATTAAATTTGGTTAAATAATAATAAGTAAAAATGAAAAAAATGTTTTTTATATGGTGATCTATTTTTTAAGTTATATATATATATAAGCCTTACCTGTATGGTGAAGAATACAAAGAGCTGAGAGGGTAGATCCATTGTGCCAATCTTATTTTTTTGCTATAATTTCTTTCAAAACCCGGTTTACAAGAATATTTTCAAACAAACTGGGAAAACAATTGGATGCTAACACATAGCTAAGATAAGTTTTTGTTTTGGTTTATAGTCATGTCAGTCATCATCTACACGGGCGGTTTCATTTTTTTTACTAGAATCTATTCTTTAATTTGGTCTTGGTAGGGTGTTACTAGTTTTTACAACTCACCTTTTTCCAGATCTACAATATTTCTCTCTTCTACATTAGGAAGGGTGCATTGGACATAAAAAATTTCCAAATTCACCTCTTCAATCTCTACTTAATCCACCCAATCTTCTCTGCCCTTTTGAGGGAGCAAGAGAAAGAATTTTGGTTTTCTAGAGAGGAGGGTAGGATCTATCAATGATTCCTATGTTCCTAATACCAATGATGGTTCTTCCACTATGTAATATCCTAGTCAAGATCTAACCAAGATATTTTCTTCCACTCCGAGTTTTAATAAAATTTTACTAGCAATTTTTAAGGCCAAATTCTCAAACTGAGCAGGATGTAAGTGACGAGGATTGAAAATATGAATGGGGATGGTAGGAATGAGATTAGGTTCTGGAATTTATAAGGCTGAGTGTGTAGCAGAAGCTAAACATGGTCGGAGCAGAAGTCCTTGACACAAAGTACTAGAGCCATTCACTTTTCAGCAATAGATCAACTCCATTGCCTACTTCGAGGCTTCCTGGGATTCTAACATATGCCAACAAGACTGGGTGAGGGTACTCAGAGTTTATGGAAGAGTTATGTCATTCATTTAACTTATAAAATATACTGGGATAAATTATTGGTGAACTTGGAAAGGTTTGGAAGAGTATTGGCCAAAACTATCTAGTCAGGACTACTGAGAAGGAGAAATTACAAAGCTTTCCAATTGGCCTAAAATGATTCCAAAATATTATGAACAAAGAATGGGGATCTTAATTACTGATATATTGATCATACTAAAGAATTAGAACAGATAAATACATTAATGGTTAAACATACTGAGAGTTTTACTAAAACTAGACGATAAATGATGCCCATCGAGCTAGTTTAAGGTCAAAAAGGGTAAAACTCAGTAAATGAAATAATGCTATGTTTTTATGAATAAAATAGATCTGTTATAAATTATTTAATCTTCTATGGTCGAATCAGAATTTTACAATAAGATCTTACAAATACTTGCTACCCTTCTTTGCTGCAGTTCCCCAATTGACTAGGAAAACTAGTCTCGATCTCTAGAGGTGCCAAAATCACTAGTAAACTTCATATAATAGTCCAGAATGTATATAAACATCTGATAACAGTACAAAATTATTTTGGGTCGAATTCACCAAAGTGGAATAAGTTTTACAGTAAAATTCATCAAGGGTTGCACAGGAGACCTTCCACAACTATTTCCCCCCCACAAGAGAGGAGAAAGGGTTGGAAGGGTAGGAGAAGTGTTGGTCACAACACTGTTCTAGAGGTTTTCCAATGTAGATGCAGCTTCCTTGCGGTACTAGATACCAACGAAAACCTCTATTCATCGGCCCTTTCAGCAATAGACTACAAGCAGCCTGAGGTCTCACCCGAGGCGAAGTTGAGGTGGTGGTTGCAGAAGCAGGTTTCCACAACCTTGTGATGCGAGTGATTCAGCTAATTAATGTGCAACACGGTGACAGACTGCGCAACTGTGTTTAGTGACTACGCGGATTCTTCTACTTCACATCAAGAATCTTTAGGAACAAATATATTCACACCCTCAACGCGTCCACAGGCCGCGCAGTTGGGTTTATGATACTTAGTCACTTCTACTCAATCTTATTCGATAATCCTTAAGCATTCATCATTACTTAGATTGATAAACATCATGGCTTATGCAGATACGTGAGATATGTAGTGCTATGTGCTTTGATACTGCAATTCAATCCTTAACAATTAAGTGTGTGGTTATCTCATCAATCCATTCATTTGCGACTTATAGGCACTTGCCTGCTAACATTCATCCATACTTGAACTATTAACATCTTATTATATCCCTTTCATGGTGAATATAGATAAAAATAAACACATATAAGATAACAGTAACTTACGCATGCACTGTAAGTAAATTAAATAACAACTAATGAAAATCATATGCAGCAATCACATCACACAGTGGTGTAACGTGGTTCACCCCCCCCGGATGGGAAGCTACATCCACAAGAACTATTGTTTATTTATCTTGGAAAGGGTACAACAGTGCTTCGTCTGCGCACTCAGCTGCAGACTCTCTTCTCTCTCTCTCTCTCTCTCTCGCTCAATTAGGTCTCTGCACACTCAGTGTTGGTCGTAGCACTGTTCTAGAGGTTTTCCAATGTAGACCCAGGTACTTCGCGGTACAAAATACCAACAAAACCCCTATTCACTGGCCCTTTTGGCAACAGGTTGCAAGCAGCCTGAGGTCTCACCTGAGGCGAAGTTGAGGGGGTGGTTGCAGAAGTAGGTTTCCACAACCAGGTGGTGCGATTGATTCAGCTGATTAATGCGCAGCACGGTGACAGACTATGCAGCTACGTTTAGTGGTTGTGCAGAGTCTCCTACTCCGCGTCGAATATCTTCAGGAACAAGGATATTTGCACCCTCAGCATGTCTAGAGGCCGCGCAGTGGGGTTTATGAGACTTAATCACTTCTACTCAACCTTATTTGACAGTCTTTAATCATTCATCATTATTTTAGACTGATAAACATCATGATCTATGCAGATGAGTGAGATACGCAGTGTTGTGTGCTTGATACCGCGATTCATTCCTAACAATTAACTATGTGGTTATCTCATTGATCCATTCATTTGAAACTTATAGGGGCTTTCCTGCTATCATTCGTCCATACATGAGCTATTAACATCTTATTCCATCCCTTCCGTAGAGAATATAGATAAAAATAAACACATATAAGATAACAGTAACCTCATGCATGCACTGTAAGTAATTTAAATAACAAATTAATAATAATCATGCATAGCAATCACATAACACCATGGTTTAACGTGGTTCACCCCCCTGGATGGGAAGTTATGTCCACAAGAACTGTTGTTATTATTTAGGAAAGGGTACAACAGTTCTTTCGTTTGCGCACTCAGCTGCAGACGCTCTTCCTTCTTTCTCTCAAAATTAGGTATCTGCGCACTCAGCTGTAGAGCCTTTATAATGCTTTTATCCAACAGATCTTACAATATTCAATAATATTAACCAAAATGAGAGTTAACCCTTTTCCTTTACAAAATTTCCTTATATATAGATCAAGACCCGTAGGTCATGTCTTTACATTTTACGAAGGCAGAACCCTTAGGTTTACAAAATTGTTGTGGTTTTCCCAAAACCAGACTACTGATATCTAGCAGTGGATCTTCTGTTATATGCGCGCCAATAGGTTGCTTTCACTGATCTATTCCTTCTTTTCCGGCCTTAGATGACTGGTTTGAGTAGTAGTAGTCTTCTGCCCACTGTGATCAGTCACCTACCTCTGATCTGCACCTACCCACTATTTGGTAGTTATCAGCGATCTTTGCCAAAAATAGGTCTTCTGTGACCTAACCAAAATAACTGCCTTCATCTGTCGATGCTGTGCTTAGCTGGATCTTCATTGACGTGGCACATCGCGGCGCTGTACTCCTTACAACACCAATCTCGCAGCTCCTATGACACTATGATGCGCACAACTTCGCAGTATACCAAAACTTATCCCAAAATTGTTCAAACTTAACTGCACTTAGCTCCGTAGTTCTCACAATACTTCCTGTTCAAAATTGACCCATCTGGGCCAAGCCCAACACTCAGCTGCAGAGCCTTTACAATGCTTTTATCTAACAGATCTCACAAAATTCAGTAATATCAACAAACTTGAGAGTTAACCCCTTTCCTTTACAAAATTTCCTTATTTATAGATCAAGACCCGTAGGTCATGTCTTTACATTTTACGAAGGCAGAACCCTTAGGTTTACAAAACTATCACACTTTTCCCAAACTCGAACTACTGGTATCTGGCAGCGGATCTTCTGTCACGCACGCGCCAACAAGTTACTTCTGCCGAGCTGTTCGTTCTTTTCCAGCCTTAGATGACTAGTTCGAGTAGTATTAGTCTTCTTCCTGTTGTGATCAGTCACCTAACTCCGATCTGCACCTACCCAGTACTTGGTAGTTATCGACGATCTTTGCCAAAAATAGGCCTTCTGTGACCTAACCAAAATAACTGCCTTCATCCGTCGATGCTCTGCTTAGTTGGATCTCCATTGACGTGGCACATCGTGGCTCTGTACTCCTCGCAGCACCGACCTCGCAGCTCCTCTGACACTATGCTGCGCACAACTTCGCAGCATACCAAAACTTATCCCAAAATTGTTCAAACTTAATTGCGCTTAGCTCCGCAGTTCTCAAAATTCTTCCTGTTAAAAAATGCCCCATCTAGGCCAGGCCCAACAAGAAGGGTCAAATCTTTGATAATTCTGAGTGATGAGCTGCTACAAGTGAAAAACAGAGCTCATGGGCTATGCATACCTTCTTTGAGAAGAACTGGACTCCTCCTTCAAGAATGAGATCTTTCTCTCCATTAGAACTACTAGTTTTTCCCCTCCGGAGAGGAGAAAGGGTTGGAAGGGTAGGAGAAGGGTCATATCTCTGATAAATCTGATGTATAAGCTGCTACAGGTCTAGAAAAGATCTCATGGGATGCACACTTCTCTCTCAGCTGATTTATACTCCTCCTTTAGGAATGGGAGCTTCCTCCTCAATAGATCTTCAACTGCCTTCACTACAAACACTTTTGGATGATAGGATCTCTTATAATGGTTGCATAATCTTCATGGATGGTTGATAAACAACTAATCAACAACAATATGGACCTCTGGAATAGACTGGATACATGCCAAGAACTTGGGGCACATATCTAGAGGTTGTTGAGGCACATCTCTCAACACTAGAGAAGCTCAGAGCTCTCAAGCAAATTTCACAAATGATCAAAACTTCTTAATGGGAGATGGATCCATTGTTTTATAGCTGAAGTAGCTTCATCCACAAGCCAAACCCCATGTGTGAGAGAGGGAGGGATAATTTCTTGAGAGAAGGAAACATTTCTTGCTTTGTCTGACATGCCTTATTTGTGTTTCCTCACTGAATTAGGAAGGGCGCCTTTCCTTGACTTAGATGTTTCCTTCCTTTTTCCACTGACTGCTTTTTCTGCTCTTTCCATTCTCTGAACTTTCCAGCTTTGTGCTTTTGCCAGTTTTACTCTAGCTTTTGTCAGTTTTTTGCTTCTTTCCTTCTTTTGGATGACACATAGGTGTTTCTACTTCTTGACATGGGAAGGTGAGGTCCACCTTGACCCTATTGCGCCCTCCTAGCCTTGTACACATCATCCAATTGCCAAAATATTAGTAAAAAAGGAAAATTAATAAAATAATTAATTCCTTACTCCCCAAAATTCAAAACCATTAATTATTTAATTTAAAATATTTCATGACTCAAAATTCCCCAATTAATTAATAAATCACCTTAACACTTAGTTTGAGGGTTAATAACTTCATGGGGGGCCACCTTATCCATTTAATTCCTCAAATTCACCCTTAGACATATTCCCTTAGTCAATTTATTCATCCATCCATTAATTAATTAATTAATGTCTAGGTGACTTAGGCTAAAATCATCCCCATGGACCATAGCAAAATTTGGGGACATGAGACACTAGGGGGTTCTCCTAAGGGAGCATGGAGGATTTCAAAGATTAAGGGGTCTTGTAAGAGGGTTGTGAACCTTGTTGGTAACTTCCTATGATGTTAGTTTCTTATTGATTAAAATGTGATCTTTTGTTGATCCATCCTACCAGAGGGGGTTTCCTTAAAGGATTTTGAACCTCCCATTTCCCTTGGAAAAATGGGCTATAATGTACTATATTTTGAAGCAAGATCTACATATATATCTTCAACCACCACATGAATGAACTTGATGCTTCATTTACCATTCAAACTCTAGTGAGTTGGGTATTCTCCACCAGGTTCCTAGTTGACACCACATATTTGAAGGAGGGGCTTTGTTGCATTAATGATGAGAAGAAAATCCTAGGGTGGAAGGGTTGGATTGACGACCCTGAAATCGATGTCAAATTGCTTATTGGAGGGTTTTTTTGCTTTTCCTTTTTAGTTGTTAATTGGGAGAAATGGTGTTAACACCTAAAAAGTGCTCACTAGCTCATTCCCTTACTCACATGACCCATTTGTCCACTTTTCCACCATCTGAGCCTCTGAAACCAACAAAAGGTCACCAAAAGACCTTAGTACACCCCTTTTTCCATTAAAAAAGATTATTTTTCCAAGAAAATCATAAAAAACCCTCAAAAAGGGTCCAAATTCCCAAAAATATTAAAAAGGGAATTAAAATATTATTTTTATTCAAAAAAGGAAAAAGGAGGGAAAATTACCTAAACCATGTTGGTCAATACCATTGGTTTCCACAAAACCACAAATGGTATTCCTCACCACCAAAACCTATAAAAAGGTGGTAGGGGCTCCTCATTTCACATCCTTCCATTATCTCATCCTTATGCTGCTGAAATCTCCCCTGAGCACTTTTAGCCATTGAAGCAACCTTGGAGAAAGAGACCTATTGGAGTTTGGAGCTACTCATCTTGGGAGTTGCTCAACATCAACCTTCACCATTGAAGGTAATATCGCAAGCACTTGCTTGCCCCCCACTTTTCAATACAAAAAATTATTTCTTATGTTTCTTGTTCTTGATTTTTGAAATATTTAAATTATTTGATTAGATTCTTGCTTAGATCCATGAAAAGTATTGTTTATTTAGTTTATTGTTTTTATTTCTATTGAAACTGCTGCTACTAGTTAGCAGGTGCCCATAGCACTAAGCTTGGTTGCAAAACTGAGCCAACAGTTTTTGGCGACTCCGCTTTGGTTTGAACTTTAGATCTCTAGCTTTGCCATTAAATCTTAGTTTTTATGAATTTTTAACCTTTAGATCCATAGATCTACCATCTTAGACAGCAGATCCATTGCTGTTCTGAGATTTGGCCCCATAAACAGCCCAAAATTTTCAATTTTCGGGTTCGTTTCTCGGTTTCCGTGCACGGCTTCCGCCTCGCGGATTTTTTACAGACAGTCGCGCGGTCCATCGCGACTTTTCGGCCTTTTTCCGCGCGGTCCATCGCGGATTTTTTACAGACAGTCGCGCAGTCCATCGCGACTTTTCTGTATTTTTCCGCGCTGCTCATCGCGGCTGTGCGGCCAAAACCTGCGCGGCTCATCGCGACTGTGCGGCCAAAACCCGCGCGGTCCATCGCGACTCTGCGGCCAAAACCCGCGCGGTCCATCGCGACTGTGCTGCCAAAACCCGCGCGGCCCATCGCGGCTGTTCGTCCAAAACCCGCGCGGCTGAATTTTTTTCATTCGGCCATCCCGATTTTGAAAAATATTTTTTACTGTACTTTCTGCCCATAGCACATTTTTTTTTTTACAGTACTAAATTCTGCATAGTTTACAGATTTGAAAATTTTTTTTACTATTTAAAAGTGCATACCTAGAAATCCTTTTAAAAGTTTTCAAGAAAGTGAAAGGAAGACTCATTTTGCATTCTTTATCTAGATTCAAATTTTTTCTTGTTTACTTCTTTAGAATCTTGCCCTTAGCAATTTTTATTGAAACGAAGAAATCCATTTATTTCTTTTAAAAAGGAGTTTATTATTTGCTTTCATAAATCCAAGAAATCTTTTATTTTTTGAGTTATTTTTTGAAAAAGCATATTAATTCCTTTTAGTGAAAAAGTCTTAGATATTTGCTTTGTATTTTCGAAAAGTCCTTTATTTTTTGAAAATTTCCCTTAAAAGCATTTAATTTTTCCAAGTTCAGTTTACAACACCTCACGTGCACTCACACGATCACTTAATTGAACTAAGACTTAAAACTTACCCTAACTTGAACACACTCTTAACCCCACTTGGGGAACACGAAAAGAATTCTTGTAGCTAGGTAGTATTGGGGGGATAGGTGTTCCAATAACACCCCTCAGTTCATACATCTGAGACATAGAAGTTGTCCAATTAGGAAGCTAAAATCTCTTAGTACTTTTTGGCGCGGTCACAACCGGTTTGTGGGAAGGCCTCTCCCCTAGGAGGGTTGAAGTCGCGAGGATGGTTCCGGAAGCCTGAGTGGGATACCGAAACCCATTCAGTAACCGAAGGGCTACCATTCGCAGTTCTCGGGATATCCCTGTATTGGGATATTGCGATCAAAGGACCAAACGGCAGATTTACCTTTTCTCGACGCGTCATGAACGGAGTATCCTAGTAGCCTGTCTTTTTAGGATTGATTACCCGGTGTCCCTCCCGGTAGGGGGATATCTAGCCGTTGTCTCTACATTCATATTGTCTGACTTGGATTTCATCACCTTGCAGGGGATATCGTCTGTTTGAGTCACAATACTTTTAGATTAGGTGTTTGCATGATCTTTACCACCTTTTGAGTCTAGTTACACCTATTTTTTCTAGGAGCCGTTTGCATGTTGGTATTCTGACCGGTTGTTGCATTCCTCCACTTATTGTAGCACAGCTGCTAGAATAAGTGCATTTTTTGAGGATTGATTTTTTGGCCTGTGAGCCTTCTTTTTTCACTCCCCTTTTTGCACCCTTGGTTGCATTAGGGTTTTTGAGTCTTTTACATATATATCACCACCTGATACTTAAAACAATTTTTAAATAAAAAACATATTCTCACCATTGAGAATTCTAGACGTTCTCGTCGTCTACAGGGCGAACTCCCAGAGTTTAGTCCACTTGGCTCTCCACGTCACGGACGCAGAGCATTATCCCTTGATTCGACACATCGTCGATCATCTAGACGGTCATCCGATTCTGACATACCCCACTTCAACTTTGATTTGGAGGTAGAATCCAAAAACCCCACAGAGTTACCACCAACCACAATTATGTCTGGAACACCAGTTGATCCACTATATACGTTAACCATAGGTCAGACATCCGCAGACCCTTCTGCGGTAGTACCATCAACGGAAACAGCCACCCCCTTGGGTATGCCCAACATGGGTAACACTCCACATTCAGGAATGCCTAACACAGGACCACCACCTGTCATGGGCATGCCCAACATGGGGGTCATACCCCCTTCGGTTTCCACAAACCCTATCCCAGGAATCCCTAGTACGATTCCTAACCCAAGTGTAACTCCTGTTGCACTTGGGAATGCTATCCCAGGAATCCCTAGTGCGATTCCTAACCCAAGTGTAACCCATGTTGCACTCGGTAGTGCTATACCAGGAATCCCTAGTGCGATTCCTAACCCAAGTGTAACCCAAGTTGCACTTGGGAGTGCTAACCCATATCAGGCCACACCTTTTGGAGGGCACATACCCTCCATACCTAGCATACCTATAGGCGCTACTGGACCCCTACACCATACCACAATGGCTAGGCAGGTCCCGGTTCCGGTCACCACATCCGCTAGTCTACCATACATGGCAAGTCTCAACCTGCCAGATTTAGCTAGGCTCACAAATGACCCCATCAGGCATGATCCTGCTTGGCCCCATATGCCCACTAAGCTTCCCTCTGACATCCCTAAGTTTGAGGGAAAGGCCGGAGAAGACCCCCAGAACCACATCATGTCCTTCCATTTATGGTGTTCCTCCAACTCCATAGTGGACGACTCTGTCCGCCTCCGTTTATTACAGCGCACCTTCACTGGCTCTGCAGCCAAATGGTATATCGAGCAACCCCATGGGACGCATTCCACATTTACCTCCCTTGCCTCGACCTTCCTGCAGTTCTTTCAGCTACCAGTCCGCTATGATGCGGGCGTCGAGGTCCTACTGTCTTGCAGACAAAACACGGCCACGCATATCACTGACCATATTCATGATTGGCGGCGGCGCCGAAGCCTATGCAAGATCAAATTAGACGACCGAATCTTTTTAGACTGGTTCCTTAAATCCCTCCTCCCTCTCATTGCGAAGGATGTAGCATCTGAAAGACCCCAGTCTGAGGAGGAGGCCATCCTTAAGGCCCAACAGTTTGATCTTATCTATGCCCAATCAGGTTACCTATACACCATCATACCTGACGCACCACGAGGTGACTCCGCACGCGGTGACACACCGGGGGCATCACATGCCGCTGATGGCATTATTGGCCAAATTACACCGCAAGCCAAACCTTTCAGTATGGTGAGCACCATGCCCGCCCCAGACCTTTCTAGGGCTACATCCAGTTCCGGAGCGACAACTTCTTATGCTCCAACAAACCAGACCCATCATGTTCATGGACCCTCTTGTCCACAACATTGTTATGGCCAAGCGCCATCAGCATATGTACCCCCTACATACTATACTCACCCTACGGTACAAAACCCCATGCAGTTCCAACAACAGCCCATGCATTACCCACAACCGGTTGCACCGGCTAACCTCACACCTCCACCAGCTCAGGGGTACCAACAACCCCAGCAGGCAACTGGACCACCTCCAGCTCCACCTGCGTACTATCCACCGCAACCTGCTCCCGCACCTGCGGCTCCTCAGAATCCCCCTAACGCTCAAGGGCATGTATACGCACAACAACATCAGCCCCAGTACCAAAATAACCAACGTAACCAGGGTGGGCAACCCAACCGCGGAAGAGGACGCAACCGTGGAAACAATCAAAACCGTAACCAAGCTCCACAACCTACCCATCCTCCGCAAGACAATAACGCGGCGCCCGCTCATCAGAATCCTGATCGGCCACCTAAGCAACCCAAAAATGCTAATTTACGAACAAACCATCCTTGTTCCATTTGCGGTGTCTATGGCCACTATACCCACGCTTGCCCACATCTGGAGCGAGCTCGACAACTATGGACAAATGACGCCCATCGTCAAGGGCAGGCGGCTCCTCAGCCACCACCCAACCCCCCACCACCCCCACAACAACCTTTGGTCCTCCAAAACCCTTTTCCAACACAGGGAGTGGTACACACTCAGCCGTTAGCCCCCCAACAGGGCAACGTGCAACCACAACAAATAACTTACACAGCTCCTGATCAACCCATGTTTGATTCAGGCAACCACCACTTATTGATGATGTCCACCGCTGACGTCAATATCCAAACCCGTCGGAATCAATACGGACCGATTTCTGAAGCCCCCCCCGCTGAAAAGGATACTAATGCTAATCCCACTGATCAGACATTGCGTATACCTCAGGTTCCACTCGATGGTGCTTCTAAAGCACCTCGCTTCCCCCTTCGCCGAATCAACAACAACCCCAATGCACGGGCTGCGTCCAATTACAACATTGTCGATGACTTAGCCCAATCTCCCGCAGCCATGTCTGCGTTAGAAGTCTTAAAAACCTGTCCTACTCAGCGCAAGACTTTACTTTCCGCCATTGGGGCGATTGACCCAAATGATTCGAACTTGATGACCTTTGATTTAGACCAATCTGAACCACGGCTGCCTTCTACCATAGCAGTCCAAGTTTTCGTTTCCATTCGGAATCTTGTCATCCATCGATGTATCATTGACGAGGGTGCCTCCACATGCGTCATGTCCACTTTTGTTTGGCAAAAGTTGGGATCCCCTGCTCTCCAGCAATCCACCACTGCATTGCGAGCCTACGACGGCAGGTCAGCTCAACCTCAAGGTTTATTACCCAAGGTACCCGTCCAATTAGGTGGGAAAACTGTGCTCATCGACATAGAGGTCATTAACGCCCAGCTCGACTATAACCTTTTACTTGGCCGCAGTTACATGTACGCCATGAAAGCGGTCGCCTCCTCCGTCTTCCGCACCATGATGTTCCCCCACGAGGGACGCGTGGTCAAAATTGACCAACTCACCTACTATGATCCCAACGCCCCTGCAGCACCCGAGAATGTTCTTCCCATGATTGAACAACCCGCTTCTAGTGCAGTTACCTCCTTTGTGTCTTCCGTGGCACCCGGACTTTATTCCGATACACCAATGACCTCTACATTTCAAGCCATTCCACCACCGTCACCGGAGACCCAAGTCGCAAACCTCTGTACTCTTTCGCAGAATACGCAAACGTCCGGTGGTCAACCACCATTGATCCCCAGTCACACTGGTGTTACACCCATCCACACCATCCCCTTCCTATTTCCTCCTTCGGGTGTAGTAAGCGCCCCGGTTATGGCTACCCTTAGCCTACCCGGGCTAACATTGGGATTACCCGTGTGGTATATTCCGCCTCCCGTTCGACCACCCACACCCGACGTCATCCTCCAACTGGTACAACCTATTGTTACCACAAATCAGCCTCCTCTTGGTGTTGCAATCCCTTCGTCGTCAACGAAACCTCCTCCCGGTATCACGACTCCTTCGTCGTCGACGAATCCCCCTCCATTCGTCAGGCCCACTGGGGGAAGAGGCCCACAACCATACACTACGGTTCCCCCACCCAAGGCAGTTAAACCTCCCCCCATATTTCGTGCTCCTCCAAAATGCTCGCTGTGTGATGAGTTAGGCCATCCAACCCATCAGTGCCCACAGTTACCTGCATTGCAGGAACACATGCAAATGTTGGACGACGACCCCAACATCCCGGTGGTCAAACTAGATCCAAACCCTATGCCTCGTGATAAATCACTGCGTACCAACCACCCATGTGCGATATGCGGTATTTATGGCCACTACTCGCATAACTGTCCTGACATCCCAGACTACAGAGCAGCTCTCTACGAGATGAACAATTTGGACCTAGAGACGGCACCCTCTACTATCGAGGAGATCTACCCTCCCGCATCATCCTCATCCGGAGAGATTAACACCATCTATATGATCTCTTCGACTACCACTACCTCATCACTCGATTTGACCACTCAAAGGTCCCGCAATGATGAAGAGGTTCTCGAGACTCCTACTACCTTTGATTATCCCGGGGAAGACATGCACCATCGTCCATACTTCCTCCTGGAAGAGACTTCATCCACCACCGCTACCCAATCCGCGGTTGAGTCCAAGGATTTCCTTCCTACTAAAATCGACTGGTTAACGGATCCCATGGCCGATATTTCTTCCGTCATCCACATTGACATCTCTGACCCACTTGGTGCCCTTCATACCATCACATTAGGAACCTCCCACAGTGAGCATGAGATCGGAGAATACCAACAACTGTTCCAAGAATTCACTGATGTCTTTACTTGGTCAGATACCGAAATGCCTGGCCTTGACCCCGCCATTTATATGATCTCCACTGGATACCCCTCTGTCCGGTCGGCCCCTTCCATTGATCCCTTTGACACACAGGTTGAACCCTTTCAAATCAACCAGGAAACCACATGTCCACAACATGGGGGCATGCCCAAAACCTTGCCTACTCATCATCACCGTGATCCTCGTCGGAGATAATGGGGGCATCCACCCCACAAAGGGAATCCCCCATCATCATATCATCACTTCAGTATGCCACCACGACCCACAGCCTCATGGTATAACACCCCGCCAGCAGTTGCTCAATGCCCTATTGATCTCTCTATGAGACAACATCTGCACCACATTGACACCTCTGAGTTAGGGGGCATAATAGATTACCTCGACCCCAGGATAGGGGGCATGATCAATCATTTTGAACCTTCCCCATCATCTCTATCTCAACACCTCAATGAGCCCATCGTTCAAACCAACACATATGTGATCCACAATCACAAACCCCATGCACATAGCATGGGGGCAGGTCATTAACCCTGCTCACTTTTTCATATTCGTGATCTCAACCATTTTTGAGGTCATGTGTCACTTGTATATTTCAGTTGATTTGATACACCTAGTATTTTTCCCCCACGGGTAATCATTTCTCCCCACCATTGCATCCTTGGCTTGGTGGGCTCACCTTTATTTACAACCATTTTTTAACTTAGTTATTTCCTTTGACCATTCTGGAGTCCTTATGACCTCCGTTTTTCGCACCATGTGCACCGCCGGATTCATATTTCCGTGCCCGTGATGATGCTTGAGATCATTTCTCGCTCTCACCAGGACCAATATCAACATTGTGTCCCGACACCTTGTCACCTCGGTTTGCGTGCCACATCGGTCGTAGCCCCTTTTTTGACGTGCCTTATATCGCCGGATTCAGTTTTCCACGCTCGTGATGATGCTTGAGATCATTTCTCGCTCTCACCTTTCGATTTCCCGGGCATTTTTTCCACGCCCCCTCGTCACCTCGGCTTGCGTGCCACATCGGCCGTTCTCCGTTTCCGACAATCCTTATGTCACCGGATCCAGTTTTCCGCACTGATGACGATGCTTGAGACCTTTTCTTGCCCTCATCAATCCATTTTTGTTCGGTATAATTTTATCCCTTTTTCGGGCCGAGCAACCCCTTTTTACGAAAAAGGCACTTAGGGAGTTTCTGTTAAGCTCTTTTCTGACTCCTAAAAACAATGAAAAGATCGCCGAGCAACCCCTTTTTACGAAAAAGGCACTTAGGGAGTTTCTGTTAAGCTCTTTTCTGACTCCTAAAAACAATGAAAAGATCGCCGAGCAATCTTGCTTCCTTTCATGCTTGATAAACGTATCTGAAAGGGCGTCTACCTGGTATAAGTTTACCCCTTTTCCGGACCTCGTAGACTAATTACGAAAAAGGTATACTCTAGTCACATCGGCTAGAAGAGTTCTCCATCCGCATCATTTTATCCTTTTTCGGGCCTTGGAGACTAAACTTACGAAAAAGAAACACCAACAGAGTCCACTTACCGTTTTCAGACTCTCTAAACATGAAAGCAACCATGAGCATGCGCCGTCCTGGGCTCACAAAATCCACAGGACCGTACCATTTCAGAGCACACTTTTATCCCTTCTTGGAGCTCATTAAAACTACGAAGAAGGAAGAATGGTGCCTCTTGGCGCCACGACAGATCATGTCTACTCACATAGCAGCTTCCCCATTCTGGTCGCCTTTGTTCAGAGTATTCTGCAGTATGTCACCCGGAAACTCCCTCGACAGCTACCATCAGCTTCACCCCCCCAGAGTCAGTACATACCCTTCAGTCCCTAAAAGATGATCCCCACACCTACAAGTCAGTTCCCTACGCTGCCAGGTCAACCACGTCATCATGCTCTGAACAAAGGAAGTTTGAGTCTACCCATTTTTGACCCAGTTATTTCCCATCCCCACAAGTATGTCAGTCCTACCAGCAGTACTACACCACTTCAGTTCTACACCTCGTGCTCCTGTCAAGGAAACATCATTGCCTTGTTAGTTGCTGGTCTCCCTCTGTCGACGACAACCACATTGATTCCAGAGGATAGACCTAGAGGTCCCTGTGTCTTGGACTCATTACCATTTATAATGGGTGCCTACGGATCATTTCGAGAGGAATCCTCAGTGCCTCTCCAAATGGTTGTTTCTCACATGCTCGACTTCAACACCTTGATCGCATAGTTGAGACTCGCACGGGGTATTGGTCCGTTCAGTTATTAGTCGAAGACCCCGGATACCACCTGACTCCTCCACATTTGAGAGTCTACCTATGGATACAACCAGTTACATTTTTTCTATAGATATCCGGGTTGCGTATGACGACAGTATTCAGATGTACCCCAGTTTTATACTCCCTCGAGTATACAGATACAAATAATCCCTAGAGATGGCTCACAGTCTTTGAGTCCCTACAGATGTTGGACACCTTCAGTTTCAGCAGTTCCACAGTTATCAGTTATTGAGATCAGTCATGATCATGAGTATATCCCACAATCATGTCCCCTCTGGACCATTATGATGTACCAGTATATTTCTTTACGTATTAGATCCCCCTTCTTGGGACTAATTGTTTTGTATATGTCTTGATACGAGCATGGGAATGCCCGCCTCGTCCTTTATCAGAGATTATACCTCATTCATATTGAGGCCATGTAATATTTTTTGTTTTTTGCAGCTTCCAAGGGCCGTGGCTCCAGTCTCCAACCGGTCTCTTCTCTCCCCTAAAACCCAGAAAAAGGACAAAAGAACTATGATGTCTATCGGCCATACGATGAGCTCCTGCCCTCACACATCAGGGGGCAATCTGTTAACACCTAAAAAGTGCTCACTAGCTCATTCCCTTACTCACATGACCCATTTGTCCACTTTTCCACCATCTGAGCCTCTGAAACCAACAAAAGGTCACCAAAAGACCTTAGTACACCCCTTTTTCCATTAAAAAAGATTATTTTTCCAAGAAAATCATAAAAAACCCTCAAAAAGGGTCCAAATTCCCAAAAATATTAAAAAGGGAATTAAAATATTATTTTTATTCAAAAAAGGAAAAAGGAGGGAAAATTACCTAAACCATGTTGGTCAATACCATTGGTTTCCACAAAACCACAAATGGTATTCCTCACCACCAAAACCTATAAAAAGGTGGTAGGGGCTCCTCATTTCACATCCTTCCATTATCTCATCCTTATGCTGCTGAAATCTCCCCTGAGCACTTTTAGCCATTGAAGCAACCTTGGAGAAAAGAGACCTATTGGAGTTTGGAGCTACTCATCTTGGGAGTTGCTCAACATCAACCTTCACCATTGAAGGTAATATCGCAAGCACTTGCTTGCCCCCCACTTTTCAATACAAAAAATTATTTCTTATGTTTCTTGTTCTTGATTTTGAAATATTTAAATTATTTGATTAGATTCTTGCTTAGATCCATGAAAAGTATTGTTTATTTAGTTTATTGTTTTTATTTCTATTGAAACTGCTGCTACTAGTTAGCAGGTGCCCATAGCACTAAGCTTGGTTGCAAAACCGAGCCAACAAATGGGCCAAGGAGAGAGAATACAAAAAGATGGTTGAGGTTGCAATGGAAAAAATTGCTAGGATTTGCAAGGGCAGGATAGTTTTGAGAGGCAATGGGAAGTTGACGACAATGGTAATGAACTAAGAAACATCGATACTTTCTACAATGTTGAGGAATTCACAAGTAGTAGTACAACTAAGGTTCCACGGTAGCCATAACAAACCTTGATGCATCATTGTCTGGTCACATTTTACCATTTGTTAAAAAAACTCATTATATTACTAAAGAAGATAATTGACAACTTGATTGAGATAATAACATATCTTTTAACCTAATCCTTAAAGAAATCATTGACCATTGAATACATATAGTGACATTTATAAAACCTATAATAGTAAGTTATTATTTTTTTAAATGTACATTTATTGAGTACCCTCTAATACCTATACCTACAATCACATATATAAAGCCTATGATAATCCATATTTGTTATTAGTGAAGTGTACATTTATTGAGCACCTATACATTGAATTTAATGATTTTAAAAAGTGTACATTGATTAAGCACCTATAAATTTAATTTAAAGATTTTTTTTAATATACATTGATTGAGCACCTATAAATTGAATTTGTTAGTTCAATATGTGTATAGTATTTAATCCATCCACTCAACGAAGTTCATAACTAAAAGCAATTATTAACTATTACATAACAAAATTGATAATGATTAACAAACTTTTTAGAGTTTATTAATTCATTATATCTAAAGCTTGCTTTTTAAAATTAAAGAAAAAGATGATTTATCTAATTTTTTTTTCTCCGAAAGAAAGTAGATGACGCGCCCTAAGGGAAAGGCATCATGAGAACATAGAGGCTTGGGGTTCAATCCGGGGTGGAGACGACCCCAACCGACCACCCCAACCACCCTGCCTACAACATGACCCCTAACTAAATTTGATCCTAGAAACGCATTATAGACATGCATTATGGACACCATCTTAATACAAGCCTTCACCTGGTATTTGATATAAAAATCAAATAACAATTACTTATAATATCTCTTACCATGTATTTAGTATAGTTTGGACGATTTGTTAATCTTTGGTATAAATTTGGACTTAATAAAGAACTTCAAAAATCTCCATTACATTAGTGTGCTTATAAGATTGACCAATTTCCTAATTTTGTTTTTCATATTGTTTGTTATAAATATATTGTTCACCTTCTAAATCAAAGAATCAAAATTTTCACCGTATAATATGACAATAATATCTTAATTTTCAAGATTTCTTGCATAAATATTTTGGATTGTTCACTCTATTATAATTGCAACTTGTAACATAGAAATAATCTTCCCCAGTCTTCTGGAACTTTCCATCTTTGCTAAAAAGTTGTCATTGAGTTGTTATTTTTATTTCCTTTTTAATAATTATATACAAGGTAACCCGGGACATAGTTCTTCTAGCTTCATTTTTAAGATTATAAAAAGAATTTCTCCATTCTTCTATAACTTTGCTAAAAAGTTTACATTCATCATGTCTTTGTTTTTTATCAAATTTTATTTTTATTTGTTTATTAAAAATTATATATAAGGCAAATGTAAGCAAGGATTAATCGATAATTTTAATAATATATAAAATATCCACCCACAAAGCCCATGAGGATTGACCATGATAAAAATGATTAAATTTCAAGTTTAGTTATTATATTATAGTTGCATCGTAACCCCGTTATTCATAACGAACCTTTGAAAATTTCAATAAGAAAACGACGTTTGTAATATGACAATATGAGCCATTTAAAACAAATTTTAATTAGAAACGGACGTTTATAATATGACAATATGAGCAATTTAAAACAAATTTCACGTCATTTCTTTAACAGCATATGTCCTTAATTAGTCAACTAGGAAAATGAACCATTGCAACGGTGGGGATAGTTGATTTGGTCTCTTCCCAATGAGAGTGTCTTTTCTTGAGAAACATGGTTTTAATTAAATGTCTTCATTCATAAAAAATAACATTATGAGTTAGGAGAGTGGTAGTTAAGTGTTTAACAAAGTACAAGCATGCTATTATAAAAAGAATGTGAGATTACATAATTGTACATTTATGCTCTAGGAAAGGTGGGTGGTTGGGAGTAAATATAAGAAAAATACATACCATCACCTTTTATCACCCATCTCGAAACAACGCACACCATCACCTTTTATTATCCATGTTTTCTAGGAGTGTTTAAAGAAGGAATATACAATTACACATTTTTACCTGATAGGTGGTGGAGAGTAACTACAAGAACATTCTTCTACAAGTTTAATTTTTGGCGCAAAAAGAAAGAGTAAATGAGTTGTAATATGTACTTAGAAATGAATACTGAAATAAAATCACTGCCTTGTACATTGAATGTTATGACAATAGTAAATATTTCTCCATGAAAATAACAATTCTTTGGAAAATAAATAATAATATAAACATCAACACGTGTTAAGCCATAAACTCAGCCTGAAAAATATTACAATGAACAATTGTGGTGAAAGAGCATCACTTCAACCATGCCAATATACAAAATTGCTAAAGTGTCAAGTAGAAACAAGTGTACTTGCAAAGATTTTGGGAGAATCTTTGAGATGAAGTCAAGATGATGGATGGAAAACCCATTAAACATCATATAGTGATGGAATTAGGGCACACAACAATTTTAATTAGCCATCAAACCGACTTTAAAATATCTACTGACATCCAAAAAGGACTTAATACATAGGTGAGATTGACAATGTAATGAGTCATCCACTTGGTTTATATTCTCATTATGGTTTCCTATCCAAAATGGCATAAATCTAAGGAGGGACTAGGTGCAAGCATCATGCCATTTTAGAAAAATAGTTACTTCATTGCAACAAAACAAGTTATTTTAGCACTAGATGTTACTGATACTTTTTTTTCAATTTGGCATAGTTGTCCAATGCTAAATTTGGCAATAAACGACATTTCAAAATAGCACTAGGTTTAGCTTCCTTTTTAGCGTCAACTTTAGATTCCTTTTTAGCACCTGGTTTAGCTTCCTTTTTAGTGTTGGGTTTAGCTTCCTTTTTAGTGCCAAGTTTAGATACCTTTTTAGCATTGCGTTTAGCTTCCCTTTTAGCATCGGGTTAGCTTTCTTTTTAGTTCCATGTTTAGCTTCCTTTTTAGCACCAACTATATGTAGAGTAAAATTTACGAAAATAAAAATAGAAAATAGTAAAATAAATAAGAATAATGAAAAAGTGGTAAAAGAATGGCGGGATTTGAACCCAAATCACTTGCCAAAAGACAAGAAGAGCTCTACTTGAGCTACAGTCCCATCAAAAATCTACCATTAAAAGAACAAAGAGTAAGTAAACTAGTTTGCTTCGATCTTTTTGAAAGTTCTATTAAAGGGAATCAAACTGCCAAATCCTTAAATGTAAAAGGGCATGTGACGAACTTACTCTTGAGAACATAGTAGATGTTGTCATGCTCCAAATATTTGAACCCAAGCATCCCTGGTGCTAAAGAAGAACCCCATGTAAATGGGGTTGATCGCCTTATATGAAACTTATTTTAGGTAGATTTCCAGGTGGCCACTATGCGTGAACTCGAATTTGTCAAGGTGTTATACCTCAAATTGCCACACCCATGTGTAAGTGAGAATATACATGTTTCACCACCATGGAAAACATGATGTTTATGCCTCCTAAGGGTGTTAGGACCCTTCATTCTAATGTATGGTACCTTCCCTAGTCACACTTGGAAGAAAATCCAACAAGCAAGGGGGTCGAAACCCACATTAACCACCTCCAAAAATTAGCCTTCTAGAAATTACCGTGCCTTGCATGCCTATGGGGGAGCGGTACTACCATGCTTTGCTTAGTTATAGGGGAGCAGTAGTTTTGGTTTAGGCTTATCCCTTTGATTTTGGATCTTGGATCTCATGGAGATTTTCTTGGGATAAGGTACCCCTTCGAATCCCATCTCACATTCCCTCCTTGGCATGGTTTAGATCCTTGATCCACATATATTCACTTAGATCCATAATCTCCTCTTAGTGGTTGGCCTCCCAAATCCTACTTAAAGAGAACCATCCATGAGCTAGAGGGGGGGGGGGGGATCTTGGAAGCACCAAACTTTTGATCCTATTAGTCTTGCAAGGGTGATGTTGGAGAGCTTGGAAGGAGGTGCTACTACTTTGGACATCAATGTATAACATTGTAATCAACTTCTTTTAGCTTTCTTATCATTAATATAACTTAGCCTATTCCTCTCATTTTCATGTCTTTAATGATGAATGCATGGAATTGTCTATGTTTTGATAGTTAGATCTTTGTTTATACATGTATTGCTTTGGAGAAGGTGTTGTATTTCCTTTTGTGAACAGGTTCATAAGTCCATAATCAAAGGCTGGAGCTGGAGCAACTTAGGAGTAGCAAGGACAACCATCAAAGTAAGGTACGCCATCTACTTGCTTTGTATTTCCATAGCTTGTTAGCTGATGTGTGAGCTATATCTAGGAGGATTATAGTGTCTATTTGTTTCATCTCTATCTTGGGTAGGCAACTAGGGGCCTTTTCTAATCCCAAGGGGATATCTACCTATCCATAGGGATATTTTCTCACAGCACAAAGGGATGATCAACAGATTGTCAGATCTATTCTTCAAATACCAGATTTCAACTGCACAAAAGGAAGAACCCCCAATTATTACAGGATCACCATTGCAGAAACCCTTGAATTCGATTCCATGATGAAGATGGGAGATGAATGTTCAGTGTGTCATCATAGAAGGCACAAGATTTCCAAAATGTTGTGCAGATTGGAGAAACAAGACAAAATTAATGATGATGGAAAACCTTTGAGATTTTTTTAGTGTCCTCTCAAGTGGTTTATATGTTATAATTCAAGGCTCATTTGATGATGGAAATTAGCATCCTTGTCGAGTGTCTAGAATGTGAGTAGTGGAAGGTCGAAATGTTTTTAATATTTTTATTTTAAATATTAAAAATCGGTGGTGGGTGGGGAAATGTATGGTATTTTAAAATAATTGAAAGAAGAAGGTTAAATGTTCAACAATTTTAATCTTAGTTTGTCTTTATCAAAATTTGATGAGACAAATTTTGATAAAATTGTAATTTTAGATTGTTAACATTGTTTTTTTTAATTAAAAAATGGAATTAGCACTTTCATATATTCCTATTACTTTCGCATTGTGTAACGTTAACATCTAATATTTGTGATTTTATCAATTCAAAATGATTATACCATAATTTATTACAAAATGTTAGTTTCCCTCCCATTATTTTTGAGTAGTTAGAAAATGACAATTTCATTAGGTGTTTAGTCTATAACATCCAATTGTTTGGGGAATGATGGAAAAAGATTTATATACATGAGATAAAAGACATTCAAACACTCTTCTTTATGATGTTTCTTGTCTATAAAAATTTGGTTGGAATTTGGTCATAAAGATCATGATCTTTAAAATTTATTACCCCCAACATTTATACATGGTAATTTAAAGGTATTATGTTCTTTCCAAATCAATCAATATTGATGATATTACAATTTGAGTAATATGTCATTCTAATTATTACAATTTCTATATGTTGGAAATGCGAAAATTTAAGTATTAGTAAGAGTCATCTAATCATGTAACCATTTTTTTTATTATCAAGTTTAAAATTCCAATCATTTAAAATTTCTATTGGTTATTAAATTTAAAATTTCAGTCATTTCAAAATTCTCTTGGTTATTAAATTTAAAATTTCAATCATTTCAAATTTTAATGATTTTTTTTAGTATTCATGATGATGATGATGCTGATAGTTAACGTCCAATTAGACCAATTTTGGTCTACTGAACCTTAAAAAAGAAAAGTAAGGAACTATTTTGTTTGCTTTAGAGTTTTATTTCTGTGCTCAAAAAGCTTGGAGAGGAGTGTTCCTAAATTACTATAATTTTGATGAGGTAGAAGGTTGGATAGGTTCCTATTGTAACACAAATTTTGAAACTAGGATCTTATATCGGTGTACTCAAGGCACTTTAAGAGGAACCGTTTTTCATCATCAACACTTATAGTCTCACAAAAAATGACATATCCTTTTAGATCAAAAATAAAACTAAAAGAACATTATTTTATCATCACAAAAAATTTAAATTATATCTTAAAACTAAAAAGCATTATTTTTACCATCGCAAAATTTAAATTTAAATTTTACCTTGAAAACTAAAGAGCACTATTTTACCATCACAAAATTTAAATTAAATTAATCTGAAATTTACCTTAAATTAAATTAATTTAAAATTTTCCTTTTTTTTTAAAGTAAAGGGTGAAACCATTCTATTTCATAAGGAGAAAAATTACATTCACTGTTCATACAATATACTCTGAGCCAACATGGCTACCTCTAAGAGTGAAACCCCAACTGACATATCAACTAGACTTCCCCAATTTATCACAGTGCACAAAACCATTTCTCGGCCTAACCAGTCATAGGCTTAACCATGTTATTCCTAATATTCCAAAAATTTACATTACATCCCAGATAGCCCATGCAGGCATCAATACGATACAACATTACAAACGTATTACCGGAAAACTAAGGAACGAGAATTAAAGAGATACCAATCAAAAACAAGACACAGTGACAACCTGTCATAGACAGAAGAGATCATAGAATTTAACCCACAGGACCAGACCCAACAACATTGTTGATGATCGGTGGCGCCTCCTTCGCCATGACATGTCACTGAGTGTTATAACTTTCGAGTTGGCGACCACCTTAGGTTTTGTCAGGAAGGAGATGCCCATGTGTGCATCCATGGTGTCTAGCTTCATGTGCATGAAACTGGCGTCCTCAGCATGGGCATAACACTGTTCTTTTGTAATACCCCCATTTTTACCCTTATAATATTTTGGACTATCATGTAAATATTGTATGCATATTATGTATGGTTCCTAGCGTGGAGCTCAAGGCCAAGGCCCTGCTAGTGAACACTCGACCTTGAAGAGGAAAGTATGTTGGTATTATTTAACCCATGTGCTAGTGAGCCATGGGAATTGTAAATATGCATTTTAATATAAATACTCACAACTAGCTATGAAATGCAACAAGAGATGGGGGGCATGATATTACAAGGAATTGGGAGGGGAAATATTCAAATCCTTGAGCCAATAAAGTCAAGCCAAGTGTCAATGAGAGAACCCATCATATCATCAACTACCCATGTTGACTTTGGTGCCCAATCATTCATTTCTCCCAAGAGTTGGGTGAAGTAGTTAATGCCTTGGGGATTGGGGAGGTATGGATGTCCAAATTCGAGTATGGGCAAGCCACCCTCATGGAAAATCGTGTTTTTTCTTCTTGGGGCAAGAAAACAACCATGATTTGATCCCTAAGCCATTACCCATGAGAGTTTTTTGCCTCTCTCACATTTTGGAACTGCCTGGGCATTTTCCAGCCACCGTTTTTTCTGGTTCCTCTAGTTCTTCTAGCTGGAAGAGGGCGTTTTTGTGTGCAGACCTGTCGGGAGCTTCCTGGACATTTTCCTCCACTGATTTCCAGTGTTTTCCTCTCTTTTGGCATTGTTGGGAACTCGTTTTTGTATTACCTATCTGTTGGGAAGGAGAGAGCACGATTTGTGGGTTTGCAGAGACCATTTGCGGCTCTTTGAATGCCCATGGACATTTTCTGAAAACGAATTTGCTTTCTCTGGCTTGATTCACCATCTATCACTTCGTTTTGGCTGCCCACAGTTATTCCTCATACCCAACACTTGGGATTTTGTTGTTATGTGTATCCATGCTCAGTTTTGAGTTGCTGCGTGTTAAGAAATGTTGGGGTTGAGATGGGTAACCATTGCTTTGGGTTGTGATGAGCTTGAGAGTCCCCTTTTCCTTGTAGATATCATGCCCAGCTCAGGGGTGGTCTCTGAGTGCTGAAATAATACAGGCTGGGCAGAGACCTACGGTTGGGAGGAACGTTGCAACGACATAGCTAGTTGTTTGGGGGGCCATTTCACCATAAAGATAAGTGTCTTTGCTATCTATGCATTTACTTCTGAAATGTTTAGATTGATGACTATTTTTGATATGTTGTATGCATATAAAATATGTGTGTGGATGAGTTTTTTAATTCTACTGTGCTTAATTGTTTAAATGGCATCTGTACACTCTTAATTTTATTGCTGTGGATCTAATGACTTGGCGGAGCTTATGAAAAGCCCCATAGATTGGTAGCATATTCCCTTCCAGGAGTTGGGTCCGCGGAAGGGGACATTACATTGTAGTATCAGAGCTTATAGTTCAAACACTACGGCCGTTGGGCCCTTCATAGAGATATAACTCATTTCGTTTATATGTATGTAGTATTTGAAGTTCAAATGAATTAAAGAAACCTGAAGATCTCATAGCTTCTATTTGATTAAGATGGGAAATCATTCCCATGACTATTTTGGGGATTATTGCAAAATTGCTTGCATTGATTTCATCTTATGAAAGTGAGGAAGGAGGGAGAAAATTCCTTTTCAGGTTGAATGCTTACTTACATTGTTTCTAATGCAGTAGCATTCTGTTTTTGTATTTGATTGCCTCCATGGAGGAGAGAAGGAGGCGCAACCTCTTGCCATCTTATATTATTTTGTTGTTTTGTTGTTTCATGCTTGACATGGAAGAGGTGCAATATTTCTTGAAACACTTTTACTGTTTTATGCGAGTTTGATCTGTAAGTAGCTTACCTCTATAAAGAAACGAGGGACATATTTCAAGAAAAAAATTCTAACTATTTTTCTGAGTTTTCTGCTAAGGGCTACAGAGGCAAAAGTTAAGTTGACTTTCTGCACGTGCAGTGACGAAAGTTAGGCTAACATTCTGCACGCGCAATGGCGAAAGTTAGATTAATTTTCTGAGCGCGCGGCAGTGAAAATTGGGCTAACTCTTGCGACTCCGTCGACAAAGAAAATCCCAAAAGCGCCGCAACAGTCGGCGAAATTAACAATAAGTTTTGCGCGCGGTGGCAACAATTTTTACTTTAAAATCTGTGATGCGCACGGCGAAAGTAATGTTAAATTCTACGACACTGGCAGCGGATCTAAGCTTAAAATTTGCGCGCGACGACAATTTTAGGCTTAAAAGTTGCGACGGAGGCTTGCGCGCTGGCGGCGATTTTAGCCTTAAAACCTGCGACGCGGTCGCAAGCGATGAAGGCTTGCGGGCGCATAAGTTAAGGTTATCTTTTGCGACACAGTCGGCGGAGAAGTTGGTAATTCTACGCCAAAAGGAAGAGAAAATCTCAAAAAAAATTCTAAGTGTTTTCGAATTTTGCCTAAAGCTGTAGCGGCGAAATTAATGTTAAATTATGTGACGCAGTTAGTGGGTTTAGCGTTAACTCTGCGATGCGGTGGCAAAGTTAAAGTTAATTTTTCAACACCTGCAGCGAAGTTAAGGATAATTTTGCGATGTGCGGCAGCAAAATTAGCGTTAAATCTGTGACGTGCGGTGGCAAAATTAGCATTCAATCTGCGACGTGCATGCAGCGGCAAAATTAGCGATAGGAGCTGCGCCACCCGTGGTAATTTTAAGGATAAAATATGCGATGTGCGCGGTGGCAATTTTAAGGATAAATATTCGCGACAACGACGGCGAAAATAACAATAAGATCTGCGATGTTGGTAGCCATTTTAGCCTTAATATTTGTGACAAATGGGGAAAAGCAATGGGAGTAGTAAGGCAATGCTGATGAAAGGGAAATCTCTCACCTTAAGCCATTTATGTTTATAACATAATAATTGTATGCTTGGAAAATATCATGAATGAATGTTATACACGTGAATACATATATTGAATTTCTACTTTGTGAGAAGATCATAGCTAATAATTGCTTGTGTGCATGGTAGAGAGCCCATGAAATTCGATCAGCTATGATGTGAAAGAGGGATTCCATACTACGATGAGGGATTGGAAAGGGAGAATTCCTTAAACCCTGTTTTGCTATCGTATTTATAATTATGAAATTGTCCTGCATATAAACTATGGCATAAGAATGTTAAAAATGCAAAGGATTACATAGATGAATATGCACTGGATGGCATATCAATAAACATTGCACAGTGCATGTGAAATGTTTGTGCATGAATCGGACATTGCATATGGTAAAATAGGGAGGTTTCACATATGCAATGAGCCAATTGAGATAATTATGGTGGTTGCTAATAATTAGTTGTGTCCGCATTGGTTGTAGGGCAAATACAATCAAAACATGGCTAAAGAATTTGATGACATTGTTGCACGTGACCAATGACCTTATGAAGAGAGGATGGTGCAATAAGTCCGTGATCATGATGTTGGAAAAATGACTGAGTAGCCTTGGTAAGAGGCCAACTGATCAGGTAACATCAAGCGATGTTAATAAGAACCATGCAGGGGAAAGACTGCATGAAGAAGGTGGACATGTGATGGGCTACCAGAGCACTCTACTGGAAGGACAAAATTGCATGGAATGTGAAGTAATGAGTATTTACAGTTTATTTAAATTGAATGGATAGTGTGACTGTGTCTTGCAATTTTATTGTGATAATGATGCATATATAGAAATGTATATATTTCATTGCAATTCAAATGTTAACAGCTGAAGATGTTTGAATTATTGATTGTTATAATTTCGAGATCACTTCAGTAACCGTTGTAGCAATGAAAGGATTATATGCATAAAATAGTCACAACGTGGTTGGCTGATTGAAGTTTCAGATTCTAGGTAGAAAATTCTTACATATGGCAATGAGGATAAGTCCATAGTAGAGAATGAGGATAAGTCCATAGTAGAGACCGGGATCTACCATGTGCAGAAGCCAAAGGTTATGAGAAGATTCTCATGGGTGTAACTTATGCATGAAACAAATCTGAAAATTTTAGGGTTTATAAATTTGTGACAATAATCCCATGGTGGTAAATCTAATTTCTATAGGAAAACAGATTTACAAATTTCAGATTTGAGAATCGCTTATAATTGCTAATCCCGGTTTGGCGTATATAAAAATTTTGTCAGGAGGACATGTTGTAGATGGATGTTCATGTATGGTAGCAAGGGTGAACCATAATGGACAGAGTGATACCACTTACGAGAGCCAAACAATATGATGATAGCCTCATTGCTAAAAAAATCAATTTTTGTAGGAGTCAGAATTGTAAATTCATGTTGAATTAATTATTAATGCTAATGATTGGTTATGGAACAATCATACTTAAAGCTTATTGCTAAATGTTGCTGACTGGTTGGCTATTTGATAAATGTGCCAGGAAGACACATTGCAGGAAGACCAGGAATGATGGCCTGTAAAAGCAAAACTAGATGGGAAAGACCCCATGCTTTGGAAATGGGTTTCGGGTGAAACGCCATTGATAATATCTCAGCCAAACCGCATGTCGATAAACCATGAGAGTGAGATGGTAAAGCTATGCCCAGAAGGCATGTGAGAGACATCTGCAAAATGAATGAGTATTTTGTGACCCTAGACAAGAACATGCATGTCTAAATTATTAGGTTTAATATGCAGAGCATGCTCTATCTTATTTATATCATTGCAGACTGCTTGAGTATGATTAGGGCTGACATGGCGCACATCGGAAAGGGGGTGCACAACTTTTCTGGTGCTGGGTCATGATAGGGTTTTCAATATTGACTACACCCTAAGGGAATGGATACATTCCTGGTGTTTCAATACTTGATAGTGAATGATATGGATTATGGTTACAAAATTGAACAGCAATATTGATGAGCTTGCTTATCCTTCTTGTGTTGTTAGCCTACACAGATGCAGACTGATACTGCACATTAAGAGGAAAAGTGAAGAAGGGTACGCAAAATGACTGTATAGAAATTGGTAACCTTTCTATGCTCACACGAAATATTACCAGAAGGGATGGATAGGATCGAAGAGCTGTGTAATAAGAAGAGGTATCATCCTTGTGTGAGTGGGGTTATGCTAACTTGCAGTCAAGAAATTCACCTATAAAGTTCCTAAAAGGAACCACCGATTTGCACCAGAGAAGGAGTGACATCCTTGTATGAATGAAGAGTTGTGTGTGTGAAGGGTTGTGGTGCAAGAAGGTGTGGAGACATTGATGAAGGCATAAAATCTATATTGGGATAGCAGTAGGAGGACGGGTGCCAAGACTGACTAAAAATCCTGAGATGCCTATGGCTCCATAGTAGAGCCTTGACCTATAATGGTCAAGTGGTGCAGTTTCTTTCCATTGGTCGATAACCCAGACAAATGTGCTGGCTCGACAATGGAGAGGGCCAACAAGGTATGGGACTGGTTGGGCACTACCAAATGCTTGGTAAATCCAGTCAGCGTGAAGGTGTACTGGTGAAGCATTAACTACATCCAAGTCCATAGGCGATCCCAAGGCTTGCAAAGCCAAGCAGGATCCCGTGGAGGGGAAATGCACAATACAGATAAGTATTCAATTTCATTTATGTCTTGAATATTTCAGGTATAAGTCTTCTAACAACTAAGCTGATACACTAATGTTTATTTCTTGGAAACCTTGGTCATTGCAGGAAAGCAAGACCCTAGAAGCGCTATAAAATTACTGGTAAATCCAGAGATTAAATGAGTGGGCGATATGAAGTTATTGATAAATCCAGAGAGTAACTGGTTGGGAATTCACTACTTAATATTGTCAAACAGTGTGTATGCTGGCCCAATACCCCCTTAAACAATTGATAAAACTAGTCAATGTACTGGCCCAGCATTGCCTATTCGAATGATTGTAGAGTAGCCTACGTGCTGGCCCAACATTCATAATTGTGTCCACGGGAAATTGAAGGCTCGTAAAGCAAATAAGGATCCTGTGGAATAAAGTGAAGACATCCAACACAGATAAGTATTTGGTTATCTTGCAGCTTCTTGCTTATGAATATACGTGTGTATATGATTTGGTTATGATTCCTCAAACTCTTGTTTAGAGAAAAACCTTATGAAATAAACTAAACATGTGAATTGATTCAATGTTTGAGTGTAGGTATTGTTGGAAGCAAGGACCGAGAAGGCATCATAGGGATGTATATGGACATATGACCATCCTAAAGAGCTCAATATGAGCAGTAATAAAAGATGGTTCTAGTGAACATGAGTGGGTCCTAGCAACCAGAGGTTCTGTAAGCAGAATGGGAAGGGGTACCAAAGTTGAAAAGCATTAGACAGACCTTAGACACTAAGTGGGTGAAAACGTGAAGGTGGGTAACACTTTCGTGAGAAACGAGTGCAAAATCGTCTTAGCGGAAGTTATTCGGCCGAATAATAAATATTATTCGGCCGAATAATAAATATTATTCGGCCGAATAATAAACATTATTCGGCCGAATAATTTACATTATTCGGCCGAATAATGTAAAGGTTATTCGGCCGAATAACCACAAACAGTTCTCCGTCGAGTCTAACGGAGATCCTTGAAATGTGTGCAAACAGTTGCCGGACGAAAAAAAAATTTCGGGCAATAGTTTATTCGGCCGAACAATTTTTCGGCCGAACAATCATTCGGCCGAATAATCCATCGGCCGAACAAGTATTCGGCCGAACAATTTTTCGGCCGAATAATTCTTCGGCCGAATGATTATTCGGCCGAATGATTGTTCGGCCGAACTATTTTTCTGCATAAAAACACAGCATCGGCTGCCATTTGGCATTCCTTGCTAAAAATTTCTGGACCCCGCAACGGGCCCGCAGTAGCTTTGTTGCCACCCCGCCGCTATTCCACGACCCGCCTGCTGCACGAGGACCTGTTGACGCTCCACGAACTGCTGCTGTTACGTTCGCCACCCTGCTTCTTCTCCACGATCTGCTGCTGCCCTGCGACCTACTGTTGCTCGTCGGCTTTACGTTGGATAGTTCATCGGCTTGTTGGATGTTTCTTGATGTTTCTTGTTGGATGTTGCTCGTCGGCCGTTACGTTTTGGGTGGCAGGTGTGTTCGGTTGTGTTGCTGCGTGGACGCTGTTGCGGTTTTGTGTGCAGGCTTGAAAGCTCGGCATTGAAAGGTGCGTTTTTCCTTCACTTGTGGTGTTTTGATTTTGGCTGTGTATGTTATAGGTCTTAGTTGATGACTTTATTTGTTGCTTGGTGAAGGAATTTGTTGTTTCTGGAGCGTTGGTGGATCGAATAGTCGCGGCGTCATGGATCGACGATTTCTTAACTGTTCGTTTGGATACAGGTATGTATCGATACGCATATTGTGCTCTTTAGTTGGTGGCATTAGGAGAAAATTAAAAAAAATCTGTTATGGGGGTTAAAATTAGAAGTTTTAATTTTTTTATATTCAGTTTTGATTTTAGAGATGTTTGTATGTGCATGAACAGGGTTCATGAACTCTGCTCATGAACTGAGTTCATGAGCTCTGTTCATGAACTCTGCTCATGAACTCTGTTCATGAGCAGAGTTCATGAACTCTGCTCATGAACTCTGCTCATGAGCAGAGTTCATGAACTCTGCTCATGAACAGAACTGGAACAGGTATAGTTAGGCATGAAAGCTTTTATCTTAGTCATTATTACTCTTATAGGTAGATATGACCATATATATTAAGTACTCTTTTATGAGCCCATAAGCTGGCTAGTGGTGTAATATTTATACTAGTGTGATAGTTCAAGGCGCGTAATTACGATTGCCCAACGAAAAGTGCAATATTTCACAGGTATATGTTTGAGTGCCCATATAGACTCACAAGTTAAACCCGGAGTCTAAGATAGCTAAATTATTACACGTTTTTTTACTGATGAAAAATAGTGATTAAGGTAGGTCTAATTAATACACAATAGGATAAAACTAGATGTATGTTTGGTTGGCTCTTTTATTACAAGTTGAGTAGGATTATATCAACTAGCCGTCTACCTTATGTTAATGTTAATAATTAACCATTCTGAAAGAAGAAACAGGGCTTAGGCAATATTTTACAACAGTATAAATAGAATATAATTAGCAGCCGCTCGAACACGAGGTTAAAAAACACCCTGCTCATTTCTTTTCAAGATGATTTCAAATACATTACTAACTAATATATCATCCATCTTAATTATAAGATCTTATCAGGGTTCATGAAGCTTAGAGATCAAACTAAAGTTGAACTTATAATGTCTTGTATCAATGGGGTTATTCATTCTAATGGTGTTAGATACTGTATTTACTGCTGAATCATTACCAGATAATATAATTGCCAACCTCATAACTTTTCTATATATGATGATATATCATGGTCCACCCTTATTTTTATGATTGTTCAATAAATTCTAGGAGCTCTAGTCACATACTTTTTGTGTGGTATCTCTTGAATACAAAAATAGAAGCTTACTTCTAGCAGGTATCTAACCATGAAGAGCCCTCAATAATATATAATTCTTTAAAGATTAACCAGACCACTAGACCTAATAAAAGTTCATCCTTGTTAGCCGTGATCTAAATACTTAGAGCTATATATGAACAGGTATTAATTAGCCTATAAATCTTATCTTGTTTTCTCTTAAGCACTATAGTTATTATACCTGCTTTTTTTAGGGAAATAACGTATGAGTAAATTAGGCTTATACTAATAGTTAAAGATACTAAGTACAGATGAAGTATCACCATTGGTTATCAGTTTATACTATGACTATAACACAAGCTTTACAATAGCTATAAGCTTTATACTGCTTACACAATGACTGTAACTAACACATCATATCACGTGTTTGGTTTCATAGCTTACTACTTACTGCTATCAATGGAATCACCTTCTCTTACTAACATGGCATGAGCAGAGTTCTATTCATGAACAGAGCTCTGCTCATGAACAGAGCTCTGCTCATGAACAGAGCTCTGTTCATGTTATGCTCATTTTTATATATAAAAATGGTAAGAGCAAGTATAAAGCAAGTAAGGCTTTGAAATATATGAAATGAAAATCAAACAACATAACGTGTATTTGTTTTATTCTTATGAAATGCAACCCCATGGCTTCTTTATATAAATGGATATTTAAACCCTAATCCTGAACGAGTTTCATTAAGTTTCCCTAATTTTTAATGAAAGGATAATAAAGGGTATACTACACAACTTTATAAATGGTCAACCGGTGGTTTTACTATGTTAAGTGAGGTACAAGAATGTTATATGAGTTCATGAACTCTGTTCATGAACAGAACATGTTTATGAACAGAACCTTTTCATGAACATAGTTCATGTAGAAAGTCACTTAAAAATTTGATGTTCTTAGGTATTTTTTTTATAAAAATGAAGGAATGTTTGTTTATTGAGATATAGAATGAAAACATAAGTGATCATTGAAAAATTTGGAAGGTTATTGTACTATTACAATTAAATGATTATGAGATGATTATTGATGTTATGTTTATGCTGCAATAGTGTTCTTAGAGCTAGAAGAGGAACTTACGAAAGAAAATAAGTTATAATATTTTAGGTGGCTCTACATTTTGTATGCAGATCTTTAAGAGATATGTTTTTAAGTTTGTAGAATGAACATGTACAATTTCAATGTGTGTAAGTTGTTTTATCATAAATATAAATTAGAAATCTCTTAATAAGTGTATATATATGTTATACTATTTTAGCCAGCTCTACATTTTGTATGCAGATCTTTAATAGATATGTTTTTAAGTTTGTAGAGTTAACATGTACAACTTCAATGTGTGTAAATTGTATTATTATAAATATGAGCTAGAATTCTTTTAATAAGAATATATATATATGTTTAGTGAGATGTTTGTTCATTGACATATATAATTCAACCATATTTGTTGGATTAAAAGTTTTTAAGGTTACTATACTACTTCAATTAATCATGTTATGACTTATATTTGATAATGAAATGATTATTAGATATATCTTTATGTTGCAATATTAGTGATATAGAATACTATACTACTTCAATTAATCATGTTATGACTTATATTTGATAATGAAATGATTATTAGATAATGAAATGTTTATTGAGATATAGAATGAAAACATAAGTGATCATTGAAAAATTTGGAAGGTTATTGTACTATTACAATTAAATGATTATGAGATGATTATTGATGTTATGTTTATGCTGCAATAGTGTTCTTAGAGCTAGAAGAGGAACTTACGAAAGAAAATAAGTAATACTTTTATGTTGGATTAAAATTTTTTAAGGTTACTATACTACTTCAATTAATCATGTTATGACTTATATTTGATAATGAAATGATTATTAGATAATGAAATGTTTATTGAGATATAGAATGAAAACATAAGTGATCATTGAAAAATTTGGAAGGTTATTGTACTATTACAATTAAATGATTATGAGATGATTATTGATGTTATGTTTATGCTGCAATAGTGTTCTTAGAGCTAGAAGAGGAACTTACGAAAGAAAATAAGTTATAATATTTTAGGTGGCTCTACATTTTGTATGCAGATCTTTAAGAGATATGTTTTTAAGTTTGTAGAATGAACATGTACAATTTCAATGTGTGTAAGTTGTTTTATAATAAATATAAATTAGAAATCTCTTAATAAGTGTATATATATGTTATACTATTTTAGCCAGCTCTACATTTTGTATGCAGATCTTTAATAGATATGTTTTTAAGTTTGTAGAGTTAACATGTACAACTTCAATGTGTGTAAATTGTATTATTATAAATATGAGCTAGAATTCTTTTAATAAGAATATATATATATGTTTAGTGAGATGTTTGTTCATTGACATATATAATTCAACCATATTTGTTGGATTAAAAGTTTTTAAGGTTACTATACTACTTCAATTAATCATGTTATGACTTATATTTCATAATGAAATGATTATTAGATATATCTTTATGTTGCAATATTAGTGATGGTAAGGAATTTTAGTTAATTAATTAGAGTTAGGAGGGGGACTTACATTTTGTTGTAGTTTTTTATCAAATATTGGCTTGATGTTTGTAGAATAGTCATGTACAATTTCAGTATGTTAACGTTTGTGTAAATTTAGAAGTTATATCAAATGGAAAGAGAGTCTTCGAAGGGAAAGCGTAGGAGGTCATCACAATCCTCAGGAATTGGTGTTCCAGTTGGTAGTCGAAGGTTGTCGAATTCACCGAGAGGTTCAAGATTATTGCATGGGTCCCAATCATTTGATCATCAATGAGTTCGAAGGGGTACAAATGATTCTCCTTCATCTTCTGTGGGAGAGCGTCGATCTCAACCTTCTGTTGGTATGAACATTAATGTTTAATAACGTATAAATTGTATTTTTTTGTGTTTTGAATTTATGGACAAGGTTAATTCTTGACTATGGCTATATTTGAAGCAGAGCGACGTTCAGAAGATGTGCGTAATTCGATGGAGCGAGGGGAAGATCAAGATAGGATTGTAGATGATGGAATAGGTGTGGGTGGAGAGCAAGGTCCTGAAGATCCTCCTAGAGCTAGGACGACATATGTTCCACTAGCTGAGGGGTGTACACCCATATCAACTTATCCATCTGATTTACCTGATGAGCTTCCATGGAAAGGTGTTGTGCAACAAACTATTCTTGAAAGTTGTAGATCCCACTATGATAGGTTGAACAATGATCTTTGTTCTTTGGATCTCCCTCCAGAGAGCCGACAAAGTCTAGAGATTGTTTTGGCGTCTTTGCAAAAATTCATTGATGCATATGAGGAACTTGGACCAACTACAAATGGTTTTGTTCATTTGATGCGGATGCGAAGGGACCAAGTTATGGGTCCAGACAACTGGGAGGTTGTGAAGGAGAGAGTCACTAGAGAACAAGCCAATTCAATGTTCAATTTCAAGGAAGGCCTTAAGCGAAAAATGTTGAAAGTGCAATATTTCAAGCATCCTCAAATTGCACATTTAATATATGATCGATTTCTTGCAGCTTATGGTCGATTGCCTTGGAACGATGAGGTTCCTAATTATTTTGCAAGATTTTTTTATGCGGAGTTTTTTTTAGGTATGAATCCTAACTATGCTGATGTTCCTTCTGACTTTTATGGAGTTGGAAAGGGTAGAATATATAATCGAAAAGGCGCTCTCAGAGACCCTACCACTATACAACCTCCACCTGAGATACCTCGTCCACCAAGGGTTGTGGCTTTAAGATCAGAGATGGAGACAACATCTCAACTAGGGACAATTGGAAGGGAATCGGTAGGTGATGGTTTAGCTTCAGCTCTTGCTGGAGTAGAAGTTGGTTTGGGGCGAGAGAGGGCTCGTGCTATTGTTCATCAAAGTTTTGTTTACAAGACTAATGACGAGGTAGATGCATTGAGCATGGATGATCTCAGGGCTTATGCTAAGTCTTGTCGAGATATAGCTTCAGATGTGTTATCCAATGACACATCGAGCATGGGAAATGTTTGTTGATTATGCTATGACAATCTATTTGATTTTTTATTAATCATTTTGAATTGAATTTTTTGGTACATGGGAATAAATATATTAAGCAAATGTATTTTGTTTGCAGTTTTCGAGAATGTTAAATGCACATAATTTTTGAGTCTCCAGTAGTCAAAACCAAGAGCATCTTAGTCAAAACCAAGAGCATCTTAGTCAAAATGAAGAGCGCTTAGGAGAGGTATTTTAATTATAATATTTATAATTGAACTTGATATTTTTTTTGTTTGTTTGAATTTTAATAAATATCAATGTATCTTATTGTTAATTTGACTTATTTATGCAGGTTTCTTTAGATTCCAACTTTTTAGATGGTTTACCATCTCTTGTGAGCTAATGATTTTAATTTTTTTTTGTTTTGGTTTTAAGTTAATTGCTTAATTTATTATTTGTATCTACTATGTTTTATTTATTAACAAAATTTAAATTTTAGGGAAGAGACCATTTGGAAATTAGGGGCGAAGATGTGGGGTCTTTAATGAATGCAGATATTGGCACCGAGGTAATTTTGTTGAACTAGAAATGATCTTTGATATAAGTTTAATGTTTTATATTTTTTTTATTTATTTGAAAATTGTTTTTGTACATGTTGCAGCTTGGCTCTTTGAGATCCTTCGGAGCCAAAGGAAAGGCTCTAGGGGGAAAAAGTGGTGGACATGCATTCAAAGAATTTGATGTACGATTTTTTTAATAATTGAATTGTTTTGTAGATGAGTTTAATATCTTAATATCTTGAATTTAGTTTAAAATTGTTTAAATAATTTATGATCTAAATTTATAATTTGTTTTTTTGTGTATTGTAGGTTGAGTTGAGTCCCAGGGAAGGTCCTAGTGGAAAATAGTGGAAAGATATTGGTCTAGATGGATAGTGGTTCAGACTTTATTGTTTTTGTTGATATCTATATATTGGTGTTGTTTTGAACATGGAGGGTATTTATTTTTTGATTATATATATATGTACATTGAATTCACAAGTTCATCAACTCTTTTTTGGATTATATACATGAGTACATGTCCATTATTTCTCATTTGGTAAATGTTTAGAATATGTTTTGCATGAATGTTTAAAGTGTTTTGATAATATTTATAATATGTTTCACATGAATGTTTAAAATGTTTTTATAGGTGCAATCCAAGGTTAGGAAATGTTGAATGATGACAATGAATGTTATGAAGTTAGAAAATGTTGAATGATGAGAATGAATGTTGAATGTTTCGAATGTTATGGAAGAATGAATATTGGGAAAGAATGAATGGGAAGTGTTAGGAATGTTTAAAATGTTATTCCAAGTTGGGAAATGTTCAATGTTGAGAATGAATGTTATGGTAAGAATCAATGTTGGGAAAAAATGAATGGGAGGTGTTAGAGAAAAAGGAATGTTGGGAAAGAATGAATGGGAGGTGTTATGGAAGAAGGAATGTTTTCAATTTGTTATGTTGAGAATAAGTGTTATTATAATATGTTTTGCATGAATGTTTAAAATGTCTTGATAGGTGCAACCCAAGGGTAGGAAATGTTGAATGAATGGGAGGTGTTGGAAATGTTTAAAATGATAATATAAGTTAGGAAATATTCAATGTTGAAAATGAATGTTATGGTAAGAATTAATGTTGGGCAGAAGTTTATGAATGTTAAAATTTTTGATAGAAATATGGATGAATTAGGAAGTTTAAAAGCAAATATATGTTAAGTTCAAATTTTGATATAATGGATTTTTAATTAATTTAATTTTTATTTTCAATGTTCAGGTACATTTGATGCGGCTGAAATCATGGCAAATGGGGGTAACGGTTTTTTTGTTTTTTAATCATAAGCGAAGATTCCAGGATTGTGAAGTTTGTGTTAAATTAGAGCAATGATTTTAAACAACAATTTGATGAATTTTCATTGATTTGTTGTAAATAATCATTTCTCTAATTTAGCATAAGCTTCACAATCCTGAAATCCTTGCTTGTGATTAAAAATCAAATGATCGTTATCTCCATTTGCCATGATTTCAGTTATGTGAATTTGCACAAGTGATATTTTAAATTAAAGATTTGGGACGGAGAACTTGGTGACAATTTTAAGACATCTATTTAAGATCATATTTATGGTGAAGTATGTATTAAAGAAACATGTTCGATGGATTAAAATAATACAAAATTTAATAGGTCTTTTTGTGATTTTTCGTTAGTATCAATCAACCAAAAGTAAAAATTCAGGGCGGAGTGGGGATAGCCACATCCGTTATCTCATCCCTTAGTGGTCTAATAGACATATGGGGACCCGAATAAAGTACTTTTGAATTTTCAAATTATATTTGAATTCATTTTTAAGCATGTTAAAGTACAACCATTTAAGCTTTTGTGTTAGTTGTCATTCAAGAAAATATTCATAAAATCTCAATGAAAAAATATACTGTGCACAACAATTTTGATAATTGGACAAAATATATTGCACACAACAATTGACATGGACAAAAATATAGATCAATTTATTTTTGATATGTAGTTAAAAACATCGCAATGGAATACCATCTTCAACTATCCGTTCATGGTCACATATGGATAGTTTCCATCTTTTGGTTTTTAACTGTTTTTTTGATGGAACTTGTATCAATTTTATTCGAGATGCACATACTAAATGACTATATTGACAACATATAACATCGGGCTCATAATCTTGAAAGTAGACATAATTTTTAGTCATATGCGTCTGCTGAAAAAAGTAGCCTTTTAAAATGATGGATCCTCTTTCGTATGTAAATCCGTTGTCGTTGTAGTCCTCCAATAACTTCATTTTTCCTTCAGTTAATCGCATCAAATAATATTTGACATTTTCGTTGTTGTCTACAGGTGCAATCACAGCGAAAACATCTCCTGTGCAAGTTATGATTGGTGTTAGCGTATTTAAATGAATTAAATTGACTACTTATGGCGATGGATTAGAATGAACAATTGATTAAAAAGTCAAAAACAAGTTTATTACCTTCTCTTACGAGATCTGAAATTCTATCGCCATCAGACGATATTGCTATTTCTTCTGATTCTAATTCTTCAACACTTGCCAGTGGCATTTTTCCTTTTGGATTAATCTCTGTGTGTTTCCAAGCTTTTACGTAGTTGTTTGTTATGTTTTCACAAACTTCTGTAGACTTGACATTTTCAATGCAAATATGACAAAAGCATGATTGCTTTCTACTATCAAATGCAAACACGTTGTGAAATGATTTTGTTTGAATAGAGTGAAGATCTCTAGTTCCATGTATGGTGCTAGCGTCATATGGTATTGATCTATTTATATCTTGGACCCCAACAAGCCAAAAAAACCTACACAATAAATAGTGTACATGTGTACTTAAATGTTAGTATATACATTTTTTTTAAATTTTAAGAAATAATATAAATTAAAAAAATAGTGGACATACCTGCGCACGTCTTTTGATTGTTGATTATAATCATGGCTTAGATTTAATTGACACCATTGGACAACTTCTGGGTGAAAAAATGAAGATGGGTGTCTATTTTGGGGGGTCTCGTGAGAAAATAATTCTGTTTTTTTCATGTCTTCCAACTTCGGGCGAACAAAAGTGATATTTTTGTTTAAAATTTCACTTTGCCGTAAAAAGAAAACTTTTGTAGAATTATGTTAGCTTTCTACTCATAATTTTTTCAATTTTTTTTATTAAGATTTGATATGTCGATTTCGCAAATGTTTGACAGTGTGTTCTTATAAAATGAAAAGACTACAAAAGAGTTATGATTTGTTGCACCACTAAAATCGTTGTTAGACTTGTGTTTTGCAAAAACTGAAAATGCTACGACAATCTACACACAATGTACTAGTGCCTGACTATAAGTTTGCATCCAATGGACCTCTATATTAATTATTATATTTTTTTAAAGTCGATCAATGGGAAAACTTAGTCGATTTTCAACAACCTTTTTGTTGCACCACTTTTCTCTCAATCCGCTATAAAATCAAAAAATCTACGACCACCCTTTTGAAGTAGACACGTCAATGAAGAGTCCCACATTTTATTCGATTTTTTTGGTGTTGTATTTTCAAAGTTATGGATTTTTCTTTTCGCTGTTTTTTTAAAGAGATGAATCATAACTCGACACATGTTACGAAGATAAAACTTAAAAAATATCAGTTCTTATCTATATACAACAAAATTTATACCCTCGTAAAGTAGATTCAATGATGAATCTACTGGTATGAAGTCCGACATTCGTTTTGTTATGTAAGAGGTGGTTTTCTCCTTCCTAAAATGGAGAAACCTGAAAATTTTGCAGAGATCTGAATCGTTCATGTTTCAGAGATTATTCGGCCGAAATAATTATTCGGCCGAATAATTATTCGGCCGAATAACTGTTTTCCGTAACGGCGCCGTAACTTATGGCGAAGGTTATTCGGCCGAATAACTAAACGGAAAAAAAATACGTCGGCCGAAAAAAAAAAAAAAAAAAAAAAAAAAAAAAAAAAAATAAATAAATAAATAAAAAATAAATAAAAAAAAAAAAAAAATTACTCATATAAATAAACGTAGAGTTAATTCATTATTTTCGCATGTTTGAACTTCACATTTTTTTGTCAAACTAATTTCGGAAGGAGGAGATAATTTTTGCAAAAGGAGGTTTTTACAAGGTATGTTTCTTATTCTTCTTTACAAAAGGCATATTGAAGGAGTTTTTTTTTCTAAGACATATTTGCAAGGAGTTTTTTTTTCTAAGGCATATTTGCAAGGAATTTTTCCAAACTATCTCTTTTCTTATTGCATTTTTACAAAGAAGACATTTTTTGCAAAAGGAGGTTTTTACAAGGTATGTTTCTTCTTCTTTTTTACAAAAGATACATTGAAGGAGTTTTTCCAAAATATCTCTTTTTTATTGCATTTTTACAAAGAAGACATTTTTTGCAAAAGGAGGTTTTTACAAAGTATGTTTCTTCTTTTTTCCAAAGGCACATTTAAGGAAATTTTTTTCTAAGGCATATTTGCAAGAAGTTTTTTCCAAATATTTATTTTCTTATTGTATATTTGCAAAGAAAACATTTTTTTGAAAAAGAGATTTTTACAAAGTATGTTTCTTCTTCTTTTTTCCAAAAGACACATTGAAAGTGTTTTTTTTAAGGGATATTTGCAAGGAGTTTTTTCAAAATATTTCTTTTCTTAGACATGTTTGCAAGGATGTTTTTTTTTCAAAGTAACTTTGCACTTTTTATTTAATTGAAAGAAGTTTTTTCAAATAGTTGTTTTGCTAAGGTATTTTGCAAATGATTTTTTTCCAAAGTAGTTTTGCACTTCTTATTTATTTGAAAGGAGTTTTTTCAAATAGTTATCTTATTTTGCAAAGGATTTTTTGCAAGGTAATTTTGTACTTCTTATTTCTTTGAAATGGGTTTTTTTTCAGAGAGTTATTTCTTTACAATGATTTTTTCCCAGATATATTTATAAATAAGTTTTTATTCAAAGTATTTTTTTCTAGTGGTTTTTTTCGTAGATATTTTTTCAAAAAAGTATTTTTGCAATTAATTTTACAACAAAGATTTATTTACAAGGTGTTTTATTTTCTTCCTTGGCACAAGGTGTTCCAAAGAAGATTTTTGTTCAGAGAATTTTTTCAAAGGAAAGTTAATTCCAAAGAAATCTTCTTCAAAAGACTCTTACAAAATTTTTAAAAGGTAAAGTAAATTTCAGTTCATGTTTTTATAAATTCCGTACATGTTTTTAAATCTTAATTTATTTATTTTTACTATAAAGTAACATGATTATTTAATTTATCGTCTATAGATTAAACAACCATGGGCAATAAGAGAAAACGTCAAAGAAAAGCTGATCGTAAACGTGATGATGATGATAATAGAGAGAAACAAAAACTCAGATATATTGCCAAAAAACAAAGGGTTGTTGAAACGGAAGAGAGAACTATTGAATATATAAATACAGATTTACATGATAATGTTGAAGAAATGGAAATTGAAAATAGAGTACAAGAAGAACAAATTGAAGTTGAAAAGAACATTGTAGAAGATGTAAATAGTGATTTACATGCTAATGTCGATGAAATCAATATTGAAGATCAAGTTCAAAATCCAGAAATTGAACCTGGTATGTATATATCATATATTTTTCAAATTCATTTTTTTATAATGAATTTTATTTTTTGATATATGTTAAATTAAATTTAACTTGATGTATAGGTACTTTTACTATTGATGATGAAATGTTAGAAGACATTGATTGCGACAAATATGGAAAAAAACTACCAATACATGTTGCACGATATCGTGCTACAAAATTTTATGATGAAGTTCTCAAGGATTACTCAATAGCAGGACAAGCACAAATTTTGAGATGTTTATTAGTGTCCAAGAAATTAGAAGGTGCTACATCATTATTGGGTATTCACAAAGTAACAAAAGAGTCAAAATTGAAACAAAATGTGATGGAAAATATAGGCGATGCAATAAAATTTTTTGGAAAATCCAGGAAGAAAGATATCAGTGCTGCACGTAAAGCAATTCATACAGCAATTCTTTCAGCTAGTACTAAACAAAAGCGTTTGACAACAGAACTAGCAAAAGCAGTTGGAACATCAAGAAAAACATTATACAAACATAGCAAATTCAGAATGCAAATAGATGAAAATAATGAACTTGCTTGTTGGGCAATTATTTGTAGACAACCTTACAAAGATAGATTAGGAGCAGGTGTTAAAGATATTGTACGAGAATATTGGTTGGAACATGCTCGAGTTTCACCAAATGCAAGAGATGTGATACGCAAAAGAATATCACGAAATGTATATGAAAGCCAACCAAAACATATAATGGACATGACACAAGTACAATTGTTCAATAAATTCAAGGAAGATCATCGTGGAATTAATATATCAATCACTACATTTGTGCAACAAAAACCATGGTATGTTCGACCTATAACTATACGTGATACATGTTGTTGCCGTTATCATGTGCAATTTCAGTTATATTATGACACGTTTCTTGAATTTGGTAAAATGTTTTGGACAAATTCACCACCTCCGTCGACGATACGTGAATTCATATCTCAAATTTTATGTGAGAGAAATCACGATGAAGTATTTTATTCAAAGAAATGTGTCAATGGAAAACATTGTCATCATTGTGGAAATTTGGTGTTATTCCACAATAAATACCCTATCGATCATGATCAATCGTTGTCAAATGTAAATGTTGATTGGAAGAGATACGAATACATCAACTATAATACAAGTTCTAATGATTCACATTCCAAAAGAATTGATTTGATAGAAGACAAGATATGCGTCACAGATTTTCTCAAAAAATTTGAAAGCGAAATTTATAAATACACCCAGCATTCACATAGAGCACGATGGCAAGATCTTCAATTCAAACAGTCTCGTGAAATTTTTCCACCCGGAACAATTTTGTCGGTGGTTGATTTTGCTGAAAACTATACATTTGCTGCACAAAAAGAAATACAGAGTGAATACTATCACTCTAACCAAGTTTCGATATTTGTCCATGTTGTATATAGACATTCTCAATAGGATGTCGATGGCATTGAAAGCACATGTGACAATCGAGATGTAATTAAAGAATATCACTTCTATATCAGCGATGATCGTACACACGACACACATTTTTTCCAACATTGTATAGAAAATATTTTCTATGACTCACTGAAAAAACGCGAAGTCAAATTCAAAGAGCATTGGATATGGTCTGATGGATGTGCGGGTCAATTTAAATCTTCACGATCATTTTTTTGGTTATGTCGACTTCATAAAGCGCTGAACATTAAACATTGCTGGAATTTCTTTGAAACTGGGCATGGAAAAGGTGAGCATGATGGTGCAGGAGCATGCGTGAAAAGAGCACTTCGAAGATGGAAAATGAACTATTCTTCAGCACGGTTTCATTCAGCTGCAGAACATTAAAATTAGTCAATTATTTCCCAATTGACATGGAACATCCATGCTTCACTCATGCGACTTCCAATTTTTTTTTTTTTCATGCTTTCCCAACATACACATGATCTCTTTCATGTTCGTCCTTTCATAGTGAAATAACTATTTTAGCATTCACAATTTAATTCAAGCAAATAAACACATTCTTCTTCTAGTCATGACATGCATTCAACAATTCTTTGTTTTATAAATGCATCAATAAAAAGGAAAGAGAAGAGTAAGAGTTTCTCCCTCTTAGTCTTGTTTTATTACTGAGCTATGCCATCACTGTGGTTTCATACTCCTTAGTCTCTTTCACTTTAATGTGAATGCTTGAATTGCCCTTTATTGGCTATGACACAAATATATTATGCTTGTCCTAACAAAGAGTTTTCCATGATAAATTTCACAGAGAGAAATTGAAACAATTGGTTGCAGCCGACACAAGCAAGTGTTGCTAGTAAGTGAAGAGTGGTCAGCTATGCACATTGACCATGGCGGTAGACCAAGGGCTATTAGAATTGGCTGAAAGTCTTCTTCAAACAATTTCAAAAACCCAAGAAAATATTGGAAAGATGCTCAAGCTACAGAGGCAACAGAATGGGATGAACCACGAGGTTTTGCAGGACTCTATTCGTCTGCAAAAAGAGGTAAAAAGTATTCTGGGAGAAATCAGTAAGGGAAAGGAAAGTGGATCAATGAAGAAGCATTCATCCAATCGACCGATTAAGAAATCTTCTAGGTGGGAAGACTCAAAGGAAATGGATCAGGAAAAGGTAAAGAAACCATTGAAATGTTGGGGATGTGCGGAAGTCATTTCCTCCACGACTTCCCAACAAGAGAACATCAAGAGGTTAGCAGCCGTAAATTTTTCAGGTTTGTGGACCAGCTGGAAGGTAAAGAAAAGGAAGAATTTTTTTTGGAACAATGTCCTCATTCAGAGCTAGAAGGTCCTAGCCAGCAGGAACAATTTGTGAAGGCCAAGGGACTTGGTCCTGAAAACGCAAGTAAATGATGAAATGCAGGACAAACCTGCCACATTTTGTGAATCTTGGACATATATAAAGCATGTATGTATTCCCAACTTATGGAACACCGAGGACGGTGTTATTCCAAGGGGAAGGGGAATGTAATACCCCCATTTTTACCCTTATAATATTTTGGGCTATCATGTAAATATTGTATGCATATTATGTATGGTTCCTGGCGTGGAGCTCAAGGCTAAGGCCCCGCTAGTGAACACTCAACCTTAAAGAGGAAAGTATGTTGGTATTATTTAACCCATGTGCTAGTGAGCCATGGGAATTGTAAATATGCATTTTAATATAAATACCCACAACTAGCTATGCAATGCAACAAGAGATGGGGGCATGATATTACAAGGAATTGGGAGGGAAATATTCAAACCCTTGAGCCAATGAAGTCAAGCCAAGTGTCAATGAGAGAACCCATCAACCATCAACTACCCATGTTGACTTTGGTGCCCAATCATTCATTTCTCCCTAGAGTTGGGTGAAATAGTTAATGCCTTGGGGATTAGGGAGGTATGACTGTCCAAATTCGAGTATGGGCAAGCCACCCTCATGGAAAATCGTGTTTTTTCTTCTTGGGCAAGAAAACAGCCATGATTTTCTCCCTAAGCCATTACCCATGAGAGTTTTTTGCCTCTCTCACGTTTTGGAACTTCCTAGGCGTTTTCCAGCCACGTTTTTCTGGTTCCTCTAGGTCTTCTAGCTGGGAAGAGGGCGTTTTTGTGTTGCAGACCTATCGGGAGCTACCTGGGCATTTTTCTCCACTGATTTCCAGTGTTTTCCTCCCTTTTGGCATTGCTAGGAACACGTTTATGTCTTACCTACCTATTGGGAAGGAGAGAGTAGGATTTGGGGGTTTGTAGAGACCATTGCGACTCTTTGAATTCCCATGGACGTTTTCTGGAAATGAATTTGCTTTCCCTGGCTTGATTCACCATCTATCACTTCGTTTTGGCTGCCCACGTTATTCCTCATACCTAGCACTTGGGATTTTGCTGTTATTTGTATCCTCTGCCAGTTTTGAGTTTATGTGTGTTAAGAAATGTTGGGGTTGAGATGGGTAACCATTGCTTTGGGCTGTGATGAGCTTGAGAGTCCCTTTTTCCTTGTAGATATCATGCCCGGCTCGGGGGTGGTCTCTGGGCGCTGAAATAATACAGGCTAGGAAGAGACCTACGGTTGGCAGGAATGTTGCAGCGACATAGCTAGTTGTTTGGGTGGCATTTCACCTTAAAGATAAGTGTCTTGCTATCTATGCATTTACTTTTGAAATGTTTAGATTGATGACTATTTTTGATATGTTGTATGCATATAAAATATGTGTGTGGGTGATTTTTTAATTCCACTGTGCTTAATTGTTTAAATGGCATCTGCACACTCTTAATTTTATTGTTGTGGATCTAATGACTTGGCAGAGCTTATGAAAAGCCCCATAGATTGGTAGCATATTCCCTTCCAGGAGTTGGGTCTGCGGAAGGGGACATTACATTGTGGTATCAGAGCTTATAGTTCAACACTACGGCTATTGGGCCCTTCATAGAGATATAACTCATTGCGTGTATATGTATGTAGTATTTGAAGTTAAAATGAATTAAAGAAACTTGAAGATCTCATAGCTTCTATTTGATTAAGATGGGAAATCATTCCCATGACTGTTTTGGGGATTATTGCAAAATTGCTTGCATTGATTTCATCTTATGAAAGTGAGGAAGGAGGGAGAAAATCCATTTTCAGGTTGAATGCTTACTTAAATTGTTTCTAATGCAGTAGCATTATGTTTTTGTATTTGATTGATTGCCTCCATGGAGGAGAGAAGGAGGCGCAACCTCTTTCCATCTTATACTATTTTGTTGTTTTGTTGTTTCATGCTTGACATGGAAGAGGTGCAATATTTCTTGAAACACTTTTACTGTTTTATACGAGTTTGATCTATAAGTAGCTTACCTCTGTAAAGAAACGAGGGACATATTTCAAGAAAAAAATTCTAACTGTTTTTTTGAGTTTTCTGCTAAGGGTTGCGGCGACGAAAGTTAAGTTAACTTTCTGCGGGTGCGGCGACAAAAGTTAGGCTAACTTTCTGCGCGCGCGCCGACGAAAGTTAGACTAATTTTTTGCGCGCGCGGCAGCAAAAATTGGGCTAACTCTTGCGACTCTGTCGGCAATGAAAAGCCCAAAAGCGCCACAACGGTCGGCGAAATTAACGATAAGTTTTGCGCGCGGTGGTGGCAATTTTAACTTTAAAATCTGGGATGTGCATGGTGAAAATAATGTTAAATTCTATGACATTGGTGGTAGATCTAAGCTTAAAATTTGCGCACGACGGCAATTTTAGGCTTAAAAGTTGTGATGGAGGCTTGCGCGCGGTGGCAATTTTAGCCTTAAAACCTGCGACGCGGTTGCAGCGACGAAGGCTTGCGGGCGTAGAAGTTAAGGTTATCTTTTGTGACACAGTCGGTGGAGAAGTTGGTAATTCTATGCCAAAAGGAAGAGAAAATCTCAAAAAAATTTCTAAGTGTTTTCGAATTTTTCCTAAAGCTGTAGCGGCGAAATTAATGTTAAATTCTGCGACGCAGTCGGCGGGTTTAGCGTTAACTCTGCGATGCGGTGGAAAATTTAAAGTTAATTTTGCAACGCTCGCGACGAAGTTAAGGATAATTTTGCAATGCCCGGCAACAAAATTAATGTTAAATCTGTGATGCGCGGTGGCAAAATTAGCATTCAATCTATGACACGCGCACGGCGCAAAAATTAGCGATAGAATCCGCGCCACCTGTGGCAATTTTAAGGATAAAATCTGCGGTGTGCGCGGCGGTGAAAATAACCTTAAGATCCGCGGCAAGGACGGTGAATTTTAACTTAAAATTCTGCGACATGAGCGGCGCTTTTTAAGCTAAATATTCGCGACACCGAGGACAAAAATAACGATAAGATCTGCGACGTTGGCGGCCATTTTAGCCTTAATATTTGTGCCAAACGGGGAAAAGCAATGGGAGCAGTAAGGCAACGCTGATGAAAGGGAAATATCTCACCTTAAACCATTTATGTTTATAACATAATAATTGTATGCTTGAAAAATATCATGAATGAATGTTATACACGTGAATACATATATTGAATTTTACTTTGTGAGAAGATCATAGCTAATAATTGTTTGTGTGCATGGTAGAGATCCCATGAAATTGGATCAGCTATGATGTGGAAGAGAAATTCCATACTACGATGAGGGATTGGAAAGGGAGAATTCCTTAAACCCTGTTTTGCTATCATATTTATAATTATGAAATTGTCCTGCATATAAACTATGGCATAAGAATGTTAAAAATGCAAAGGATTACATAGATGAATATGCACTGGATGGCATAACAATAAACATTGCACAGTGCATGTAACATACCCTTTAAGCTGAAAAACATTTTATGTTTAGAAACATTATGATAACTTTTATTATAAAGTTTGTATTGGACAGGTGTCCAAGGATGACTCTAATTTGCACAATATATTATTATTTAATAAATAAAATAGGAGACAAACACCTAAGAGGACTATTGAAAGAGTGGTTATCGATCCACTAGGTGGAATGGAATCTATGGTAGAAGGAAATGGACAAGTGGGAACATCATGATGCAACTAACTAGCTGTTGGTATGGGACAACTCCCTTGAAATGTGGTCATAGTGCCCTGAAAGATGGGACTGGAGCTTGAGGCTCATTTATTCTAAACTGACCACTAAAAGACCTAGGCGGTCTATATAATAGCCATCAAATATTGAATTGAGGTTCAATCAATTTTCCTAGCGACGAAACTTACCTTGGGGTTGCTGTGTTTGCACCCAAGAGGTTTGATGAGGGGATATGCTATTGTTGATCATGTTGTGAGTCTGCCAAACTCTTATTGAGTTCAGGAGTTTGATGCTGAGTGGAGAAGGCATTTTGTTTTCAGGAGGTTGATACCGAGTGGAGAAGGTATTTTTGAGTGCCTTGCTTCTACATAGATTCCACCCACTTATTGGATCAGTAAGCAGGCTCAGGGGTTCATTAGAAGTCAGCAGTTGAGATACTTCTTCTGAAGCAGGTTGGGAGGAATAGGCCTCCTTGGGTGTTTTTCGGCCCTATCATCTTTTACAGGTTCTATTGTCTTATCTACTTTTATTTTTAAAGTTATGTCATCTATTTAAACTTTTACTGTTAAGTTCTTTAGTTCAGTTTTTTTTTTAATAAATTATTAATTCGGTATCATTGAATGATTCAATAAAATTATTTCTATATTTTTCCCCATGCAAAAGGAACAACATCATACTCCAGTACATAAATAGATTAAAAATAGATAAGTCTGATAGGCAAGTAGCCAAGTGAATGGAAAGGTTTAATTTATTATTATTTCTCAGAGTTTCTACTTCCTATTAAATTCATGTATCTGTATTTCAGTATTCTAATTATTAATTATTTTTATTTAGTTGTATTCATAGTTATATACAATAATTCTGTTTATAAATATCATTAATTTTCAACCATTTATATTATGTTCTAACAGGATAGGATTTATTTATCCATACTCAACAGTTAGGATGTTCTGGTCTACACTAGGATAAATAAAAGATTTATTTTCAAAATATAACAGAATTATATTCTTCTACAGACATCAAGTATTTCTTTTTATTTCATACTCATATTCATACATTTATTTATATTATATTCATACAGTGAAAATCTAGGTATTTGTTATTTCTGCCAAAACCATAAACAGAGTTATCAAACACTAGTTATAGTAAACATTTCAATTTCAACATCATTACTGTAGATCGAATAGATAAATTTAAAACATCATCTCCAAGGTTTAAAAGAATATAAACTGTAGGAGCAATATAAATCAGAACACACAATTTTATTGATATCTAAACATATCAATAGCCATCATCACTCCATACATTTAAACTTACCTAAAACCTAAACTTTGACAAATTCCTAGTTGCACTACTTAAACATTAACACAATCAAAATGGAGGCATTGGCCGAAGCCCATTACATATTTACAAACAATTTATTGAACAGGTTTATGCCGAGAACTTTATCTCAGAGCTTAGTTAAAGATTTTTATTTTCAAAATTAAGGGCTAAACCCTAGCACAGGAAACACTCCCTATTCATTCAAAGCGCATCAACAGTTTTATAAACCAAAAACGAAGCACATACAGGCTGTAAGCCTCAAACAACAATTTCACTTATCCAATGTCCTATAATACAAACAGTTATATTATCGTTGCACTAAAACATCCATTCGTTGAACAGTAACCAAGTTAAACACAAGGGTCGGTTAAACATTGCTTATTCCCATATCATCGACGAGTTACAAATCGTGTTTACAGACCAAACAAAAATCAACAAAATACACGATTACATTAATATAAATCTTAAATATTCCATTTGAATTTCTTTCGAAGGAGTTCGAAAACGTAACCTACAGTTTACAAAATAAACGAGACTTCACACAGGTTATGAACCTACACCATCTAGCTGGTAGTAACTGTCACATCGTGTTATAGATTTAAAACACTTACATTCTATCTAGACTTTTACAAAGAAAACGATAGCCACAGTATTGAAACATCAAATATTACTTCATTAAATTCTGAGGGAAAACCCTGTCTTAACACTATTACATTTAAAACTAGTACCAACAGTTGCCATATGGGTCGAGGGATATCCTCCCCTATTTTCAGCAATATTCACAAAACCCAAACCATAAAACCCTAAGAGTTTTTCAAAATACGATACACAGAACTACCAAATAAGACGGTCATCATCTTCTCTACAGAGTTTCCAAGGCAACCATCGAAGGCTTACCAGTTGGTATAGCTGAAACCCAACTTCCAACGCCCAGAAGGTTGAAACCATTGCACATTGTACCTGCAAGAGTTTTGGAACTATGGTTAAAAACAATATTGAGAAGGAAGGGTCACCGTATTGATATTAGACTAACTATTGATATCATCGTATGCTTATAACAGAGAAAAGAAACCAAATACATTACCTCTTTTCGAAATCCATAGTATCATTCAACACCAAGCCTGGTGTAACAGTGACGAAGCCCCACCTCGCCGAGAGTTGAAGTAATAGGAGTCCATCAAAAACATTAACTCTCAACAGTATCAAAACTTGGAAACAACCATAGAGATAGGTTGGTTGTTGCCTAACTGAAATCTTACAACTCTCAAACAGTCGAATGATCAAACCTTGGTAAGTTACAAGTTCAACTGGGATCTCAACAAAGAACTACTGTACAAGAAACTGAGAGCTTGGCTCTATAAGTTCCACGGGTTCGATATGAGACTCGGGAGCTACAACCCACAGGCAGTTCCAAACCTTGCTACAAACCCTCGACCTGTCAGCCAGTGCAGAGCCACTACCATCAAACAACAACGACTCAATAAACACATTATTCCAAAACCAAGTAGGGTTTAACCACTACATCGAAACCCTCACAAGATCGACGGTGCAGATCTTAGGCAGAGATTACGAAACTTAAAATCAGCCAGTCATAATAAATGAGCCATCATTACCAAAACCACGGAGGAGCCAACTCTACAGCAATTGCCCTCGTGTCAGGTTACAACTCAGCACTCAAAGGTTATTATTGGAAACTAGCATGTAAACCAAGCCTACTGTATCATCCACGATGGATTTCCATTATCTTGTTAGCTGTGTGCATTTAACACTGAATATTACGATCTTTTTGCCAACTGGTAACGTGGATATCCACCATATATGCAATTAATACACCTTGCATCACTTTGGTATTGTCGACATAGTATAAACCTGTCAAGGCTCCAAGTTATAAATTAAATTCATCAAGTTTGCATATAATACATTATAGTTTAGTTTGTATATATATATTCAACCATTGCACGATATTACAAGGTTGGTATGCGTTTAAGCATCACCTTGTATGTATTTTCTTACATAACATATATTGCAAAGAAGTTTTCACATATCACCAAGTATTACAAAGTAACATCTAACCTATAGGTGTGCACATGGGTTCATATAGTGACACGTAAACAATAAGGGTCGTACTCAACTTACATCATTCACATAAATAGGCAAGAAGATGTTAGCGCACAAAATAAAATAGGATCTCCATAATGTACATATGTCCTATAGTTGCACAAGAACCATATTACACAAATAGTTTCGTACGAGCACATAAGTGCCGCTTCGGGTATCATGTTATTTACAATTCACATTACACCATTGCGATAGTTGTTAGAATGGTAATAAATCTCTTTACAACGGTGAAATAATAACCCTATAAATAATGGTAAGACAGACCTTAAAAGCTATACATGATGAACAGATCTCATCACATACACTTACACACCTGTTAATGAATGGTGTAAGAGGAAACAATTCAGAACGATACCATCATCGCAGGATGTAGAGTTTAAACTATTTTAACAAACAGTTGAACATGAATTTGCATGAAGTATCATTGAGATAGAAAGTAAACAAGTTACATACAGAAAACATGATGGAGACCAAATAAATCTGGGTACAATATTGTGATGTAGACATTGTAGTTCTTCTTGATAACTGTGGATTCTCTTTCGCAACTCTTATCTCTTACCTGTCAATCTGTCACAAGTACGAGTTCACATATTTTAGCACGAATGCTAAGTAAGCCTCGGGGCATCCAAGGAACTCCTTCATCAATCAAACAAAGTACTTTAGTTAAACAAATATTTCAACATCTATAAGCAACAACAGAAGTGATATGTAATAGCATAGTTAATTATAGATTATATTTCACGCATTGTTATAATTCTGCATTATCAGATAACTTTTATTGTCATATTAAAAAAGTTTTTAATTTTTGCGATTTTTGGGATGTTACAGTGCATTTGAAATGTTTGTGCATGAATAGGACATTGCATATGGGTAAAATAGGGAGGTTTCACATATGCAATGAGCCAATTGAGATAATTATGGTGGTTGCTAATAATTAGTTGTGTCTGCATTGGTTGTAGGACAAATACAATCAAAACATGGCTAAAGAAGTCGATGACGTTGTTGCATGTGACCAACGCCCTTATGAAGAGAGGATGGTGCAACAAGTCCGTGATCATGATGTTGGCAAAAGGACTGAGTAGCCTTGGTAAGAGGCCAACTGATTAGGTAACATCAAGCAATGTTAATAACAACCATGCAGGGGAAAGACTGCATGAAGAAGGTGGACATGTGATGGGCTACCAGAGCACTCTGTTGGAAGGACAGAATTGCATGGAATGTGAAGTAATGAGTATTTACAGTTTATTTAAATTGCATGGATTGTGTGACTGTGTCTTGTAATTTTATTGTGATAATGATGCATATATAGAAATGTATATATTTCATTGCATTTCAAATGTTAACAGCTGAAGATGTTTGATTTATTGAGTGTTATAATTTCGAGATCACTTCAGTGACTGTTGTAGCAATGAAAGGATTATATGCATAAAATACCCACAACGTGTTTGGCTGATTGAAGTTTCAGATTCTAGGTAGAAAAGTCTTACGTATGGCAATGAGGATAAGTCCATAGTAGAGACTGGGATCTACCATGTGTAGAAGCCAAAGGTTATGAGAAAATTCTCATGGGTGTAACTTATTCATGAAACAAATCTGAAAATTTTAGGGTTTATAAATCTATGAAAATAATCCCATGGTGGTAAATCTAATTTCTGTAGGAAAACAGATTTACAAATTTCAGATTTGAGAATCGCTTATAATTGCTAATCACTGTTTGGCGTATATAAAAATTGTGTCAGAAGGACATGTTGTAGATGGATGTTCATGTATGGTAGCAAGGGTGAACCATAATGGACAGAGTGATACCACTTACGAGAGCCAAACAATATGAGGATAGCCTCATTGGTAAACAAATCAATTTCTGTAGGAGACAGAATTGTAAATTCATGTTGAATTAATTATTAATGCTAATGATTGGTTATGGAACAATCATACTTTAAGCTTATTGCTAAATGTTGTTGACTGTTTGGCTATTTGATAAATGTGCCAGGAAGACACATTGCAGGAAGACTAGGAGTGATGGCCTGCAAAAGCCAAACTAGATGGGAAAGACCCCATGCTTTGGAAATGGGTTTCGGGTGAAATGCCATTGATAATATCTCATCCAAACCGCATGTCGGTAAACCATGAGAGTGAGATGGTAAAGCTATGCCTAGAAGGCATGTGAGATACATCTGCAAAATGAATGAGTATTCTATGACCCTAGACAAGAACATACATGTCTAAATTATTAGGGTTAATATGTAGAGCATGCTCTATCTTATTTATATCATTGCAGACTACTTGAGTATGATTAGGGCCTACATGGCGCACATCGGAAAGGGGGTGCACACCTTTTCTGTTGCTGGGTCATGATAGGGTTTTCAATATTGACTACACCCTAAGGGAATGGATGCATTCCTGGTGTTTCAATACTTGATAGTGAATGATATGGATTATGGTTACAAAATTGAATAGCAATACTGATGAGCTTGCTTATCCTTCTTGTGTTGTCAGCCTACATAGATGCAGACTGATACTTCACATTAAGAGGCAAAGTGAAGAAGGGTACGCAAAAGGACTGTATAAGAAGTGGTAACCTTTCTATGCTCACACGAAATATTACCAGAAGGGACGGATAGGCCCAAAGAGCTGTGTAATAAGAAGAGGTATCATCCTTGTGTGAGTGGGGTTATGCTAACCTGCAGTCAAGAAAGTCACCTATAAAGTTCCTAAAAGGAACCACCGATTTGCACTAGAGAAGGAGTGACGTCCTTGTATGAATGAAGAGTTGTGTGTGTGAAAGGTTGTGGTGCAAGAAGGTGTGGAGACATTGGCAAAGGCATAAAATCTCTATTGGGATAGCAGTAGGAGGGCGGGCGCCAAGACTGACTAAAAACCCTAAGATGCTTATGGCTCCATAGTAGAGCCTTGACCTATAATGGTCAGGTGACACAATTTCCTTCCATTGGTCAATGACCCAGACGAATGTGCTGGCTCGAAAATGGAGAGGGCCAACAAGGTATGGGACTGGTTGGGCACCACCAAATGCTTGGTAGATTCCGTCGGCGTGAAGGTGTACTGGTGAAGCATTAACTACATCCAAGTCCATAGGCAATCCCAAGGCTTGCAAAGCGAAGCAGGATCCTGTGGACCAGAGGGAAAACGCACAATACAGATAAGTATTTAGTTTCATTTATGTCTTGAAGATTTCAGGTATAAGTCTTATAACAACTAAGCTGATACACTAATGTTTCTTTGTTGGAAACCTTGGTCATTACAGGAAAGCAAGACCCTAAAAGCGCTATAAAATTACTGGTAAATCCAAAGATTAAATGAGTGGGCGATATGAAATTATTGATAAATCCAGAGAGTAACTGGTTGGGCATTCACTACTTAATATTGCGAAACAGCGTGTATGTTGGCCCAATACCTCCTTAAACAATTGATAAAACCAATCAGCGTACTTGCCCAACATTGCCTATTTGAATGATTGTGGAGTAGCCTATGTGCTGGCCCAACATTCATAATTGTGTCCACAAGAAATCGAAGGCTCGTACAGCAAAGAAGAATCCCGTGGAATAAAGTGAAGACATCCAATACATATAAGTATTTGATTATCTTGTAGCTTCTTGCTTATGAATATATGTGTGTATATGATTTTGTTATGATTCCTCAAACTCTTGTTTAGAGAAAAACCTTATGAAATAAACTAAACATGTGAATTGATTCAATGTTTGAGTGTAGGTATTGTTGGAAGGAAGGACCAGGAAGGCATCATAGGGATGCATATGGACATATGACCGTCCTAAAGATCTCAATATGAGCAGTAATAAAAGATGTTGCTAGTGAACATGAGTGGGTCCTAGCAACCAGAGGTTCTGTAAGCAGAATGGAAAGGGGTACCCAAGTTGAAAAGCATTAGACAGACCTTAGACACTACGTGTCATAGCCAATAAAGGGAAATTCAAGCATTCACATTAAAGCGAAAGAGACTAAGGAGCATGAAACCACAGTGATGGCATAGCTCCATAATAAAACAAGACTAAGAGGGAGAAACTCTTACTCTTCTCTTTCCTTTTTATTGATGCATTTATAAAACAAAGAATTGTTGAATGCATGTCATAACTAGAAGAAGAATGTGTTTATTTGCTTGAATTAAATTGTGAATGTTAAAATAGTTATTTCACTGTGAAAGGACGAACATGAAAGAGATCATGTGTATGTTGGGAAAGCATGAAAAAAAAATTTGGAAGTCGCATGAGTGAAGCATGGACGTTCCATGTCAATTGGGAAATAATTGACTATTTTTAATGTTTATATTATGCTTGTCCTAACAAAGTTTTCCATGATAAATTTCACAAGGAGAAATTGAAACAATTGGTTACAGCTGACACAAGCAAGTGTTGCTAGTAAGTGAAGAGTGGTCAGCTATGCACATTGACCATGGCGGTAGACCAAGGGCTATTGCAAAAACCCAAGAAAATCTTGGAGAGATGATCAAGCTATAGAGGCAACAAAATGAGATGAACCACGAGGTTTTGCAGGACTCTATTCGTCTGCAAAAAGAGGTAAAAATTATTCTTGGAGAAATTAGTAAGGGAAAGGAAAGTGGATCAATGAAGAAGCATTCATCCAATCGGACGATTAAGAAACGTTCCAGGTGGGAAGACTCAAAGGAAACGGATCAGGAAAAGGTAAAGCAACCAGTGAAATGTTGGGGATGTGGTGGAAATAATTTCCTCCACGACTGCCCAACAAGAGAACATCAAGAGGGTAGCAGTCGTAAATTTTCCAGGTTTGTGGACTAGATGGAAGGTAAAGAAAAGAAAGGAATTGTTTTGGAACAATGTCCTCATGCAGAGCTAGAACGTCCCAGCCAGTAGTAACAGTTTGTGAAGGCCAGGGGACTTGGTCCTGAAAACCCAAGTAAATGATGAAATGCAGAACAAACCTGCCACATTTTGTGAATCTTGGACATATATAAAGCATGTATGTATTCCCAAGTTATGGAACACCAAGGACGATGTTATTCCAAGGGGGAGGGGAATGTAATACCCCCATTTTTACCCTTATAATATTTTGGGCTATCATATAAATATTGTATGCATATTATGTATGGTTCCTAGCGTGGAGCTCAAGGCCAAGGCCCCGCTAGTGAACACTCGACCTTGAAGAGGAAAGTATGTTGGTATTATTTAGCCCATGTGCTAGTGATCCATGGGAATTGTAAATATGCATTTTAATATAAATACCCACAACTAGCTATGCAATGCAACAAGAGATGGGGGCATGATATTACAAGTAATTGGGAGGGAAATATTCAAACCCTTGAGCCAATGAATTTAAGCCAAGTGTCAATGAGAGAACCCATCAACCATCAACTACCCATGTTGACTTTGGTGCCCAATCATTCATTTCTCCCAAGAATTGGGTGAAGTAGTTAATGCCTTGGGGTTTAGGGAGGTATGGCTGTCCAAATTCGAGTATGGGCAAGCCACCCTCATGGAAAATCGTGTTTTTTCTTCTTCGGCAAGAAAACAACCATGATTTGCTCCCTAAGCTATTACCCATGAGAGTTTTTTTTCCTTTCACGTTTTGGAGCTGCCTGGGCATTTTTCAGCCATGTTTTTCTAATTCCTCTGGGTCTTCTAGATGGGAAGAGGGAATTTTTGTGTTGCAGACCTGTCGAGAGCTACCTAGGCATTTTTCTCCACTGATTTCCAGTTTTTTCCTCCCTTTTGGCATTGTTGGGAACTTGTTTTTGTATTACCTACCTATTGGGAAGGAGAGAGCACGATTTGGGGGTTTGTAGAGACCATTGCAGCTCTTTGAATGCCCATGGATGTTTTCTGAAAATGAATTTGCTTTCCTTGGCTTGATTCACCATCTATCACTTTGTTTTGGTTTCCCACGTTATTCCTCATACCCAGCACTTGAGATTTTGCTGTTATGTGTATCCATGCTCAGTTTTGAGTTGCTGTGTGTTAAGAAATGTTGGGGTTGAGATGGGTAACCATTGCTTTGGGCTGTGATGAGCTTGAGAGTCCCCTTTTCCTTGTAGATATCATGCCTAGCTTGGGGGTGGTCTCTAAGTGCTGAAATAATACAGGCTGAGCAGAGACCTACGGTTGGGAGGAATGTTGCTACGACATAGCTAGTTGTTTGGGGGCCATTTCACCATAAAGATAAGTGTCTTGCTGTCTATGGATTTACTTCTGAAATGTTTAGATTGATGACTGTTTTTGATATGTTGTATGCATATAAAATATGTGTGTGGATGAGTTTTTAATTCCGATGTGCTTAATTGTTTGAATGGCATCTGCACACTCTTAATTTTATTGTTGTGGATCTAATGACTTGGCAGAGCTTATGAAAATCCCCATAGATTGGTAGCATATTCCCTTCCAGGAGTTGGGTCCGTGGAAGGGGACATTACATCTTCAAGCTTTTGAAACCGGTGGGATCCCGACAAAACATCCACCCACGCCTCAAGAGTTTGCGCAATAAGTGTCTTAGTCACCCATAACATAACCACTGCTCGATTGTATGGAGCCATCCTACCCCGAGTTATCCCCGGGTCTTGGATCCAGTTGACCATAGCCACGACCTCCGATGGCATCTCTTCCTGCCCAACGGTGTGCCATAGATTCGCCTCAAGCTCCTCCAAGTCGTGTTGTAACTCTCGAGGGAGCAAACGGAGAAAGAAAACTGCAGTGGCTACAACACTCCATTGGTCTCTACTAAAACCACCCTAGGCTAGATTCCCCCTTCTCTCTCTGCTTGGCTCCCCCTAGACTGGACAATCCTGTCTAGCAGGTCTCCCTCTAGGAGGCATTCTCACTTCTTCCTCTCTATCGTTACCCACCCAAAGACTTAACACAGACAACACCAGATAGGAAAGAGAACCACCAGAACAACAACAAAGATGTTTGATTCCAACTAGGGTAGAGGAATTTAAAGGGATGAGCCCAGTATTTGCCATTAATCCAACCATTATGATCCAGGCTCTATTATAACTCTCTTCGTCCTTGTCATTCATCATCCTTTCAAAAACCTTACTGATTTCACGCAGCCTAATTGTGAGAGGCCGAGAGACCATCATCTTCTCATACTCTAGATCTCTGAAAATTATTATCATTAACGTAGAGTGATGGAATGAGGATCGGGCTAATTAACTGTTCCTTTGATTAATGGTAAGACACTTGTCCACTACACGATGTGGAGTACTCCTGTTGTTTATCACATCGTCTTGCTTGATAGGTTTAACGTCGGAGGGGGGATCCATAGTACATCTTTCTGCGTCAGCGATCTGAAGACACTTAATACGACACGTTCCTGTGGGCATGTCAAGGGCTGCTCCTTCCCATCCAACTCCCTGACAAGTGGCGCCTTGATTTGCTAGGAAATCCGCCAAGCAGTTAGCACTCCAACGGACATGGTGGAAGGGGACTATGTTCATCATTGAAAGGACTTCTCCGAGAGAGTGTAGACGCCATGCAAGCCGCTACAATGGCTCCAACTTGGCTGCGTAGGACCCCTTACACAGATTAGTCGTGAGCTGGAGTATAAGCTTGGCATCACCCTCCACGCACAGACGTGTATAACCACTTCGCACAACCATGCAAAGTCCTTGTAGCATGGCTTCACACTCTTCCACATTGTTAGTCTCCCTGCCCAGAGATCCATAGTAGCTATCCATCACCCATCCTTGGTCATCGCAAAAGACTCCACCATACCCTTCTATGCCCAGGTTTCCTTTAGATGCCCCATCGAAATTCAACTTGAGCCAGCCTGACATGGGAGGAGACCAAACCACAGGACTCTTTGGAGTGCTCGGACGACGATGAAGGTTTCCGATATGACTTGGGAGCGTCTAAATTCCCAGGTATGTAAAATAATCGTCTTAGTAGCAGGAATTATCATGTCTTGTTCCATCCACGATGTTAACTGAAGAGTCTCAATGATACCTCTTTGAATTTCACCCCACACCAGCTTACAGGTCTGTTGTTTACCCGTAAAGTTACGTCTATTGCATTCTTTCCAAACCTACCAAAGGATAAACCTGAGGAAAAGCTCCCATATCCGATTCGGGAGTCTACCTTGGAAGGGATCATCCCTCCACCGTTTGATTGAGGAGATCGGGTCTGTATTGATTCTATCCGTCAAACGAAAGATCATAGCCGCTTCATACCATAAGTCCGAGGTGAAGCTACAACCATCAAGGAGATGAGCGATTGTTTCGCCATGAACTCCACATAGGACACAATAAAATGGTCCCTCAAAACCCCTCTTTATGATATTATCCTAGGTTATAAATCTTCTTTTCAACACCAGCCATAGGAACAAAGTAATTTTAGGCCATAATTTAGTACCCCAGAGACACTTCCATTCCCGTCCCACCGACTGACCTGCTGAGACCATCTATAGTGAGTAAGCTTCCTTGATGTTGAACATACCTTTAGGAGAGAAACCCCATCGGAGTAAATCTGGTCCCTCCTAGGTTTTTATCTACTTGTTATTTAAGATTTCTTAGATATGATTCCTGACCTCTACCCCATAGTTAGCCATCCACCAATTTAGTGGTTTCCAGACTCGGAATCCTCGTCCATCCTATTCCCCTTGCCAATAATGATTCATAGTCTGCCAATTGTGGTTGTGAGTAGGAGAATAGTGGGGGATGTTCGACATAAGAGTTTGAAATGTAGGCACTTGTTTCCACGCATCAAACCAAAGGTTGGTCGAGGATCCCTGTTGTATATCCCAGAAACTATGATTCCTTATCAAATCATTGCCTGCCCTTACCATATTCCAAATGTGGGAGCCTTTATCAGGTCCTTCGATCTGAATCTAGTCTTGTTGTTCAGTCGACGGGGCATACTTCCTACCCCAAAAGCTAGCCCATTGCTCATTTGTATGAGTGAGCCAGTGCCACCATATTTTTGCCCTGCGGACGATGCTATTCTTTTCTGTATCTCTAAGTCCTAGACCCCCCTCATGCTTAGATTTACATAGAATATCCTAATAAACCAGGGGCCATTTTCAGTGATCAACAGTGCCACCCAAAATAAAATAGCGTTGGATACTTAGAATTTTCTTCATCGGAGATTTAGGGGCAGCCAAAACAGAGAACAGATACAAAGGTAGCACTTGCAGAAAAACTTTAATAATAACTACTCTACCAGGGAATTTTAATGCTCTCAGAGTCCAGCTTGAGAGTTGTCCTTCATTCTACTTAAGAGTTCTTCCCAAGAAACTTTCTTCAGAACAATATCAGATAATGGAGCACCAAGGTATTTGGTTGGAAGGGAGCTCTTCTTAAATCCCAAAATCCATAGAATATTTCTTTGACTAATAGGAGGAGTATTAAAGAAGAAAACCAGAGACTTATCCATATTTATCGTAAGCCTAGAGGCTTTGAGGAAAGTATTTAAATGTAACATCCCCATCTTGACCCTATTGCATTAAAATTGTAAATGATGTAATATTGTTATAAAATCGTGGTGAGGATCTCAAGGCGAAGTCCCCGCCATCGATTTATTGGTCCATATGGTTTATGTGCTAGCCAGGAACATTGGAATTTTGATATCATGTAAATATGCATTTTAATAAAATACCCACAACTAGCAATGCAATGCAACAAGAGATGGAGGCATGATTTTACAAGGAATTGGGAGGGAAATATTCAAACCCTTGGAGCCAATCAAGTCAAGCCAAGTGTTAATGAGAGAATCCTTCAAACCCTCAACTACCCATGTTGACTTTTGTACACAATCATTCATTTCTCCCAAGAGTTGGTTGAGGTAGTTAATGACTTGGGAATGGAGAGGTATGGCTGTCCAAATTCAAGTATGGGCAAGCCACCCTTCATGGAAAAACGTGTTTGGCTTCCTTGGCAAGAAAAGAGCTATGAATTTCTCCCCAAGCCATTACCCATGAACCAGTTTTGCCCCTCTCACGTTTTTGGAGCTGCCTGGGTGTTTTTCCTCCATGTTTTTCTTGTGTTTTCCTAGTTTTCAGTGGGGAAGAGGGCATTTTTGTGTTGCAGAGCTGCTGGAAGAAGAGGGAGCTTGATTTGGGGTTTCAATGAGGTTGTTTTGGCAATTTGAAATGCTCATAACCTGTGGGAGAAATTGGGTTTGCTCCCTGTGGTTGAATCCCCCTTCCCACAGTTCATTTTGGGTGAGCCATGAATTGGGGAAAACCCATGGCCATCCTGTTTGTAAATCCCATTGCTGAAAAATGTGTATCCATGCCCAATTTTTGAGTTGCTGTGTGTAAGAGATTGTTGGGGTTGAGATGGGTATTTGTTGCTTTGGCTTGAGCTTGAGTGCAAGCATCCAAGGTTCAAATGTAGCCTGATAAACCCAGTTGTGGACTGGATTGGCTCAAATGAAATGGTTAATTGGCTATGAATTAGCTTGAATGTCCCCTTTTTCTTGTAAGAATCATGCCCAGCTCAGGGGTGGCAGTTCTGTTGAGAGAACTGATGAACACAACTGGCCTATGGTTGGGTGGAACGTTGCAGCGACATAGCTAGTTGTTTGGGACAATTGCACAATGAAGATAAGTATTTTTCTTTCTATGTATTTACTTCTACAATGTTTAAATTGATGACTGTTTTCGATATGTTGTATGCATATGATATGTGTGTGGATGAGTTTTTAATTCCGCTGTGCATATTCGTTTGATTTGCATTTGCACACATTTATTTATTTGATGTGAATCTAATGAATGGGCTGCGTTTTATGAAAAGCCCTAATGATTGGTATCATGTCCCCTTCCTGGAATTGGATAGATGGGAGGGTAAGTTACAGAATGGTATCAAAGCACTGGTTGCAACATTTGGGCCTTCATGGGCTACCTATTACAGTGCAAAGGTAAGTATGCTTCCTGTTCAACACTTATAATTAAGAAAGATTTTAAAATTTTGAAAATTTGAAAAATTTTCTAAGTGTTTTATGAGTTTTTGCCAAAGACTCTTTCGGCAAAAGATAAGCCAGAAAACGCTAAAACAGGCAACGATTTTAAGCTTAAAAGTTGCGACGCGGCGGCAACTGTAGGCTTAAAAGTTGCGATGCGCCGGTAATTTTAGCCTTAAAATTTGTGATGCAGTCGACAATTTTAGGCTTCAAAGCTGCGATGCGGCGGTAGTTTTAGCCTTAAAATCTGCAACACGGTCGACGATTTTAGGCTTAAAATCTGTGACGGTTAGTGGAAATTAAGTCAAAAATTTGCGACGCGGTCGCAGCGACGGAGGCTTGCGGGTGACGAAGATAAGGCCAGGACCGCCGCAACAGTTGCAGAAGTTAGGGTTAAAATCTACGACGGCTGGCGGCGACATTGGCGAAATGGTTGCAGAAGTTAGGGTTAAAACCTGCAATTTGACGGCAATGTTAGGGTTAAATCCAACACCAATGTCGGTGGAGTTAAGGTTAAGACCAACAACGGTCGCAGAGGTTGAGTCACGACCAGCGATGGGAGGAGCAAAACAAAAATGAGTATAGAGCTCAAAACTTGATTTTTGGGTAGAAGGAGCAGTCGGGGTCAAAATGGGATGATTCCTGTGGGGCTCGGAGGCCATTAACGAAGGCCATGAAAGAACCAGAGAGGGTTCCGAACCCATCATGCTCCAATTTGACAGAAAATGGAGAATAGTGACTTTTGTAAGACGGTGTCCTGAGGCTTGATGGAAGGTCGGATTGAGCTGAAATTGATATGGTGCGGCCATGGAGCAGGAAAAGTGTTAATTTTGGAATCTTGGAGCCGAAATCCAAAGGATGTGGAGTCAGGGTGAACCAGAAGGCCAAAAAGCACTGTTCCGGGCCACTTTTTCGGGATTTTGAAAAGCTTGTGGACAGTAAAAGTGACCCTAAATGTTGGAATAAATTTTTTTACTAAACTCGACATTTCATCTTCTCATTAAGATAAACGGTTTTCGTTAGACGAATATTTTCCACAAATGCATAGATTGGGAGATAGCCATTTTTGGCCAAATTTTGAGATTTCGGGGGAAAAGTGAAAAGTGAAAAGTAGCCAAACCTCAAATTTTATAGAAGTTGACTGGTGCATCGAAACAAGGATCCAAAGGTTGCTAAGTGTTTCTTGTTATATGGGCCACCCTCTCCCAGTAGATAAGTTTTCATGACTCTTCCTAAATTTTCTTCTACAAGCAGCTGAAGTTGGCCTTTCAGAATAAATTGCAGCTATGTAAGTGTAGAAATTTGGGAAAATTTTGCATTTTTTGAAGAATGTAAATTCCATATCCTGGATCGGAATGGAGCACGGGGATAGGCGTTGGAAACATTATCTAGAGGAGAACAGGGATGCATGCCCAGAATTTGAATGAGGTCCACATATATCATAGATATTTGGTGCAGAAAAGTGCCAACGGATGTTTTGACAAAAACAAATTGTTGTCAATATGGGCAATTTCTATAATTGCATGACTGGAAGGAAATCGGACCAACTATGATATGGAAGAGGTATCCCATGCTACGATGAGGGATTGGAAAGGGATAATTCCTTAACCCCTGTTTTGCTATCGTATTTATAATTATGAAATTGTCATGCATATAAACTATGGCATAAGAATATTGAAAATGCAAGAGATTACATAGATGAAATGAATATGCACCAGATGGCATATTAACAAACATTGTACAGTGCATGTGAAAATGTTTGTGCATGAATAGGATATTGCATATTGGTAAAATAGTGAGGTTTTACATATGCAATGAGCCACTTGAGATAATTATGGTGGTTGCTAGCAATTAGTTGTGTCCACATTGGTTGTAGGACAAAATACAATCAAAGCATGGCTAAAGAAGTTGATGACGTTGTTGCATGTCACCAATGACCTTATGAAGAAAGGATGGTGCCACAAACCTGTGATCATGAGGTTGGAAAAAGGATTGTGTAGCCTTGGTAAGAGGCCAACTGATCAGGTAACATCAAGTGATGTTAATAATAACCATGCAAGTAATGATTATTGGTGCTTAATTGCATGAATGTTGGAAGAGGATTTGGTAAGATCCCTTCCACTATGTTTGAACTATGTTGATTTGGTTTGCATATGGTATTGAGTGCCCAAATGAGAATGTTTACCTACCGAGTATGGTGAGGTGTGGATAAGTGAAGGCAATGATCCTTACACCCTATAATTGCTTAAAAATCTCAATGCATTCATATGAAATTATATCATGCCATTTGTGTATGACGGTCATGAGTTTAACAACCAAAGCAAGTGAGGACTTATGGTCATGTTGTGGTAGTGCTGCTATGAGTAGCAGTAATGGTTAGGCCATAATAGGTGTGAGTACATAGTATGAAAGGATTAGTGCAAAGTTGCATTGAGGGGTTATGCATTAAGTGAATGTACATCAAAATATTATGTAAATGTTGTGAATGTGCATGCATATGTGCGGGTGCACATGTTGAGATGTTTTATGTGAATGCATGGTTGTGATATATATATTTCAATGCAATTAGATGATAAATGAAATGGTGAACTATTGTTAGTACTAAGACCATTTCATGAGCTGCTATGAATGCAGGAGAATGATTGCATGAAGAAGGTAGACATGTTGATGGGATACCAGAGTACTCTGTTGGAAGGACATGGTTGCATAAAAAGAATATGGATGTGAAGTAATGAGTATTTGCAGTTTATTTAAATTGCATGAACAATGTACCCATGTCTTGCAATTCTATTATGATATATATATATATATTTCATTGCATTTCAAATGTTAACAGCTGAAGGTGTTTGAATTATTGAGTGTTATAATTCTAAGATCACTTCAGTGACTGTTGTAGCAATGAAATGATTATATGCATAAGATACTCACAACGTGTTTGGCTGATTGAAGTTTCATATTTCAGGTAGAAATTCTTGCGTATGGCAGTGAGGATAAGTTCATAGTAAAAACTAGAATCTACCATGTATAGAGTCCAAAGGTTATGAGAAGGTTTTCATGGTTGTGGAATTTAACCAATGCATGAAACAGATTTGTGAATTTCAAATTCAAAATTTTGCTAATAATTGCTAATCACTGATTGGCTTATATAAGATTGTGTCAGGAGGACATGTTGTAGGTGGATGTTCATGTATGGTAGCAAGGGTGAAACCATAATGGACAGAGTGATGCCACTTACGAAAGCCAAACAATATGAGGATAGCTTCATTACTAAGCAAATCAATTTATGTAGTAAACATAATTGCAAATTCATATTGAATTTAATTATTAATGACATTGATTGGTTATATCAAATTTGAAGCTTGTTGCTAAATGTTGCTGACTGTTTGGCTATTTGATAAGTGTGTCAGGATGACACATTGCAGGAAGACCATGTGTGATGGCCTGCAAAAGCCAAACTAGATGAGAAGGATCCCATGCTTTGGAAATGGGTTTCGGGTAAAACACCATATTGATAATGTCTCAATTGAACTACATGTTGGTAAAGCATGTGAGTGAGATAGTAAAGTTATTCCAAGAAGGCATGTGTGAGTTATGGAACGTGAAAAGATTGGGGTGGCAACCCGAAGGACTGTTGACTCAGAGAAGGGAGCCCCCATTTTTTTCCAATGAAGAAAAGATACATCCATGAAACGAATGAGTATTCTGTAACCCTAACTAAGAATATACATGTCTGGTTATCAGATTTAATATGCAGATCATGTTTTATTATTTCATTATTATTTTAGACTGCTTGAGTACGATTAGGGCCTACATGACTCACATTAGAAAGGGATGCATACCTTTCGGGTGATGGGTTATGTTAGGGTTGTCAATATTGACTACACCCTAAGGGAATGGATGCATTATTGGTGTTTCAAAACTTGATAGTGAATGTTATGAAATATGATTACAATTCTAGAGCAGCAATACTGATGAGCCTGCTTATCCTTCTTGTGTTATTAGCTTACACAAATACAATCTGGTGTTGCATGTAAGAGGCAAAGTTAAGAAAGGGTGCTCGAGAAGACTGTATGGGCAGTGGTAACCTTTCTACAATCACACTAAAGGACACTAGAAGAGATGGATAGGCCCGAGGAGCTGTGTAATAGAAAAGGGGCATCATCCTTGTGTAATGTGAGTAGGGTATTGTGGGGCCATGCTAGCCCGCAGTCAAGTAAGTCACATATGAAGTTCCTGGAGGGAACCACTGGTTTTAATAAGAGAAGGAGCCACGTAATCATATTGTGTTGTTCTTATTGCCTGATAAACCCAATCGGTGTACTGGCTTGGAAATGGTTGTTGTATTCCTGATAAGCCCAGTCGGTGTACTGGCTTGGCATTGGTTGTGTGGATATTGTGGTGAATGGTTGTTGTATTCCTGATAAACCCAGTCGGTGTACTGGCTTGGCATGTTGTTAAATTGGATGCCTGACAAACCCAGTCGGTGTACTGGCTTGGCATTGGCTATTTGCATGTTGTGGAGGTATTGGTGAAGGGTGTTATTTCCTGACAAACCCAGTCGGAGAACTAGCTTGGAAATGGTCGTTGTATGCTTGATAAACCCAGTCGGCGTATTAGCTTAGCATACGGATTTTTGAAATGCTTGATAAACCTAGTCGGCATACTGGCTTAGCATATTGATTTTTGAAATGCTTGATAAACCCAGTCGGAGTATTGGCTTAGCATACTGATTTTAGGGATGCCTGATAAACCCAGTCGGCGTACTGGCTTGGCATTGCCTATTCGGATGATGTTGTGGAGCAGCATGTCTGCTGGCCAAGCATCCACCCCACAGGTGATCCAAGGCTTGTAAAGCAGAGAAAGAAACCTGTGGAGTAGCGAGGAAATGTACAATGCAGATAAGTATTCAATTTCATTTATTTATTGGTTGGAATAATGAATATTTCAGGTATAAGTTTTCTAACATCTCAGCTGATACACTATTGTTTCTTGGTTGGAAACCTTGGTCACTGCAGGAAGCAAGGACCCTGAAAGAACTATAAAATGCTTGGTAAATCCAGAGAGTAACTGATTGGGCGCTAAAGTGCTTGGTAAATCTAGAGAGTAAATGTTTGGGCGCTAAAATGCTTGGTAAATCCAGAGAGTAATTGGTTGGGCGCTAAAGTGCTTGGTAAATCCAGAGAATAACTAGTTGGGCGCTAAAATGCTTGGTAAATCCAGAGAGTAACTGGTTGGGCGTTAAAATTCTTGGTAAAGCTAGAGAGTAACGGGTTGGGCATTAACTATGTGATGTAGTGGAGTAGCCTGTGTGCTAGTCCAACATTCATTATTGTATCCACGGGCAATCCAACGCTTATAAAGCGAAGAAGGAGCCCATGAAATAAAGTGAAGACATCCAATGCAGATAAGTATTTGGTTACCTTGCAACTTCTTGCTTATGAATATACGTGTGTATATGATTTGGTTATAATTTTCTCAAACTCTTTTTTAGAGATAAACCCTGAGAAAATAAACTAAACATGTGAATTAATTCAATGTTTGAGTATAGGTATTGCTGGGAGCAAGGACTATGAAGGCATCATAGGGATTCATGAGGACATGTGATTGTCCTAAGGAGCTCAGTATGAGTAGTAATGAAATATGGTGCTAATGGACATGTGTGGGTCCTCACAGCCAAAGGTTCTATAGGAAACGATGGGGAAGGGTTCCCTGATGGAGAAAAGCCTTAGACAGACCTTAGACACTAAGTGTCATAGCCAAGAAAGGGAAATTTAAGCATTCACATTGAAGTGAAAGAGGCTAAGGAGCATGAAACCAGAGTTGTGGTGTGGCTCCAGATTGGAACAAGACTAAGAGGGGGAAAAACTCTTACTCTTCTCTTTCCCTTTTGACTGATGCATTTCAAAAATAAAGGATTTTCGAATGCATGTTGTGACTAAAAGTTTATTATGTTAATTGCTTGAAATGAATTGTGAATGCTAAAATAGTAAATTTCCTGTGAAAGGATGAACATGATTGAGTTCATGTGTATGTTGGGAAAGCATGAAAAGTATGGAAGTCTCATGAGTAAAGCATGGACGTTCCATGTCAATTGAAAAAATAATTTACTAATTTTAATATTGTGTTATGCTTGTCCTAACAGGAATTGTCGTGATGAACCTCATAGTTGAGAAATTGAAGCCATTGTTTGCAGCTAGTACTAGCCAAGTGTTGCTAGTGAGAGCCAGTTGTGCACATTGATCAAGGTAGCAGACCAACAGCTATTGATTTGGCTGAAAATATTCCTCAAATAGTTTCCAAGACGGCAAGAAAGATGGCATCCATGAAATTCCAAGACTTGTAGATCAGCTAGAAGGTGAATTAAAGGAAGGGATTGTTGTGGAGCAATGCCCACTTGCAGAGTTGGAATATCAAAATCCAACATGAGCAACTTGTGGAAGCCAAAGGACTGGATCCTAAAGGTTCAAAGTAACGAGTTGAATGCAGGACAGACCTGCCACATTGTGCGAATTTTGGACATGTGTAAAGTGGGTATTTGTTCCTAAGTATTGAAACACCGAGGACGATGTTATTCCAAGGGGAGGGGAATGTAATGTCACCATCTTGACCCTATTGCATTAAAATGGTAAATGATATAATATTGTTATAAAATCGTGGTGAAGAGCTCAAGTCCAAGGCCCCGCCATCGATTTATTGGTGCATGTGGTTTATGTGCTAGCCAGGCACATTGGAATTTTGATATCATGTAAATATGCATTTTAATAAAATACCCACAACTAGCTATGCAATGCAACAAGAGATGGGTGCATGATTTTACAAGGAATTGGGAGGGAAATATTCAAACCCTTGGAGCCAATCAAGTCAAGCAAAGTGTCAATGAGAGAACCCATCAAACCCTCAACTACCCATGTTGACTTTTGTACACAATCATTCATTTCTCCCAAGAGTTGGTTGAGGTAGTTAATGCCTTGGGAATGGAGAGGTATGGCTGTCCAAATTTGAGTATGGGCAAGCCACCCTTCATGGAAAAACGTGTTTGGCTTCCTTGGCAAGAAAAGAGCCATGAATTGCTCCCAAAGCCATTACCCATGAACCAGTTTTTCTCCTCTCACGTTTTTGGAGTTGCTTGGGCACTTTTCCTCCATGTTTTTCCTGTGTTTTCCTGGTTTTCAATGGGGAAGAGGGCGTTTTTTTGTTGCAGAGATGTTGGAAGAAGAGGGAGCTTGATTTGGGGTTTCAATGAGGCCGTTTTGGCAATTTGAAATTCTCATAACCTGTGGGAGAAATCGAGTTTGCTCCCTGTGGTTGAATCCCCCTTCCCACAATTTGTTTTGGGTGAGCCACGAATTGGGGAAAACCCATGGCCATCTTATTTGTAAATCCCATTGCTGGAAAATGTGTATCCATGCCCATTTTTTGAGTTGGTGTGTGTAAGAGATTGTTGGGGTTGAGATGGGTATTTGTTGCTTTGTCTTGAGCTTGAGTGCAAGCATCCAAGGTTCAAATGTAGCCTGATAAACCCAACTGTGGACTGGCTTGACTCAAATGAAATGGTTAATTGGCTGTGAATGAGCTTGAATGTCCCCTTTTCCTTGTAAGAATCATGCCCAGCTCGGGGGTGGCAGTTCTGTTGAGAGAATTGATGAACACAACTGGCCTATGGTTGGGTGGAACGTTCAGCGACATAGCTAGTTGTTTGGGACAATTGCACAATGAAGATAAGTATTTTTCTTTCTATGTATTTACTTCTGCAATGTTTAAATTGATGACTATTTTCGATATGTTGTATGCATATGCTATGTGTGTGGATGAGTTTTTAATTCCGCTGTGCATATTTGTTTGATTTGCATTTGCACACATTTATTTATTTGCTGTGAATCTAATGAATGGGCCGAGTTTTATGAAAAGCCTCAATGACTGGTATCATGTCCCCTTCCTGGAATTGGATAGATGGGAGGGTATGTTACATTAAAGCTCTCTTGATTTGTCTTGCTTCATGAACAGAGGGGTGACCCATGAGGAGAGTGTCATCAAAAAACTGCTGGTGAGTCAAAGATTTCTCATAGGGTGGAAATCTGAGACCTTTGAGGCTCCCTTGTTCCACTAAATGAGAGATGAGCCTTTCTAATCCTTCAGCCATAATAACGAAGAGGAATGGAGAGAGAGGATCTCCCTTCCAGATACCCCTAGAAGGTTTGAAGACCGCTGAAGGGTGACCATTGATCAAGATAGAGAAAAAGGCTGAGGAAGTAATATTAGCTATCCATTGAATCCAGACATCACTAAACCCAAAGGAGCTCAAAATTTCTTTCATATAGGTCCAGTTCAGCTTGTCATAAGCTTTAGATAAATCCAACTTCAGCGTCATACCTACTTTTTTGGTAACCCTCAGGGAGTGAAGAACCTCCTAGGCTAAGATGATGCCATCTAGAATTTGTCTACCTTCCACAAATCTAGATTGTTCCATAGATATCAAGAAAGGGAGAAGAGGTTTGAGATGATTAGCCAGGACTTTCATGATAATTTTATAAATGATGTTGCATAAGGCGATCGGTCGAAACATCTCCGGTCTCTCTGCCATCAGGGATTTGGGGATCAAAGTGAGAAAAGTAGAGTTCAGAGCTGGGAGAACTCCCCTCATTTTCCTTGATTCTTCCACCACCTGCCAAACTTCATTCGTAATTAATTCCCAAAAATAGTGAAAGAAGTTTGTTGTAAAGCCATCCGGCTCATGAGATTTTCCATCCTCCATTTGGTTTATAGCAACCTCCACTTCCTGAAACTCTATAGTTCGAGTGAGCATCTCATTCTGCTCACTTGTAATAAGCCTAGAAATGACACTTTTGATCTCCCTTCAAACATCAGTCCGATCCATCTGTGGTTCAGTTAAAACAGTATTGAAATGGTGAATCGGTTCTTGTTCCATATCTTCGTGGGAGTCCACTACCTGACCATTGGAAGTTCGAAGGTTGTTGATTTGGTTTTGATTCCTGTTTTGAATCGTAGCTTTGTTGAAAAACTTCGTGTTCTTATCCCCATCCTTCAGCCATTGGTTCCGAGATTTTTGTTGCCAGAGTTCTTCTTGCGTCTCCCGCTTATGGATTTGATCAGAGAGTAGTTTTTCCTCCAAGGCTAGTTCAGTAGTCAACCCCATCCGCATAATGTTTTCCTAGATATGTTCCATCTGGGATTCTAACTTAGCTTTTTCCAACAGTATGTTACCAAAGACTTCTTTATTCCAGATCTTGAGTTTTTGTTTTATCAATTTCAGTTTTTGTTGAAATTGGTACATCTTAGTACCATTAGGGGGAATAATAGCTTGCCACTAGTTCTCCATTTGGGCTAAAACATCTTGGTGGGTTAGCCAATATTTCTCAAACCTGAAGGGCCGTGTCATTTTGGTTCCAATATTACTCCAAATTAGGGTAACTGGCCAGTGGTCAGATCCAGCTGAGGCAACAGGGTGAGAAGTCAAAGTCCCTCCTAAAAGCATAATAATTTCAGAGATTATAAATATATCAAGCTTGGATGCCACCAGATGATCCCCTCATCGTCTGTTATTCCAGGTATAACCGTTGCTCCCCAGACCTATGTCAATCAGGTTACTTGATTCATTAAATTCATCAAACAAGGCATTTTCAGGGGTAAGGACCCTTCTTCCTCCTTTTTTCTCGGATAGGGACTTGATCATATTAAAGTCCCCTCCTAAGATCCAAATAGCACCTTCAAACATCCTCCTCAGGTTAATCAAACTTGTGATGAAGTTTCATTTTTCCGGGTAGCTACTGGGCCCATACACATTGGTAACAATTCCTCTCGCATTTGTGCCCAAAAAATGAAATTCTGTAGAGAGATTGAAGGTCATATAGAGGAAGTTGGTAAAGGAAACCTTCCTAGGATCCCATAGGATTGCCACTCCTCCAGCATGTCCGTCTACATCAAGCACCATACTCTTGCACTGTTTCCATAGACTTCTAGCATTGGATTCAAGTTGAGATCCAGAACACTTTGTTTCCTGTAGGAAGACTACTGTAGGATTCTCCTTCATGATCTTGTTTTTCAGAGTTTTATTTTTTTGAGGACCGTTGGTCTCTCAAATATTCCAAGATAATATTTTCATCAAGCACTATATCTTGCTAAAAGGAGAGCTTCTTGAATGGTAGGGTATTGGCCAGAGTCTACCAGTCTCGCCCCAATTCACTCCATGCTCGACCTCCTACCCGTTTAGACCCTCCTTCTTTAAACTTTATTTTATTGTCCTTCAGTTTTAAGGGTCCGATCCCCAAGCTTGGAGTAGGTATAGTTTTGAAGATTGCTTCCTTCAAGAGTTGCAGTTGATTGTCAGATATAGAGTGAACCTCCTTTTTCTTGCAGGCCTCTTTGATGCTATCAAGATCTAGGTCCCCCAGTTCCATTTCATCCAATTCCTCATCCAATTGGTCTACTTTAGGAGGGTTTTCTTTAGCAGATTTGTTCAGATTAGTAATCCCTGTTGCCATAGCTATAGGTTCAACTTCTTGAGGTTGTGTTTCAAGAGCCGTCGTTGGTGTTGGGGTCCCCAACGGGTCAGGATCCAAGGCAACAAAACTATTCCAATTGATTTCCTTTTTGCTCAGATCTGGGCCATTGTGCTTCCTTCTCGTTCGTTTCCTATTTGGTACTTTAATAAAACCTTCAGAATCACGACTCTCCTAAGATTTGCCACTAGGGAGCTCAGCTGGGAGGGTCAGATGACAATCCTGGGCCAAATGTCCATGGGTGTGACAACGCCGACATCGGAATGGGATGTGCTCGTAATCCAGGGTTTGAAACCATTCCAAGTCTTCCCAAGTCAAGGTGATCCCCTCAGGGAGGGTTTTGGAAATTTTCATATACACACAAAGGCAAGCATAAGAAACATACCTTCCTTGCTTAGTTAGGTCTGATTTCTTCACAAAATGTCCCAGAGCACCTCCAATGGCCTTCAGAATTTCAGGATCCCAATATTCAGTAGGTAATGAGTACAGTCTAATTCATACCGGGGCTATTGAGAGGTCCTACTTGTTAGGATTAAAATGATCCTTCCATATTCTTAAGTATAACCCGACTGAGTAATATAAATAAGGGCCTCCCTCAAAGATACGATCATTATCTTCCAAATTTAAGAATACCACTGTAAAGAAACCTTTGGAGCCCAGTAAGAGGTCGAAGTGACCTTTTGGTTTCCAAGTGGAGTTAATCCACCAGGTAAGAGCTTTCTCTGAAGGCCAGATACCAATAAATTTACCAATCAAGGCATGGTCCGTCATATGTTGTATTCTCTCCTTGACCCATGTTGGGTTTACCATAATAGCTGGAGTACTGATAAATTTAACGATACAGGACCCCTTCCCAGGTGTTCCTTGCACAAATGCAGGGTTTGACATCAAAGGAGTGCCATTTTGAAACTATGATAAAGCCATTTTGATATATATATATTATTTGTATTTATTTGAGAGTGGGTTTCAATCGAGTAGAAGCTTCGGAGGTTTAATGACCAAAACAAACTATTAAAGTTGATCAATGCAACGGGAAGGAGGATATTAAATAGCATTATATAAGAAATAATATATATCAAATCAAAATAACAAATATATTATGTTTAACCATCATTTTTCACACATATATGAAAAATATTTAAAAATTATTAAATAAAAATTAGGTTATTATTATAATAAGTAATAATTTATTGTGAGAATGAATAGCATAATATTCTCGTTGGCCTGTTTTGTCACGTGTTTGTGAAGTTTCTTTTGATTATATATTTGCATTGAAATTTTTTGTCATGTTCCTTTTATTAAGTTATTATGTCTATGTAGTGTATCTAGTCTTCGCTTTGTTGCAATATTTTGCTGGTAAGTGGGCGTATAGGTTTTATTTTTTATTTATTTTATTTTTTTAATAATTTATTTTGTTGAATTTTTATTGGTTTTGAGTAGGATGATGTCAATCTCGAAATCTGGAGTGCGATGGGTGGTTGTGGCTTCCATCAATTATATTTAAAAGAATAGTGAATTATGTGTCCGCTTGGTTCTAATAGTGCAGAATCACTATTCTAGTTTGGCTTTATTATTCCAAATTTCCAATTTATTATTATTTTTATTGGTTTGGCTTTAGAGTGGCTTAGAGTTTTGTAACTTAAGCTACTTCTATTTGGTTAATGCAAATAAGGTAGATTAAAGTATGGTATAGTACACCTACTACAACAACGTCAATAACCATTTGAACTGCTCATTAATTCATCAGGCATAACACAACACTGAACAGTGTTTTTGAAGCACACCTTTAATGTCTTAAAATTAATGCAATGGGCGTAAATTATCTCTCTCGAGAAAGGAGTCTTATAACAAGTTCTATTTTGTTATTAATCAATAATGAATTGTGATGGATGACTTCCACAAGATTTAGTAAAGAAAACATATGTTGAAAAATTAATTTAATGAATATTTAAAATAATTTTTTTCCTTGGAAAAAAACGTAATTTTATTTCATCCAAAGAGAACAAAATTACAATCTATAAATACATGGATCCCATGTATTCCTGTAACATGTCTGGGATTTGTATCTCAACAAAAAAGATCTGAATATATATAAACCCATAATTTACAAAAATTCACCATCAATTACATTTTTTATATATTGATCCATAAAGACTAGAGTTCCTTGAATATTTGACTCTTGATACTCTATTTTGCATATAATTTCAATACATTTTCCAGTAAGACTGCACATATAAGCGATTTAGATATGTTTAGAAAAACTACATCAAAGTCCCAAAAATATCTACCAATGAGCAGGAGGTTCCTAGTCTTCAATGAAAGGCTTGTGATCAGTATTCAATATGGGATCCATCGCAAGACTCATGAATCATCCATTGCCCAAAATCCCATTGAATGCCTTCTTTAGAAAGCATATCGGTCTCCATATTGCGTTCCATATATACATGGAGACAAGAAAAATAATCAAATGACTCCTTGATACGACCAACCTCTTCAAGCAGTGCAAGAAAAAATAGGTTGTGACAATGTTGTGCTTCCATAACCTAGTTAACTACATTCATACAATCATAAAAAGATTGAATGCATCTACATCCCTTTTCCACGACTAAAAGGAAAAGTAGTTTTAACGACATAATCTCTGCATAATTGTTGGACCACGGCCCGAGTCCCATTTTTAGTTTGAAATGATTATTATCATTGAGGTAAAGAACCACTCCACCCCCACAAGCCCGATTATCTTCCTGGGAGGCCTTGTTGAAAAAATCCCATTTCTTAGTTCTATCAATTTGTTCAGCCGGAATGACTTTGAATCCACAACAAATTTCTTTTGAGGAAAATGGGAAACAAGTTGATCCCTTGAGCTGAGATCATGTAATACCCTCTGGTTTATCCCCTGTACATACTATTATTCTTGTTACGTTGGACATAGTGGCACAAGGTGCCTGGACTATGGTTTGTTGTAATATCCCAAGAAAAGACTATTTGATTTTATTATTAATTGTTGTTATAAATTTAATTATGGTTGACAAGTGTTGAGTTAAAAAGAAATCTGAAAACACCCATGTGATTATTTTTGAGTGTTGAGCAAGTGAACTCTGAATAGCACCAAACTATTAAATGATGTGAGCAAGTGAGCTTTGGAACATCTGAATTATTTTTGGATAGTGTTGAGCCAAGTGGGCTCTGGAAGCACTGATTAGTTGAAGTGAGTGTTGAGGTGAGATGCTCTGGAACACTTAAACTCCTATTTGATTAACTGATGTTGAGTTGGGAGCTCTGGAGCATCAATAATCCATTTGATTATTTACTTTAATGTTCAAACTATTATTATTTTATTCTTTCTGATTGTCTGGGACTACCACACAAACAGGAGCTGAGCATGCGAGAGTCTAGACTAGTCATTAGCTGATAACTACAGATCTAATTAGTTGTTAGGTGAGTAAAAGTCCAATTTTATTAAATAAAGATTAAAATAAATTGCGAGGATTAAAATAAATTAATTTCCTAATTAAAAGATAAATACAAAACTGCTAGAGTGTCAATTAGTTAACTGAGTAAGCAAAAGACCTAATTTCCTAGTAGCCTTGTTCTTAAAAATTATAAATAGCAGAGAGAGGAACTCTACACGGGGCAAGTGTTTTCCAAGTACACTGGAGGGTCCAGTCGTGAATCTCAGTGCTCAAACATCAGAATTCTGATATCTGGTGTGTCCTATTAAAGAGGACTGTCCTAGTGAGAGGACTGTGAAGATTATTAAGGGGAATTTATTTAGAAAGATTCACACATACAAGCTGGTAAAGGGACCTTGTGACTACTCTGTTGTAGTAAAGAAGATAGCAAACCATACTCCTAGGCCATCTAGATTCTTGTCATGCTCAGTTCGTCTCGGGGGTGATCGGTGGAACAATCCAGGAACGGGTTGCGGTCTATGGTTGGGAGGAACGTGGCAGTTCCTAAGTCAGTTGGTCTGCAATAAAATACTGATAAGTATATGCTTAGGTTTCATTTATTTATATTTTGTAGATTCATGTCTTGTCTAGCAATAATGATAATGTTATCTTATTTCAGTAAGAAGTCTGTCATTTATGATTGTATCAAATTGTTTCAGTAAATTTAATGTTATGACCAGTATTAAAGACTATATTATATGATTTAGTAAATCTAGGCCATAACAGCTTTATGAGTTATATTCCCTCTTTCTAGGCTCTATACTAACATCTCATTAAGGCTTGTAAGTTGTCTGAAATTTTATTATGCTTCTATACTATGCTGCTATGGATTCAAGTAAATATTTGATTGATCATTTAATATAGAAATGTATAAATCATCTTGAAAACAATTCATTGGCAGAACTGCTTAGCCATGACTTTTGGGGTTTAAATATATATACGGAGAAATCTCCCATAGTTCCTTACACAGAGAGATAAAATCATAAACCTAGGATATTTCCGGGCCAAGCCCTAAACTCTGCCTGGAATAAACGTATGAACATTGTTTATATAACTATTACTCATATAAGAGTTACGTATATCTAATATTTGCTTATAAATGGAAAATATTAGCCAATATAGAAAGATAACAGAGATTCTTTTACATTTCCAAAACAGATCTAATTTTTGAATAAGTTAACATGATTTAGCCCCAACTTAAAAACCATATAACCATAATCAAAACCACAGTATCATATCCTAGGAAATTATCTAGCATAAATATAAGCCATAAACATTTGTTTGATCTGATTATATTAATTAAAAACAATACCTAAAACCTCATTTATATTCTAGAATAGACACATAAGAAGTAAATAAAATCCATAGTATCCATAAGACCAGAACCAAAGTAACTATACAATTTGAAAGTGATCAACACTAAAGATATGTATAGGAGCCACGTTTTATAAAGACTCAACAAATCAATTTAGGGCCATATCCACTATGCTCTACTTTCCCAGATTTAAACAAATACTTACATCTATTAATTTATAAACAGAGATTTAATTAAATAATCAAACAGCGAAACCCATATAAATTCTAGAACTATCATCAAACAATCAGAGTGAATTCGGATACCTAGTTTTCATCCAAAAGAACAAACTTCTACTATGTTTCATCTATTATCAGAATTATGAGGGTTTACTGTAGCTAACTTAGAAGAACGAGTAACACGATGTTCCCATTACAAATAACCATCAGCATAAAAAAAATAGAGCGTTGGCATACATTTCCCAGAGTCACGATTTGAATCATAAACTAATTTTATAAACCCATGTTTCCCCATAATTTCCATTCGGGATTTTAGAATCCAACATTTAAATAAATAATACATAGACCCACAATAAGAATCAAAATCAATGCATGCCCAACCTAACAGATTGGGAGCGTAGCATACAAAACGAATTATTAAATCTTAGCAGTTTAACAAACTAGTATTAAGAAAATATAAAATTCTCATTCCATAAATTACAGTATAAACACCAAACCAAAGTTTACATCATCAAATAGCAGAGCTTGAGAGCCATTAAATTACACAGGGTTTTTCCCAAAATATGGAAATGCCTATACAGGCTCAACAACTAAATAAAAAGTCCCAAAAGTCCTTATAAGCAAACAAAGGATAATAATGTCCACACAGATCCATACAACTTTTGCCAAAGACCCAATTCAATAGTCACCAGCTCATAGAACCAACGCTGAAGGAAAAGTGTAACCCAGCAAAGTAATGGGTAGGGTTGGCTAAAACCCTTGTACCTCACAAAGCACAACCCATCAAACATGTTGTCCATTATCAACATTTAAACATCCATACAAGTCAAACATCACAGAGATTCATGACAGAGGCATTGATGAGCCCAGGTCTTACCAAGATATTCAAACCCTGGTAGTCTCCAATGCTCAGTTGAAGTTGCCCAACAACCACCTGAGACTCCTACAAACACAGGACAATTGCAATGGGTAGTTAGACCTAGCAAACCACTGTAAATAACTTGTCAAAGAAAAAGAACTATTTGGAGTAGAGCTTACCTTATGGTTTTAGTGGATGGCTACACTACCACTGGTGTGCTTAGGGATTGTGCAGACCAGGAGCCATGCTCCGGTCATGCGCATTCCCATCCATCAACAGAAGTCGCGGAGAACTCCACACTCATCCCACACGACCCAACAAACAACGAAATGAGAAATGAAACTAGTGTTAGGGTATTTCGCAAGTTTACCTCCAAATGCCAACGTGGAACCCACTATAGAGTGTGTCACATGGCTAGGTTTAAAGGCCCAACTAACCTCCACCACCATCCATATTATTTACCCACATCTCCATAGTAGGTATTCGCCATTGTTTAAAAAAATAGCGCCTTTGCACTAGGATGAGCTTAGGGTTTAGGGTTTATCCCTATCCTTTTGCCTTTTGATAATACTTAACTCTTGAGTGACCCTTTAGATGTCCTATAGACACATACACATGATAATTAAAAAATACCTTAGCTCATAGGAGCTAAGTAAGACCTGGTTACAATTCCTCTTACCTCACGGAAAAACAATTCCCAGTCTTAACTCAAAAGCATCTAATTGCATCATTCATATACAGAACATAGTTACAAGATAAAAGACAGTAAATCAAACATACGTATGTTGTGATAAACAAATAGCATAAATACAGCAATAGCATACTAAGGTATGGAAGATTGAAAATCATGCTAAGACCAACATTGGTAAATAACATTTAAGAACATTTACAACTAGCCATAGATCCCATGCTAGTTTCTAGTAATAATTACAATGTTGAAGGTATTGTTGCTCTTATCCTAAGTCTTGGTTATTTAATAGACATATATAAAAAAAATTAAAATTTCGGGATTTTAGGGACATTATAAGTGGTATCAGAGCCGATATTGGAAAACTTGAGGCCTATGAGCCTACACTACCATTGCAAACTAATAAACTAATAAGAACTTGTTTGCTTGCACATTGAAAAACTATTTTAGGACAAACAAGCAAACATGAATGTTGAAAGAGAAGACAGTCAGCATGGCAACCTGAATTTGATACCCAGGGAATAGGAAATAGTAATCGAACTGAATGATAGTCTGGGAGCAGTCAAGGCCTTTGACCTACTGAAAACAGTGCAAATCCTACAGGCAGAATTCCATAGTTTCAAAGATGACAACTTGAATGAGAGAAGAGAACAACACGAAGTAAATGAGGCATTGTTGCAAACTTTACTTGGAAAGAAACTCATAGGAAGACAACCCATTCTGCAAACAAACATCGGACTAAAAAACACCACAGAAAGAGAGATAGTAGCCCATATTTTATAAAACTTGAATGTTGATGTATATGTAACTTCGGAATGTATGTCATCTATGTATTTCATATATATTTATTGTACCCTTATAAGAGATGTGTTATTCCTCTATAAGGAAGTGTCGTCATGTGTATTGACAAGTGTCGCAAGTGTGTGTACTTGGAGACGGGTTATTAGACCACCATGTGTGGGGTCGGCCCTGAAATATATATTATATTGTGGATGTACCTAGCTAGACAAGTCGGCCCCATAAGGTCACTGGGCAAACAGGTTAGTATAAATAGAGATCGGGAGATCTCTATTTGTATCACTCGGAAACTCACACTTCTCTCACTCAGAAAGTGGCACACTAGTGAGGAGGAGGATCATCTGCTACTAGGATACTATCTCAGTGTATTTTCGTTGTACTTTGGTTGAGCCATTGCTCTCTCTATCTCTGAGGAAGTTGTGGGGTTTTTCACCTTAGGGTTTTCCCCACAGAAACTCTGTGTTTCTTGTCTCTCATGCTTTTGATTCTTGTGATGCTTGTGATGCTTATTGTGACTGTCATGCATTGATATACTGTATATGTTATTCTCTCAGTAAAGATCCTAGAGTATTGTGAATTAATGCTCAAAATTTAACATGGTATCAGAGCTAACCTGGGAAGAAGACATTTTGCAGTGACAGAAACTTGAGTTTATTGTTTATTGGGTTTCTCTCCACAGTTTTTGGAAAAGCAGTATAGTAGATTGACTCTACTCATCAAGGAGAATCTATCTGTCCAATCAGAATTCAATTCTGAGCATTTTCAGATTTGGCCCTAAAAATTAGGGTTTCCACAAAAATAGGAATTTATGAAATCTGAAGACATAGCTGGAAGTGCCTTGCGAAAATCGAAGTTTAGAGCTTTGGATCAAGATTTTTGGCTGGGTAGATCTCCGGGAAACTCAAACCCTAATTCAGGGCTCTCCCCAGTGAACCCGGGAGGACAAAAGGGCAATTCTGAAGAGTAAAGCTTTGCTGATCTCAAATTCTGAATACACCAGGCTGATCAGCTCATTAAGGCACATCTTTCTATCCTTTCAGAAAGTTGAAATTCACATTTTGAATTTTTAGGTTTTTTTCGACAAACCCTAATCCGGGACTAGATCCAGTTTTTAGCATTTCAAGTGGTAAGACCTAAATCTTTTCGAAGTACTCTTTAAGATGTCTCACCACACCAAGCTTGAGAATAAGCTTGAAGGGGCTGATAAATTCCGAACTTGGAAGTATAGGATTGGGTTAATCCTGGAAGAGAATGAGTTGGACTCATATGTAAAAGAAGACATCCCTATCCCAGAGGATGAAGAGGCTAAAGTATTGCATAAGAAGAACTTGGTCAAGGCAAAGAGAATCATTGCTGATTCTATGAAAGACCATCTCATACCCCATGTGTTTTCTCTAAAGACACCCAAGGAGATGTTTGACTCTTTGACCAAGCTATTTGAAGGGAAGAACATAAATCGGAAGATGACCCTGCGGAACCAATTGAAAGGAGTAAAGTTTCAGAATGGAGAAACCATTCAATCTTATTTTTCTAGGGTCTCCCAGATTAAGGAACAACTGGAAGCAGTAGATGAAATGGTGGAGAATGGTGAAGTTGTGATGACCACTCTAAATGGCCTACCCAGGTCATGGGATTCCTTTATTCAAGGAATTTGTGTAAGGAAGAAGTTGATCTCCTTCAACAGATTGCGGGAAGAATGTTCTCAAGAAGAAGCAAGGCTCGTGGCCCGAGAAGAAAAGATGGGAAGTGAAGATCAAGCTCTCACAGTACACACCAAGAAAGGAAGGTCAAAGAGAGAGCACTCTCATACCAAGAAATATTATCACTATCGTCAACATAAAGATAAGAAAGATCTGAGATGCTTCACGTGTAATGAGAAAGGTCATTTTTCTTTAGAATGTCCCAAGAACAAAGGGAACAACAACACCAAGAAGAAGAAGGGCAGTAGGAAAAGATATCATGCTCATGCTGCTGAAGATGATGAACCACCCAAGAAGAAGCCTAGGGCAGAAAGGGATGATAGTAATGATGACTCATCAAGTGAACAAGAATATGTTCTAATCTCAGCTCTCACATGTACTATCTCCCAAGGTTGTAATGATTGGTTAATTGATAGTGGGGATTCCAAACACATGACTGGGTTTAAGGAATATTTTGTGAATCTATTTGAACACGAATCACCCCATAAGGTGAAACTTGGGGATGATTATCAATACCCAATCAAAAGAAGTGGTGAAGCCTCCTACAACCTAGATTCTGGAAAATCTTTGAAGATGAAAGAAGTCCTTTATGTACCTGGGCTCAAGAAGAACTTACTCTCCATCTCTACATTGGATGCAAGAGGTATGAGGGTTGCATTTGTGGATGGCCAAGTCCTAATGTGGCCAAAGGAAAAAACCATAGATGATGCAGTAGTGATTGGAGAGCAAGAGGGAGGTTTGTATAAATTGAAGGGACAACCTGAACATGCCATGGTGCATGAATCCATGGAGCCAAGTGAACTTTGGCATAGAAGACTTGCTCATATGCACTATAGGGCACTTCCAATTGCAAGCAAGGCTGTAGAGGATCTTCCTGAAATCAAGACCAAACATGAAGGTGTTTGCAAAGGATGTGCAAAAGGTAAGAACATTAAGAAGGCTTTCCCAAGCAGTGAAAGCAAGGCAAAGGATATCCTGGAAATCATCCACTTAGATGTATGTGGTCCTATGTCATCCAGTTCTCTAAGTGGGTATGTTTACTATGTCTCATTTATTGATGACTTCTCCAGGAAGACTTGGGTATACTTCTTGAAGAACAAAGATGAGGTGTTTGATAAGTTCAAGGAATTCAAAACCTTGATGGAGAATCAAACTGACAAGAAGATCAAAACATTCAGATCCGACAATGGTGGAGAATTCACCTCAGGTGACTTCAAGAAGCTTTATAGTGATTCAGGGATTAAGAGGGAGTTGACTGCTCCTTATAATCCTCAACAGACTGGAGTTGCAGAAAGAAAGAACAGAACAATCATGGAAGCAGCAAGGGAAATGCTGCATGACCAGGATCTACCTATGCATCTATGGGCAGAAGCAGCTAGAACAACTGTATATGTTCAGAACAGAACACCCCACAAGATATTGGACAACAATACACCAGAAGAGGTCTTTTCTGGTAAGAAACATGAAGTCAGCCATCTCAGAATATTTGGTTGTCCAGTATACACACATGTCCCAAAGGAAAAGAGGACCAAGCTAGATCCTTCAGGAAAGAAGGGTATCTTTGTGGGTTACAGTGAAAGCTCGAAGGCTTACAGAATATACTTTCCAGGGTTCAAGAAGATTGATGTCAGCAGGGATGTAACATTTGATGAAAACTCAGCATTCATCAAATCAAGGAAGGTACCTATCAAAGTTTATGAAGAACCTAAGGAAACTAGATTTCAAGACACTACCATGACTGAAGCAATTCCAGAAGTTGTTCGTGAGTTTGAAGATCCGCAAGAACCTGTAGATCCACCCTGTGAGGATAACTTTCACAAGAGAAAACCTGCATGGGCTAGAGAGCTCATTCAAGATGCAAAAAGATTTGGCATTCCAAAAGAAAAACACAGAGCAAAGAAGAGAACCAGATCACATACCAGCTATGTTGCTTTACTCTCTGACATTATGAACAAAGAACCTTCCAGTTATGAAGAAGCAGCGGAAAAGAAAGAATGGAAGGATGCCATGGTTGAGGAATACCAATCAATAATGAAGAATGATGTTTGGGATGTTGTCCCAAGACCTAAAGGGAAGTCCATTGTGAATTCCAAATGGATCTACAAAATCAAGCATGCTGCAGATGGCAGTGTAGAGAAATACAAGGAAAGATTCGTAGCTCGTGGCTTCTCTCAGAAAGAGGGAATAGATTATGAAGAAACTTTTGCACCTATAGCCAGGTATACTTCCATCAGAACAGTACTTGCCCTGGCTACAGCAATGAAATGGAAAATACACCAGATGGATGTCAAGATTGCTTTCTTGAATGGTGTAGTTGAAGAGGAAGTATATGTGGAGAAGCCACTCGGTTTTGAAATACATGATAGGGAGTCATATGTGTGCAGATTAAAGAAATCCTTGTATGGCTTGAAGAAAGCTCCCAGAACTTGGTATGGAAGGATGGACAGTTTCCTATCTAGTTTGGGCTTTACCAAAAGTAAAGCGAATTCCAACCTTTACTACACGGTTGAGGAAGGAAATCCTGTGATTCTACTTCTGTACGTGGATGACTTATTTGTAACAAGAGATGACAGATTGATTGCAGATACTAAGAAGAAGCTTGCTGCTGAGTTCGATATGAAAGATTTGGGAATGATGCATTATTTCCTAGGTATGGATGTATGGCAGAATGCAGGTAGGATCTTCCTTGGTCAAGGGAAGTACACAGTAGATATTCTGAAGAGATTCGGGATGATGGATTGCAAGGCCATGGCCACACCCATGGCATCGAACTTGAAGCTTCTATGTGATGCTTCATCTGAGCCGGTTGATGTCTCTATTTATCATCAGATGATTGGGTCCTTGATGTACCTGACGAACACGAGACCAGATATTTGCTTTGCTATGAACACATTGAGTCAGTTCCTGACAAATCTGAGGAGTGTTCACCTGGCTGCTGTAAAGCATGTTCTGAGGTGCCTTAAGGGTACAGTGGGTTATGGGCTCAAGTATGAAGCGAATCAAAAGTTTAACTTGCAGGGTCATGTTGATTCAGATTGGGCTGGCAGTGGTACAGATAGGAAGAGCACATTTGGGTGCTGCTTCAGTATGGGATTAGGTGTGATCTCTTGGTTTAGCAGGAAGCAGTCCTGTGTAGCACTGAGTATAGCTGAGGCAGAGTATGTTGCAGCCTGTTCAGCTAGTTGTGAGGCAATATGGCTACGGAAGCTACTGTCTGAGTTATTTGATCTCCCATTGGATGCTATTGGTATCTTTTGCGATAACCAGAGTTGTGTGAAGCTGTCTGAGAACCCAGTGTTTCATGACAGGTCGAAACACATAGAGATCAAATATCACTATATCAGGGATATGGTGCAGAGAGGAGCTGTGAACCTCTTGTATATTGCGACGGACGAGCAGATTGCAGATGTGCTGATGAAGCCACTAGCCCGGGTGAAGTTCGAGTACTTCAGGGAGAGGCTAGGTGTTCTTCAGATCGAGGACACTTCGAGGAAGAAGTGATGGACACATTTGCTAAAGCCATTCCAAGCATGTTGGAAGGAGGATCCTTCACATGGTTGTGGATGTAAGCGCTGGATGATGTTCTAGTTTTTGCTTTGTATGATCAATGGGATCATTGATATGTATATGTATGTACGCATCATGTTGGATGCTGGATATGATCAGTTGGATCATTTATATGTATATGTATGTACGCATCATGTTGGATGTTGGATATGATCAGTTGGATCATTTGTATGTATTTTGTATATGCATCATGTTGGATGCTTGGACCATGTATCTGTATATGTATCAGGTGGATACATTGTATGATCAGGTGGATCATGTATGGTGATATGTATCATGTATTTGTATTTGTATCAGGTGGATACACTGTACGATCAGGTGGATCATGTATGATGATATGTATCAGGTAGATGCATTGTATGATCAGGATTATCATGATGATGAGCTTTAGGATGTTGCTCCAGATGATATGTACCAGGACGGTACAGTGATGATGATCAGGATGATCATATGTATCAGGTGGATACAGTACATAATCAGTTGGATTATGTGTGATGAGTTCCGAAGACACAGATGCATAGTGCCTTTCTGACATGGTGGTAGATGCGTTCTCCCATGTGCGTTGATGTAAGTGTAGAGCCTTTCCGACATGGTGGTAGACGAATTCTCCCATGTGCGTTGATGTAAGTGCAGAGCCTTTTCGACCTGGTGGTAGATGCGTTCTCCCATGTGCGTTGATGTAAGTGCAGAGCCTTTCCGACATGGTGGTAGATGCATTCTCCCATGTGCATTAATGTAAGTGCAGTGCCTTTCCGACATGGTGGTAGATGCGTTCTCCCATGTGCATTGATGTAAGTGCAAAGCCTTTTGACATGGTGGTAGATGTGTTCTCCCATGTGCGTTGATGTAAGTGCAGGGACATTCCGACATGGTGGCAGATGTGTTCTCCCATGGTCGTTGATGTAAGTGCTGTGAGCCCTTCACGGATGGTGGTAGGTTGGTCCTCCCATGCCGTTGGGTGTAAGTGCTGTGTGTGTGCATCTGGGTTGTGCTTCGTGATACTCTATGGCCGTGGACAGGTTCTGCAGTAACATGTAAAAGATCCTGGGATATCCAATAGGTTGAGTTGTGTGCTCATAATCAGTCCTGGGATGCTCTTTCAAGGTTTTGTTGACTCACGTAATTAGTCCTGAGGATTCCACAGTATGGCCAGTGATGATGAAGACCTGCAAGTGGTGGGACTACATCCAGTATGAAAAAGGATTGGCTCTGTAGAAATTCCTATGACGAGTAGAGTCAGAGATTGGTTGAGATAGCAACAGCAGTGATGATGATGATGACGATGATCCCGAGAAGAAGACTTGTCTAGCAGAACTGTGTCGAGAAATACCTTCCTAGTTAAGAGGGAGTGTTGATGTATATGTAACTTTGGAATGTATTTCATCTATGTATTTCATATATATTTATTGTACCCTTATAAGAGATTTCTTATTCCTTTATAAGGAAGTGTCGTCATGTGTATTGAAAAGTGTCGCAAGTGTGTGTACTTGGTGACAAGTTATTAGACCACCATGTGTGGGGTTGGCCCTGAAATATATATTATATTGTGGATGTACCTAGCTAGACAAGTCGGCCCCATAAGGTCACTGGGAAAATAGGTTAGTATAAATAGAGATCGGGAGATCTCTATTTGTATCACTCGGAAACTCACACTTCTCTCACTCAGAAAGTGGCGCACTAGTGAGGAGGAGGATCATCTGCTACTAGGAGACTATCTCAGTGTATTTTGGTTGTACTTTGGTTGAGCCATTGCTCTCTCTATCTCTGAGGAAGTTGTGGGGTTTTTCACCTTAGGGTTTTCCCCACGAAAACTCTGTGTCTCTTGTCTCTCATGCTTTTGATTCTTGTGATGCTTGTCATGCTTATTGTGATTGTCATGCATTGATATACTGTATATGTTATTCTCTTAGTAAATATCCTAGAGTATTGTGAATTAATGCTCAAAATTTAACATTGAAGAGTCACCTGAACACTCCAACTCATCCAACTCCTGTAACCCTAAATCTAATTACTCTACAGACTCTTGTGCATCATCTCCTTGTAAAAATAAATACAAGAAGGGAGACAGCTTGCAAGGAGAATTTAAGAAAACCAAGGCTCCAACTTTTGAAGGAGACCTAGACTCAGGAGAAAAAGCTGAAGAATGGATGCTGGGAATGAACAAATATTTTCAGGTACACCAATACTCTAGCTATATGAAGGCCCGTTTCGCCATATATAATTTAAATGGTAAAGCTGCCAGATGGTGGCAAGACCTAAAACATACCAAGAAGATAAAAAGAGATCAAGTTGGATGGACAACCTTCAGAAAATTATTTCAAGATAAATACATGTCAGAGAGGTTCTTCGATAAGAAAATAAAAGAATTTCATGAGCTATAGTTAAACTCCCTTACCATGGATGCATTAATCAACAGATTTCTTGAACTGTTATATTACGTACCTTACATAAGAGATGAGAAAGTAAAAATACAACAGTTCCTAGGGTTCCGCCCAACTTACTACTGGGACAGAATTGAATTTGATGCACCCAAGACCCTAGATATGGATTTATACAAAGCTAGGCTTTGTTATGAGCTCAACCAACATAGGACTGAAATTGTAAACAAAAAGAGGGAAAATATGAGATCATCTTTTGATAACCAAAGAAGAGGGTTCAAACCACCTCCATACCGAAAACAGAACAACAAATTTCAACAAATTTCCAGCTAACAGAAATTTTCCAAGGTATGGAACATAGTCAAGCAATCCCGCATAGAGTGTTAATAAACCTGCAGTAGAGAGAGGGACTAGGAAATCCCCTATACCTGGTAGATGTTGGGGGTGTCAAGGACCCCATTATTATAGATATTTCACAAACAACAAAGGTACCAAAGTTCTGAACAACCTACATGAAGAGACAACCGTAGAAGACATGGCATGAACACACATGATATGTGTTGCCCTGGAGGGCAGGCAAGCAGACCATCAGTCCACGATGGTTGAAATTGAAGGTAAGATTCCAAACATTTATGTTTCTATTTTAATTGACCTTGGGGCCTTCCATAGTTATGTATCCGCTAAAACTATTGAAATTTTCAAGTTGAAAAATGTGAAACATGCTAAACCGTGGGTGGTGCAGTTAGCCACAGGAACAAAAAGGAAAATTACAGAACTAGTTAAAAATTGCCACTTGACATGAACAGTTTCCAAACCGAGGAAGACTTAAACATTTTACCTTTAGGTTCCTATGACCTACTAGTTGGTATGGATTGGATAGAGAAACATCACGTCATGCTCGATTTCCTAAATAAAACCTTCACTTACACAGACAAACAAGGAAACCAGAGAAAGGTACAAGGTGTACCCAAGAAGGTGTCTATTAGACAGATCTTTGCCTTGCAAGTTAAGAAGTGCGTAAAAAAGGGATGTAAGCTGTACGTAGTCAACATTCACAACTTACAAAATGAAAGAGAGCAACAGATTTAGGATTTTCCAGTCTTAGCAGACTACCGATATGTGTTTCCGGATTAAATACCCAAGTTACCGCCCAAGAGAGATTTGGATTTCTCCATCGAACTACTATCGAGATCGGTACCAGTCTCGAAGGCACCTTACCACATGAGTACCCTTGAACTAGTAGAGCTGAAACTTCAACTTCAGGAATTGATAGACAAAGGATATATCCGCCTGAGTGTATCCCCTTGGGGAGCACCCATCCTCTTCGTGAAGAAGAAAGATGGAATGATGTAGATGTGCATCGACTACTGACAATTGAATAAACTGACAATTAAGAACTGATATCCCCTTCCGAGGATAGATGATTTATTTGACCAAGTCGGAGGAGCAAAAGTATTTTCCAAAATCGATTTGCGGTCTGGATATCACCAAGTAAAAATCTGGGATGAAGCCAAAAGAAAAATTTCTTTTAGGACATGGTACGGTCACTACAAGTTTGTAGTGATTCCCTTCAGGCTAACAAATTCACCTGCTAATTTTATATGCATGATGAACAATGTTTTTAGTAAGTACTTAGACAAGTTTGTAATTGTATTCATTGACAACATACTGATTTATTCTAAGAACAAGGAAGAGCATAAGGAACACCTCAAGATTGTATTACAGATCCTACGAGAGCACAAACTCTATGCTCAGTTCAGCAAGTGTGATTTTTATAAACCTCATATTGTTGGGCGCGGCCCAAGAGGGCACAATTTTGATGAAGTACAGTTTTGGGAACTGCGCAGTTCGGGATGCGAAGTCAGATGGCACAGTTGTATGGAGTGCGCAGTTCGGACTGCATAGTCAGTTTTGCATAGTTAAGCTGGTGCGCAGTGCCAACGCAACAACCATTTTTGGTAAGAAGTATAAGGGAAGGTCGAGATATGGAAGTGACCTATTTTGAGTAAGAAGTAGAGCAGAGATAGAAGAAAGTGACATGTCAAGGAGAGTGGCAGCAAATGGTTGAGGAGCTAAGCCACGAGGTCGACAACAACAGGCAGGCTAAAGGGGCGGAAAGTGACAGGCCATGATGTAGTTGTAACAATTTTGGTGATGACTATGGATTTCAGAAGGGCATGTGAGCCATGAGTGTCCCATCAAGGCATCTTGAAGCGAGCGGAGCAAGCTATCGACAATGACAGGCAGGGTGGCGGGTAACCGCACTAGTTTTGGGGAACCTAAGGGTTTTGAGCCTATGCATTGTAAAGACATGACCTATGAGCACGATCTATAAAAGGGCACATTTTGTAATGGAAAGGGGTAATGTTGAATTGTAATTGCAAAATCTTGAGTAATACTTGCTTTTGTATTGCCGAATACTATTGAAATAGGCTCTACAGTTGCGTGCGTAGAGACCTTCAGAGAGAGAGAACAATTTGCAACTAAGTGGACAGACTTGAACTGTTGCACCCTTCCCTAATATAATATAACAACAGTTCCTATGGACGTAGCTCCCATCTGGGGGGTGAACCACGTTAAATTCTATGTTATGTGATTGATTGTATACATTCCGATATGTGTATTTGTTTATATGAATGGTTAAGATTACGTTTATGAGCACATGTGTTCTTGCTTTTATATGTATTCACCATATGGATAAAAGATGGGAATAATATGTTAAGTAATCACATGTATGAATGAATGTCGAATGCTCCAGTATTTCGTAGTTAAATGAATGTATGAACTAGTCGGATAACCACCTAGCACAACACCGGAAGTGCGCAGTGATATTATTGTCGTTGTTGAAGCATATAAGTTGCAAAGTTCATTCCATTCTGCTAGTTGAATGCATCTTGCGACACTAGGCAAAGTTTGTTGAAATCACATAAGTGTTGGAAGAAAGCGTAGTCCTTTACGGCGTTGTCCTATCGTCGAGTAAATACCCCAAGTGCATAGTCCTTGGGTGTGTTGTTTCTACAAGAGTCCTCACCTTGTAGAGAGTACAAGCCACGAAGAAGGTGAACTTCGCGTAGTCTGAATTCCGCAGCGCGAGTCCTGAAGCGCGCAGTTTGCAAATCTATTTAAACACTCATCACCTGGCAGTGGAAATCTGATTCCATAGCCCCCCCATTACTTCGCCTCAGGTGAGGCCTCAGTCTGTTCGCAGATTGTTGCTGAAAGGGCAGGTGAAAAGGGTTTTTGTTGGTTCCTCGAACCACGCAGAACTTGGGTCTTTATATAAAACCTCAAGAACAATTATACAAGCCAACAAATGGTTATGTTTCCATGCTTGAATTGGTGATGAGTACTAGCACTAAAAATTGGCATCTAGAAAAAAAAGAAATCTAGGACTGGTGTGACAAGACAGAAAGAGATTTTGCCAGGAAGGAGAATAGACATCCGCATCTCTCCGACGTAGATTGGTTAAATAAATACCTATGAAAGGACATTCATGAAATTTTCTGGGCATCCTTTGGAAACAAGTTGCACGCGTGGATATCAAGACTCGCAGAGCGAAAGAACTGTTTTCAACCAGAGGGAGTACCTACTGAGTGGACTCCAGAGCTCATTTAGAGGCTTAAAGAAATAGATAGCCCACTCTCAAGAGCAGTCGACTTTTGGGTTGACAGTATTCTCGAAGGCTTTGTGATAGAGTTCGCTGTGGACATGCTAAAGTCCTATAACGCAGCAGAAGCATAATTTTTCAAAGGTTCCAGAGGTAAGTACCTGAATAATTTGAGTTTATATATTAAAATACTTTTAGCTGAGAAAGTCATTTTAAGAATGCAGTAAAAGTCCTAGAAGTTTTTGAATCTGTAATGGTCAATAGCATATATAGTGATTTCGATGAAGATACACACAATTTGAGAAGTGAGAAAAGATATAAGTATACTACTAAGAAGACTTCCAGTGAACATGGACTCCGCGTAGATATTGATTTACAAGCCGAGCCTGATAGCCAGACCGCACCTCCATCAGCCACCTATCAGCGTATTACTCCAGAACCCACCGGTTGTGAAAACCACACCTCCCATTTCATAGATTCCACTAGTTCAGAACCCTCCAATTGTTAATATTCCTATTCCTCAGAGCTTCAATACCAGTAACATCGTGAGAGTAAGTACTCAGACCATCCCGACTCAAACCAATCTAACTCAGAATATTCCAATTCAGAACATTTCACGCAGTAACATCCCTAACACCACTCATACCACTATGTAGAATACTACTATACCACCTAGAAGAAGGATGATCGATGATATCAAGCTGCCGATATTCAAAGGTACGGGTCTAGAGGACCCTGAACAACATTGGTTTCTATGTGAAGCCATGTGGAGTGGCAAGCAAGTTCAGTATGCTACTGTGAAGAAAGAGCAGCTCGTCACTACATTTCGAGATAGAGCTTTGAACTGGTTCATGAATTACTCGCAGGGACATAATAGAACCTTAGTGGAGATTAAGGCTTCACTATTGAGCTAGTTTAAGAAACCAAAGTCAGAATCCCATTGTATAACAGAATTGAAGGAAATTAAGCAGAAACCTAATGAGACAGTCTGGGGGCAGTTTTGTCTTACGGGGGTCTTGGTAAACCCCCCCCTAAAAGTTTTTTTAGAAATTTGGAGGCGGTCTTCTAAAATCGCCCCTAAAAGTCATGGAAATTGGACTTTTGGGGGCGGTTTTGGGGAACCCCCTCCTAAAATCCCAATTCTCATAACTTTTGGGGGCGGTTTGTCAAAACCCCCCCTAAAAGTCATGACAATTGAACTTTTGGAGGCCGTTTTTTTGGAACCCCCCTTAAAAGTCCTGAAATTTGACTTTTGTGGGTAGTTTTGGGAAACCCCCCCCTAAAATCCCAATTCTCATAACTTTTGGGGGCGGTTTGTCAAAAGCCCCCCTAAAAGTCATAAGAATTGGGATTTTAAGGGGGGTTTTCCCAAAACTACCCCCAAAAGTCATGAGAATTGAACTTTTGGAGGCGGTTGTTTGAAAACCCCCCTAAAAGCCCAATTCTCATAAATTTTGGGGACGGTTTGTCAAAGCCCCCCCTAAAAGTCATGAGAATTGAACTTTGGGAGGCAGTTTTTTTGTAACCCCCCTTAAAACTCATGATTGAATTGAACTCTTGAGTGATGATTAAGGCCTTGCGACATCACATAATCTATAAATAGTGAATCTAATTTCAACTACAATTGGGATATGTTGGTAATTTTTAGATCTGTAACACTAAAATGAAAATTTTCTTGCCAATTTCAACATGCTAGTAATCTTCATTCTGCCATTACCCTTTCTTCTCATTGTTTTCCCCTTTTTGTGAAGGGTGACTCAAGTAGATTCCAATGGAAAACAATGGCAACAAGAGAGCATAACATAGCACACACATGCCCATATCCAAGGTGTAGAATATATTTTAAACTAATGAGTTGAGTGAATTCAAGATGCAATTACAATAATTATTAGACAAAGCGTTCATATGACCAAGTGCATCACCTTGGATAGAACACATATTGGTAGTTAATAACAAGGATGGAACCTTTTGAATGTGCATTGGTTATTCAATGTTAAATAAGGTGACAATTAATTAAGAACAAGTACCCCCTACCCAAATTGATGATCCTCTTTATTAACTTAGATGGGAAAAGGTTTTTTCAAAGTTGGACTCAAGTTTTGGGTATCATCATATGAGAGCAAAGACTTGCGGTCTGTATTATTTAAGATGTGCCACCACCTATCGCCTTGCTATAGACACATGCTGCCTTGCTGTAGACACATGTTAATGTATACCAGTATCGACTCAATTAACTGCGTGCAAAATGAGATCTCCACCATCGTCATCGGTGCCTATGATCCGAGACGGTCAAGGACGAACTTTAGGTTAAACATGCCCGATAATGGCATGGTTCCGAACTTTACACGTATTGTTCCTGAGGAGTTGTTGTTAACACGAAGCTTTGGACCCAGTCTAATAAAATACAAGGAGACATAATTTTAAAGATAACCAAAATTTAAATGCATTGGTCAGGGTCGATGCTATATATTCAAATTCATCAGTTTCGTTTCATCAATTGCCATGTGTGCCTTAAAACAGTGAGTGGAGGTGTCTTTCACCAAAATCCCGATTCCACTTTGATCCTTATTTGTTGCGCCATCAAAGAATACCATGGGTGAATTACCCAATAAAATTGGTCGATTTATCAAAAAAATTACTTTGTCTGCACCTGGATTTATGACGAATTCTGTTGATGCTTTAATAATCCTTCTCCCAACCTCCTCTAGGTTCTGTCTGTAGCCTTAAAAAAGAATGGCATTCATTAAAATCCATAAGCCCCATGTGACAATAAAGGGAATTTATTTTACCTTGGGATTTGTTAAAAATTAGAGCTTTAAATTTTCTTAAAGGGGATGCAGATGCCAATTATTTTTTACTTGAAGAATGCTACAAATCAAAGTTCAAAGCTCTTGAGTAATTTTGCAATCTATTGCAAGATGTTGTATGGTCTACTCAGTGCTCAAACATAATGGATAGGCTGAAGGTCCAATTCCACCCCTTTCTCTGTAAATCTCCCCTGTTAAGACTTTATTTCGTAAGCATAACCACATAAATAGAATTGATTTTGGAGGAGCTTTGATTTTCCATATCACTGTATACCACCACTTCAAATCATCATTCTCATAAAGATATATAAACGCATTATAGGCCTCTTTTACTGTCTGCACAATCCCTTCTATTTTGTTCCAAGTCCAAGCCAACCTATCTGGTTTTGTAGACAGAGTGATCCCATTTTGGTAAATTCCTTGTATGTATGTGTTCCATTCACTGGCTAGAGTTCCTGTGAGTTCGAGATCTTATGTAGAGAGCCAAATACTAGAACCTGTCAAGTTGGAGATATTTGTCTTATGTATATATGCAATATAATAAAGGCTCTGACTGTGTAGGTGTGGTAGCAGTTCTTCTGATAGTATAAAGCCAGATCCTCCACCCAGAAAAGGATCCAAGCCTAAAAGAACTCTCGTACTTGTACCAACCTTCCAAGCAATCCACCGCTTAACCACAAGTAGTGAAGTCAATATTGTTGGTTGTGGAGCCAGATATTCTAGTCTCATAGATGATATTGTATCAGTCGTGTTTGTACCCTAGTTTTATATGATATGTAGGTGGACTGTACAGTCACCCCACCGGGGACTATCCCCCCTGGATGGGGGGTCCGGGGGTAGCGCCCCTGAAAAAAAAATTTGGGGCTGTTTTCGCTAGCTGTTTTGCGGGCCCATGGTTTTGGGTATCCCGTGGTATTTTCCCATTGTATTTCCCTCATAAAATAAAGACATTGTAATACGTCTAGGGATGATGATGTATTAGGTTTTATGCATTGTAAAGATCTCTGAGATCAGGAGAGAGACTGTGAAATAGATAAGAGGAAGTGCAGCGGTTGTGTTGCAGGTTGTATCCCTTCACCTTGCTGGATGGTAATAATAATAAGGACTGGCAAATTCAGTGTGGACGTAGCCCAAGTTGGGTGAACCACGATATATCTGTGTCTCTCTTGTAATGTGTATGTGTGATTATATTTGCATTTCTGTTTATTGTTATTGCTCTGCGATCCTATTTTTTTAACAATTGGTATCAGAGCCAAAGGTCTATTTGGCAGTTAAACCCACAGGAAGCTAGGGTTTCTGGTTCGAGTGGGAGCAATGGCAGAAGAAGGAAAGTTTAAGGTCGAGAAGTTTAACGGCCAAAACTTTGGGTTATGGAAGATGCAAATGGAGGACTATCTGTACCAGAAGGATCTATTCCTACCATTGGGAGGGAAAGCAAAGCATCCGACGGCTATGAAGGACGAAGAATGGGAGGTTCTTGACAAACAGGCTCTGGGAACAATACGGTTGAGCTTGGCTTCGTCGGTGGCTTTCAATATCTCAAAAGAAACGACAATAGAGGGTTTGATGAGTGCATTGGGTAAGCTGTATGAAAAACCCTCGGCCTCCAACAAGGTATTTCTAATGAAGCATTTATTTAATATGAAGATGTCTGAAGGTGGATCTGTTACTGATCATTTAAATGAGTTTAATACAGTTACAAATAAGCTAAGTTTTGTAAGTGTGAACTTTGATGATGAGGTTAGGGCTCTTCTAATCTTGTGTTCATTGCCAGAAAGCGGGAATAGCTTGGTCATGGCTGTAAGTAACTCTGTATCTGGTTCAAACACCTTAAAATTTGATGATGTTATTGGTGTTATTCTTAACTAGGAAATGCGAAGAAAAAGCACAGGTGAGACATCAGGTAATGCGTTAACCATGGAGAGTAGGGGAAGACAAAATGAGAGAGGAAAGAGCTAAGGTAATCGTGGAAATTCTAAAATGGGTAGATCCAAGTCCAGACTGGGAAAGATAGAGTGTTGGAACTGTGGAAAGAAAGGACATCTGAAGAAAGACTGCAAATCTCTAAAGAAGAAAGGTGATGCACAGAAGGAAACTACCCAGGAAGCAAATGTAGCAGGTGATGTGTTACAAGATGCTTTGATTCTTGCATTAGATAATACTAGTGATTATTGGGTAGTAGATTCAGGAGCTTCATGTCATGATACACCCCATAGGAAATACTTTCATGAGTATGTTCCTGGCGACTTTGGACATGTTTTATTGGGTGATGATGAGCCATGTAAAATTGTTGGAATGGGTAAGGTATGGATAAAAGTTAAGAATGGAATTGATTGGTTGTTGAAAGAAGTTAGGCATATTCCTGCTATGAAAAGAAATCTGATCTCAACAGGGCAGTTGGGAGATGGCGGCTATCTATCTACGTTCGGAGAAAAGTGGTGGAAGATCACTAAAGGATCAATGGTGATAGCAAAAGGAGACAGAGTAGGTACGTTGTATTTATGTCCTCATAATACTGGCCATTCTATCTCTTTAGCTTCCACAGGAACAGATACAACATTGTGGCATCATAGGCTTGGCCACATGAGTGAGAAGGGGATGCAGATTCTCCACTCAAGGAAGTTGCTGCCGGATTTGAAGTAGGTAAGTTTGGAATTCTGTGAAAACTGTGTTTATGGAAAACAGAAGAGAGTCAAATTTCTCAGGGTTGGGAAACAGAAGAAGAATGAAAAATTAGAGCTTCTGCATATAGATGTATGGGGACCGGCTCAGGTACAATCTCTTGGTGGCTTTCATTATTATGTTACATTTATTGATGATGCAACTAGAAAAACTTGGGTTTATGGCATTAGACAAAAATCTGATGTGTTTACTACTTTTAAGAAGTGGAAAGCTTTGGTTGAGAATGAGACAGGAAAAAGATTGAAGTGTCTTAGATCTTATAATGGAGGTGAGTACTACGGCAAGGAGTTTGATAGTTACTATTCATACCATGGGATTCGTAGAGAGAAGACAGTCCCAAGAACACCACATGAAAATGGTGTGTCAGAAAGGATGAACAGAATGATCATGGAGCATGCAAGGTGTATGAGACTGCATGTAGGGTTGCCCTTACAGTTTTGGGCGGATGCTGTAAATACTATTGTTTGTTTAATGAACAGAGGACCTTCAAGTGCTTTGGATGGTGGTATTCCAGAGGAAGCATGGACAGATAAAAAGGTAAATTACTCATTTCTGAGAACGTTTGGTTGTGAAGCATTTGTCCATATTGATAAAGAAAATAGAACAAAGCTTGAAGCTAAATCCAAGAAATGTACCTTTATTGGATATGGGGTTGATGAATTTGGTTATCGTTTATGGGATTATGAAAATAACAAAATCATCAGGAGTAGAGATGTGATATTCAATGAAAATGTTATGTATAAAGATCAGTTGCAAGGAAAGAAACAGGAAAAGGAAAACACAGAGTACATAGTGCTTGATGAAATTAAAGAAAATGAAGTTCCGAAGGTGCCAGAAAATCAAGAGCAGCAGCAAGTACCTGAAACTCCTGCAACTGTAAGAAGATCTACCAGGTTAAGTAGACTCCTTGAACGATACTCTCCTTCAATGTATTATTTATTAATGACTGATTCTGGTGAACCAGAATGTTATGAAGAAGCAATGCAGGTGGAAACTAAAAAGAAGTGGGAGCAAGGCATGAATGAGGAGATGGACTCATTGGTAGGAAACCAGACTTGGGATTTGGTTCAGTTGCCTGCTGGTAAAAGAGCATTGCAAAACAAATGGATTTACAGGTTGAAGGAAGAAGAAGGATGTAAGAAGTGATACAAGGCTAGACTTGTTGTTAAGGGGTTTGCACAGAAGAAAGGTATATATTTTGATGAAATATTTTCTCCTGTTGTTAAGATGACTTCAATTAGGACTATCTTAAGTCTAGTGGCGGTAGAAGATTTGCATCTTGAATAGTTAGATGTAAAAACAACCTTCCTCCATGGGGATTTGGAGGAAGAAATATATATGCAGCAGCCACAAGGGTATGAGGTCAAAGGTAAGGAGGATCTGGTATGCAGGTTGAAAAAGAGCTTGTATGGCTTGAAGCAAGCTCCAAGGCAGTGGTATCTAAAGTTTGACAGGTTTATGACAGAACAAGGTTATAGTAGATGTCATTCTGACCACTGTGTTTATTTCAAGAAGCTAGACAATGGAAGATATATTATCTTGTTATTATATGTGGATGACATGCTTGTTGCAGGGTCTGACATGCAGGATATAAATTTACTCAAAAGGAAGATAGCTAATTCATTTGCGATGAAGGATTTGGGTGCTGCAAAGCAAATCCTTGGTATGATAATAACGAGAGACAGGAAAAATCGCAAATTGACATTGTCTCAAAGTGAGTACATACAAAAGGTGTTGGAGAGGTTCAGAATGCAGAATGCAAAACCTGTAAGTACACCTTTGGCTAGCCATTTCATTCTAAGTAAGGAAATGTGTCCCAAGACACAAGAAGAGACAGATTACATGTCCAAGATTCCCTATCAATCAGCAATTGGCAGCTTGATGTATGCCATGGTGTGCACAAGACTAGATATTGCACATGCAGTGGGAGTTGTGAGCAGATATATGAACAATCCAGGTAAAGAACATTGGAAAGCAGTACAGTGGATTCTCAGGTATTTGAGAGGTACCACCTCTGAGGCATTATGTTTTGGAGGTTCAGACACTGTTCTACAGGGATATGTTGATGCAGATATGGCAGGTGACAAGGATAGTAGGAGGAGCACCACAGGGTATGTGTTTACTGTAGGTGGAACAACAGTAAGCTGGATTTCGAAACTACAGAAGGTTGTTGCACTTTCAACAACAGAAGCAGAGTATGTTGCCATTACAGAGGCTAGTAAAGAGATGATTTGGTTGCAGAGGTTTATGGAGGAAGTGGGTAAGAAGCAGAAGGATAGCAGATTGTATAGTGACAGCCAGAGTGCCATTCACCTTGCAAAGAACTCAGCATTCCATTCCAGGACTAAACATATACAGCTCAAGTACCATTTCATACGCTCTGTTCTGGAAGATGAACTGTTGAAGCTAGAAAAGATACATACTAGCCAAAATCCTGTAGACATGTTCACAAAGGTAGTGACCAAAGAGAAACTGAGTTCATGCTCGATTTCAGTCGGCCTTCTAGCATGAAGGTGAAGAGGAGAAATTTTCCAAGTCCAAGTCTAGAAAGTGCAGCAGCGGTGGAGTTGTTGTGATCAGTCTCCAAGTGGGAGATTGTTGGTTGTGGAGCCAGATATTCTAGTCTCATAGATGATATTGTATCAGCCATGTTTGTACCCCATTTTTATATGATATGTAGGTGGACTGTACAGTCACCCAAATGGGGGGGGTGTGGGGGGCCATTGCCCCCCCATGGGGTTCCAGGGGGGACCATCCCCCCTAGTTGGGGGGTCCGGGGGCAACGCCCCCGAAGAAAATTTTTGGGGCTTTTTTCGCCAGCTTTTTTGCGGGCCCATGGTGTTGGGTATCTCGTGGTATTTTTCCATTGTATTTCCCTTATAAAATAAAGACATTGTAATACGGCTAGGGATGATGATGTATTAGGTTTTATGCATTGTAAAGATCTTTGAGATCAGGAGAGAGACTGTGAAACAGAGAAGAGGAAGTGCAGCGGTTGTGCTGCAGGTTGTATCCCTTCACCTTGCTAGACGGTAATAATAATAAGGACTGGAAAATTCAGTGTGGATGTATCCCAAGTTGGGTGAACCACAATATATCTGTGTCTCGTAATGTGTATGTGTGATTATATTTGCATTTATGTTTATTTTTATTGCTCTGCGATCCTATTTTTCTAACAAATATATTTTTCCAGATAATGGAGGCTATTGGGAAAGCAAAGTGTTTCTTCCTCAGCCATGATACAACATCAAATCCTTTCAAGTATTTCCTTCTCATAGTGACACTCCAAATACCATCATGAAAAATTTCCCTCCACAATGATTTGGCAGCTAGGGCCTTGTTAAAGAGATTGAGATCTCTTATTCCCCAACCTCCCTTATTTTGTGGCTTTGCTATCAGACTCCATCTTGCCAAACTGTAACCCCCCTGAAAGTCCAATTGGTTGTCGCAACACAGTGCCATGCATGTTGGACAAACTTTTAGAAAAAAATATTTATCTCTAACATGATCCAGCATGAAACACAACATCAGGTTTAATTGTAGACAAAATCTCCTTGAGGGATAGCATCTTGGACTAGGCACCCACAATCCCCCTAATGTTAAGAGAGATTAAGACTAGCATTAAGGAACCCTCATATCAGGGTTCAATACTCTAAGTTTCCTAGAAGGAGAAGGAACAGAAAAAGGGTAATTTGAAGAAACCATTATGGGATATGTTGCTAACCCTCCCTCAACAACCCCCATGTCTTTTTCCCTGTTAGTGGAATTGTTTTTAGGCTTCTTCCTGATGGTGACATTTGCAATATCCACAAGGCCAACTCCATCTACAAAGGATTTATAGGTCTGAAGAGGCGCATTATTAATAAGAACTTCTTTGTATGAGGGTTCTGAGGGTTTGGTAAACCAATTTGTATCCAATGGAGGGGGAGAAGCCAAGGTGCATTCATTATGTAAATGAGGGGTAGTGTGAGGTCCCTGAGGAGAGGTCTCAGTCAAAATAGGGCTTTTGGTATCTGTAACAACCAATTGTTTGGTTGATGAGGGGGAAATCAAAGGAGGGTTTTATGAGATGATAGTGTTCAAATGAGAAGTAAAGGGATGGGAATTGTTAAATTTTTCCAAGAAAATTTCCCAGAAACCCTCAAAAATATCGACTAGCCACTCCTCATTACTACTTAGCAAAATAATGTCTTATTTAGTTAAAGAAGTACTAAAGAAATTTGGAAAGAAAATCTTTAACTTACCAATGAACGATTTAGTAGAGGGGAATTGATTGGGCACCTCCCTCTGAGCATTCTGAGTCGACCTCCCATTTAGTCTTATTCTCCCTCTTCTGAAACCAACTCCACCGACTGAGCCTCTCCAACCACTGAAGGACCATTTTCTTTTATATGGCCAGTGGATCTTCATACATGACACCGAAAGGGTTCTCTCCAATACTCTAGGGTTTGAATGAAGGACCCCTTTTCAGTGACAACCTCAACTTCTTCTGGCAGTTCTAGGTCTATGCCGAACTCCACTAAAATCCAAGCCATGCGTTTGTTAATCCACCTTAGGTCCCTTTCATCAAATAAAACAAATCTGCCAACAACATCTCCTATCCCTCTCAAAACCGCTAGATCCCAGTATTCAATGGGGAGGTCAGGCATTAGTATCATAAGCATCTCTTTTGGAAGAACACTATAAAAGGGTTGAAATTACCTGGATACCAACGCTTAACCATAAGCACCCCTCTGTCTATAATCTAGGTTTTTTCTGCAATTTTTTCCAAATCCTCCACTGGCAAGAAGTGGAAATTAATCCAATAGTTGGATAGTAAATTGAACCGAGGCCAGTAGCCCAAAACTTGTTTCCATTTAGTGGAAATCTAGTTTTTTAGTCATAGCCTTTGTCACTTGGAGGTAAAAAAATTTACCCACCAACACTTTCATAGCAAGGCTCATCATTCTGTCCATCGCAACATCTTTTCCGAGGACAAAAGAGGGTTGAGTTTGTCTTACCTTTTGAAACTTATTCTTCCTCTTCTCCTGAGTAGTCGATCCAGTATGGTTCCTTGCAGAGAATGCTTTTTGAGCTCTCTTAGCATCTGAAAAACTAGGATGAGGCTCTACCAGAGGCAAGTTTTTTAGAGTGCTCCCTCTAGTTTCCAAAACCTTCTATGCTTCCTTCACGCAGAAACCCGTGCCTTCTGAAGGGATACTAGGGTTTTTCTTTATCTTTCGGACAACTAACCCCTCACCACTTGTACTTCCATCTAAAATCTACGCTGACAGGTCATTTGGCTGATGTGGTGGTCCTACTTCGGCAAATCTGTCCAAATCTGAAAGAATTAAGGGCCCACACGTTTGGAGTATTCTCTTCTTGTACTCCTCATCCGAAATGAAGATCCCTTCCTCTGCCCAAAGGGCGTCCTCCGCCTTCCATTCCACGTCTAACAAATACTCCATTATTTCACATATACACAGCTAAATGGAGAAAGTCTTCATGCACTTCTAAAACACCAGAAAATGCTAGAAGAACCTTGAAGAGACCCGAAAAGCTTTTGTACTGGACGCATCCTCCATCGCTCCACTCAGTTCTAAAGTGGACTCATAATTATTTACTTAAACAATGTATTTAATCATTTATGAATTTAGTAGTTTTTTTGCCAATCCATATAAATGTATTTTAATATGTGATGTGCCTAGCCTTGTCCTAAATGTCTAATTAACTTTTTCATCATGGGAATGAAATCAAAATCAAAATCATGTTTAGGAATCCCACACCATTTGGAATAGTGGTTCCCGCCACTCCATTTTGTGATTTTTTTAAGAAATTGGTTCAATCCCGCGCGATTTTGACAGACTGGTTCTATGAGCACTTGGTCAATGCGATTTGGACAAACTCGTTCTATGATCGATTTGGACAGATTGGTTCACGATTTGGACAGACTGGTTTTACGAGCACTTGGTCAGACTGGTTCTATTACGATCCATTTCAATATAGAGAGGTAGTGAAAATAGATCCCGATTTCTTCTTCTTTTGTTCTCGTTAGAGTGCCTCACCTCCAATACGTGAGAGGCATCTTCTCCAACTCTTAGAAAAAGAGTTTTATCTATATTTATTTCTTTTTCAGTGAATGCAGTAATAGCTCTAGGAATCATCCTATTTATTTCTTAGAAAAAGAGTTTTATCTCTATTTATTTCTTTTTGTAGTATCATTCATCCATCACACTCTCTGTATGAGCACTTAATATCCTTCATCCATCGCACTAGACACAACAAAATGCATCGTTCAGATATGGGACTGGCATTACCATAGACGCTAGCACTGGGGCCAACTCTCAAATCAAGGGATCCATTCAATTGGTGTGGTAAATGAAGAACCTTGAAAGGGCAAGGTAGTCCTCATATTTTTGTGCAGTCTTGTTTATTTTTGTGCAGTATTGTGTGGGTTTGGACCAGAGTTTTTAATCACAATAACTATAGGAAAAAACATATAATGTCGAGGGAGAGATTGTTGGATAGGAAACAATAGTAGCAAGTGCACTACACAGTGGTACAATGGATGGTTGTGAACCCTTAAAATCTTGACTTGCTCCCTGACTTGGAAGACTATGTACAAGAAAAAGTATCATTTTTTCTTTTTCGGGTTTGCATTGAAATGGGTTGTTGGTGAGAAAGTCCTATTACCAAACCCAAATCACCAAGAATATATTTTTTTTTACGTTTTCTTCAATCTCTGTTCAAATATATCTGGATCTGTGTGGAATATCTATCTTGATCAGTTACTATTTGGTTCTTAAGCAAATTTGGATCTGGTAAGCTTTGTGTTTATAAACTAGTTCAAACCTGTATTTCTCACCCAATTAGGGATCACAAATGTCCTTTTGAAGATTGGGGAGGCTTGTGAAAACTTATGAAGTATATTATTTGTTATAAAATTTCACATGATTGTTATAAAATTGGAATTGAATATTGATTTTTCATGTGGTCGATTACTGATACAAGCATTTGTTATTTAGGTTGTGTACAAGTGCATACATGGAGGTAAGTGATTGTATGTGCTTTAACTATATCATTCTTTTCATGACATTTCCATGCTCATAACATATTATCTTGTACTTTAATAAGATTCTAATAGGCTACAACCAAGTAATACTCTAATCCATTTGAGAAAACATAGGGAAAACAAATTATGACACGAAATCAAAGAAGTCTGATTATAGAATCTAAAAAAGGAATCTTTAAGAAGGATAAAGTGGGGAATACAGGAACATCCACCCCTACAGGTAAAGATTTAGAAAAATATCAGTTTATTTTCTTATGCAATATCATTTTTATTTTTATTGTATGGCTATGTTATACATGTTAAATTTTTAGAATTTACTTCAATTTGATCTAGGATCTTAACTGAGAGAACAACATGTACATCAAATCTACAGCATATCAATCATGGACACAATAATGCAAGTACACAAGAGACACATAGTTTACTTGGGAAAAACCATAAAGGTGAAAAATCCCAATAACTTCCTCATAGATAGATAGAGAAATGATGAAAACAGAATACAAGAGATAGTCTTCTCATAGCAGCAGAACCTCCTCCTCACAAGTGCACCACTTTTCAAATGAGAGAAGTGTGTGAATGAATGACCAAATAGAGATCTCCCGATCTCTATTTATACTTGTTATGTCCTGCCCAATAAACTAATTGGGCCTACATGTCTAGCTTAACCCATGGTTACTTTAATCTGGGCCGACCCCACACTTGGTGGTCTAATAACCCTTTGACCCACATGGCCGACCCCCAATAGGGTGGTCTAATAACCCTTCGACCCACATGAATTATACAGGGCCGACCCCAACAAGGTGGTCTAATAACCTATCAAGTATAAGTTACGACACTTACAATATAAATGATGACACTTCCGTATAGAGGAATAATAACATCTCTATAGGAATACAAACACTTCCATATAGAGGAATAATACCATATCTATAGGAGTACAAAATACATATATGAAATACATGGGTGAAATACATTCCGAAGTTACATATACATCAACACTCCCTCTTAACTAGGAAGGTATTTCTCGACACAGATCTTCTAGCACACGTCTTCTTCTCTGGATCATCATCATCGAATCATCATCCTCAAATCATCGTCATCGTCACTGCTGCTGCTATCTCAATCAATATCTGAATCTACTCGTCATAGGAAGTTCTACAGAGCCAGTCCTTTTTCATATTGGATGTAGGCCCACCACCTGCAGGTATTCATCATCACTGGCCATACTGTGGAATCCTCAGGACTTATTTCATGTGTCACAAAACCTTAAAAGAGTCTCTTGACTAGCAAGAACCCTAAAGAGCATCTGAGGCCTTTTTCATCCTGTCCAGATCTCCAGGACTTATTACATGTGACTGTCACAAAACCTTAAAAGAGTGTCCCAGGAACGTTTATGTGCATAACATGACCGGAAAGAACTCTAAAGAGCATGCCAGGAACATTTATGTTCCTAAGCACGACCGACAAGATCTCCACGACTGATTATATGTGACCTCTGCTACAAACCCTCGAAAGAGCATCCCAGGACTCATTACAGGAACATAACCCAACCTATTGGATCTCCCAGGTCTTACATGTAGCATCCCACCAAAAACCATCGAAAGAGCATCCTAGGAATTATTACGGGCACATAGCCCAACCTATCAAATCTCCCAGGTCTTACATGTGGCCCACTATCACAAACCCTCGAAAGAGCATCCCAGGACTTATTACGGGCACACAGCCCAACCCATCGGATCTCCCAGGTCTTACATGTGATACACAGTGCCAGTCCTTTTTCATACTGGATGTGTGTAATGTCCCTTATTAGGAATTTTATTAAAATTGCAATTTTCCACTTTTTTTCCCTAGTTCGACCTTTGACTAGTTTTGATCTCTAGGTCCCAAATTTGCCCCAAATGATCCCAAATATTCTGAGAAGGTATATGAATGATATTAGAACATAAATATGTGTTTTAGAGATTCCTTTGGACCTTTAAAATACTTCTTCAAATCCTCTTTCAATTCTGATCAATGTAGGTAACTTTACTAGTGATTTTCCTTTGACTAGTATTGGTCTCTAGGTCTCAAATTGACTCCAAATGCCTTCAAATATTCAAGGAAGGTGTATGAATGATATTAGAACTTGAATATTATTTTTATAGATGACATATGGCCACCAAAATACCTCTGCAAACTCTCTTAATATTCTGGACCAATTATGCAATTGTACTAGTAATTTGGGGTTCAAATCCCCCTGGGGTAAGTACTGAAAATGGCTTCCCAAATGCCTCCAAACCCACTCAAATTTATGAAAAGAGGTATGTAATGTGTTAAGTATGTTATTAAAGTCTCATATGCAACATTAATGGATTATTACAACTATTCTCACCCTCTCCCATTCAATTGCAAAAATCCCCAATTCGACCCTTGGGGAAATGGCACTATTTCACCTCCCAATACAACTAAACTGAGTAAAAATGATTCAAATGCTCAAGTACAGTACATGAAACTTGTAGAAGACATCCATGGCAGTATATTTATCACAAATATATCAGAGAATCATCCATTGATTCGAAATCATCAACATTACATTGATTCACAACAAGGTAGTGGGGAAATGACAATGTTCTTTCATTAAAATTGAGATTTATACATTTCTACTTGGAATTTCAACCTGAAAATTTCTGGAGATGAATAACAGATTATTTAATTCATATTACAAAATAAATGGGGCATTAAAAGATTCCCCAAAGAGTACAATAGCTCACCAAAAATTTCCTCCCTCAAGGATCAAGAATATGCCATCAAAACTGGAAATGGTTGAAGGAGTGATATGCAATAAAAGAAACCATGAGCTGCCCTATAGATTACACCTACAAATAAATACTACATTAAAGCTCCAAATGAAAGGTCTGAATGGCCTTTCCAATTACCAACTTGGATGGGAATCTTTCACCCTCGAAATTGGCTAAGGCAAGAAACTAGTCATCCACTAGCTCTCCCTCCTCACAAATGCAATTGCAAATTCTACAAATGATCAAAATCCCCTTTCCTTATTTTTTATTGACATTTATAAATTTCTAATTTCCTCCATGGGTCGAATTCCTTCCAAGAGACTCATGCCAACTGAAGTTGGGAAGATTTTCCAAAGAACGCCACTTGTACACCAATTCCTAGTCTCCCACTTCCACCAAATCACATGTGGAAGCATCTTAGCTGCCCTAACACCCTTGAGCGCCCTATTGGAGTCTATTTTTATCCCTGACATGTCATATATATCATATATCAGCCTTCAGGTCTGATTTGTGTCATAGGTGTCATAGCATCTTCATCATTGTTGTCATAGAACTAGGGAATCTAGCCCAAGTGTCTCACTAGCTCCAAATTGCCTCTTCCTCTTCCATGGGAGTTACTCTTCCTCTATATTTCAACCTTGGATGAGTCATGCCATGAATAATACCTTTTGGACTCCCCCAAGTATGTTACCATTCACCTTGAATTCGAATTGGTGAGAGAATGATGCCAAGTGTAGTGGGGAAATCTAGCCATATGTGGGTCCCACTTCCTCCATGTGTCTTCATGATCAAATTCCACTTTGATTTTCAATTGTATATATTTATTTATCTCCTTTATTAAATATTTATGCCATTCTAATGTTCAAACATCATTGATTATCCCCATTATTCCAAATCCCAAAGCTTCCACCCCAAACCTAGGAAACTAGTAATTTTCCTCCTTGGCAATTATTTGACCTTTAGCATCAATTTGACAAACTCTAATGAATAGGGCCAATGTTATTAGGCCAGTTTGACCCAATTCCAAATTTGGGACATGACAAATCCTCCCTTCCCAATATTTCTTGTCCTCAAGCAATTTCAAACATGGGTGTTGAAGAACCTGCTTTCTGTATAATTCTTTGAAGTTGCCATTGAATTGCCCAACCCTGAATCTTTGAGTTTCCATGAAGATTTTAGAGAGGAACCACCCTACTTGCTGCTGCAATACTCTGATAAAAATCACTTTATTTAGTGGGAAATCCATCTCCCATACTTCTTGTTTCCCCAAAAAAATTGAAACCAATGAGACAAAAATTATTCCAGGATCCCATTGCTTGTATTGCACCCGAACAATTAAGAGTGCTCTCCAACCCATACCATCAGATAAGAGGATTCCTAGATCCCATTTTCTTGTATGCATTCTTCCAAACATCATGAGTACAAAATATATATCATCAAAGTACATAAATACATAATGAAAATTAATATCAAGGAGGTGCTTCATCAAAGAATCATGAAAGTGCTTATACCTCCAAGCAAGTAGATCATCGTTTTCCAAGTGCATACAAGCTTCAAGTGACCAATCAAATATGCTCCAATGACATAGGTGAGGATCCCATGTCCTATAAAGCTGCTCCAAAAGGATGTGATATGCATCAAAATATTCATCCATGTATTCTTTCATCCAAGAAGTGAATGAAGAATCTCCACTAAAATATGAACCAAATAATGAGCAGAAAAAAACAAGGAGACTTCAAATGACTCAAAGAAGTCTCACCCATACATCCCTGAATGTGATCATCATAAAGATATAACAAAGTATGTGGCTTCCAACAAAAATGTTCTCCAATCATAAATCTATTCACCCAAGTGTTGGATGAAGTTCCTCCAATATCAAATGAATCAAGTGTTGAGCAAGAAAAACCATGAGTCTTCAAGTGACTCAAATGCATATCATAGGTGCATCCATGTAGATGTGCATCATCATAAAGTAACAAAGGATGCTGCTGCAAATGTGAACAAGAATGTGCTCCAACAATATCATTATAAAAAGTAAATCTAGGAGTTCCATACTCCTCATGTGGCACCATCAAAAAGAACCCTTTCACCCATACTTCATTGAGACTAATGTTGCAAAACATGGAATTGTAGGATGTAGGAGAATGAACCAAATCACCCAAATGATCAAAAAATATAGGTGTTTCATCATGGGAGGGATCCATATGGGTAGTATCATGCAGCTCCTTCAAAAGTGTGACCTCTTTGTCATATTTTGGTTCCAATGTAGAGGAATCATGCTCTTCTTTAAAAATTGCATAACCTTCATCAAGAGACAATTCAAATTCCTCTTCCACCACATCAAGTGTTTGGATCTCTTCAAGTTCATCTTCAAACACATCAAGAACATTCAAATTTTAACATTTCTCATGATCCACCATGTCATGAGAATCCTCCAAACAATATACCATTTGACAATCTGAAACACAGGAGGAAAAACAAGTATCTTGCAACTTTTCAAGAAGTTGCTCATTTTGAATTGTGAGGTTATGATTATCCTCATTATTCTTCAAGTATGCATCATGTAACAATTCATTAAGCTCAAACAAATGGTTTCTATCAAAAAACAAAGACATGAAATTACCTTTGATGTGGCACATTGCTCTTTGAATCTTCTCCATGTCTTCAAGGAAGGATGTTTCCTCCAATGAAGTAGCTCTCCAACAAGAATTTGACACCAATGCTTGAGTGTCATGGAGAATGCTGAGGGACTCTTGGATCTTCTTTTCATTCATCTTTAAGGACCCTTCAAGAAAATGAGGCTCTTGCAAATGAACCTCCTCATCTTCTTCATTTTTTCTTGGACCAACTTCATGAAGCTCAAGTGGTGATGGGGAAGTTGATCTTGGTTCTTCTTCAACTGCTACAAGGTCTTCATTATCATTGTTAACACCTAAAAAGTGCTCACTAGCTCATTCCCTTATTCACATGACCCATTTGTCCACTTTTCCACCATCTGAGCCTCTCAAGCCAACAAAAGGTCACCAAAAGACCTTAGTACACCCCTTTTTTCACTTAAAAAGATTATTTTTACTAAAAAAACATAAAAAACCCTAAAAAAGGGTCCAAAATTCCCAAAATATTAAAAAGGGAATAAAAATATTAATTTTATTCAAAAAAGGAAAAAGGAGGGAAAAGTACCTAAACCATGTTGGTCAATACCATTGGTTTCCACAAAACCACAAATGGTATTCCCCACCACCAAAACCTATAAAAAGGTGGTAGGAGCTCCTCATTTCACATCCATCCATATTCCTATCCTCATGTTGCCAAAATCTCCCTTGAGTTTTGGCCATTGTAGCAACCTTGGAGAAAGGACCCATTGGAGATTGGAGCTGCTCACCATTGGAGCTATTCAACAACCTTCATCACTTGGAGGTATTGTTATTGCAAACACTTGCTTGCCCCCATTGTCAATACAAAAATTATTTTTTATCTTTCTTGTTCTTGTTCTTTAATTCAAAATGCACATGCTAGTTTAGTTTAGTTTAGATTTTGTTTATTGTTATTTATTTCTATTGAAACTGCTGCTACTAGTTAGCAGGTGCCCATAGCACTAAGCTTGGTTGCAAAACCAAGCCAACAGTTTTTTGCGACTCCGCTGCTTTTTGAATCTTTAGATCTCACTTTTGCTTTAGATCTTACTTTTGATAGTATTCGTTAGTTTAATTCATAGATCTGCCACCCTAGACAACAGATCCATTGCTGTTCTAGATCTTGGCCCATTTTTTAGCCATTAACAGCCCGAAATTCTCAATTTTCGGCTTCGTTTTTCGGCATCCGCGTACGACTTTCGCCTCGCGGATTTTTGTCCAACAGTCGCGCGGCTCATCGCGATTGCGCGGCTTTTTTCCGCGCGGTTCACCGCGGCTTCATGGCCTGTTAGCGCGCTGCACATCGCGGCTTCGCGGTCAAAACCCGCGCTGCCCATCGCGACTGTGCGACAGAAACCCGCGCGATCCATCGCGGCTTTTCTGTCAAAACCCGCGATGCTAATTTTTTCATTTGGCCGAATCATTTAAAAAATTAATTTCTTACTGTATTTTCTGCCCACATACCAAATTTTTTCAGTATTAGAAATCCTGCATATTTTACAGCCATAGGAAAATTTTTTACTATTTAGAATGCACATGTGAAAAAGTCTTTTTAAAAATTTTCAGAAATTGAAAGAAGGATTTCTTTTTGCATTTTTATCTAGATTTAAAATTTTTGTTGTTTACTTCTTTCAATATTTTGCCCATAGCAATTTTTGAAAACGAAATCCATTTATTTCGCAAAGAAGTTACATTATTTGCTTTCCTATTTCAAAAGATCCTTAGTTTTTTGAATAGTCCTTGAAAAGCATTTAATTTCCATTTATTGAAAAAGTCATAATATTTGCTTTTTATTTCAAAAGATCCTTTGTTTTTTGAATACTTAGCATTTACTTTTTCAATTTTAGTTTAAAATATCACACGTGCACCCATTCAAACACTAATTTTAAACTGAGCCTTAAAACTTACCCTAATTTCAACCCACTTTTAACCCCACTTGGGGAACACTAAAAGAACTTTGTAGCTAGGTAGTATTGAGGGGATAGGTGTTCCAATAACACCCCTCAGTTATTACATCTGAGACATAGTTGTTGTCCTTTAGGGAGCTAAAATCTCCTAGTATTTATTGGCACGATCACAACCGGTTTATGGGAAGGCCTCTCCCCTAGGAGGGTTGAAGTCGCGAGGATGGTTCCAGAAGCCTAAGTGGAATACCGAAATCCATTCAGTAACCGAAGGGATACCATTCGCAGTTCTCGGGATATCCCTATATGGGGGTATTGCGATAAAGGACCAAACGGCAGATTTACCTTTTCTCGACGTGTCATGAACGGAGTATCCTAGTAGCCATTCTTTAGGATTGATTACCCGGTGTCCCTCCTGGTAGGGGGATATCTAGCCGTTGACTCAACACTCATATTGTCTGACTTGGATTTCATCACCTTGCAGAGAATATCGTTTGTTGATTCACAATACTTTTAGTTAGGTGTTTGCATGATTCAACCCACCTTTGGTCTAGTTACACCTATTTTTTCTAGAAGCTGTTTGCATGTTGGTACTCTGACCATTTTTTGCATCCCTCCACTTATTATAGCACAGCTGCTATAATAAGTGCCTTTTTGAGGTTGATTTTTTGGCCTGAGAGCCTTCATTTTCACTCCCCTTCTTGCACCCTTGGTTGCATTAGGGTTTTGAGTTTTTTATACATTACCATTTTACACATAAGATTTTTTCACAAAAAACTTATTTCTCACCATTGAGAATTTTAGACGCTCTCGTCGTCTTCAGGGCGAACTCCCAGAGTTCAGTCTACTTGGCTCGCCACGTCACCGACGCCGAGCCTTATCCCTTGACTCGACACATCGTCGGTCAAACAGACGGTAATCCGATTCTGACACGCCTCACTTCACTTATGATTCTGAGGCAGAATCCGAAAACCCCACTGCGTTATTCCCAACCAACATTATGGCTAGAACACCTTTTGACCCACTTTTTACCAGCACCATAGGAGAGACGTCTACAGACCCTTCTACTGTGGTGCCATCCATGGCAGCAACCACCCCCATGGGTATGCCTAATATGGGCAACACTCCACCCTTAGGAATGACCAACACCGGGCCACCTCCTGTTATAGGAATTCCCAACACATGGCCACCACCTGTTATGGGTATGCCGAATATAGGGGTCACACCCCCTCTCAGTTCCACAACCCAGATTCCAGGAATCACCACTACTATTCCTAATCCAAGTGTAACCCATGTTGCACTTGGAAGCGCTGGCCCATACCAGACCACACCTATTGGAGGACACATACCTGCAATACCTAGCATACCTTTAGGCGCTACTCGACCCCTACATCATACCACCATGACTAGGCATGTCCCAGTCCCAGTCACTACATCTGCTAGCTTACCGTACATGGCAAGTTTGAACTTGCCATACTTAGCCAGGCTCACCAATGATCCTATCAGACACGATCCTGCGTGGCCTCACATGCCCACCAAACTCCCCTCCGACATACCTAAGTTTGAGGGCAAGGCAGGTGAGGACCCCCAAAACCATATCATGTCCTTCCATCTATGGTGTTCCTCCAACTCCATAGTGGATGACTCTGTCCACCTCCGTCTGTTACAGTGCACCTTCACTGGCTCTGCAACCAAGTGGTATATCGAGCAGCCCCATGGGACGCATGCCACCTTTACCTCCCTTGCCTTGACCTTCCTGCAGTTCTTTCAGTTACCTATCCGCTATGATGCGGGCATCGAGATCCTACTGTCTTGTAGACAGAACACGGCCACCCACATCACTGACCACATTCATGAGTGGCGTCGACGCCGAAGCCTCTGCAAAATCAAGTTAGACGACCGTATCTTCCTAGATTGGTTTCTAAAATCCCTTCTCCCTCTCATTGCGAAGGATGTGGCATCCGAAAGACCCCAGTCTGAAGAAGAGGCCATCCTCAAATCCCAACAGTTTGATCTCATTTACGCCCAGTCGGGTTATCTGTATACCATTATACCAGACGTCCCTCGGGGCGAGTCATCCCAACATGATGCCGGGGGAATCCCACGCCGCTGATGGCATCATTGGTCGTATGGCCTCGCATCCCCAACCCTTTTCCATTGAACATCCTAGCCATGGACCCGACCTTTCGCGGGCTACATCTCAGTCTGGAGCAACCAGTTCATATGCTCCCATGGCACATCACCACCATACCAATGGACCTTCATGTCCACCTCAGTGCTTTGGACATGCACCACCTGCATACGCTCTCCCAGCTGCACCTCAACCAATGTATTACCCACAACAAGATGTGGCAGCTAACCCAACACCTCCAATAGCTCAGGGTTACCAACAACCCCAATAGGTAACTGGACCACCTCCAGCCCCACAGGCTTATTATCCACCACAACCTGCTCCCGCACCTGCGGTGAACCAAAATCCTCCCACTGCTCAAGGGCAAGTGTACACACAGGACAACCAACCCCAGAACAAAAACAACCAACGCAACCAAGGTGTGCAACAGAACCGTGGTAGAGGTCGTAACCGAGGTAATAACCAACAACATCAGCAAGGTCCTCCACCTCCCAATCCTCCGCAAAATAACAATGTTGCTCCTCCCAACCATAATCCGGATCGAAATCCCAAGCAACCTAGAAATAATAACCTCAAAACAAACCACCCTTGTTCTATCTGTGGGGTCTATGGTCATTACACACATTCTTTCCCACATTTGGAGCGAGCTCAACAACTCTGGACCGACGATGCCCATCGTCAAGGGCAAGCGGCTCCTCAGCCGCCACCCAACCCTCCACCACCTCAACAACAACCTTTGGTGCTGCAAAACCCCTTTCCAAACCAGGGTGTAGTGAACACTCAGCCGTTAGCTCCCCCTCAGGGCAACGTGCCACCACAACAGATCACTTATGCAGCCCCTGATCAACCCATGTTCGATTTAGGTACTCACCATTTGTTGATGATGTCAACTGCCGATGCCAACCTCCAAACACTTCGGAACCAATATGGATCCACCTCTGAAGCCCTTGCCGCCGACAAAAACACTAACATTAATCCCACAGATCAAACGTTACGTATACCTCCGGCTCCACTTGATGGCGCTTCCAAAGCACCTCGCTTCCCACTTCGTCGCATCAACAATAATCCCAATGCTCGCGCTGCGTCGAATTACAACATTGTCGACGACTTAGCCCAGTCTCCTGCAGCCATGTCTGCTTTAGAAGTTTTGAAAAATTGTTCTTCACAGCGCAAGACTTTACTCTCTACCATTGGCGCCATTGACCCCAATGATTCACAGCTGATCGCATTCGATTCAGACCAGTCTGAACCACACCTGCCTTCCTCTTTAGCATTCCAAGTTTCCGTTTCTGTTCGGAATCTTGTCATCCATCGGTGCATTATCGATGAAGGGGCCTCTACATGCGTCATGTCCACATTCGTTTGGCAGAAGTTGGGATCCCCTACTCTCCAGTAGTCCACCACTACATTACGAGCCTACGACGGCCGTTCGGCTCAACCCCAAGGTCTCTTAGCCAATGTCCCCGTCCAGCTCGCGGGTAAAATCGTGCTCATTGACATTGAGGTCATCAATGCCCAACTCGACTATAACCTCTTACTTGGTTGCAGATACATGTATGCCATGCGGGCAGTCGCCTCATCTGTTTTTCGTACCATGCAGTTCCCCCATGAGGGACGCATGGTCAAGGTTGACCAACTCACCTAATACGATCCCAAGGCCCCCGCCACACCTAAAAATGTTCTCCCCATGGTTGAACAACCTATTTGTGGTGCAACTACCTCTTTCGTTTCCTCAGCAGGACCCGAACTTTACTCCGAGGCACCGATGGCCTCTACATTCTAGTCCATTCCACCACCGTCACCAGAGACCCACGTCGCGAACCTTAGTACTCTTTCACAGAATACACAAACACCCGGTAATCAACCACCCTTGTTCCCTAAACCACCATTGGTCCCTAGTCACATCGGTGTTACACCCATCCACACAATCCCCTTTCTATTCCCTCCTTCGGGTGTAGTAAGCACTCCGATAATGGCTACCCTTAGTCTCCCCGGGTTAACATTGGGATTACCCGTGTGGTATATTACGCCTCCCATTCCTCCGATGACACCAAATGTCATCTTGCAACCGGTGCAACCCATTGTTACTTCTACTCAACCACCTCCCGGTAGCAATACTCCTTCGTCATCGACGAATCCCCCTCCACTCATCAGGCCCACTGGGGGAAGAGGCCCACAACCATACACTGCGGTACCCCCACCCAAGGCAGTTAAACCTCCCCCCGTATTTCGTGCTCCTCCAAAATGCTCGTTGTGTGATGAGTTAGGCCATCCAACCCATCAGTGTCCACAGTTACCTGCATTACAGGAACACATGCAAATGCTTGATGACGACCCCAACATCCCGGTGGTCAAACTCAATCCAAACCCCATGCCTCGTGATAAATCACTGCGTACCAACCACCCATGTGCGATATGCGGTATTTACGGCCACTACTCACATCACTATCCTGACATCCCAGATTACAGAGCAGCTCTCTACGAGATGATCAATTTGGACCTTGAGATGGCATCCCCTACTATCGAGGAGATCTACCCTCCCGCATCATCCTCATCCAGAGAGATTAACACCATCTACATGATCTCTTCGACTATCACTACCTCATCACTTGATTTGACCACTCAAAGCTCCCGCAATGATGAAGAAATTCTAGAGGCTCCTACTGCCCTTGATTATCCCTGGGAAGACATGCACCATCATCCATACTTCCTCCCGGAAGAGACTTCATCCACCACCACTACCCAATCCGCGGTTGAGTCCAAAGATTTCCTTCCTACTAAAGTCGACTGGTTAATGGATCCCATGGACGATATTTCTCCCATCATCCACATTGACATCTCTGACCCACTAGGTGCCCTTCATACCATTACATTAGGAGCCTCCCCCAGTGAGCATGAGATCGGAGAATACCACCAACTGTTCCAAGAATTCACTGATGTCTTTACTTGGTCAGATACCGAAATGCCTGGCCTTGACCCAGCCATTTATACGATCTCCACTGGATACCCCTATGTCCGGTCAACCCCTTCCATTGATCCCGTTCACACACATGTTCCACTCTGCTACGTCGGTTTTGCCGATGGTGCAAGCCGTTGGTCCCCCAATCTGGCCTCCGCAGCTTGGGTAATATATTCCCCTTCACATGAGTTGATCCACATCGACGGAATGTGTTTGGGTGCCGCTACCAACAACCAGGATGAATATGATGCCGTGACCGGTCTCTTGGCCACAGCTCTCCAAATGAGCATACGTCACCTTAATGTTTTCTTGGACTCACAACTCCTAGTTTCCCAACTCAACAATGATTACCAGGTACGCGGTCCCTGTTTGTTCAGAAAATTTTTGCGCACTAAACAAATGATTCGACAGTTTGAATCCATTTCATTCACACATGTCCCAAGAAACCTCAATAGTGTAGCAGACCACATGGCCAACAATGTACTTGACTGGCACATCAATCGCATCATACCATAAACAAATAATGCATCCACGTGCATAACATGTGCCTCCATGGGAATATACCAAAACAAAATGTGCATCCACATGCATAACATGTGCCTCCACGGGAAAACATAAAGACAACAAGTGCATCCACGTGCATACACGACTATATACCAACATCAAATATATACATATATATACATCATCGTATAGTCAGAACATGTCATAGGTTCCCTCAGCACCCAATATACAAAAAATACATCAGCCGTACAAAATAATGCTTCCCCATATGCTCATCAGCATTTGGGGGCAAATACATATCATCTAGTCATGAGGGTCCCTGGGCTCCTTTGGCGCCTCCTCCGCTGGCCCCGCCGGATCATGGCGAGCCCGAACTCTCTGCTTTGCTGGCCCTACTAGATCATCCCGTAGACGGATCCTCCTCTCAGCCGGCCCTGCCGGGTCATCCCGAACACCATCCCTGTGCTTGGCCACAAAAACCGTTGTCCTCAACAGGAGCGATCGCCACTCAGGCAGCACACCGAAGCAACGCTCCACAACGTCCCGGTCCAGGTCTCTCCAGCCATCCTCGGGGAGTCCAGCTAGAATCATGTCAAAATTCTGTCTGACACCCTCGATGGCATCATCTCGAGGGCCAACCCCTCGCCCACGAGCCGCAAATCCTCCACCACGTGGAGGTGGTACCCCTGAAGGTGTTTGAGCGACCACCATCGCCCGCCCCTAACGAGCCACGTAGTCGGCTGGTGGTATAGGCCCAACATCTGCACAATGCAAATAAACCATCATATACATATCTAACTATAATCATAAACAAATCACATGATATAGTACAAAACAAACCACAAAACATACCGTCTAAACCCCAGGCCTGTCCCTGGGCTCGAGGCATCTCTGGGTCCCCTCGATAGTCCATGCCAGCATACGAGTAATCCTCAATCACCAGGGGCATCTGCTCCCACTGCTCATATACCTCCTCCGTAAAGAACCCGCGCACACCACCACCTCCTCGAGGCATCATATTCCCCCACCGCACCATGCGCGGCTCACTCACCAGACCATCACGAATGGGCACCCGTGGTCGCAAGGTCGGCACCCGCTCGAAGAAAAAACAACATAGAAAGGAGGCATAACAGAACTCTCCTCCCTCTCGAAAGCACTTGTCCAGATCTCTCCGGACACCTGCTAGAAACATTTGAGCCCATGCATAATACGTCCCCCGAAGCACATAGTCCACCATCATCGTTTGTCCCCTGGACAAACGATGTGGCGCCACAATACCCAGCACTCGTAGTACACCTGCCCCAACAGCCCTCATGTCCCACTCCCGTAGTGAGCGCAGAATCAAGGCACTGTTCTGCAAAATGGCCCCATCAACACAAAAGGTCTGCAGCAAATCCTCCATATCGACACCTGGCGGGATCCTCGGCAGAAGATCTCCCACCTCCCCTAAACGAGGCAACCCAGTGAGAAAATATACGTCTGTGAGGGTGATCTCCAACCTCTGTCCCCCAATCATAAAAGCACCCTCCGCGGGCACCCACCAACTCACCAACTTGTTCAGGAGCCGTCTCACTAAACGCATGGGTGGGATCTGAGTGAACTTCAAAAGTCCACTCAACGCTAGAGTCTGCCGGACCCCCGGATCAGTACGAATCTTCTCCATCAGATCATCATCTATCTCCCGCTCTCACCATGACGACAACGGTCTCCTCAACATCCTGCCAAAAAACAGAAGAAATTTTTAGCCCCAGCAAAAAAAAATTTGCAAAAAATAACATCGCGGTTTTTTCATCAAAATCCGCGATGATCATCGCGGCCTTTTCATCAAAAGCCGCGATGATCATAGCGGCCTCCATCCAAGAATCCGCGATGAACATCGTGGGTATTTGCCAGACAGTCGCGATGAACATCGCGACTATCTCCCATGAACTCGCGATGAACATCTCGGGTTCCAACCTCACAGTCGCGATGAACATCGCGACTGTCAGCCTAAAACCCGCGCGGTTCATCGCGGGAAGAGATCCGAAACCCGCGATATTCCACGTTGGAAGGTCAACGTGGAATTTCACGGCCTTCGGGGGCCCACCGCCAAACAAAAATGTCCACTCACTGCTAGAGTCTGCCGGACCCCCAGATCAGTACGAATCTTCTCCATCAGATCATCATCTATCTCTCGCTCTCGCCATGACGACAACGGTCTCCTCAACATCCTGCCAAAAACCAGAAGAAATTTTTAGCCCCAGCAAAATTTTTTTTGCAAAAAATAACATCGCGGTTTTTTCATCAAAATCCGCGATGATCATCGCGGCCTCCATCCAAGAATCCGCGATGAACATCGCGGGTATTTCCCAGACAGTCGTGATGAACATCGCGACTATCTCCCATGAACTCGCGATGAACATCGCGGGTTCCAACCTCACAGTCACGATGAACATCGCGACTGTCAGCCTAAAATCCGCACGGTTCATTGCGGGAAGAGACCCGAAACCCGCGATATTCCACGTTGGAAGATCAACGTGGAATTTCACGGCCTTTGGGGGCCCGCCGCCAAACAAAAAAGACATAATTGAAAAGGCAAAGGCAAATAGGGTTACTTGAAACTCGCAGAATCGAAAACCAATGGTCAAATCTCCCAGAAATCGAGAAAGAGCTCTGACTGCTTTGCCAAACTCGCACGTAACAATGACACGTCATATGGGCCCCACGCCCTATTTATAGAAATTCCACCATTTTTCAAACCGCCATTCCGGTCTCATACGACGTCCGTTTCTCAAACCGTTGGTACCATTGGAATCAGCACAGCGAGAATTTCATGATAGATTTTTCCTTTTACTGTTTTCACGAGGTCCATTTTTTGGGCGCCCTCGTCGCCTCGATTTACGTGCCACATCGGCCGTCATCCATTTTTTGCATGCCTTATATCGCCGGATTCAGTTTTCTGCGCTCGTGATGATGCTTGAGATCATTTCTCGCTATCACATCCAGATTTTTTGGGCATTTTTTCCATGCCCCCTCGTCGCCTCGGTTTGCGTGCCACATCCGCCGTTCTCCGTTTTTGACAATCTTGATATCGTCGGATTCAGTTTTCCGCGCTCATGCTGATGCTTGAGATCATTTCTCGCTCTCACATCCAGATTTTTTGGGCATTTTTTCCATGCCCCCTCGTTGCCTCGGTTTGCATGCCACATCCGCCATTCTCCGTTTTTGACAATCTTTATATCGTCGGATTCAATTTTCCGCGCTCGTGATGACGCTTGAGATCATTTCTCGCTCTCACCTCCCGATTTTTAGGGCATTTTTCCATTCCCCCTCATCACCTCGGTTTGCGTGCCACATCCGTCGTCGTCCATTTCTAGCGAGTCTTATATCGTCGGATTCAGTTTCCGGCGCTTGTGATGACGCTTGAGATCATTTCTCGCTCTCACCTCCCGATTTTTAGGGCATTTTTTCCATGCCCCCTCGTCGCCTCGGTTTGCGTGCCACATCGACCGTTGTCCGTTTCTAGCGAGTCTTATATCTCTGGATTCAGTTTCCCGCGCTTGTGATGATGCTTGAGATCATTTCTCGCTCTCACGCCCATACTTTTCGGCCATTTTTTCAAAATGCCCTCTCATTGCCTCAGTTTGCATGCCATAACGGTCGCAACCCCCTTTTTTGACAATCTTTATGTCACCGGATTCATTTTTCCGCACTCATGATGATGCTCGAGACCTTTTCTCGCTATAATCAATCCCTTTTTGTTCGGTATAATTTTACCCCTTTTTTGGGTCGAGCAATCCCTTTTACGAAAAAGGCACTTAGGGAGTTTCTATTAAGCTCTTTTCTGACTCCTAAAACAATGAAAAGATCGCCGAGCAACCTTGCCTCCTTTCATGCTCGTTAAACGTATCTGAAAGGGCATCTACCTAGTATAAGTTTACCCCTTTTCCGGACCTTGTAGACTAATTACGAAAAAGGTATACTCTAGTCACATCGGCTGGAAGAGTTCTCCATCCGCATCATTTTATGTTTTTTCGGGCCTTGGAGACTAAACTTACGAAAAAGAAATACCAATGGAGTCCCTTTACCGCTTTCAGACTCTCTAAACATGAAAGCGACCACGAGCAATCACCATCCTGGGCTCGTAAAACCAACAGGACAGTAGTCATAACCACTGCAGAGTCTTCTTATCGTTTTCAGACTCCTTAAAAATGAAAGCACCAATGAGGACGAACAGTCCTGGGCTCACACATCCACAGGACAGTACCATTTCAGAGCACACTTTTATACCTTCATGGAGCTCATTAAAACTACGAAGAAGGACCCAATGGTGCTTCTCGGTGCCACAACAGATCACGTCTATTCATATGGCAGCTTCCTCATTTTGGTCGCCTTTGTTCAGAGTATTCTGCAGTATGTGACCCTGAGAACCCCTCGACAGCACCCATCAGCTTGATTCCCCCCTAGAGTCAATACATACCTTTCAGTCCTTAAAAGCAATGATTCTCACACCTACAAGTCAGTTCCCTACGCTTCCAGGTCAACCATGTCATCATGCTCTAAACAAAGGAAGTTTGAGTCTCCCCACTATATGACCCCAGTTACTTCCCATCCCCACAAGTATATCAGTCATACCATCAGTACTACCACACTTGAGTTCTACACCTCGCGCTCCTATTAAGGAAACATCATTTCCTTGTTAGTTGCTGGTCTCCCTCTGTCGACGACAACCAAATTTATTCCAGAGGATAGACCTAGAGGTCCCTGTGTCTTGGACTCATCACCATTTATGATGAGTGCCTACGAATCATTTCGAGAAGAGTCCTCAGTGCCTCTCCAAATGGTTGTTTCTCACATGCTCGACTTCAAACACCTTGATCGCATCGTTGAGACTCGCACAGGGCATCGGTCCGTTCAGTTATTAGTCGAAGACCCCGAATATCTCCCGACTCCTCCACATTTGAGAGTCTACCTATGGATACACCCAGTTACACTTTTTCTATAGATATCCGGGTTGCGCATGGCGACAGTATTCAGATGTACACCAGTTTTATACTCCCTCGAGTATACAGTCACATATACTTCCCAGAGATGGCTCATAGTCATTGCGTCCCTACAGATGTTGGACACCTTCAATTTCAGCAGTTCATCAGTTATTCCAGTGTATCAGTGATTGAGATCAGTCATGTCATGACCATGAGTACATCCCAAAATCATGTCCCCTCTGGACCATTATGATGTACTAGTATATTTTCTATGTATTAGATCCCCCTTCTTGGGACTAATTGTTATGTATATGTCTTGATACGAGCATGGGTATGCCCGCCTCGTCCATTATCAGAGATTATTCCTCATTCATATTGAGGCCATGTAATATTTTTTGTTTTTGCAGCTTCCAAGGTTCGCGGATCCAATCTCTAAACGGTCTCTTCTCCTCCCAAAAACCCCAGAAAAAGACAAAAGAACTATGATGTCTATCGGCCATACGATGAGCTCCTGCCCTCACACATCAGGGGGCAATCTTTTAACACCTAAAAAGTGCTCACTAGCTCATTTCCTTATTCACATGACCCATTTGTCCACTTTTCCACCATCTGAGCCTCTCAAGCCAACAAAAGGTCACCAAAAGACCTTAGTACACCCATTTTCCCACTTAAAAAGATTATTTTTCCTAAAAAAACATAAAAAACCCTCAAAAAGGGTCCAAAATTCCCAAAATATTAAAAAGGGAATAAAAATATTAATTTTATTCAAAAAAAGAAAAAGGAGGGAAAAGTACCTAAACCATGTTGGCCAATACCATTGGTTTCCACAAAACCGCAAATGGTATTCCCCACCACCAAAACCTATAAAAAGGTGGTAGGGGCTCCTCATTTCACATCCATCCATATTCCTATCCTCATGCTGCCAAAATCTCCCTTGAGTTTTGGCCATTGTAGCGACCTTGGAGAAAGGACCCATTGGAGATTGGAGCTGCTCACCATTGGAGCTATTCAACAACTTTCATCACTTGGAGGTATTGTTATTGCAAGCACTTGCTTGCCCCCATTGTGAATACAAAAATTATTTTTTATCTTTCTTGTTGTTGTTCTTTAATTCAAAATGCACATGCTAGTTTAGTTTAGTTTAGATTTAGTTTATTGTTATTTATTTCTATTGAAACTGCTGCTACTAGTTAGCAGATGCCCATAGCACTAAGCTTGGTTGCAAAACCAAGCCAACAATCATGCTTAATGAAACTTGTACTTGTAGAAACACTTTCAAAAGTGATCTCTATGTCACCAACATAGAGGTGTGAGCACCCATCAGTAGGTACTCCTTCATAGTTTAAGCATCCATCAGTAGATGCTCTTTGGTTCATGTCTAAGCTAGAAGGTGTCTCGAAATGATCTTCCATATTTTCAATAGAATCTTCTTCATGCTCTTGTGACATCTCTTCCTTTTGATCCTTAAAGAAATCTGATGCATTTTGCCCCTTGTTTTCCTTAGTTTCAGTATGTTTGAAATCTCTTCTTGAATAAATCTCAAAAGCTCTCCTCAAGGAGGACATCATTTCATGCACACATATATGATACTCGCTCCAAGGGTTTTTACAAGAAGGGAATAAACCTTTCTTCACTAACTCCACATCTTCATTTTTGGGCCTATTTTCAAAAACATGTTCAACATAGTACTCAAAAGACATGGCATTTTGTGTATTTTTGCTCGAAACAAGATATTCTTGATATTTTTGATATTGTTGGGGCAAGGGTTTATATTTTTCTCTCCATCTTTGGAACTCGCTCATAGAATTATCCTTGGTTGGTGTGACACACTCATATTCATCAAATATAAAGTCATAAGAATAATCTTCATTTCTCTTGAAATTGTAATAAGTGTTGCATGATGGCACCTCTTCCTCGTACCATTCACATTCTGCTTCATATTGCTCATAAGCATCTGCATATTCCTCATAAGAATTGTACTCATAGGATTCATCATAATAGTAAGACATGGCTGCCAATTATTCTTGAATGTATGTAACTAATCCACAGGTGCAAGGACCATGCTCTGATACCACTATAATGTTCCTTATTAGGAATTTTATTAAAATTGCAATTTTCCACTTTTTTTCCCTAGTTTGACCTTTGACTAGTTTTGATCTCTAGGTCCCAAATTTGCCCCAAATGATCCCAAATCTTCTGAGAAGGTATATGAATGATATTAGAACATAAATATGTGTTTTATGGATGCCTTTGGACCTTTAAAATACTTCTTCAAATCCTCTTTCAATTCTGATCAATGTAGGTAACTTTACTAGTGATTTTCCTTTGACTAGTATTGGTCTCTAGGTCTCAAATTGACTCCAAATGCCTTCAAATATTCAAGGAAGGTGTATGAATGATATTAGAACTTGAATATGATGTTTATAGATAACATATGGCCACCAAAAGACCTCTTCAAACTCTCTTAATATTCTGGACCAATTATGCAATTGTACTAGTAATTTGGGTTCAAATCCCCCTGGGGTAAGTACTGAAAATGGCTTCCCAAATGCCTCCAAACCCACTCAAATTTATGAACAGAGATATGTAATGTGTTAATTATGTTATTAAAGTATCATATGCAACATTAATGGATTATTACAACTATTCTCACCCTCTCCCATTCAATTGCAAAAATCCCCAATTCGACCCTTGGGGAAATGGCACTATTTCACCTCCCAATACAACTAAACTGAGTAAAAATGCTTCAAATGCTCAATTACAGTACATAAAACTTGTATAATACATACATGGAAGTATATTGATCACAAATATATCATAGAATCATCCATTCATTCGAAATCATCAACATTACATTGATTCACAACAAGGTAGTGGGGAAATGACACTGTTCTTTCATTAAAATTGAGATTTATACATTTCTAATTGGAATTTAGACCTGAAACTTTTTGGAGATGAATAAAAGAGTATTTAATTCATATTAAAAAATAAATGGAGCATTAAAATCTTCCCCAAAGAGTACAATAGCTCACCAAAAACACCCTCCCTCAAGGATCAAGAATATGCCATCAAAACTGGAAATGGTTGAAGGAGTGAGCTGCAATAAAAGAAACCATGAGATGCCCTACAGCTTACACCTGAAAATAAAGACTCCATTAAATCTCCAAATGAAAGGTCTGAATGGCCTTTCCAATTACCAACTTGGATGGGAATCTTTCACCCTCGAAATTGGCTAAGGCAAGAAACTAGTCATCCACTAGCTCTCCCTCTTCACAAATGCATTTGCAAATTCTAAAAATGATCAAAATCCCCTTTAATTATTTTTTATTGACATTTATAAAGTTCTAATGTCCTCCATGGGTCGAATTCCTTCCAAGAGACTCCTGCCAACTCAAGTTGGGAAGAGATTCCAAAGAATGCCACTTGTACACCAATTCCTAGTCTCCCACTTCCACCAAATCACATGTGGAAGCATCTTAGCTTCCCTAGAACCCTTGAGCACCCTCTTGGAGTCTATTTTTATCCCTGACATGTCATATATGTCATATGTCAGCCTTTAGGTTTGATTTGTGTCATAGGTGTCATAGCATCTTCATCATTGTTGTCATAGAGCTAGGGAATCTAGCCCAAGTGTCTCACTAGCTCCAAATTGCCTCTTCCTCTTCCATGGGAGTTACTCTTCCTCTATATTTCAACCTTGGATGAGTAATGCCATGAATAATACCTTTTGGACTCCCCCAAGTATGTTACCATTCACCTTGAATTCGAATTGGTGAGAGAATGATGCCAAGTGTAGTGGGGAAATCTAGCCATATGTGGGTCCCACTTCCTCCATGTGTCTTCATGATCAAATTCCACTTTGATTTTCACTTGTATATATTTATTTATCTCATTTATTAAATATTTATGCCATTCTAATGTTCAAACATCATTGATTATCCCTATTATTCCAAATCCTAAAGCTTCCACCCCAAACCTAGGAAACTAGTAATTTTCCTCCTTGGCAATTATTTGACCTTTAGCATCAATTTGACAAACTCTAATGAATAGGGCCAATGTTATTAGGACATTTTGACCCAATGCCAAATTTGGGACATGACAATGTGACCTAGAATAAATCTAGGATTTCCTTTTCACCACCTGTCCACGGCCATAGAGTATCATCCTGATACTCATCATACATCATCCTGATGTACACATGATCATCCTTATCATCATCATTGCAACATCCTGCTACATGTCATCTGGAGAAACATCCTGAAGCTCGTCATCTATGATCATCCTGATCATACACTGCATCTACTTTATGCATACCAAGTATCTACCTGATACATATCATCATACATGATCCACTTGATCATACAATGTATCCACCTTATACAAATACAAATACATGATCCACCTGATCATACCTGATACATATCAACATACATGATCTACCTGATCATACAATGTATCCACCTGACACATATACAGATACATGGTCCAAGCATCCAACATGATGCATATACAAAATACATACAAATGATCCAACTGATCATATACAGCATCAAACATGATGCGTACATATACATATAGAGCAGTAACTGGATTGTCGTCCTGATGCTCATCATCCATGATCCTCCTGATCATCATAGCATTGTCTTCTTCAGATCATCTCATCGTCCACAAAGCACAGCCCAGATGCACATCATCCATCACTTACACCACCGACATGGGAGAACACATCTACCACCATCCAGGGAAGGCTCCAGCCCTTACTTTTTCACCATGAGAGAACACATCTACCACCATGTGAAAAATGGCTCCATCCCTTACATCTACACCATGGGAGAACACATCTACCACCATGTGAGAATGGCTCAGCAATTACATCACGACCATGGGAGAACACATCAACCATGTCAAAAAAGCTCATGTGCATCTGCATCTTCTGGACTCATTACTTCCCTTTGGAAGGAACCTCGATCTGAAGTGCACCAACCCTCTCTCTGAAGTACTCAAACTACACTCTGGCCAACGGCTTGGTCAATACATCTGCAACCTTCTCATCCATCACAACATACTCTGCTTCAACTGTACTCAGTGCTACGCAGGACTGCTTCTTGCTAAACCAAGAGATCACACCTGATCCCATACTGAAGCAGCACCCAGATGTGCTCTTCATATCTACAACACTGCCTGCCCAATCTGAATCAACATGACCTTGGAGGTTAAACATTTTGATTCGCATCATACTTGACCCCATAATCAACTGTACCCTTCAGGTACCTCAGAATATGCTTTACAGCAACCAAGTGAAGACTCCTCGGATCCGTCAGGAACTGGCTCAATGTGTTCACCGCAAAGCAAATATCTGGTCTTGTGTTCATTAGGTACATCAAGGACCCAATCATTTGACGATACATAGTGATATCAACCGGATCAGATGAAGCATCACATGAAATCTTCAGGTTTGATGTCATAGGTGTGGCCATGGCCTTGCAGTCCATCATCCCGAACCTCTTCAGGATCTCTACTACATACTTCCCTTGTCCAAGGAAGATTCCATTTGCACTCTGCCACACCTCCATGCCTAGAAAATAGTGCATCATCCACAAGTTCTTCATCTTGAAATTGGCAGCAAGCTTCCGCTCCGTGTCGGCAATCACTCTATCTTCACCTATAATAAACAGGTCATCCATATACAAAAGTAGTATCACTAGATTGCCTTTCTCAACCTTGTAGTAAAGGTTGGAATCCGCTTTACTCTTGGTAAAGCCCAAATTGGATAGAAAGCTGTATATCCTACCATACCAAGTTCTGCACATATATCACTCCCTTTCATGTGTCTCAGAACCAAGTGGCTTCTCCACATACACTTCTTCTTCAACTACACCATTCAAGAAGGCTGTCTTGAAATCCATCTGGTGTATCTTCCACTTCATCACTGCAACCAAAGCAAGTACAGATCTAATGGAAGTTTATTTGGCTACAGGAGCAAAAGTATCTATGCTACCACCTGCAACATGCTTGATCTTGTAGATCCTCTTGGAAGCCACTACAAACTACCCTTTGGGACTGCATCCCAAACATCTTCATGATCGACTGGTACTCCTCGATCATGGCATTCTTCCAAAATCCTGGGAACTTCAATATATTCAATATTTTCAATAGATAACTTTGTTGTTGAACAAATGTTGTAGTCCTTCTTTTGTAGGTGATGGTATACGATCTTTCCTACACAACAAGTTAAATTGCATGATTAGAAAACATCTCATAGTTTTCAGAACAAATTCTTACACATAAAGAAATATGTCATACAGTCATGCAATTATCTTAGCCAATGCTTCAATACAACATTTATCCATATTATGTAACTTTCTAGATGCCTTCCAATCTCTACCAAAACATTGTTAAGAGTGTGCACAACTCCTAACATGTCAGCAAAGAGGTTTCATTCTAGATAAGTAGCAATGGAATGTTGTACAGTGCCATAGGCCACTTACCCATGTATATTAGTAGTATAATGTTCATCAATGCAACTATTCTAATATACACAACATAAACATATACATCATTGAATAGCATTATGTAAGAAATGACAATTCAAATACTTATCTTTGTTTGGTTGTTGGGTGGACTCCCTCTGAATCTTTGCAACTCCATTCTGATTTGGATTGTGAGAAGTGGTCAACTCCCTCTGAATATCTGCATCCTTGCATAAACTACTGAAGTGTGCTCCTTTGCTTTCTTGCAGGAACAACTGGAGTGTGCTCCCTCTTGATTTTTGCTTCTTGGATTACCTGTTCTTGAACTTATATCCATCCTTATTCACTATGCATGCTTATTAGTATCATCATTGTGTTATCCTTGAGGTCTCATACATAATCACACATTTATTAGTATAATCTTAATACTATCAAAACACAAGAATCTTAAACATGTATAGTCATCGTCATTCACAGATAATAAACATTAGTATTCAAGGTTTCAGGGAAGTCTTCTTTTACTCATGCATATTCTTATTTGATCATAGGACTCTTCTAGTTAGTTAAATCATCAATCAAGATAAGAGATATAATATGCATAAAACCCGTGATTACTCAAACCTATACCTTCATGATTCTTCTTGTTAGTCATATCATCAAATTATGGTAAGAAATATAATATGCATACAACCATGACTATTCAAACCTATGACTTCATGAATAATCATTATCAACAACACTACAGTATAAGATCCTAACACAAGGTAGGATTCTAGCTTGATATAGGAAAAACATACCTGGATTAGCATGCTAGCTGGTTATGTCTAACATACCCGCATAATGTCTTCTAGTTCTCTTCAGTGACTTGTTCTAGTAACTTGCATGTATCATAAGTTATCCATTGTAGGACCAAGTTATACATACCTCGTAAGTAGATCTTCTACGTGATCCATGACAATGGATGAATCTTTGTCCTCATGTCATCATGATCATATGTTCTTGAACCAGAACATGATTTGTCTTTCTTGGTGTACCTTTTATGTTAGTAGACAACATAAACCTCATACAACACCATAATGCATTAGTACAATCATAAGTGTCAACACCCTAATCAATGAATATCGTGCATTCATAATTTTATTAAGGTGATACGAGAGGTCTAGATTTAATCAAGATTGTACTAACCGTAATAATATGAAGACAAATATACCATAAACTTAATCATGAACAAATCTTGAAACATACTTGGATAAGTCATACCTATCTAAATTGCTTGTAATCTTCTTATGTAAGGCCTTAGCCTCATCTCCCTCTGAAATAGGAACTTCTTCACTTATGCAAGTGACCAATCCATCTTCTTCTAGGATTAAACCAATCCACTTGATTTGCAAGAACTGGATCTGGAGCTGGATTAGGGTTTGTAAGAGAAACCCCAAAAATTCAAACTTTGAATTTTAAACTTCCGAAAGGATAGAAATATGCGCCTTGATGAGCTGATCAAAAGCTAGTATGTTCAGAATTTGAAAACTGCAAAGTTTCACTCCTCAATTTTGCCTTTGAAACTTCCGGATTCACTGGACGTGACCCTGAACTAGGGTTTGACGAAGTCCACTCTTTTGCCCAATAAAAAGGTTTGATCCAAAGCTCTAAGCTTCTATTTTTCTGAGGAGCTTCCAGCCGTGGTCATAGATTTCAAAAATTCCCATTTTTGCAGAAGCCCTAATTTTCCACTTTTTCGATCAAAGTCCCGAACTAGGGTCTGATCAAGCCCGGCCTTCTGCCCAACCAAAAATTCTGATCTTGGTCTCTAAATTTCTATTTTGATGAGTAGCATTCAGCCGTAGTCTCCAATTACAAAAATTCTAACTTTCTCCAAAACCCTAAATTCTGGAAGCCATGAATGAAGGTGCTCAAAAATAATTATGTTTTGATAGAAATATGTACCTGATTGTTTCTGGTGTAACTCCGCACTTTTTGATCCATAGGGTTTGAAAACCTTTTTTGTGGTAACCTAACCTGTCATATTTCCATTCCGATAGGTCTGACCTCAATTGGATTCTCTAAGAGAGAGTTATGCCAAGTGTCGCAATGTGACCTGTTTATGGGATAAAACAGGAGAGCAAACTTGTACGGTGTGCCACGTGTCACTGGTTCAACTTCGGCCTCTAAAAACGTTTCCTGAGATAGTACAGTCTATTTACTACCTTTCACGTTTTACGAAATTTCATTTGGAGTTTCCTATCCCAAGTTATGACCTTTTTTCCAAGGTCACCTGTTTTTTACTCAGATCTGGAAGAGGCAGAAACCCTATATTGTATAGATCATAAATCACAAAGTACAACGAATTAGAGGTTTTCCTTTGGACACAAGGTACATGGGGATTTGATGTTCGACTTACAAAAGTTTCAGATCCGAAACCTTCGCCAAAATGGATTTATAGCGAAAGTGCTACGATGACTGGTTTTTTCTATCTCAAGCCCTAGCATCGTAAGTGCAAGTGTCATACATGCCATATCATGCCTTCTTTCAGGCTAGATCTGATACCATGTTAAATTTTCATAATTTACTTCAATCTAATCTAGGATCTTAACTAAGAGAACAACATGTATAGCAAATCTACAACATATCAATCATGGACACAATAATGCAAGCACACAAGAGACACATAGTTTACTTGGGGAAAACCATAAAGGTGAAAAACCCCAATAACTTCCTCAAAGATAGATAGAGCAATGATACAACCAGAATACAAGAGATAGTCTTCTCCTAGCAGCAGAGCCTCCTCCTCACAAGTGCGCCACTTTTCGAATGAGAGAAGTGTGTGAATGAATGACCAAATAGAGATCTCCCGATCTCTATTTATACTTGTTATGTCCTGCCCAATAAATTAATGGGGCCTACATGTCTAGCTTAACCCATGGTTACCTCAATCCGGGCTGACCCCACACTTGGTGGTCTAATAACCCTTTGAACCACATATCCGACCCCCAATAGGGTGGTCTAATAACCCTTCGACCCACATGACTTATACAGGGCCGACCCCAATAAGGTGGTCTAATAACCCATCAAGTATAAGTTACGACACTTACAATATAAAGGACGACACTTCCGTATAGAGGAATAATAACATCTCTATAGGAATACAAACACTTCCGTATAGAGTAATAATACCATCTCTATAGGAGTACAAAATACATATATGAAATACATGGGTGAAATACATTCCGAAGTTACATATACATCAACAATACATATGTCTATTAACGTTTGTTTCTATAGTGACTAAGAAGACGAAGATCCAAACAAGAGGAAGCTCCAAATTGCCTTTGAATGATTGTAATAGTCCCAATAATGAAAGAAATGGCGTTGAAGAGATACTTCCTTCTTTTCAAGAAGAGGGGAAACAAGAAGAACACAGTATGCACATTAATTATTAGATTTTAACTTTGTGATAACTTTGTGATAACTTTAAATTTTTCTATTAATCATTGCTTAACACCTTTACAATTCCTTCTTCTATAGATGATGTTCACGAACAATCATGCCAAGAAGATATTAACATAGAAGGGGATGATCCCTCTACACATGCATCGGCTGAGATGGTCAAGAAGAAGCGTAGAGGACCAACAAGATTTGCATACATCAATAACTTGGAGGCTCCGCTTGAAATTGAAATTAATGAAAGGAACCAACCAGTTGGTCCAAACTCTGTGAAGCTATCGTGATTACTAGGTGTAATTGCTAGGGAGATGGTTCCTATCACATATTTTGATTGGTGAAAGATTCCAATTACACTAAAGGATGATTTGTGGAACATCATCAATGTGAGTATTAGAACTTTGTATTTTTGTTCTCTACATTTGTATTTTTGCATGCTTTCAATGTTTATTTTCAAAAAATGGATGACATAGTAATTCAATTCTTACATGTTGTAGTCCAACTTCATAATCCCTATATGGAAGGGATAAGCCTCCATGAGGGTCTCCTTCGAAAGACTTATCGAAACTTCTCTTTTTTCCCTTCATACAGGCACCGACGCACCTTATAGACTAGCAACATGCATCGGTGACGTGCTTTGTAGTGGAGAAAGGTGTGTCGATAAGGAAAATACACGCTTTACTAGAAGGCAAGGTGCGTCAAGCTCTCTAAACAGGGTTTTTACAAGTAAAAAACCTCATGAATCATCTTCTAAGGATTTTGGTCAAGTACTTCAGGTATTTAGGCAAGGATAAAGTGTACATGGTTCATAATCATGATGAGTACAAAATTTCTATGTAACAATGAATGAACTATAACTTCATCTCTCGAATACATAGAGTTAAAACCCAAAAATGTTACTGTATAACGTAATTACGAAGAAACCAAGGTGCCTCCACATTGTAACACCATTGGACTTATCACATTTATCCTAAAAGATTTTAACTTGTTCAATCCTCTACCTAAAGTGTCTAGTCCCTTTTGATCCACTACACATGCATTAAAACCCTCTATAGGGTTGTCAAAGGTGACCTCATACTCCACTCCTGACCTGCAACCTAAGTTTTTTTACAATGGAACCAAAGGGTCTTCCACCCCACCCCTTGTGTTGTTTGACAACATGCACACTAGGTATTCGGTATTCAGAGATGAGATGAAGATTTGATCCTTTATCAAAGAGTCCTTTGAATAATCCACAAGTAGAAATTTTGCCTCCATCCTCTCATTCATTTGAACAATTAGGCAGACCAAGCTCCGAAATGGTATTCATACTTTTTTCTATATTTTGCATAAATTTTGTATTATTGACCCCTTTTGCTTACTAATTTTCTATGCTTTTGAGCCTCTACTCAACTTCTTCTTTGTTCAAGAAGTCTTATTTCTTACCCTCTAGTAGTTTTAAAACATGGATTTCCTCACATGAAAATACTCCATTAATATTTTACTAAAAACTATTACGAATTTTAACCTCAACCTCCTTTAGATCCCTTTGATTGTCTTGAGCCTTCTTTTTTGTCCAATCAATTGCCATTGTTTTCACCCACCTCATATTATCAACAAATTGTTTCATCGTTGTATCCCCTTAGGTTACATCATATTTCTTCTAGTTTCGAATAATTAGCTACCTAAATCTTTCTCATTAAACTAGTCATGGTTAAATTTGAATGGGGTTGGGGGCTTCTTGTCCTCATTCTCATTTTGAAACAAGATAAGTAGGTGATTAGAAGACCCACCATAAACAACCCAATATTTCAATTTTGCAACCTCTTCCACAACATTTTTTGCCACCATAAATATATATAGCCTTTTGAAAATCCCAATAATGACCCTTATAGAATTTATCCATGTTGGAACTAACTGAACAGGTTCAACATATACCAACTTTAACTCCTCAAACATATAAGAGAAAAAATATGCTAAGAGGTTTGGTCTAGCCACTTCCCTCCATATTTTCCTCAAATTTAGGATTAGATTTAAATTCCCTAAACAATAATTTTCTCCCTTGCTAGGGAACCTTAATCCCTTCACATCTCCCATAAGACATTCCTATCTCCATAAAAAATTAACAATATTGAAAACTTTATCTAAATATTTAGCTTTAAACTCAAGAGAGGATTAATAGTTGAGTTCCACCCTAAAACTCTTTGGAAGGCCCTCAACATCAATTGAACAAAAATTCCATCCCTTCAATTTTTTCGAGAGAATTTTGACAACTTTGTTTCCCAAACACATGGCTTCTTGAAGGAAAACTATGTCTAGTTTGTAAACTAAAAACAATATCTTTAGGACTTGTTGTTTGAGGGTACCCTTGACCCCCTTTACATTAAGTGAGAGTACAATAATTAACGACATTTATTTTGGGTCTTCTTGGCTCTAAGGACCCCACTTATAGTCATTTGCTTTCCCTCCTTGAATTATTTTGAGGATTTTGACTTTGTTATGGCCATATACAATTTTCTTCCTATTCTCGATGACTATATTGTATCCAAGGCTAGTCCTCCCTTAAGGACTCTTTTTCCTCTAGGAATTATGATTTCCTAGTTTTCAATGAATGGTTAGATTTGCGCAAATTTTTGGGACTTTAAAACTTGGTTGACTTCACCATCAGAGTTTTCAGGGCAGTGTCTTGAATTCTCAAGCTTCCCCTAAAGAGGAAGCTTATCAAAGGAGCCTTTGAGAGAGAAAAGTGATATATGGGTTATTGATTGGTGTTTTCATGCCCAAACAAATTGAATAACATTGTTAAAACCTACTTTCTTAGATAAAAGTGGAGCAAGGGTGGGCTTAACTTGTAGGATTGATGAGTGCTTCTTCAATTTTTCCACTTATGAGCCATTCAAAGTCGCCATGGCTCACTAAATTTCTCTAGATATTTTAGTTGCTTCAATATTGATGTCTCCCCCTCTATTTGGAATTGTTACTTCCACTTTTGAAACTATTTTCTTCTTGTCTCCATAACTTTCAAGCCATGATCATTTTTACCTTGAATCTCAACATTGTCTTATGGGGATTTGTAGGTTATGTATAGGAACCGGGTGTTCCCCGAAGGACTCTATATCAACAGTTCAAAGTTCTGCACAAAATTCTAATGCTGATGGAACTGCCTCTGGCCCATGTGGGTCTAGCTCTTTCCCAGTTTTGGGTTCACAAACTGAGCATGCCCCAGTTGGGTTGCCCTGTTAGTCAGCTTGGGCTTCAGAAAGAATAAATTTCTCAGTTGGAGGGCATAACATTGATGTGCCCACGGAAGGAAAATCGACAAGCGGTGCACCATCCACAACACTAGGAAGCCAAGAAAGAGAATCCATGGTAGTTCAGGAGAACCCTCATGGTGTGCGAGAAAGCAAATGGATATCAGGCGGTGCAATTCAAGGTGTAGAGGTATGTTCAGGAAAATCGCCAGAAGAGGCATCTAGGTCTGTAAGCTTAAAGCCCTCTCATCTCAGTAACCAATAGAAACAGAGGGTTGGAACCAGAGAATCCATGGAAGCCCAGGAGAACCCTCATGGTGCGCGAGAAAGCAAAGGGATAGTAGGCAGTGCAATTCAAGGTGTAGAGGTATGTTCAGGGAAATTGCTAGAAGAGCCATCTGGGTCTGTAAGCTTAAAGCCCTCTCGTCTCAGTAACCAATAGAAACATAGGGTTGACGGTTCCAACCCGGTCGTGATGAATAAGGGTTTACTGACTAGTTCATATTATCAGGGTTACGGAGGGAACAAAGAATAAATTTTTGATATAAGCAGAGGAGGTAGAGGAGGAAGCAAGGGAGGCTATGGATATCAAAGAGGAGAAAATGATAGGATATCAGTGAATGAAGTGGAGGGTGGAATAGAAGCAGAGGAGGAAGAGGAGGCATAGGAGGATATGGCTCTCAAAGAGGATAAAGTGACCACATTGATGCTCTGGGTCGATTGCTGTAAGGACTTTTCTTTCTTAAATAAACCTTTTTTTTCTTGGTTCATGTTTAATATCTGTGTTTTGTGCTTTTCTGGTCTTTTGTTTTGAATTCAACAACAAATCTTATTTAGACAAGATTCCCAATTTTGGGATGCCGGATTCATATTCTCCAATGTATGACTATATCTTTTGTGTCCACAAGATATGGGGGAGGTCGGTACTTGAGGAACATTTAGTAAACAAGTATCATAAACAATTTTGGCACAAACTTGAATAATTGGTGTGAAGTGTTCCCAAGTGTTGATGTTGTCCTTGGACTTTTGTTTAGTATTTTTGATGCCACAAAGATCAACAGTAATGGCGTCTTTATAATAAGTGGGTGATTGCAAAAATTGAGTAATGGTGTGTTTGGTCTTCAAAAGCAGAAGTTCGTTGTCATTCATGAGTTTCTCAGGGTCTTCAATTGGCTGAGCAAGAACATGGCCTTCATAGATCCCTTCCTTTTCCTATATAAGATGTTCCTTAAGTTGTGTGATGAATATCCAAGGTCTATTGAAGCAATGCCTTGTGTCCATTGGTCTTTTTCAAAAAATCATCAAAGTATTCTCCATAGATTGTTTTTCAATTTCAGCTGTCCTTAATCTATGTACGACAATTTTCTTGACAAGTACTAGAACAAGGGTAACATTCTCTGCAATAATTCTCTCCTATTGGAAAAATGGAGTGAAATGACTGAGATACTCAGGCTCCTCTTATAGATGCTGTTCTACATTACTGACTGGCAAAGATTGTTGACAAAGAATTGTTGACAAAGAATTGTCATTGTTGATCAAAGAGTCCACAATAATAGAAAGTTGTATGATAGGATTGAGGAACTTGTATGATAGTTGTATGATAGGATTGAGGCTATGCCTATTCTTGAGATGTAAGTTGATTTGCTTTGTGTGTTATGTTTTCCATATGTAGTTTCCTTCTGCATTCATGTGTTGATGTATATGTAACTTCGAAATGTATTTCATCTATGTATTTTATTGTACTCGTATAGAGATGTATTATTCCTCTATACGGAAGTGTTGTCATTTGTATTGACAAGTGTCGCAAGTATCATAACTTGTCGATGGGTTATTAGACCACCATGTGTGGGGTCAGCCCTGATTAAATTAACCCGGGGTTATTAGGCTGAGTTAGACAAGTCGGCCCCATAGGTTTATTACGCTGCTCAAAACAAGTATAAATAGAGAGCGGGATCTCTCTATTTGATCACTTCAGAACACACACTTCCTTCACTCAGAAAGTGGCGCACATGTGAGGAGGAGGATCAGCTGCTAGGAGGAGTCTATCTCTATGTACTTGGGTTGTAATTTGGTTGTGCTATTGATCTATCTATCTCTGAGGAAGTTGTGGGGTTTTTCACCTTAGGGTTTTCCCCATGAAAACTCTGTGTGTCTATTGTCTCTTATGATTGCATCTTGTGATGATTGATATGCTTGATATGATTGAAATGCATTGATATACTGTACATGTTATTCTCTCAGTAAATATCCTGGAGTATTGTGAATTAATGCTCAAAATTTAACATGGTATCAGAGCTAACCTGAGAAGAAGACACTCTGCAGTTGCGGAAGCTAGGGTTCCTTGTTTTTGGGTTTATCTCCACAGATTTTGGAAAAGCAATATGATAGATTGACTCTCCTCAGCAAGGTGAATCTATCTTCCCAATCAGAATTCAGTTCTGAGCACTTTCAGTTTTGGCCCTAAAAATTTGGGTTTCCACAAAAATAGGAATTCCTGAAATCTGAAGACATAGATGGAAGCTCCTTGGAAAAATCGAAGTTTAGAGCTTTGGATCGATATTTTTGGCTGGGTAATTCTCCCGGAAACTCAAACCCTAATTCAGGGTTCTTCCTAGTGAACCCGGGATGACTAAAGGCATTTATGAAGGGTGAAGCTTTGTAGAATTTTGAATACACCAAGCTGATTAGCTCATCAAGGCACATCTTTCTATCCTTTCAGAAATTTGAAATTCATATTTTGAATTTGTAGGGTTTCTCTGACAAACCCTAATCCTGGACCAGATCCAGTTTTCAGCAAATCAAGTGGTAAGACCTAAATCTTTTCTATTTCCATTTGAAGTACTCTTTAAGATGTGTCACCACACCAAGCTTGAGGATAAGCTTGAAGGGGATGATAACTTCCGAGCCTGGAAGTATAGGATTGGGTTAATCCTGGAAGAAAGTGAATTGGATACTTACATAAGGGAAGAGGTCCTTGTCCCAAAGGGAGAAGAGGCTAAAGCCCTCCACAAGAAGAACTTGGTCAAGGCAAAGAGAATCATTGATGATTCTATCAAGGACCATCTTATCCCCCAGGTGTCATCTCTGAAGCCACCCAAAGAGATGTTTGATTCCCTATCCGAGCTATTTGAAGGGAAGAACATAAATTGGAAGATGACTCTGTGCAACCAATTGAAAGGGGTGAAGCTTCAGAATGGAGAATCCATTCTATCTTATTTTTCTAGGGTCTCTCATATCAAGGAAAAACTAGAAGCAGTGGATGAAATGGTGGAGAATGGTGAAGTTGTCATGACCACTCTGAATGGCCTACCCAGGTCATGGGATTCCTTTATCCAAGGAATCTGTGCAAGAAAGAAGTTGGTATCCTTCAACAGACTGTGGGAAAAATGCTCACAAGAAGAAGCAAGGCTTTTGGCACGAGAAGAAAAGATGGGGAATGAAGATCAAGCTCTCACAGCTCACACCAAAGGAAGCAAGTTTAAGAGGGAGAAATCTCATAGCAAGAAACATTCTCACTCCCATCAGAAGAAGAAAGATCTTTCTCATGTTCGATGTTACGAATGTAATGAAATGGGACACGTTGCTTCAAATTGCCCCAAGAAGAAGAAAGACAACAACTTCAACAAGAAGAAGAAGAATAACAAAAGAAGATATCATGCTCATGCTGCTGAAGATGATGAACCTCCCAGGAAGAAAGCTAGAGCAGAAAGTGATGATGATGACTCATCAAGAGAAGAAGAGTATGTTCTAATCTCTGCTCTCACAGATACTATTTCTCATGGTTGTAATGATTGGTTAATTGATAGTGGGGCTTCTAAACACATGACTGGGTTTAAAGAATCTTTTGTAAATCTGTCTGAACATGAATCACACCATAAAGTGAAACTTGGGGATGATTATCAATACCCTATCAAAGGAAGTGGGGAAGCCTCCTACAACCTAGAATCTAGAAAATCCTTGAAAATGAAAGATGTGTTATTTGTACCTGGACTCAAGAAGAACTTACTCTCCATCTCTGCATTGGATGTGAAAGGCATGAGGGTTGCATTTGTAGATGGCCAAGTCCTAATGTGGCCAAAGGGTAAAACTATTGATGATGCAGTGGTGATTGGAGAGCAAGAGGGAGGATTGTACAAATTGAAGGGACAACCTAAACATGCCATGGTACATGAATCCATGGAGCCAAATGAACTTTGGCATAGAAGACTTGCACATATGCACTACAGAGAATTATCAATTGCAAGTAAAGTTGTATAAGGTCTTCCTGAAATCAAGACCAAGCATGAAGGTGTTTGCAAAGGATGTGCAAAAGGAAAGAACATAAAGAAGGCATTTCCAAGCAGTGAAAGCAAAGCAAAAGGTATCTTGAAAATTATCCACTCCGATGTATGTGGTTCTATGTCATCCAGTTCTCTGAGTGGGTATGCTTACTATGTCTCTTTCATTGATGACTTCTCCAGTAAGACTTGGGTTTACTTCTTGAAGAACAAAGATGAAGTGTTTGATAAGTTCAAGGAATTCAAAACCTTGATGGAGAACCAAACTGATAAGAAGATCAAAACATTCAGATCAGACAATGACGAAGAATTCACTTCAGGTGACTTCAAGAAGTTATGCAGTGATTCAGGGATTAAGAGGGAGTTGACTGCTCCTTACAATCCACAACAGAATGGAGTTGAAAAAAAGAAAGAATAGAACAATCATGGAAGCAGCAAGGGCAATGCTGCATGACCAGGATCTACCTATGCATCTATGGGAAGAAGCAGCTAGGACAGCTATATATGTGTAGAACAGAACACCCCACAAGATATTGGACAACAAGACACCAGAAGAGGTCTTTTCTAGTAAGAAACCTGAAGTCAGCCATCTCAGAATATTTGGCTATCCAGTATACACACATGTCCCAAAGGAAAAGAGGACCAAGCTATATCCTTCAGGAAAGAAGGGTATCTTTGTGGGTTACAGTGAAAGCTCGAAGGCTTACAGAATATACTTTCTAGGGTTCAAGAAGATTGATGTCAGCAGGGATGTGACATTTGATGAAAACTCAGCATTCATCAAATCAAGGAAGACACATGTTGAAGATTATGAAGAACCTAAGGAATATAGATTTCAAGACACTACTATGATGACTGAAGCAATTCCAGATGCAGTTTGTGAAATTGAATATCCGCAAGAACCTGTAGATCCACCCCGTGAGAATAACTCTCATAAGAGGAAACCTGCATGGGCTAGAGAGCTCATTCAAGATGCAGAAAGATATGGCATTCCAAAAGAAGAACACAGAGCAAAGAAGAGAACTAGATATCATACCAGCTATGTTGCTTTACTCTGTGATATCATGAACAAAGAACCTTCCAATTATGAATAAGTAGCGGAAAAGAAAGAATGGAAGGATGCCATGGTCGAAGAATACCAATCAATAATGAAGAATGATGTTTGGGATTTCATCTTAAGACCTGAAGGGAATTTTGTTGTGACTTCCAAATGGATCTACAAGATCAAGCATGCTGCAGATGGCAGCATAGAGAAATACAAGGCAAGATTTGTAGCTCGCGGTTTCTCTCAGAAAGAGGGAATAGACTATGAAGAGACTTTTTCTCCTATATCCAGGTACACTTCCATCAAATCAGTACTTGCCCTGGCTGCAGTGATGAAATGGAAGATACACCAGATGGATGTCAAGACAACCTTCTTGAATGGTGTAGTCAAGGAGGAAGTGTATGTGGAGCAGCCACTTGGTTTTGAGACACATGACAGGGAGTCATATGTGTGCAGACTGAAGAAAGCCTTGTATGGCTTGAAGCAAGCTCCCGGGACTTGGTATGGTAGGATGGAAGATTTCCTATCCAGTTTGGGATTTACCAAGAGTAAAGCAGATTCCAATCTTTATTACAAGGTTGAGGAAGGCAATCCAGTGATACTACTTTTGTATGTGGATGATCTGTTTGTAATAGGTAATGATAGTTTGATTGCCGATACCAAGAGGAAGCTTGTAGCCGAGTTTGAGATGAAGGACTTGGGGATGATGCACTATTTTCTAGGCATGGAGGTGTGGCAGAGTGATGATGGCATCTTCCTTGGACAAGGGAAGTATACAGTAGAGATCCTGAAGAGGTTCGGGATGATGGAATGCAAGGCCATGGCCACACCTATGGCATCGAACCTGAAGCTTATGTGTAATGCTTCAACTGAGCTGGTTGATGTCACTATGTATCGTCAGATGATTGGGTCTTTGATGTACCTGATGAACACTAGACCAGATATTTATTTTGCGGTGAACACATTGAGCCAGTTCCTGACGGATCCCAGAGGTGTTCACCTGGTTGCTGTAAAGCATATTCTGAGGTACCTGAAGGGTATAGTTGACTATGGGCTCAAGTATGATGCAAATCAAAAGTTTAACCTGCAGGGTTATGTTGATTCAGATTGGGCAGGCAGTGCTATAGATAGGAAGAGCACATCTGGGTGTTGCTTCAGTATGGGATCAGGTGTGATCTCTTGGTTTAGCAGGAAGCAATCTTGCGTAGCACTGAGTACAGCCGAAGCAGAGTATGTTGCAGCATGTTCGGCTAGTTGTGAGGTAGTATGGCTCCGGAAGCTACTGTCTGAGTTATTTGATCTCCTGTTGGAGGCTACTGGTATCTTTTGTGACAACCAAAGTTGTGTGAAGCTGTCTGAGAACCCAGTGTTCCATGACAGGTCGAAACACATAGAGATCAAATATCACTATGTCCGGGATATGGTGCATAGAGGAGTAGTGAAGCTCCTGTATGTTGCGACAGATGAGTAGATTGCGGATGTGCTGACGAAGTCACTAGCCAGAGTGATGTTCAAGTACTTCAGAGAGAGGCTTGGTGTCCTCCAGATCGATGACACTTCAAGGAAGAAGAGATGGAGACATTTGTTGAAGCCATTCCAAGCATGGTGGAAGGAGGATCCTTCACATGGCTATGGATGTAAGCGTTGGATGATGAGTATCAAGATGATGCTCCAGTTACTGCTCTATTTATGCATCCTGTTGGATGCTAGATATGATCAGTTGGATCATTTATATGTATATGTGTGTATGCATCATGTTGGATGATTTGATCAGTGTGATCATGTATTTGTATATGCATCATGTTGGATGCTTGAGATGATCAGTTGGATCATGGATTTGTATCAAGTGGATACTTGTATGATCAGTGTGATCATGTACTTATGTATGTATCAGGTGGATGCATTATATGATCAAGTAGATCATGTATGATGATATTTATCAGGTAGATACTTTGTATGCATCGGATGGATATATTGTTTGATTAGGATGATCACAGATGGTGAGCTTCAGGATGTTGCTCCAAATGATATGCATTAGGTTGATGCTATGATGATGATCAGGATGATCATAGATGATGAGCTTTAGGATGTTGCTCCAGATGATATGCATTAGGTTGATGCTATGATGATGATCAGGTTGATCATGTGATGATGTACATCAGGATGATGTATGGAGAGTATCGGTTTGATACTCTGTGGCCGTGGACAGGTTATGCAGGTAGCATAGAAAAGATCCTTTAAAAACCGGACAGGTAGAGCGATGTGCTCGTAGCCTGGCTTGATCTATAGAGATCCAGACAGGTAGAGCGGTGTGCTCGTAACATCCTGGGATGCTCTGAGTAGGTTTTTTTATAGTTTTGCATAGAAAAAATCCTTTGAAAATCGGACAGGTAGAGCGGTGTGCTCGTAACAGCCTGGGTTGCTCTATTGAGATTCGGACAGGTAGAGCGTTGTGCTCGTAACATCCTGGGATGCTCTGAGTAGGTTTTGCGAAAGTTCACATAGAAAAGATCCTTTAAAATCCAGACAGGTAGAGCGGTGTGCTCGTAACAGCCTGGGATGCTCTATCGAGATCCAGACAGGTAGAGCAGTTTGCTCGTAACATCCTGGGATGCTCTGAGTAGGTTTTGTGAAGGTCAACATGTAAAATATCCTAGGAGATATGATAGGTTGAGTAGTGTGCTCGTAATCAGTCCTGGGATGCTCTTTTGAGGTTTTGTTGAGGCATGTAATCAGTCCTGAGTATTCCACAGTATGGCTAGTGATGATGAAGACCTACAAGTGGCGGGCCTACATCCAGTATGAAAAAGGACTGGCTCTGTAGAACTTCCTATGATGAGTAGATCAGAGATTGATTGAGATAGCAGCAGCAGTGATGATGACAATGATTCGAGGACGATGATTCGCTAATGATGATCCAGAGAAGAAGACTTGTGTTAGCAGATCTATGTCGAGAAATACATTCCTAGTTAAGAGGGACTGTTTATGTATATGTAACTTCGGAATGTATTTCATCTATGTATTTTATTGTACTCCTATAGAGATGTATTATTCCTCTATACGGAAGTGTCGTCATTTGTATTGACAAGTGTCGCAAGTATCATAACTTACCAATGGGTTATTAGGCCACCATGTGTGGGGTTGGCCTTGATTAAATTAACCTGGGGTTATTAGGCTGAGTTAGACAAGTCGGCCCCATAGGTTTATTAGGCTGCTCAGAACAAGTATAAATAGAGAGCGGGATCTCTCTATTTGATCACTTCAGAACACACCCTTCCTTCACTTGGAAAGTGGTGCACATGTGAGGAGGAGGATCAGCTGCTAGGAGGAGTCTATCTCTGTGTACTTGGGTTGTACTTTGGTTGTGCTATTGCTCTATCTATCTCTGAGGAAGTTGTGGGTTTTTTCACCTTAGGGATTTCCCCATGGAAACTATGTGTGTCTATTGTCTCTTATGATTGCATCTTGTGATGATTGATATGCTTGCTATGATTGATATGCATTGATATACTATACATGTTATTCTCTTAGTAAAGATCCTAGAGTATTGTGAATTAATGCTCAAAATTTAACATCATGGTGTTTGGTTGAAGCACATCTTCTCCATCTAGAATGGTTGATGGGATAAATGTATATGAACTGTAAACAATTTGAATTGACTCAAGTAGAATGGCATGGCTTGGGAAACTAATTAAATGAGTTGTCTAAGGATTGACAATAGTGTTTGACATGATTGCCTTGAAATGCTAAAGCTCCTGTCAAAGAGTTTGTGAGTTCCCAACATTGGTCTTGACTAAACTAGACTTAGGTCAACTAACCAGTTTGTGGAGCCAAAGGGTATTACCATGAAGTTTGAACACTTGAGAGCAACATTTTGACAGCTTCATCCCTTTTTCCATGGAGTGCATGAATTTTTGTTGTGCTTAAGATTTTAGATATTCACGTCTTCACTAAATTAACAAATTCATCACTCCAATGCTATTTTTCATCTTCTGTGCTTTCCTATCTAAGATTTCATCGTACGGAGTCAATTAATTGACTTCACCTATTTTAACTCTTAATGATGCCGATTTTTTTATGGAGGTTCATGTAGCCATATGTTATCTCATGCAATATTGATGTTCTTGGTAAAATGTGATTTTCCTGGCACTGAAATTGAAAGGGGGATCTTGTTGTCATTATCATACGTAAGTCCTTTGTTTCCACAGTCAGACACTATTGTTACCCTCATGTTTGTCTATATCGAGCTTCATTCCCTCAATCAACAGACTTGATTTGACTTGACTAAACCATGTGAAGAGGTGAATTAGAAGAAGAGTGGAATTTTTTATTATCTACAGTTGTGTTAAGATGTTAAAAGTTTTTATTGATTTTTCGGTAATTAAAATGTCTATTTAGTATTAATATTGATACAAAATTGTACAAAATGGACAGTCCTAGACTAACACATGAAATAGATTGAACATGGCCAATCTAATGAGCAATTGTTTTGGCCCATTTTATAGCATTCTGTAATATTAACTGATTTGAGATTGTTCCTATAACTAGTATATCTAATATTATTAACATTAGCCGATAATATCTTAAGATGAACATTCAGGCAGTGATCAGATGGTCTTCATATTCAATGTCTCCATCTTCTCCAGCTCATATTGATGTGCACTGAAGCAGGGGAAACCAATATTCTTTATCCTAATGGAACCATTTTTCACAAAAATGCCTTTGAATTAGCGATTACTTTATGTTTATGCGATAACTTGATATCACTATCCACCTTATATATTGCATGTATTCTCCAGCAGACCACTGATACCATCATAGCAAACCGAAAGACCATAGCTTTTCCTTGCCACAGAATTTCTTCTCATCTGATATAGACAAAGTTGCCTTTCCTTTATCTCCACTAGCTCATGCAGCATTCGGGCGGTTGTAGAGTGGTTATTCTAACCTGTGACAGCCTCCATTGGCAGACAAACTTGCTCCTTTAGTTTGGTTGTCTTTGCAGCTTTGCTATGAAGCAGTTCCCTCATATTTTATGGATCCTCATAAGTGGCATGCTTTCAAATGCAACCTCTTTCAGTTTCCAAGCATTATGTCTAATAGGTAGAATCCCCACCAATGAGTAAAGATGATGTCTTCTAGTAGTGTAGCCAAGGTTTGGATTTAAGGAAAATGTGCACTTTCTAATGGAGGCTCACTTCAGTTCAAATCCTTTTAGCAACACTCCATTTCTTTTCCATTTGTCATTGCTGCTGCTCGGTTCTTATACTGTACACGCATGCCACTTGTTTCCTTGTATCTTCTCTGCCTTACCATTTTATTTTACCCTTGGAAATTTGCAGAGATTTGGAGGGTTCACCTTCCTCCCAATTATGACCCCTTCTACCAGTAATCATTGGCAATGAATTCTCTCAGAATGATTCTCAGATAGATGTCAATTTAGCAATCAGATTAGTGAACTCCTGAGATAATTTCTACTCAGCAAGTGAGTTAGGCTTAAAATGGTTGCTAAGCAGGCATTCCCTAGAATAAGACATGAGGCATTTGTTATTGACAGGGAAGCACAGATATTCACCCCTTCTCCTCAAAGCCCTTAAGTCAACAACATAAATAGAGAACAAAAGTTAAGAAATCAGTTCAATAAGGTAGATCGTTTTCTTGGTCTCTAAGAACTCCAAAACCATTCACTCCAGGAAGGCTTAACACTTCTTGATGCATAAGACCTGCTGGGAAATCCAGGAACCCAGATCAGAAATATCTAAATGCTACTTTAAACCTAAATACCATCACAAGGAAATTTAGGACCACCCTTATGAAGTCATGAGACTTACTAAAATACATTGCATCATCTCTCTTTCAAAAGATACTTCAAGTGGCCTCTCCATGATTGCTGGTTTCTTCATTTCATTGCAATGGACTTCTCTATCTCTCAAGGTCACTGTGGGAGTTCTTGGTCCAATCTAAGCCCTCTTCTTTGAAGTAGGCTCTGTATGGTGCCATCATTAGAAGTGCAGACCTTATTATTCTCAAAATGGTCTCATTTTATAGGGTGGAAATGTTTAAGATTGTGAAATCAGTACTTGGTGATAATTTTCACCATATCATCCATCCAATCCCTGCAGACTCCCCTCCATCACCTCACCTACCTCACCTATGGCATGAGTGCCGAAGGTGTCATTGATTTTTACTAGAATTTTTATTTACTTTTTGTCTTTTTCTTTCTATAAGAAAGCTTTAAAAGGTTTGTTACTAGCAATGGAGGCTTGATAAACATAAAAAAAATTGCTATTTGATTTTTTGGTGTGACTGTTGAGGATAAGAAAGGTGTTCTACTTGTTTGCTTCAGGGGATGGTTGTACTCTACACTCAGTTGCAGTATGAAATAGGGAAAATAACAGATAAGGAATAACTCAAGTGATATGAATATTAATTGCAAAGAACTAAGTTGGCTAAACGCTTATTTTGAGTGACTTAAAAGTTTACATGGGGTCAACCATATTAGGAAATTGAATTTAGGTCTAATATATTGGCTGAGCTTGTAGTAAGGTTTGTGTGGCTAGTATGGTTGTTTAAAAAATTAATGGTGTAAGACTGTCAAAATTGTTCCAAAGTCTAAAATGTAATGAAACATTAATGCTAAACGTCCAATTTTCTATTTTACAGAGACTAGAAAAGGAAGATAAATAATATCATATTGTGAATAATAGAGACTAATGCATCGGGAATTGGATTTTAAGTGGATTGGTTGGTTTTAATTGAAAAGTTGTTAATATGGGAAAAACAAAAGTATTATCCTGATCAATAAAAGATAATGTTTGGCAACCTATTCATGCTTGATTTAATAAAAACAATGTAATCATGAAATAATCCCCTTTGATTATGGCTAAAGCAGGTTCCAAACCTACCATATGTCCATCGATTTATATCCTCCAATGAATTGCTAGGAATTAACATGACAAGTGTAAATGTTTCAAGGCTAATTAAATCTGCATTTAACAATAGTCTCATGATAGAATGTTTTCATTTTAGTCCTCCAATAAATATGAGAAGATTATATGCATCTGGAAGTTATAACTGCCATATCACTTGTCAAGGCTAAACCACTACTTGAATTAGTGTTGTGAACAAAGACATAGTGCCATATCACTTATTTAACTGGAACCATCTGTCTAGAAGCATTCATAAATTATGTGGAAGACCATGAGACGATGATTTTTTTTATAAAAATGACTTCAAACCAGCAAACTGCTAATATTTCATAAAAATATTCTTAAGCACAAGCTGGCATTAGGGTTTATGGTATTAACAAATTCTAATATCTAGAGACATATATTTGATATTGATCCAATGGGGTCCTATGTCAGAGCATTTTCCTTGATCCTTAGACCATGAAAGTAAGCTTTATAGGGTTGAGAAAATATCATGTAGTTTCTGATGAAAAAGATGACACTTTCTGCTTCAAACTATTGGATTGGAGGAAATGGAATTTTCAATTCAATCGAAACTCTTGCACCTTGTTGTGGTTATTAACCCTTTTAAAAAAGTAAGATGTATATGTAGTGCAGACATAGAAGCTGTGTGATAAACCACTGCTAGATCCACCAGATAAAAGAGAAAGAATTATGTTATTGATATCCTCAAATGAACAAAATTGGTCAGTGGGGGACATGAAAAGATGGAATTCTATAGATAATTTATATTGAAACACATATCAGTTTCTGTGGTGATCCCATTAGAAACTAAAATAAAGTTAAACTTCCAGTAGTGATCCCATAAGAAAAGAAGGGAAGTCAACTTTGAGGCATGGTCTTTCTTGTTCTAAGATTTATAATGTTTGATTTGCTTTTACTTTTTAGACCCCAACTTATTCTTCAAGATTAATATTTTACTTTTGTAAACAAACAAATGTATTAGTGGTTCATGCTTTGTGTTTTTGCAAATACCGTTTTCTATGCTATGCCATGGTTTATTTTCTCTTATTTCTGTACTGTTTCACAATAACTATACATGCAAACATGTAGAGCATGTAGATCAAGATGGATTTTGGAGCTATTTATGCACTTTCACTCTGTATTACACTGATGTACTCTTTCAGATAAGTCCAACCTACTTTTGTGGTCATTTGTTGAACTTTAACAGTATTATCTTTTAAGCACTGACAGATTTGCATCTCAATTTTATTTTGATCCCTCTTGGTGCTTAATAGCTTTGGAATTAGGATGGAGATATGATGGTCTTATCTTATCAGCATGTTTCCACGAGCATTTATTGTTAGTATTCCATGACTACCTATCATGTTTTACATTTATATTCTTTATTTTTTTTACAATATGCAGGGCATGCAAAACATGATGTCTTCCATATATATCATTTAGCACTGGTTAATTTAAAGGATAAAGCTATCTACCTTCTCTTTGTTGTTGTCTTTACTGTGATTGTCTATTGGCTATTCTTAACTTTTACCATGCTTTGAAATTGCCACCTACTTGCATGGAGTTTATTCCAATTGCTTTGTATTGTACTTTGATATTTTAGATAAATTGCCATTTGGGCCATGTCCTCACTGTTATTAATTTTCCAAGGATGCATGCAGTCATAGCATGCCCATTTCAAAGTAAGTTGTTGTGCATATCACTTTTGACAGTAATCTCTTGATTTGAGTGGTCATGTTGTCTGGCTTGAGTTGTTGATTTATGAATTCATTGGAAGTTAATTTTGAGCAAAATATGTGCACATTTTAATTATCTGACTAGGTTGCAACATGATTAAAGTTCACAATGCCCATAAAATGAAGTATACAGATGAAAAGAAAATAAGCAGACTATAAGGCATGACTATGCATAGACATGACTGTATCATCTTACATAGTGATATGGGCTGAAAATGCAGCACCAATGTTTTAAAACTTGGACTCGGACTCGGACTCGGAATCGTTCGAGGGTCGACGTGTTTGATTAAATGCCAATTCCATACCCTCGTACGTGATAGAATTGGTGGAAACTTTGCAATCCTGAAATCTTGAAAACTATTAATTCTATTGAATTTTGAATGAGATCTAAAATTCTACTTTTCGCATATGTAGTCTGATGAGGTTGGAACCACTCAAACATCCTGAAACAATTAATGGTAATGTTAAATATTTAAGTAAAATGATAGAAAATGAAAGATACATATAATGGCACTTTTTCTTTAAGGATTTAATATTACCATTCAGTAGTACCAAAACTACTTAATATAGCAGATTAGATTAGATTTAGTATTACCATTTAGGGTTAGGGTTAGATTAAGAAATATTAAAAAAAACAAAACTAAGATTTTTTTTGAGTTTGTGGAACTACACACATCCGTACAGGAAACTCGGTCGGTTCAGGTCAAGACTCGGCTGAGTCGACCAGTTTGGTACTGAACTAGCTGAGATGGACATTGAATCGGTTGGTTCGGTACCGAACTAGTCACTTAATCTGATATGTAGGCTGACTTGGATCGTTTCAGGGTCAACTTGGTCATCTCTGTTGTGAGCCTGAGTCCAAGTTGATCGATTTTTAAAATAGGATGCATTACAAGTTAGGGAATGCGATATTTGTCCAATATCAAGTATTGCTCCTTTTAATTAAGTTTATGCGAGTCTATGCTTTTATTGGTAACAGTCATAAAGCATATATAGGTGAGGATCTTCTTTGATAGTTTAAGCTCAACAAAAGCTCATACCTTGAGATGGACTTTTGAACCTTGTTGATGAAGACATTCTTTTGTGTTATGTTATCTGATCTCGACATTAGGAATCTAATTTTCTATCCAGTTCTGTGGTTTTGTATTATTTACTCACAATGGATTTTATGATTTATTTTATTCTGAAAAAATATGATGCTTTTTCTGATGTATAATTGACAAATTGTGTTGGAGAGTCACGTATTCCAAAGGGTAATTGGTATTGTTCTAATTGTAAGCATCATTTAGGAACAAGAAGAAAGTTTTCTGCTAGAAAAGAGGAAAAAATTTATGGAAAGGCAACATCTCTTGGGTCTCAAGAAAAGCCTTCCCATCATTGTACACGTGTTGCCAATGCCCCAGAGAAAACAGTTGGTGGATGTGTACTATGCAGGTGCATTTTATATACATATAAATGATGTTTTTTTCCCTTAAAAACAGTTTTTAATAAAAACTAGAATGCTACATACTATGTTCCAAAACTAATCCTCTATTCATTTCAAATTCTAGTAGTCCTTTCCGTTTTTTGCACCAAGAGTAGCGAGGTGCTCTATATCCCAGTTTGGGGGAGATGTTGTAATGCGTAACGTTGTGTAACTTTGTCACGTGTCATTCCCATAAAAAAGAAATAACCGGCATAGATCCATCTTAAACCCGGATCTATTAAGCATTGTGAGGGATCGAATTTCTTTAGTTTTTTTATCTTAAATTTTTTATTATACATCAAGAAATTGGATCCTCTTAGTGCTTAATAGATTTGGGTTTAAGATGGATCTATGTTGGTTTTAATTATTTTATTTATGAGCTGACATGAATTTTTAATTACTTTTTATTTTTGATAAGTTATCAGTTGACATGGGAACGTGACATGACAAACATGACAACATCTCCCCCATACTGGGTTGTAAGCACCTTGCTACTCTTGGTGCAAAAATGAAAATGATGTCGTCTTTAAAAAATTTAAATTATATTGATTTCATTTTAAACCTAGATATATCAAGCAACGAGAGGGATCAAATATTTTGAGGGGTCCCTCTCGGTGCTTGATAGATCCGGGTTTAAGATGGATCTATGTTGGTTATATACATGACAGGCATTTGAAACATTGTGATGTTGTTACTATCCATATAGTGTATACCTCAAGTAGCTCATTAATCCTTGTCATGCCCAGTGAGTTGTATAACTTAAGTTCAAAGAGTGGCAGTTATTTGCAAAGGAAATTGATGGGTAAAATCATGTTAGTGATTTTTTATCCTATAAAACAGTGTTGAATTACACAAGTTCTAATTAGAGAATGTTTAAGAAAGAAGAGCTAGGAGTTTCTATCACATTTGGCCTGTCCGAGGCTGGTTCAATCACATTTCAATGACATTTTTCCTCTACAAGGCTTGCCATATTTTACCTCACATTCGGTTACTGTGTTTTAAGAACTTGACAGCATAACTTCTTGTATTATAGGTTTGGATGTTTTGTGAGCAACTTGGTTTCAAATTACATTATAGGATAAGCCTATATTCAAAACAGATGAGGATTGCTCATTCTCATAGTTATATTGTATGGCAGTGTCTTTGGAACACCCAAATATGAGCTAACACTATTCATGCATGTTTGTGGAATGGATTCAGGCTTCATGATTTTGATAAATGGGCATTTGGGTACTGCACTATTATGCTCTGTGACCAAGTACATATACTTCCCTATTTCATGTTGTTGCATATTGTTTGTTTTAGTTGTTTTGAATATTGAATGCTTAATTATCTTATGTTGCATGATCAGTGTGAAAAGGAGTTCCATGTTGGCTGTCTAAGAGATCGGGGCATGGCTGATTTAAAAGTAGGTCAAACACTTACGTGTAAACCTAATAAGAGAAATGCTATACTTTAGCCACTTTAAGTATATTTTCTTTTTATGATACTTTTTGTTTTATTTTCTTGATGCAAAGGCTTGGATTTTCAATCCATAAGTCTTGGTAGATTAAGTATCTAATAAATTAGGGGTTTTGTTACTTTGTTGTGTTATCCTGATAGGAATTTTTATGTGTAACAGGAATTGCCAGAGGGTGAGTGGTTCTGCTCCAAAGAGTGTAAAAAAATTCATTTTGCACTGCAATAATTGGTGGCACATGGACCAGAAAGCCTACCTTCTTTTATAACTGAAGAGTTGATGAAGAAGCGAAGTTTTAAGGTCTGGAAGAAGTTTCTAGTTCCAATATATGTTGGCAGCTTCTTCATGGCAAAACAAGGGACCCTGACAGTAGGGTGCTTCTTTCAGAGGCTGCTGTTATCTTTGCTGTAAGTATGTCTCCCTATTTATATATGATGAAGATTTTAAAATATGGTCGACATGCCTAATTTGTTATGCTATTGGGGCGGGAATGCTTTGATCCTATAACTGACACCGTGACAAGTCGAGACTTAATCCCTTCAATGTTCTATAGGTGATTGAGCCTCTTTCCATAAATTTCTTATGTTTGAATTTCAGTATGTCTATCTGATATGGGAAATCCTTTCTTGCTGAAACTGTGTTCTAGCATTTCTTCTGCAGCAAGAGCATGAAGGCTCAGGAATTTCGAGGGATGTATTGTGTAGTTTTGACAGCAGAGTAAGTGTTTTGGAATTTTTTTGGGTGTTCCGACTCCTGAGATGTAGTGTTCTTAGTATCTGAATTTTTCATTTCTAAAAGATGAATCAGTTTTTCTTATAAGTGACACTGAAGTTGTGATATTTTATATCTTATAGACTATGCCATAAACCTAATATTTATTTCACAATTTTGTGAATTTTCTTATGTATATGCACTTCAGTAGTGGTCTCGGCTGCAGTTTTTTGAATTTTTGGACGACAAGTTGTAGAGCTACCTCTTGTTGCTACCAGCAAGAGAAATCAAGGACAGGTGACTGTTTGATCATAAGGGTTTATTTTGGTCATGTTTTTCTCAGTTTTAACTGTACACTCAGTTTGGTTTAGAGACGAAAAATCTATCCGAGTACTCTACTTGTTTACTGTTTGATCACGAGAGTTTATTTTGGTCATGTATTTCTCAGTTTTAACTGTACACTCAGTTTGGTTTAGAGATGAAAAACATTTCCAAGTACTCTACTTGTTTTGACATGAAACTTATTCTAGTATTGGCTTAGTTCACTTTCTCCATTACCTTTGTGTACTTGGTGGACTATTTTCCAATGAACCGAGAAACAATGAGATGCTTGTTTGTCTATGATTCTTCTGAATTTTTGCGACTTAATTGATACATTTTTGTTCTAGTAATTATTTTCGTAACAATCTCTCATTGGCTAGAAATAATTTGAATATGTAGTAGACCAAAAGAAAGCAATATGAATGACAAAGGGATTTTCATTTTCTACAGGGTTATTTTCAATCATTGTTTTCATGTATTGAGAAGCTGCTTGGATTCTTGAATGTTGAAAACCTGGTGTTGCCTGCTGTAGAGGAAGCAGAGTCCATCTGGATAAGCAAATTTGGCTTCACAGAAATGTCAAAAGACCAGGTCTTGTGCTAAACTATCACTTCCAATTCCATGTAGCTTCTTTTCAAATTGTCTGTGACATCTCATCTAACTGTAACTATTCTCTTGCAGTTCTATGAGTATAGAAAATACCTACAGATCATGTCTTTCCAAGGCGATTCTCAATTAGAGAAACCGCATTCAAGGTTCAACAGTGTTTGTGGTCCTCCAAACAAGGTTCTCTAGAGAATTCAATATCTCTAAATGACATTGGCAGTTCTAGATGCTATGGCATAGCCGAGTTCAGGTTCGCCCAATGCTCTTAAATATGGCCAATGTTAGCCCAAAACACTGCCTACTTCCTAGTTTCATTTCTATCATTGTGAAGCTTCTTGAACATGGGTTTTATGGTTCTTTGGACAACCTAATATGCCAAAAATATTTATGGATTTAAAAATATATCTAGATGCTCTCTAATGGTGTCTAATATCACCCAACAACCTTTATTTCATATCTCCGTGGTTCATATGAGAGTTGGGATAAGTTTTGTTTCTTCAAACCCTTATTTTCTCTCCAAGAACACTCTACTTTTTTCCAAGCTCCTCTCTTCCCATTTGAGTTTCCATCCATCAATGGAATGAATGAGTGTGTGGGAGGAATCTTTCCTCCAACCCTTTCTTGGTTCTCTAAAGGTAGGAGGTAGTTACTAAAAATAGGAGCTAGTCACTTTTGGAATAGGATTACTATCTTCCCATGTTTAGATTTATTCTTTCATTTAAATAGGTTCTCAATTCATATGAGCTAGTTAACATATCACAGTGTAAAATAATGCAATATGGGTGTTAATATTGCTCATCTCCCTAATTCTTAAAGGGTGCTAGCTCAATGGTAGAGCGCCTGCCTTACAAGAAGGAGGTTGGTGGTTCGATTCCTCCGCACCTTATTGATATTGCAATATTGGTATTTTTAATAAAATATATTTTATTATGATTTATTATGGCTATAGAGGGGGTTTCAATCCATCTTCGTATGTTTCTACGAGGGGGGTTCTAAGCCATCTTCATATGTCACTATGAGGGGGTTTTAAAATTTCCCTTGTATGTTACAACGAGGGGGGTTTCAAACCACCTCTATAGGCCTCTATGAGGGGGGTTTCAAACTGCCTTTGTAGGCCTCTACGAGGGGGGTTCCAAACCGTCCCTATAGGAATCTACGAGGGGGGTTTCAAACTGCCTCCATAGGCCTCTACAACGGGGGTTCAAAACCACCACTATAAGCCTCTACGAGGGGGGTTCTAAACTGCCCCTATAGGCCTCTACAAGGGGGGTTCCCAAACCACCCCTCTAGGACTATACGAGGGGGGTTCACAACCGCCCCTATAGGCCTCTACGAGGGGGCTTTGTAACCGCCTCTATATTCCTCTACGAGGGGAGTTCCAAACTGCCCCTGTAGGTTTGTATGAGGGGGGTTCACAACCGCCCTCGTAGGTCTCTATGAAGGGGGTTTAAAACCGCCCCCGTAGGTCTCTATGAAGGGGTCTATGAGGGGAGTTAAAAAACACCACCATAGACCTCTACGAGGGGGGTAAAAAATTGCCCCCAAAATTCACTTTTGGGGGTGGTTCCAATCTCATCAAAAATCGCCCTTAAAGGGAAAAACTTTTAACATCGGTGCCTTTAGGGGCGGTTTTGCAAAAACTGCCCCCAAAGCCAAAAACCCCCCCCGTAGGTCACTTTTGGGGGCGGAAGAAAACCCCCCCTAAAGGCCAAAAATGTAGTAGTGGATAGCCCACTCTCAGGAGCAGTCAAATTTTGGGTTGACAGTATTCTCAAAGGCTTCGTGATAGAGTTCGCTATGGACATGCTAAAGTACTACAGCGCAGCAGAAGCATAATTTTTTAAAGGTTCCAGAGGTAAGTACCTGAACAATCTAAGTTTATATATTAAAATGCTTTTAGCTGAGAAAGACGTTTTAAGAACGCAGTAAAGGTCCTAGAAGTTTTTGAATCTGTAATGGTCAATAGCATATATAGTGATTCTGTTGAAGATACACACAATTTGAGAAGTGGGAAAAGATATAAGTATAGTGATTCCATTGATCATGTTATTGAAGCATGCCCAATGTTAGTAGTAGAAATGCAGAAAAGAAAGCAAGACGTACCTAACCCGAATATTCAGTTGATCGCAATAGAGAAAAGGACTACGGACCCAAGTATTAATGTTGCGATGTGAAGTGGCGCTGCAATAGGAAGAGATAGGCAAGCAAAAGCTTCAACTTCTGGAGATTTCGAAACTAAGCAGACCCCTGTTGAAGTGGTCCAGATCAGAAAAGCTACTGGGACAACATCTGTTTTCAATTTGGAGAAGAACAAAGAAGTATTTGAAGAAGCACGGGACATATTCAAAGAGCCAGCACCTATGTCACCAAGAATCCCATTGCAAAGTGAAACAACGCATATGGAAGATATGCCAGCAAGTATGATCAAACCAGTAACGCAACAGAGGCAGGCACTTTTGTTGCCCAGTTCCTACGGAGCTGCATGAAATTATTGAAGAGCACAGACGCTGTAGTGGAATTACAAAAAATTTTAAACCAATATGAACCATGTAGTGAGATGGATACTGCCCAGAGCACAGTTCATCAAATCAAGATCCATAAAAGAACAGGAAGAGAAATGAGGCTTATTGCGCAGATAGGAGATTATGAGATGGATGAGATCATCCTTGACTTAGGATCAAAGGTAAATGTCTTGACAAAGCAGACATGGAAGCAAATGGGAAGACCAAAGTTGTCATGGTCACCCATACAGTTAAGATTGGCCAACCAATAGAAAGTCATACCTTTTGGGAGATTAGCCAATATTATTATTGACATCGATGGAGTGCGAAGTCATGCAGACTTCGAGGTTATTGAAATTGTGGATGATATTCAGCCTTATCCAGCACTATTGGGTATAGACTGAGCGATGGATAACCTCGCCATCATAAAATTGAAGACCAAGAAGATGATCTTTGAAAGGCAGGATATCAAGGTCATAGCACCATTGGACCCTTCACAAGGAGAAAGATACAGTGAGCTGATTCAGGAAGAATACAAAGCGCAGGACCTTGATCGCATTTACAAGATGACTACAAATCAAGATGACTACATTAATCCTATGGTGGATGGAGCACTTAGTTGGCGATGTGACAGTTCTTGCATCTCAGACTCTGATGCAAGACTAGAGAATTGGCAAAGCCGTATGCAAGAAGTATCTGCAAGAAGATGCACGCAGATCACAAAGTCACTACGCTGGATTGGAACCAAGGTAATTCCAATCCCCACTTATGATGGTTCGACTAATGTTTATTCATTTATTCAAGAATATATTGTATCAGTTACAAATGAACATCGCATACTAGTACTAGATATAGCATTGCGCGAGACACCTGCCAGATGGTGGGCTGCGCATAAGAAGACTTTGACTACATGGGATCAGTGTAGACAAATGATGCAAATCAGATTCGCAGAGAAAGTTGCGCTGACATTTGAAAAGTATAATGGACAGACGGATCTGAGGGATCACATGGAAATTTGTTCACACGCATGGATAAAAATACCATAGACAGAATGGGTTCATCTGTTTGTGCAGACATTGGAGGAGCAGATTCCAAAGAATTGGTATCTAGACACGGAGCTTTGCAGAGGAACTACAGATTGGTCTCTCTTAACCGCGAACTTCTAGAGAACTTTTAGTTTTGAAGATGAAAGTCCAAGCATAAACGAAGTTCTGCAAGTTATCAAAGAAAGAATATTTAGAGAGGAATTCCCAAGTATAAACGAGGCATTAGAAGAAATCAAAGAGAGGGTATTTGAAGATGTAAAGGTACCTGTGAACCTACAACCAGAATGGGGAAGGCGGATAGAACATGCCTTTGAATGCTATAACCTTACTGAAAATGAAGAAGAAAAAGAAGAGAGCAATGAGGAGGATCCGTGCAACATCAACATACCTGAGTCAGAGGGAGCACGCGATGTAGAGGGGCCTCCACTTGAAATTCCAGATATGAGTGGCCCTGTAAAGACAAGAAAAGTGAACATTGGTACAAGTGAAGAACCAAAGTTCGCGTCTATTGGAGACTACCGGGATGATGCGACGGTTGTACAGATCGCAGATCTCCTACATGAATATCATGATTTATTTCCGATGAAGTTTGTCGAAACGAAAGGAATTTTGGGTGACCTAGGAGTTATGAAAATACCTCTCAAGCCAGGTGCGAAGCCCGTAAAGCAAAGGCCTTATAGATTGAACCCCAGATACAAATAAATAGTTAAGGAAGAAATTGATAATATGCTTGATGCAGGCATCATCAAGCTCGTTGAAGAGTCAGAGTGGATAAGCCCGATGGTTATCCAAGACAAAAAGACTAAAGGTGAAATAAGAATCTGCATAGATCTAAGGAAGCTGAATGATGCTTCGTTGCATGACCCATTTCCTACTCCTTTTACAAATGAAGTGTTACACAACGTGGGAGGAAATGAGGCCTACTCATCCACTGATGGATTATCTGGATATCATCAAATCAGGATTGATCCAGCAGACATGCATAAGACAACATTTGTTATTGAATGGGGATCATATCAATATACAGTTATGCCCTTTGGCTTGAAGAATGCACCTGCCATATTTTCCAGAGTTGTTGTGGTTGCATTCAAGGACTTTATCCATAAGTTCTTAGAGGTTTATTTTGATGACTGGACTATCTTTGGTTTGCTGAAGAACCATTTTGAAAACCTGAGAATGATGTTAGCTAAGTGCAGACAACATCAAATTTCATTGAATTTAAAGAAATGTATTTTCTGTGTGCCTTATGGTATTCTACTAGGACACATCGTGTGCATACAAGGTCTGATGGTTGATCCTGCGAAGATCGCAGTGATTGTGAATTTACCTGCACCAAACTCAGTGAAGCAGCTTCGCACGACACTAGGGCATATAGGTTTCTATAGAAAATTCATCAAGGGTTATGCGCAGATAACCACACCGATGGAGAAATTGTTGAAGAAAGAAGCGCAGTTCATATGGAACGCAGAATGTGAGAAAGGATTGGACATGCTAAAGGAGAAAATGGTAACTGCGTCGATCCTAGTTTTTCTAGATTAGGATAAGACATTCCATGTGCATGTTGATGCTTCATCTATAGTGTTGGGAATTCTGCTTTCTCAACCAGGTGAAGGGGGTATTGATCACCCCATTACATTCTCAAGTAGGGAGCTATCTTCACCTGAAAAGAACTATACGACCACTGAAAGAGAGGGTCTAGCTATGGTGTACGCACTGCAAAAATTCATGCACTATTTGTTGGGTGTGCACTTCTCCATGTACACTGACCATTCAGCTTGAAATACTTGGTCAATAATGTTGATGTATTTGTAACTTCGGAAGATATTATTCTATGTATTACACTTGTACTTTATTATATTCATGATGGAGATGTATTATTCCTCCAATCAGAAGTGTTGTCATTTGTATTTGTAAGTGTCGCAAGTGTCACAAGTATTATTGTAAGTGTCACAACTTATATTTGATGGGTTATTAGACCACCAGTGTGGGGTTGGACCTGTATGAGTCATGTGGATGGGTTAATAGGCTTCCTTAGGAAGTCGGCCCTGTTAGGGTTAAAAGGCAAGTTAATTTGTGTATAAATAGAGAGTGAGTGTCTCTCGTTCTATTCATTCACTCACTCATCCAACTCGCATAGTTGAGAGAGAGGAGTGGGCACAAGTGGAGGAGGAGTAGCTGTTGGAGTCATCTATCTTTTGGGAATTGATCTTTGTGATATTTATATTGGGGCTTATTCTATCTTTGAGGAAGTTGCGGGGCTTTTCACCTTCTTGGTTTTCCCCGAGGAAACTCCGTGTCTCTTGTGTTTATGATTTTATGTTGTGCATGTTATTCTCTTAGTAGGATCCTAGATAATGTTTGAATGAAACTATCGAACAATTAACATGGTATCAGAGCGATACTAAGAAGAAGACACTGTGCAGCTGCAGAAGCTAGGGCTTCTTAATTTTTGGGTTTCTCTCCATAGTTCATCAAAGGCAGGAGGCTAGATTGACTCTCCTAGAAAGGGCGCATCTTTCTGTCAAGACAAAATTCAATTCTAAGCACTTTCAGTTTTTGGCCCGTCACTACTACGGGAAATAAGGGTTTTAGAGAAAACTGGAATTTTTAGAATATGAGACCACGGATGGATGCTCCTAAAAAAACTCGAATTTTAGAGACCAAGATCGAACTTTTTGGCTGGGCAAAACCCCAAGCTCCATCAAACCCTAGTTCGGGATTTTGATCGGAAATGTGGAAAATTAGGGTTTCTGCAAAAGTTGGAATTTTTTAAATCTGAGACCACGGCTGGATGCTCCTCATAAAAATCAAAGTTTAGAGACCAAGATCGAACTTTTTAGCTAGGCATAACCTCGAGCATTATAAAACCCTAGTTCGGGATTTTGTCCAAAAAACCAGAAACTGCAGATCCGAAAGTTTCAAAGGCAATTTTGAAGGGTCAAATTTTGTAGATTTCAAAATTGAAGTATACCAGCTTGATCAGCTCAGCAAGGTGCATCTTTCCATCCATTCAAAAGTTTGGAATTCAAAGTTTGAAATTTTAGGGTTTCTCTGACAAACCCTAATCCATCTCCAGATCCAGTTTCAGCAAATCAAGTGGTAAGACCTAAATATTTTATTTCCATTTGAGTTTCTCATTAAGATGTCTCACCACACCAAGCTTGAGGATAATCTTGAAGGAGCTAACAACTTCCGAGCATGGAAGTATAGGATTGGGGTAATCCTAGAAGAGAATGATTTGGACACCTACATAAGTCAAGAGGTTCCAGTTCCAAGGGAGATGAGGCTAAGGCCTTACACAAGAAGAATTTGGTTAAAGCCAAGAGAATCATTGATGATTCTATAAAAGACCATCTCATACCCCATGTGTCTTCTCTAAAGACACCTAAGGATATGTTTGACTCCTTGACCAAGTTGTTTGAAGGAAAGAATATAAATCAGAAGATGACTCTGTGGAATTAATTGAAAGGGGTAAAGTTCCAGAATGGAGAGGCCATCCAATCCTACTTTACTAAGGTCTCTCAAATCAAAGAACAACTTGAAGCTGTGGATGAAGTAGTGGAGAACGGAGAAATTGTCATGACCACATTGAATGGCCTACCTAGGTCATGGGACTCCTTCATCCAAGGTATCTGTGCAAGAAAGAAGTTGACCTCCTTCAGTAGACTATGGGAGGAATTTTCACAAGAAGAATCTAGGCTTGTGGCCCGAGAAGAAAATATGGGAAAATGAAGATCAATCTCTCACAACACACACCAAGAAAAGTAAGCCCAAGAGAGGGCAATATTTTCACAAGAGATCTTCACACCACCATCATCAAAGAGAGAAGAAATATCTAAGATGCTTCACTTGTAATGAGAAGGGACACTTTGCCTCAGAATGTCCCAAGAACAAAAGGAACTCCAACAACAAAAACAAGAAGAAGAGAAACAAGAAGAGATATCATGCTCATGTTGTTGAGGATGATGAACCTTCCAGGAAGAAGACTAAGGTAGAAAGTGAAGACTCTTCAAGTGACGATGAATATGTTCTAATCTCCGCTCTCACAGTTACTATTACACATGTGTGTAATGATGGGATTATTAATAGTGGGGCTTCTAAACATATGACGGGATTCAAAGAATCTCCTATGGACCTACCTGAACATGAGTCACCTCATAAGGTGAAACTTGGGGATGACTATCAATACCCTATAAAAGGAAGTGGTGAAGCCTCCTACAAGTTAGACTCTGGGAAGTCTTTAAAGATGCAAGATGTTCTATATGTACCTGGACTCAAGAAGAATCTTCTCTCCATATCATCTTTGGATACAAAAGGGATGAGAGTTTCATTTGTGGATGGCCAAGTACTTATGTGTCCAAAAGGAAAGACCATAGATGATGTTGTTGTGATTGGAAAGAAAGAGGGAGGATTGCACAAATTGAAGGGACAACCTGAACATGCCATGGTACATGAATCCATGGAACCAAGTGAAATTTGGCATAGAAGGCTTTCTCATGTGCACTATAGGGCACTACCAATTGCAAGCAAATTAGTAGAAGGTCTTCCTGAAATCCAATCAAAGCATGAAGGTGTTTGCAAAGGATGTGCAAAAGGAAAGAACACAAAGAAGGCATTTCCAAGCAATGAAAGCAAAGCAAAAGGAATCTTGGAGATTGTCCACTCTTATGTATGCGGACCAATGTCATCTAGTTCTCTAAGTGGGTATGTATATTATATTTCTTTCATTGATGATTTCTCTAGGAAGACCTGGATTTGTTTCTTGAAGAACAAAGATGAAGTATTCAGCAAATTCAAGGAATTCAAAGCCTTGATAGAAAACCACACTGAAAAGAAGATCAAGACCTTTATATCCGACAATGGTGGAGAATTCACTTCAGCAGACTTCAAGAATCTATGCAGTGATTCAGGGATTAAGAGGGAGTTGACCACTCCTCACAATCCACAACAAAATGGAGTTGCAGAAAGGAAGCAAATATTAAGAGGGATTCCACCCAACAAACAAACAAAGATAAGTATTTGAATTGTCATTTCTTGTATATCTGATTGTTTTAAATAATATTGTTCAATGATGTATATACTTATGTTCCTAGACTTAGGTTGTGTATTATGCATATTAGAATAATTGCATTAATGAACAGTATACTACTAATATGCATGTGATGGGTAAGTGGCCTATGGCACTGTACAACATTCCATTGCTACGTATCTAGAATGAAACCTCTTTGTTGACATGTTCAGAGTAGTGCAAACTCTTAACAATGTTCTGGTAGAGATGGAAGGCATCTAGAAAGTTACCATATGAATATGAGATATGGATGAATGTTGTATTGAAGCATTGGCTAAGATAATTGCATGACTGTATGACATATGCCTTTATGTGTAAGACTTTGTTCTGTAAACTATGAGAAGTTTCTAATCATGCAATTGAATTTGAATTGTAGGAAAGATCGTGTACAATCACCTACAAAAGAAGGACTACAACATTTGTTCCAGCAACGAAGTTCAAATAAAACTATCTATTGAAGATATTGAAGAATCTGAATATCCCAGGATCTAGGATGCAGTAATGTCAGAATGCCATGATCGAGGAATACCAGTAGATCATGAAGAATGATGTTTGGGATGTGGTCCCAATACCAGAAGGGAAGCCTGTTGTGACTTCCAAGTGGATCTACAAGATCAAGCATGTTGCAGATGGCAGCATAGAGAAATACAAGGCAAGGTTTGTGGCTCGTGGCTTCTCCCAAAAAGAGGGGATAGATTATGAAGAGACTTTTGCACCTATAGCCAGATACACTTCCATCAGAATAGTACTTGCTCTGGATGCAGTAATGAAGTGGAAGATACACCAGATGGATGTCAAGACATCTTTCTTGAATGGTGTAGTCGAAGAGGAAGTGTATGTGGAGCAGCCACTCGGTTTTGAGACACATGACAGGGATTCATATGTGTGCAGATTGAAGAAATCCTTGTATGGCTTGAAGCAAGCACCTAAGACATGGTACGACAGGATAGATAGCTTCCTGTCCAGTTTGGGCTGTACCAAGAGTAAAGCGGATTCCAACCTTTACTACAAGGTTGAGGAAGGAAATCCAATGATACTCCTATTATATGTGGATGACTTGTTTGTGACAAGAGAGGATAGGTTGATTTCCGACACAAAGAGGAAGCTTGTTTTCGAGTTCGAGATGAAGGAATTGGGTATGATGCATTAATTTCTAGGTATAGAGGTGTGGCAGAGTGCAGATGGAATCTTCCTTAGACAAGGGAAGTATGCAGTAGAGATCCTGAAGTGGTTCAGGATGATGGACTGCAAGGCCATGGACACACCTATTGCATCAAACCTGAAGCTATTGAGTGATGATTCATCAGAGTCGGTTGATGCCACAATGTATCGTCAGATGATTGGGTCCTTGATGTACCCGATGAACATGAGACCAGATATTTGCTTTGTGGTGAACACCTTGAGCCAGGTTCTGATAGATCCTAGACATGTTCACCTGATTGCTGTAAAGCATATTCTGAGGTACCTGAAGGGTACAATTGATTATGGTGTCAAGTATGATGCGAATCAAAAGATTAACCTGGAGGGTTATGTTGGTTCAGATTGGGCAAGTAGTACTATAGATAGGAAGAGCACTTCAGGGTGTTGCTTCAGTATGGGATCATGTGTGATCTCTTGGTTTAGCAGGAAGCAATCCTACATAGCACTGAGTACAGCCGAAGCAGAGTATGTCACATCTTGTTCGGCTAGTTGTGAGGCAGTATGGCTAAGGAAGCTACTTAATGATTTATTTGATCTCTAGTTGGATGCTACCTATATCTATTGTGACAACCAGAGTTGTGTGAAGTTGTTAGAGAACCTGATGTTCCATGACAGGTCGAACCACATCGAGATCAAATATCACTATATTAGGGATATGGTGCAGAGAGGAGTAGTGAAGCTCCAGTATGTTGCGATGGATGAGCAGATTGCAGATGTGTTGACCAAACCACTAGTCAGAGTGAAGTTCGAATACTTTAGAGAGAGGCTTGGTGTTCTTTAGATAGAAGATACTTTGTGGAGGAAGTGATGGGACACATTTGGAGGAACCATTCCAAGCATGGTGGTAGGAGGATCCTTCCCATTTCTGTGGATGTAAGCATTGTGTGATGAGCATCATGACGATGCTCCAGATGATGTTCGATGATCATGCGATGATGATATGCATAATGATGATGTTATGACGATGATAAGTATGATCATGCGATGACAATATGCATCAGGATGATGCTATGATGATGATCAGGATGATCATGCGATGATGATGTGCATCAGGATGATTTACTGTATGATGATGATCAGTATGATCATGAGCATCATGATGATGCTCCATGCGAGGATTATCAGGTTGATCATGAGTATCAGGATGATGCTCTGTGGCCGTGGATAGGTTTTGCGATAAGCATATAATATTTCCCTAGGAGATTTGCAAATACTCTTGCGAGGTTTTGCCTATGGCATATAATAGCTCCCTGTGAGATCTGGAAAATTCTCTTTCGAGGTTTTTCTTGGGAGGACATATAATCTTTCCCTGGGAGTTTTGCTAATACTCTTGTGAGGTTTTGACTATGGCATATAATATATCCTTAGGAGATATGGAAAATTCTCTTTCGAAGTTTTGTCCTTGGCATATAATATTTCCCTGGGAGATCTGATAGGTTGAGCAATAAGCTAGTAATAAGTCCTGGGATGCTCTTTTGAGGTTTTTCCAGACCACATGTAATCAATCCTAGAGATCTGATAGGTTGTGCTAGGCACGTAAAAGTCCTGGGATTCTCTTTAGAGTTCTTGTCGGTCGTGCTATGCACATAAACGTTCATGGGAAACTCTGTTAAGGCTTTGTGGTGGTCACATGTAATAGCTCCCTGGGAGATTTGATAGGTTGAGCAGTAAGCTCGTAATCAATCCTAGGATGCTCTTTCGAGGTTTTGTTGACACACGTTTCAGTGCTGAGGATTCCACAGGATGGCCAATTCTCAGAGATGATGAAGAACTACAGGAGGCTAGGCCTACATCCAGCATGAAAAAGGGCTATCTCTGTAGAACTTCCTATGACGAGAAGAATGGAGAGATATCCCAGTGATTGAGATAACGAGTACAACAGTAGTGACGATGATGCTCCGTGATCGAGTGACGATGATCCAGCTCCAGAATTGAAGACTTGTGCTGATATGTATTGATGACTTGTGTTAAGAGAATACCTTCCTAGTTAAGAGGGAGTGTTGACGTATTTGTAACTTCGGAAGATATTCTTCTATCTATTAGACTTGTACTTTATTATATTACCGATGGAGATGTATTATTCCTCCAATTATAAGTGTCGTCATTTGTAGTTGTAAGTGTCGCAAGTGTCTGTCACAACTTATATTTGATGGGTTATTAGACCACCAGTGTGGGGTCGGCCCTGTATGAGTCATGTGGATGGGCTATTAGGCTTCCTTAGGAAGTCGGCCTTGTTAGGGTTAAAAGGAAGGTTAATTTGGGTATAAATAGAGAGTGAGTGTCTCTCATTCTATTCATTCACTCACTCATCCAACTCGCATAGTTGAGAGAGAGGAGTGCACACAAGTGGAGGAGGAGTAGCTACTGGAGTCATCTATATTTTGGGAATTGATCTTTGTGATCTTTGTATTGGGGCTTATTCTATCTCTGAGCAAGTTGCGGGGTTTTCCACCTTCTTGGTTTTCCCCGGGGAAACTCTGTGTTTCTTGTGTTTATGATTGTTATGGTGTGCATGTTATTCTCTTAGTAGGATCCTAGATAATGTTTGAATGAAACTATTGAAAAATTAACAAATAAGCTAGTGTTAGGGGGGAGAATCTGCAGATGGTTGTTGCTCTTCCAAGAGTATGATTTTGAAATTGTGGCTAAGACAGAAAGACTGAACCTATGACCTGACCATCTCTCAAGGATTGATTCAGGTGAGGACCCCACCAATCTTGAAGACAATCTACCTGACACGCAGTTATTTGCTATACAGATCGCAGATGACTACTATAAAGACATTGTAGACTTTTTGACTATGGGATTGGCACGCATCGAGTTCACTATGCAACAGAAGAAGCAGCTGGTAGTTAGAGCGGAATACTTCACTATAATCGCAAGTCAACTATATAAGTTGGGACCAGACAAAGTGATATGCAAATTTGTGTTGGAGCATGAGAAGCCATTCATATTGGTTGATGCACATTCAGGTGTATCGGGAGGTCACTATGCAGGAAGAGCCACTGTGCAGAAGATATTGCAAGCAGGGCTATGGTGGCCTAAAATTCATAAAGATTCAAAGGAACATTGCCAGAGCTGCGATGTCTGTTAGAGGACAGGAAGGGCATCGCGAAGAGACGAAATGCCATTGAATTCGCAGTTGACACATCAGGTATTTGACAAATGGGCCATTGATTTCGTGGGAACTATTAACCCACTAGGAAAAAGTACTGGTGTGAGATACATTATCTCTGTGGCTGATTATCTCACCAGATGGGCATAAGCTAAACCAGTGAAGGATTGTAGCATAGTTACGGCTGCGCAGTTCATCTTTGAGAACATCCTAACCAGATTTGGATGCCCAAATATTTTGATGAGTGATCAAGGGAATCACTTTTTGAACAGAACTATTGAATCCCTTACTGAAGAGTTCCACATTTATCATTAGAGGAGTACACCATACCATCCTCAAGCAATGGAACCATTGAAGCTTTCAACAAGGTATTGGAGAATGCGCTGACAAAAGTATGCAATGTAAATAGGGATGATTGGGATCTGTGCATTCCAACTGTGTTATGGGCGTACATGACTACTTGTAAGAAGTTGACAGGCCATACACCTTTCAGATTGGCCTATGGACAGGAAGTTGTCATGCCTATGGAGTACATTGTACCCAGCTTGAGAATAGCTGCATTTACAGGCATGGAGGATGAAAAAACAATAGGAGAAAGGCTTCTACACTTGTTTGGATTGGAGGAAGATCGCTTCATCGTAGGCTTCCACCAGCAAGTGCAGAAAGATAGAGAAAAATCATGGCATGATCACCATATAAAGAACAATTCATTCCAGGTAGGTGACCTTGTCCTCCTGTATGATAGCAAGTTTATGAAATTTCCTGGAAAAATTAAAATGCATTGGCTTGGCCCATATACTGTTATGCATGTTACTAATGGTGGCGCAGTTCAGTAAGACACATTAGCCGGAGATAACTTACCAGGCTTGGTGAATGGAAGTAGGCTAAAACCCTATCAGGATAGTCCTATTTCGCAGAACCCTCAGTGATCAAAAGAAAAGGAAATTTCTAAGTGTCAAGTACAGTTGAAATTGGGCACTAGAAATGCAAAAGAGTCTGTACACAGTTTTGGACCAATACATGAAGCTTGATAGAAAGGATGCATGTCCTGTGAACCACTAGTCGAGAAAGAAGTTGTGCGGATAAAAAAGAAGGAAGAAGTGCAATGCGAATCTCAAAGTGTAGCCACGCAGATCAAATGGAAAAGGACAACTACAACATACAACAAGCTTCGACGAGAGGCATGAAGCGGAAGTGTAGCTACACAGTTAAAGACAAGAATCCCATGTGTGCAAGAGAACCGTTTGTCAGAATCGCTAGCGCATCACGACAGAAAAGGTAACCGTGACAACTATCGTCCGGTTAGTGAGCCATTATCCAAAATGGTGGCACCGACAAAATCTCGCATTAAAGAATATATTATCCGCTCGGGCATAATAAAGAATGAAATGAACAAGATCCTAACGAGATCCGGCCAACGAACTTGGTATTTAATCCCTGACTAGGATGTCATGCGGCTTGGAAATACCGTTACACCTCAACAATTAAAGAAATTTAATCTGACTGGACATAATTAACGATGGAAAAGATTGAGATGCCAGCGAGATCTCATCTAGTGGATATGGCACTTAATGCCTAGTCTGGCCATTCCAGAAACATTCAATGTCACATAAGGTGGAGATCCAACCGAGATTTTGCAAACAGATACAACATTTAATCTCTAATTTAACCATCGAGGAACACACCGTCAAGATAGAAACTCTATAAATAGAACATGACTCACACTTATGCGTTTTACCATGGGTTTGAATTTTTACATACTGTGAAATTCATAAGAACTTACCAGCCAGAAGCATCAGTGCTCGTTAAGTTTATGTCTGAAGAACATATGTTGGAAGAGATCCTAGGTTCCTTCAACTTCTCTGGTTTAAGTGGAATAATGAATACACCTCCAAAGCATACCACACCAGACAAGGGCAGCTCATCCAAGACACCGCCACAGAATCAACCGCCCTGGCAGAAGAAAGATAAACATAAGGCGACAAGGCAAGAACAACTCAAGACCCCAAGCACCTCCAAGCCGTTGGCTCCACAAGGGAATCTGTCGACACCGATATGGCTCATTCCATAATACATCAGTCCAAGAAAGAATGATGCCCTGGAAAGGAACCTTGAAAAGAATGCACAATATGACATCCCACTACCGTCGATGTCAAAACATTTACGGACTAAAGAAGATTTGCTTGGTAAAATACCTGACTGTAAATTTACTGATTATAATTTAATGAATCAGGAGAAATTTCCACACTTGTAGCCAGACAGGTACATGTACCGCAAAGGTGATGAGGCCGCAAAGAAAACAGAGGTTGTTCCCATGGACTAGGTTGTGCCACTGTCCCAGGTGGGTCTGCTCAACCTGCTACGAATCCCACACTTTGAGCGAAGCAACGAGCTCAATGCTGTGGTGCATACTCTGCTCTCATGCACGCACTAGGGGTACATTTGGATGGACTTTAAGGTTAACATTATTTTCGACCTTATAGAAAGAATTACAGGATTGAGCAAGAGGGGTGATGACCCTTCCAAATAATTCTTCGACAAGAAAGATGATAAAGAATTAGCCGCAAAGATAAAATTTGAATTCAACTTGGTAAGAGGACACAAAGGGTATGAAACTGACCCAATTACAAATGGGCCTCTGTGGTTTACAATTCAACTGCTGGCGGGAAGGATTCTGAGGAAAGCGAGACCAAAAGAAGTTTCGGCCTTAGTAGTAGCCTTAGCTATGAAAGCTAAGGAAGGACATGAATAAAACTGGGTGAACTTTCTATTGAATGAGTTTTTACTAGATGTCCAAGACACGCAGGACAAAGGTTTACCTTTCCACTTCAGATGGTTGTTGGTACTCATTGCTTTTGTGGGGTGGAAAAAACCTCAACATTAGAACGTCCTACCGGTAGCAGCAAATGACTATCGCGCGGTGCGATACGCGAACATGGGGGCGTCCACAAACCCAAAGAAGCAAAAGCTCAGCAACCTAATGTTCCTGACTTACTTTGAGAAACTATGTGCAGTCATTGAGAAGACTCTGCACATCACAGAGGAGGTGATGACCAAATATAAGCCAAAGATGATTTTCAAGGATAGATTACATTGTATCTACATACATCCACGCATGACGACAAAGACATGGTATGAAGGGAAATATAAATTGGGTGCACCGATGATTGAGTTGATCATTGAAGACTGGACGGAGGACTGGAAAGAAGATGCACTAGTTCCTCTTATCACTACATCCGAGGAGGAGGAAGAAGAGGACCATATGGAAAAACATCCAGATGTCCAAAGTACACCAAACCCAAGACCTGACCAGCAGGAAGGGGAGAAAAGAAAAGAGTCGGATATAGAAAGACCAGAGAAGCCGCAAAAGAAGAAGTCGAAAGCGACAAAACCACCGCGTGGTAGAATGTTGCACAATGATGATTACGATCAGATTGCATCATGGGTGTCAGCGCACCTGGAAGATGTAGTGAAATTGAAGGGAAACAAGGAAGAACCAACCCAGACAGAGGTTAGGGAAAGCATCAACAAACTGAACAATATGGTCATAAGAATGGAGCAAGTCCATTGTGACTTGGCTAAGGAACCAGACCACAATGACCACTTAGGTGAGTCAAGTGGGTAGATGCACAGTCTGTCTGCCTATACAACAAGGATGCACATAGTTAAGATTGTGCCAATGTCCATCATATACCCAACAGACAAGATGGATGAGTATGCAAGGAGACTTGCACAACTGGAAATCAATGTGGCAATGCTACCTGCAGAGGGATTGCACAGTATGCATACTCAGATAACCGAGGAAATACATGAAAGAGACATCGTCTCACACAATTATCACTACCAACTGGAAGAAAAATATAGACAATTACAAGGGGAATGCGAACAGAATACAAGGGAGCTTGACCATGCCCAAGAAAAAAAGCGCAAGGTAAAGGGAGCAGTATCGCTTGTCTGCGCGAAGCTACCCGAAATTGATGAGGAGCCGGAGATCGAAGCAGCTATCCTACAGATCGGTGTTGTTGTGGATATCCTGCAAGAAAAAATGAAGGGGCTAGAGATTTCCCACAAATCTAAGATTGTAGAGATGGAAGTTTCCCATCAAGCAGAAATGGCAGAGCTAGCAGCTCAATGACCAGTTGATACAACACAGTAGGCAAAAGAAGCAAGAGCAGAGGCGCTTAGGGCCTCTACGGAAAGCATCTGCGCAGATGTGGCGCGATGCCAAAACCTGCTGGATGACGTTTCTAACATCTGGAGCATATTGCAAGAAGAACTGGATTTGCAAAGTATCCACAATGAAATGCAGTGGAGGCAACAAGAATTGGATTCCATGGATGCTACTATGAAGGACATTCCTGTACGATAGAAGATGCAGAAGTTTATACAAACCAAGGCACTTAGGAAGGAGATGGAAAATTTAATAGCAAAAGCGGCTGAAACATCTTCAAGGTTACAGCCACTGCAAGAAGAGGCACTCACCTTGACCGATGAAATTGAAACAAAGTTACAAGATCTTTGGGCAATGGAGAACAACGTCAAGGAACAACTTTTGGGACCTGCCTCAAATGAAATGCTCAACATGGTAAAAGTATGTGAACAAGAGATAAGGGAAATAGCTGCAAAGATTAGTGCAACTGTTTAGGACTTCACTATGCGATCAGGTACTTCGAAGGATGCACAGATGCAACAACCAGAGGGAAGTGGCTTGGGACGAGCCACAAGTAAGTGTTAGGGACCTGTTGGGCATGACCCAAGAGGGCACAATTTTGATGAAGTACAATTTTGGGAACTGCGTAGTTCGAGTTGCGAAGTCAGATGGCACAGTTGTATGAAGTGCACAGTTCGGACTGCATAGTCAGTTTTGCACAATTAAGATGGTGCACAGTGCCAGTGTAATGACCATTTTTGGTAAGAAGTATAAGGGAAGGTTGAGCTATGGAAGCGACCTATTTTGAGTAAGAAGCAGAGCAGAGATAGAAGAAAGTGACCTGTCAAGGAGAGTGGCAGCAAAAGGTTGAGGATCTAAGCCACAAGGTCGACAGCAACAGGTAGGATAAAGGGGCGGAAAGTGACATGCCACGATGTGGTTGTAACCATTTTGGTGATGACTGCGGCTGTCAGAAGGGCGTGTGAGCCACGAGTGGCCCAGCAAGGCAACCTGAAGTGAGCGGAGCAAGCTGTCGATGGCGATAGGAAGGGTGGCGGGTAACCGCACCAGTTTTGGGGAACCTTAGGGTTTTGAGCCTATGCATTGTAAATATGTGACCTACAGGCACGATCTATAAAAGGGCACATTTTGTAAGGGAAAGGGGTAATGTTGAATTGTAATTGCAAAATCTTGAGTAATACTTGTTTTTGTATTGCCGAATACTATTGAAAAAGGCTTTGCAGCTACGTGCGCAGAGACCTTCATAGAGAGAGAAGAGTCTGTAGCTGAGTGCACAGACTGGAACTGTTGTACCCTTCCCTAATATAATCTAACAATAGTTCCTGTGGACATAGCTCCCATACGGGGGGTGAACCACATTAAATTCTGTGTTATGTGATTGATTGTATACATTTCGATCTGTGTATTTGTTTATATGAATGGTTAAGATTTTGTTTATGAGCACATGTGTTCTTTCTTTTATATGTATTCACCATATGGATGAAAGATGGGAATAATATGTTAAGTAATCACATGTATGAATGAATTTCGAATGCACCAGTATTTCACAGTTAGATAAATGTATGAACTAGTCGGATAACCACCTAGCGTAGCACCAGAAGTGCACAATGATATTATTGTCATTGTTGAAGCATATAAGTTGCAAGGTTCATTCCATTCTGCTAGTTGAATGCGTTGTGACACTAGGTAAAGTTTGTTGAAATCACATAAGTGTTGGAAGGAAGTGCAGTCCTTTACGGCGTTGTCCTATCGTCGAGTAAATACCCCAAGTGTGTATTCCTTGGGTGTGTTGTTTCTACAAGAGTCCTCGCCTTGTAGAGAGTACAAGCCGCAAAGAAGGTGAACTTCGCGCAGTCCGTTGTCCACAACATGAGTCCTATAGCACGCAGTGTTCCAATCTGTTTAAACACTCATCACCTGGTTGTGGAAATCTGATTCCGCAACCCCTCCATTACTTCGCCTCGGGTGAGACGTCATTTTGTTCGCAGATTGTTGCCGAAAGGTCCAGTGAAAAGGGGTTTTGTTGGTTCCTTGAACCACGCAGAACCTGGGTCTTTATAGAAAACCTCAAGAAAAGTTACAAGCCAACACATATACAGTACCTTGGCCATATCATTTCTGAGAAAGGCATTGCGGTAGATCCGAATAAAATCAAAGCCATAGAAGAGTGGCCTACCCCGACAAGTTTCATTGACATCAGATCTTTCTTAGGGTTAGCAGGCTACTATCAGAAGTTCATTGAGAACTTCTCTAGAATTGCATGTCCTATGACCTCATTGCAGAAAAAGGAAAGTAAGTTTTTATGGACAACCAAATGTGAAAAGAGTTTTCAGAAACTCAAAAAAATTTTAACAACTGCCCCCATACTTAGGATTGCAGATCCAGATGGAGACTTTGTGGTTTGTACCGACGCAAGTAAGGAAGGACTTGAGGGAGTCCTCATGCAAAATGACTTTGTAATTTGTTACGAGTCACGCAAATTAAAAGAGCATGAGAAGAACTACCGAACTCATGACCTCGAGCTAGCTGCCATCATCCACGCATTGAAGATGTGGAGGCACAATCTCTAGGGGAAGAAATTCCTCCTCGATACTGATAACATGGGCTTGAAATACCTATTCAACCAACCAGATTTAAATGCCAGACAAGCCAGGTGGCTGGCCTTTTTTAGTGAGTATAATTTTGAACTAAAGCACATCAAGGGAAAGGGAAATAAGATTGCAGATGTGTTAAGCCGTAGAATTCACCTAATTCATGAGGTGACAGTGAGTAAAACCAGTTCTGATTTGCATGGTGAAATTAGGATAGCAAGCAAAAATGACCGCTTTTACATTGAAATACTTCAGAAAATACATGAGGACAGACTGTTTTCACAACAGAAAGATTACAAAATTGATGAAACAAGATTACTGTGGTCCAAGGACAGACTGTATGTCCCAGAAAGTAAAATATCAGATCTGATATATTAATTGAATTTTGCCATAAACCTTATTCCGGGCATCCCAGATACCAGAAAATGTTATCCGCTGTTAAAAAGCATTATTTTTGGCCAACACTGAAAACTAACGCAGCATTATTCATTGCAAAATGTTAAGAATTCCAATTGGTGAACGCTGAACATCAGCATCCTATGGGGCTGTTGCAACCATTACCCATCCTAGAATGGAAATGGGAAGTGATCAGCATGGAATTCATTATCGGATTGCCAAAAAAGCAAGAAACAAATGACTCAATCATGGTTGTAGTAGACAAATTATCTAAATCTACACATTTTATTCCAGTGAAATGTACTTATAAAGTTGTAAACATTGCTGACTTTTTCTTGAAGGAAATTTTTTGCTTGCATGGAATACCTAAAGCTATTATCTCCGACAGAGATATACAATTTACAAGCAATTTATGGAGATCATTATTTTTCTAGTTTGGAAACGCAGTTAAAATTCAGCACTGCTTACCATCCGCAAACGAATGGGAATACTGAACGAGTAAATCAGATACAAGAAGATATGCTCCGAATGTATGTCACGAACAATCCTAACAAGTGGGAAGAATATTTGCACCTTGTAGAATTTGCATATAACAAAAACTACCAAACCTTGACTATAATGAGCCCTTTTGAAATACTTTACGGCAGAAAATGCAGGACACTAGTGACTTGGGACATCCTGGTGGATCGGCTCATGTTGGGGTTGGATCTTTTAAAAGATTTAGAACAATTAGTTGTTAAGGTACATCAGAATCTAAAAGATGCCCAAGACAGGCAGAAAAGCTATGCGGAAAAAAAAAGAAAAGACAAAGAGTATCAAGTAGGGGAGCATGTTTACTTGAAATTAAAAGCCAAAAGAAGCTCCTTAAGTTTAGGCAAATACGGGAAACTAGCTCCCAGGTTTTGTGGACCATTTCAAATTTTGGCCAAGAAAGGGTCGGTGGCATATGAACTAGCACTGCCAGCACATGTAAAAGTGCACAATGGTTTTCATGCATCCTTAATTAATATGTTTATGATACTAAACATGTCATTGATTGTTCCTTGTTACAGGTAGAACCCGAAAGGGGAATTTGTACTCGAGCCCCTTCGTATTCTGGATAGGAGAGAGGTGTCGCTCAGAAAGCTAACCATTATCCAGCTGAAAGTGCAATGGAAGCAATTTGGGCCTGAAGAGGCCACTTAGGAGAATGTAACGGCAGTGAAAGAGGCATACCCCTCCTTGTTTCACGGTTTCAGTTCAAGTCCCTAGAACACTGGGACAGTGTTGTTCTAAGTGGGGAGGGATATAATATCCCAAGAAAAGATTATTTGATTTTATTATTAATTGTTGTTATAACTCTAATTATGGTTGACAGGTGTTGAGTTAAAAAGAACTCTGAAAACACCCATGTGATTGTTTTTGAGTGTTGAGCAAGTGAGCTCTGGAACATCTGAATTATTTTTGGATAGTGTTGAGCCAAGTGGGCTCTGGAAGCACTGATTAGTTGAAGTGAGTGTTGAGATGAGATGCTCTGGAACACTTAAACTCCTATTTGATCAACTGATGTTGAGCTGGGAGCTCCGGAGCATCAATAATCCATTTGATTATTTACTTTAATGTTCAAACTATTATTATTTTATTCTTTTTGATTGACTGGGACTGCCACACAAAGAGGAGCTGAGCATGCGAGAGTCTAGACTGGTCATTAGATGATAACTAAAGATCTAACTAGTTGTTAGGTGAGTAAAATTCCAATTTTATTAAATAAAGATTAAAATAAATTAATTTCCTAATTAAAATATTGAATACAAAACTGCTAGAGTATCAGTTAGTTAACTGAGTGAGCAAAAGACCTAATTTCCTAGCAGGCTTGTTCTTAAAAATTATAAATAGCAGAGAGAGGAACTTTGCACGGGGCAAGTGTTTTCCAAGTACACTGGAGGGTCCAATCGTGAATCTGAATGCTCAAACATCAGAATTCTGATATCTGGTGTGTCCTATTAAAGAGGAATGTCCTAGTGAGAGGACTGTGAAGATTATTAAGGGGAATTTATTTAGAAAGATTCACACATACAGGATGGTAAAGGGACCTTGTGACTACTCTGTTGTAGTAAAGAAGATAGAAAACCATACTCCTAGGCCATCTAGATTCTTGTCATTCTCAATTCGGCTCGGGGGTGACCGGGGGAACAATCCAGGAATGTGACAGTTCCTAAGTCATTCGGTATGCAATAAAATACTGATAAGTATATGCTTACATTTCATTTATTTATATTTTGTAGATTCATGTCTTGTCCAACAATAATGATAATGTTATCTTATTTCAGTAAGAAGTCTGTCATTTATGATCGTATTAAATTGTTTCAGTAAATTTCATGTTATGACCAATATTAAAGACTATATTATCTGATTTTGTAAATCTAGGCCATAACAACTTTATGAGTTATATTCCCTCTTTCTAGGCTCTGTACTAACATCTCATTAAGGCTTGTAAGTTGTCTGAAATTTTATTATGCTTCTATACTATGCTGCTATGGATTCAAGTAAATATTTGATTGATCATTTAATATAGAAATGTATAAATCATCTTGAAAACAAGTCATTGGCATAACTACTTAGCCGTGACTTTTGGGGTTTAAATATATATACAGAGAAATCTATCATAGTTCCTTACACAGAGAGAGAAAATCCTAAACCTAGGATATTTCCGGGCCAAGCCCTAAACTCTGCCTGGAATAAACATATGAATATTGTTTATATAACTATTACTCATATAAGAGTTATGTATATCTAATATTTTCTTATAAATGGGAAATATTAGCCAATATAGAAAGATAACAGAGATACTTTTACATTTCCAAAACAGATCTAATTTTTGAATAAGTTAACATGATTTAGCCCCAACTTAAAAACCATATAACCATAATCAAAACCACAGTATCATATCCTAGGAAATTATCTAGCATAAATATAAGCCATAAATATCCGTTTGATATGATTATATTAATTAAAAACAATACCTAAAACCTCATTTATATTCTAGAATAGACACATAAGAATTAAATAAAATCCATAGTATCCATAAGACCAGAACCAGAGTAACTATACAATTCGAAAGTGATCAACGCTAAGGATATGTATAGGAGCCATGTTTCATAAAGACTCAATGAATCAATTTAGGGCCATATCCACTCTGCTATACTTTCCAAGATTTAAACAAATACTTACATCTATTAATTTATAAACATAGATTTAATTAAATAATCGAACAACGAAACCCATATAAATTCCAGAACTATCAATGAAACCCATATAAATTCCAGAACTATCAATGAAACCCATATAAATTACAGAACTATCATCAAACAATCAGAGTGAAGTCGCAGACCTAGTTTTCATCCAAAAGAACACTTCTACTATGTTTCATCTATTATCAGAATTATTAGGGTTTACTGTAGCTAACTTAGAAGAACGAGTAACACAATGTCCCCATTACAAATAACTGTCAAGATAAAGAAAACAGAGCATTGGCATACATTTCCCAGAGTCACGATCTGAATCATAAACGAATTTTATAAACCCCTGTTTCCCCATAATTTCCATTCAGGAGTTTAGAATCCAACATTTAAATAACTAATACATGGACCCACAATAAGAATCAAAATCAATGCACACCCATCCTAACATATTGGGAGTGTAGCATACAAAACACATCATTAAATCTTAGCAGTTTAACAAACTAGTATTAAGAAAATATAAAATCCTCATTCCATAAATTACAGTATAAACACCAAACCAAAGTTTACATCATCAAATAGAAGACCCCAATAGCCATTAAATTACACAGGGTTTTTCCCAAAATCTGGAAATGCCTATACAGGCTCAACAACTAAATAAAAACTCCCAAAAGTCCTTATAAGCAAACAAAGCATAATAATGTCCACATAGAGCCATACAACTTTCACCAGAGACCCAATTCAATAGTCACTAGCTCATAGAACCAATACTAAAGGAAAAGCGTAACCCAACAAAGTAATGGACAGGGTTGGCTAAAACCCTTGTGCCTCCCAAAGCGCAACCCATCAAACATGCTGTCCATTATCAACATTTAAACATCCATACAAGTCAAACATCACAGAGATTCATGACAGAGGCATTGTTGGGCCCAAGTCTTACCAGGATATTTAAACCTTGGTAGTACCCAACACTCAATTGAACTCTCCCAGCAACCACCTGAGACTCCTGCCAACACAAGACAATTGCAATGGGTAGTTAGACCTGGAAAACCACTGTAAATAACCTGTCAAAGAAAAATAACTATTTGGAGCAGAGCTTACCTTATGGTTTTCGTGGCTAGCTACGCTACCACCTGTGTGCTTAGGGCTTGCATAGATCAGGAGCCATGCTTCGGTCATGCGCATTCCCATCCATCAACAAAAGTCACAGAGAACTCCACACTCATCCCAAACAACCCAACAAACAACGAAATGAGAAATGAAACTAGTGTTAGGGTATTTCGCAGGTTTACCTCCAAATTCCAGCGTGGATCCCACTATAGAGTGTGTCACATGGCCAAATTTAAAGGCCCAACTAAACTCCACCACCATTCATATTATTTACCCACATCTCCATAGTAGGTATTCGCCATTATTTAAACAAATAACGCCTTTGCACTAGGATGAGCTTAGGGTTTAGGGTTTATCCCTATCCTTTTGCCTTTTGATAATACTTAACTCTTGAGTGACCCTTTAGATGTCCTATAGACACCTTAGCTCATACCTTATCTCATAATTACAAAATACCTTAGCTCATAAGATCTAAGTAAGACCTAGTTACAATTCCTCTTACCTCATGGAAAAACAATTCCCAGTCTTAACTCAAAAGCATCTAATTGCATCATTCATATACAAAACAGAGTTATAAGATAAAAGATAGTAAATCAAACATAAGTATGTTGTGAGATAAACTGTTGTAGAGATTTCTTCCTACCGATAGAAATAATCCCTCTTAGGTTAAAGCAGGATAAACTAACTCTAAACTAAGACAAAAATAAAACAAATGCTATCTTGAATCCCAGATCAAACAAGTATTTCAAGATTTCAGTATTGAAGAATATGAGAGAAGATGACTGACCTTTTTCTCTGATGTTTTCCCCGCTTGTAGTCTAGATCTCGAAGTCCTCACGATGAACCTGTTAAGATCAGACAAGATACAAGAATATACAATTCTCCAAGTACCTTGAATTACAAGTTAGAATCTAAATCTAGCTAGATACAAGTCATGTAATTGAATCATAATCAACATGTAGAAATTGGGAAACAAGACAAGTTATCTTTATTAGAAACTTGATAAAGCTTACAATGGTTGCTTGATGTCCAAGCCAACTTTCAGCTACAAGGTCCTCCTCTAGATATCTCTGCAAAAGACTCAAGATCATAGGTTGGATGCCCCAAAAGTCCTCCCTTTGGCTCATGGAATTCCTCTTCTTTATAGTGCTTGGAAGATTTAACCATAAGGAGAGTAAGTTGGATCTAATGAGTGTTTAGTGGATCAGCCAAATTAAATCGGGAGAGGGGGTTGGGATCGAATCAGGGCTGATAATCCCAAGAAAATATCTCGAAGGATGAGATCCATGATCCATGGAAAAAGGCTAAAAAGGGATTTTCGCGCCCCCAGGTCTGAGCATAACGCGATAATAATCTAGATTATCGCACCCTAGGGTCTGAGCATAGCGCAAAAACCCTAATTTTTTCTACCCAACAGATGTGCAGAGCGCAAAAATCTATGCAGATAGGGTCAACTATTGTGACACGTGGCAGGTAAGATCATGTCTTCGACATTCAGTCAATGGATTTTGCTCCTAGGTGTCCAGATGAGATCAAGGAGGGAGCCAATGATGTATGATGGTCATTAGGGAGAAGCATCGCTAGGTCACATGGTACAAAGATGTGACATTAGGGCTCAATGTGTAACTTTGAGGTATAACATAAACAAATAGCATAAATAAAAACAATAAGATACTAAGGTATGGAATATTGATAATCATGCTAAGACCAACATTGCGTAAACAACATTTAAGAACATTTACAACTAGCCACAAATCCCATGCTAGTTTCTAGTAATAATTACAATGTTGAAGGTATTGTTGCTCTTATCCTAAGTCTTGGTTATTTAATATACATATATAAAAAAAATTAAAATTTCGGGATTTGAGGGACATTACATTTGCACATTATTATTATTTTTTATTATGTTGAACTTGTAAAATAATTAATAAAATAAAAACAATCGGATGACCGATGCATGAAAGAGAGTATGAGGAACCATGATGTTACGAACAAGGGGTTGTGGAAAAGTGTTTACCTATGTGTGTTGAGCCTATGTTGATGTTGTACACCCTTCTTATGTACTTGATGGAACCTCTTGTTTATGCACCCTGTTGTGTTATGTCACTCCTTGGTTTTATTTACCCTGAGGTTAATTTTTTATTTGAGGATTGGAGTCCCACTCTCACCTAGTGCAAACTAATGAGTTGGATTAGTGTGTCTCTTGGTGTAGCCACCTGATGTGTAACTCTGGTTTACTATTCTGGGAATGCAACTCTCATGCTTGTGTCCCTCTCTCTCCCAATTCGGCATTCAATCAATGGATTTTTCTCCTAGGTGTCCAGATGAGACCAAGGAGGGAGCCAATGATGTATGATGGTCATTAGGGAGAAGCGTTGCTAGGTCACATGGTACAAAGATGCGACACTAGGGCTCAATGTGTAACTTTGAGGTATAACATAAACAAATAGCATAAATAGACAACAATAACATACTAAGGTATGGAAGATTGATAATCATGCTAAGACCAACATTGCATAAACATCATTTAAGAACATTTACAACTAGCCACAGATCCCATGCTAGTTTCTAGTAATAATTACAATGTTGAAGGTATTGTTGCTCTTATCCTAAGTCTTGGTTATTTAATAGACATATATAAAAAAAAATTAAATTTCGGGATTTGAGGGACATTACATTAGCACATTATTATTATTTTTTATTGTGTTGACCTTATAAAATAATTAATAAAATAAAAACAATCGAATGACCGATGCATGAAAGAGAGTATGAGGAACCATGATTTTATGAACAAGGGGTTGTGGAAAAGTGTTTACCTATGTGTGTTGAGCCTATGTTCATGTTGTACACCCTTCTTATGTACTTGATGGACCCTCTTGTTTATGCACCCTGATGTGTTATGTCACTCCTTGGTTTTATTTACCCTGAGATTAATTTTTTATTTGAGGATTGGAGTCCCACTCTCACCTAGTGCACCCTAATGAGTTGGATTAGTGTGTCTCTTGGTGTAGCCACCTGATGTGTAACTTTGGTTTACTATTCTAGGAATGCAACTCTCATGCTTGTGTCCCTCTCTCTCCCAATTCAAATTTCTCATGAAGGAATTCGATTTGCTTGTGTTAGCTAGTCATACTTGTGTGTTGGTTCATGCTTTTTCTCTTGTGCTTGTGTTTGGAACTTGTGGTTTGATTTTTTTGCTATTTGTATGAGATCCTTACTGGTCATTGTGCCCTTGTGGATCCTGTTCCCAAGCTGAGTTACTCTAGAGCCACTGGTGTATGTCTTGGAATTTCCTCTGGATATCCTGGATTGACAGCAAAGGTGAGGTCCACTTCCATTAGATTTGAGGTTGGACAGAGTTGTGTATTGCCTCTGGAGATCCTGGTTTGACATCATGGTTGAGGTCCACTTCCTTGTATTTGAGGTTGTCCTGGAGCCACTGTAATTTCCTTGGATTGGAAGTACTACTTGCCATTGGGTTGTGGTTGGACTGTTGTCCTGGAGCCACTGGAATTTCCATAGAGTGGAAGTAGAGGCCACACTTTCCATTGGGTTGTGGTTGGACTGATTTCTTGAGATAATTTGTGGTTGAGTGCGTTCTTTCTTGTGGAATCATGATTCTGGCTCTGGGGTGACCATTGCAAAGTCATTTTTGGCTTGCATTGTGGCTACGATTGGGTGGAACGTGGCACAGTTGATTCCAGTTACGTATTTGGAAAATATAAGTGATTTATCTCATGTTTATTTAATTCATTTGGCTATGATATGATTTATTTATGGATGCGCATGAAATGTTTGATGAAATTTATGATCTATTTGTGGAATAAATTCCTCATGGAATTCAATCTATTTATGCAAGTAAATTTTGTGAAGGAATTGGAAACTAGTTTTTGGGATTTTGTGCACAAATTGTTTGAGGAAATGATTATTTGGAACCTATTCTATAGAACTGATATTTATTCCCCTATTCATTATATAATGTGTATTTTGATAGTACAGTAGCCTCATAATGGTTTAAGACACTTCTCTTTGATGCTTCTACCTTTTATTCGAAAACTAGTTCTTCGATTGGATTGTTTTGTATAGTTTGGAGACTTGGCACATGAAGTGTTTGTAAAAATGCATGAGTGTTATTTTTATTATTATGTTTTATAAATACACTTTAAATGTGTGTGAGAATGTGATGGTAAATTTTCTTGATAGTGTTTGGGAAATGTCTACTGAAATTCTAGATCAATTTCCAATTTCTTGCTCCTCCAATGGAATTGTTTTGAGTAGATTTGTGAATTTGCATATGAAGCATTTGATTAAATTTTTGAATGATATATATCTATGTTATGAATTATAAAACATGTTATTTAGAGTTGGAATGACATTTGAACTATTCTATAAGTCGTGGATTTAATTATTCTAGCGATTCCTAGAATTACTAGTCAATTTGAATAAGTAGAATTAGCTAGTTTTGTGAATTATTTAATGGTCTATATATGGGAGGAAAGATACATCCATAAGGCTATAGGTGACCCCTTCTATTCTTTCCATGAGCTAGAATATTCATATATTTATCTTTATTTGGCATTTAGAAAGTTAAATTGGAAACTAGTTACATTATGGTGAAATTTGATAACTAGTTGTGGATTGAAATCTCCGTTTTCGTAAAACCGGACTGATACATCCATGTGCTACGTTTATAACATGTTATTGTGTTGTAGGTGGATATTTATCAGGTGTGACCTTTACTTATGGATGCATTTCATTTTGGTTCAGTTATTTAGGCTCAATTCCTTGCGGTGAATGTTAACTAGTTTCATTAGAATTGATATAAAATATCACCTTATGTGCAATTGGAACGATATGAAAATACAAATTTGATTGGATGTAGGTGCATGCTTAAATATGTTGTTAATGGATGTAGGATTTCTTTTGGGTTTAATGGCATGGTTACAAGTTTATTTTGTGTAAGACTAGTTGCTTATATTGGAAAACTAGTTAACTAGTCTTGTGGACTCTCTTTTGTAATTACCATGATTAATTATTGTAATTTTGGTCCATGTAATTAGATGTTATTAATCCATTATGATTGATAATCAATGGTTATTTTTTAAACAATTGTATTTGTGATAAATGTCATCATTTTCTCACTAAGTGTCGTAATTAACACCTTAATTACTAGTTAACTATGATTAAGAATAATTAGCCTTTAGAAATGGTTATTATATATGATATGGATTGGATTGAATTTTTTATGATGTTATATGATGTTAAGAAACATTCCCATCCATTTTATCATATTTTGGATGTGTTAATGAATTTATATTAAATTATTGTTAATTATTGAATTTCCTATTGCAATTAATTTTGGAAAAATAGAAATTAAATGTTTATGGTTTATCCGCTACACTAAAAATCAAGTAATTATCCTTAGAGAGATAATGATATGTCCCTTAGACACTCTGATATACATGGGGTACATTACAGGTGGTATCAGAGCTGCGGTTGCAACACTGCTGCTGTTGGGCCTATTGGTCGCTTTAAATTTGCATGTTTGAATAAAAGTTAAATGTTGCCTATATGAAAGTTAATTATGAAAGTGCTGCTATCTTTGTGAAAGATGAAAAATTAATTGCTATTTTGAATATGTTTGAAAAGAATTATATCCTTTTATGCATTTTCTTAGGTATTTATTTCAAAAATTGAAGACTAGTATAGTATGCTTTGTTTCTTCTCAACTAGAAAATTAATTATTATTTGAGAAAATAAACAAATTTGATAATGAAATGTTAACAAAACATAGAATGAACATGTTGCAACTCACAGTAAATAATTTAACCCAAGAAGACCCTGTAGATAAAAAAGTAGAGGATGGAAGATAAACAGACAACCCCTTATGGCCCTAAAGAGGAGTATGTTGGAAGGAGGAGGAGTAGTTCATCCCTTGACTTGGAAGACTCGGTTAAGAAATGTAATGAAAGGATCGCTCATATTCAAAAACAGATCATGAAAGAACTAAGATCCTTAAAGACTACCCAAGACAAGTAAGGAATGAAAAGCATGAAAACTTACTCTATGATGGACTTTCCACCAGATAGTTACCATACACCTTCCTTGAGAAAAAGAGCTAGAAGTCTTGAGATTAGTACATAAAGATGTTCAGATGACCGTAATAGTAGAAGGAGAAGGTATGAACATGATCATTTGATGGGAGAATTAAGAAATATTAAACCTCCAACCTTTGATGGTGAAGTTAAATAAGGTGAAGAAGAAGAAGAATTGTTAGTAGGGCTCTCGGAAAGTTTTTCCAATTGCATAATTATCCATCAAACATGGAAGAAAGAATAGCTATCTATCATTTGCAGGGAAGAGTCTCTCTTTGGTGGGAACATTTGGTTAAACTGAAATATATTGATGAAGAAAATATCACTTGGAAAAAGTTTAAAAAGTATTTTCAACAAGAATACCTTTAAGAGAAATACTATGATAATAAGATGGAATAATTCTTTGAACTTAAGCTGGGAAATTTAACTATGGATACATATGAGAAGGGGTTTCTTGAACTTTTAGCTTATGCAAACTATATAAAAGATGAGAAAGTTAAGATTCAAATATTTCTAAGTGGACTGCCAAATTTTTACAAGGATAAGATTCAATATCATATGCCCAATACCCTTAAAGAAGTAATCTGCAAGGCAAAACATTTGTATAAGTTGGATAAGAATAAGGAACGTAAGAACTTGAAAGATACGAAGAGTGTTAAACAATACCAAAGAAAGAAGGGAACCACGCCTCTTGTCAACATAAGTGGTAATTTTCATAAGCAACCAAATTCATATAAGATACCTCCTGTTAGATGTTTGAATTGTAATGAGAATCACTATGCAAGGGATTGTCCACATAAGAAAGAAGAAAACATTCACAACATTCAGGAAGCAACAGTATGTGATGTTGGTAAGACTCAGTGGATTTATGCAGCTTTGGAAGGTAGGCAGGAAGATCATCAGTCTCACATGATAGAAGTGGTAGGTAAGATTGGTAATAGAACCGTGTCTATTTTAATTGATTTAGGAGCTAGTGACAATTATGTTGCACCTAGTGTAGTTTTGAATTGTTTTCTTAAGAAAAGTCATAGAAATAGTAAGACAATGTCCTTTGGAATTGAATGGTTTAAATACTTTATCAGATTTGAATGTTATCCCCTTAGGCTCTTATGATGTTTTGATTGGTATGGACTGGTTGAATACACACCAAGCTATCTTGGATTGTTACAATAAGACATACGAATGTCTATATGTGGAAGGAAACATAGTAATAGTTAAAGGAATACATAGACCAATATATTTAAGATAGGTTATAGACTTACATTTAAATAAGTGTCTTAGAAAAGGGTGTCATATTTATGCAGATCACATAGAATAATCTAAGGAAAATGAATCTCAGTTATAGGACTACCCGGTATTACAGGCATTTGCAAATGTATTTCAAGAGATGCCCGTAATGCCTCCTAGAAGAGATATAGACTTTACTATTGATCTAGTGCCCGGTTCAGTTCCTTCGTCTAAAGTCCCTTATAGGATGAGTACACCTGAGTTGAAATATTTATGTATGTAGTTAGAGGAATTATTAAAGAAGGATTATATTAGACCTAGTGTATCACCTTGGGGAGCAACAGTTTTGTTTGTAAGAAAGAAAGATGGTACCTTGAAACTTTGCATAGATTACATGTAGTTAAATAAAGTAACTATCAAGAATAATTATCCTTTACCGAGAATTGATGAATTATTTGATTAGTTAAGGGGTGCCACAGTGTTTTCAAAGATACATCTAAGGCCGGGTTATCATCAGGTCATAATTAAGGAATAGGACATCAAGAAGACATCTTTTAGAACAAGATATGGTCACTATGAGTTTACAATTGTTCCATTTGGTTTGACGAATGCACCAGCTACCTTTATGTGCTTGATGAATGGGATTTTTCGAAAATACTTGGACCAGTTTGTGATTGTTTTCTTGGATGACATACTAGTTTACTCCAATACAAAGAGAGAACGTGAACAACACTTGAGACTAGTAATGCAGGTACTCAGAGAGAATCAACTTCATGCTAAGTTAAGTAAGTGCTCTTTTACCAGAACAAGATTTACTACTTAGGACACATTGTATCGGAAGAAGGAATCTTAGTTGACCCCAAAAATATTGAAGCAATTATGAATTGGACAAAACCTAAGAATGTGTTAGAGGTTAGATATTTTATGGGATTAGCATGTTACTATCGCAGTTTTATAGAAGTATTTTCAAAGATTTCACATCCGATAACTTCTTTACAAAAGAAAGGTATAAAGTTGATTGGACATCTAAATTCAAAACATGTTTTCAGAAGCTTAAAGAGATGCTTGCTAGTGCACCGGTTTTGAAAATTGCGAATCCAAATGAAAATTTTGTGGTATGTATAGATGCATGTCAGCAGGGTATGGGTGGTGTATTAACTCAAAATGGACAGGTTATTTTTTATGAGTCTAGGAATTTAAAGGAACATGAAAAAAATTATGCTACACAAGACTTGGTAGCAGCAGTAGTACATGCTTTAAAGATATGGAGACACTACTTAATGGGAAATAAATTTGAATTAAGAACTGATCACCATGGACTAAAATACTTGTTTGAACCACCTAATCTAAATGCAAGAAAAAGAATATGGATGGAACTACTATGTGAATGAGATTTTGACATTAAACATATAAAAGGAAAATAAAATAAAGTGGCAGATTCACTCAGTAGGAAAATGCATGTGATGCATGTAGCTATCAGTACTAGCACTTCAGATTTAAAGGATAGAATAAAAGAGGCAAACAATACATATGAATTCTTTCAATAGGTAAAAGTAGGTTTGCAGCAACAGGGAACATCACATAAGTTTGAACACTATAAACTGGAATATGGAATACTTAAGTATAAGAACAGGGTCTACATTCCTAACTCAGAAAATGCAAAGAAATTGGTTTTAAAAGAAATGCATGATGTACCGTATGTAGGTCAGTATGGTTATCAAAATACATTAGCGACATTTAAGAAGGATTATTACTATCCAGGAATGAAAAATGAAATTGCAGATTACATAGCTAGATGCTTAGAATGTCAGAAAGTAAAATTTGAATATAAACACCATGCAGGTTTGTTACAACCTTTACAGATACCAGAATGGAAATGGGTTGTAGTCAGTATGGATTTTATCACGAAATTACCTAAGACAAGATCACAACATGATGATATTATGGTAGTGGTAGACAAATTAACTAAAGCAGCTCACTTTATACCAGTTAAGACTGCACATAAAACAACTAAAATAGTAGATATTTATATGAAAGAGGTAGCTAGATTGCATGGTATTCTGAAAGAAATTGTGTCAGACAAGGATTCAAAATTCACAGGTCCTTTTTGGAAAGGTTTGTTTAAAGGTTTTGGAACATATTTGAATATGATTACTTCACATCATCCTCAGACAAACGGACAAACATAAAGGGTTAATCAGGTTATAGAAGACATGTTTAGAATGTATGTAATGGACCATCCTACTAAATGGGAAAGTTATTTGCATCTTGTGGAATTTGCTTATAACGATCGTTATCACTCTTCTTTGAAAGTAAGTCCTTTTGAAGCAATCTATGGAAGAAAATGCAACATACCTATTAGTTGGGACAATCCGACAAACAGAGTTATCATTGGGCCATAATGATTAAAGGAAATGGAAGATTAGATGGTCAGGATTAAACATAATTTGAAAACAACACATGATAGACATAAAATTTATGCATATCAAAATAGGATTGACAGATAATTTCAGGTTGGGGATCACATGCTTTTGAAAGTGAAACCAAAAAATAGTACTTTAAACTTGGGGAATTGCTCTAAACTTGTATCTAGATATTGCGGTCCCTTTGAGATTTTGGAAAAGATAGGACGAGTTGCTTATGAACTAGCTTTGCTGTTGAAATATTGTAACGTCTAAGAATATTCTATTTCTACTTTATCCGGAGATGTTTCATTCCTCCGTCAGGACCCTATTGTATATCCAGAGATGTTTATTCCTCCACTAGGATGTGGTAACTAGGGTTATTAGACTCTCCTAGTGAGGTCGACCTTGAGTTAGCTGTTTAGGGGTTATTAGACTCTCCTAGGAGAAGTCTTCCCAATTAGGGTTAAAGGTCAAGTGAAGTAAAGTATAAATAGAGGATGTGTGATCCTCATTGATCACATTCACTCATTTCACTCTCTTGTGTATTGCGCATAGGTGAGAGAGAGAGATTTGCATAGGAGGAGAAGGAGCTCTTGTCTTGGGTTTACATATTTGTATTGGTTGGTCATCTATATTGAGGAAAGCTTTGCTGGGTTTTCTACCCCATGAGGGTTTACCAAGGTAAATATGTGTCTATCTTGTGATTGTGTTTCTTTCAATGATCCTACTATGCTCTTGTTGTGAATTATCGGCTAAAATTAACATGATATTAGAACTAGCCTGAATAAGACATCTTTCACAAGGTGAAAATACCTCTCTCTCCTCCTCCGGTGAAAATTAGGGGTTCTGCAAAAGTTGGAATTTTTGGAATCTGAAAGCATGGCTGGACGCTCCTCCTCAAAATCAAAATTTTGAGCCCAAGATCGAAGTTTTTGAGTGGGTATAACCCCGGGGTTTGTCAAACCCTAGTTTGACTTTTGGACCAGTAAACCAGTGAACCATAAAAACTGCGCACCTGTGCAGCAGTGAAATAGAAAAGTTGTGAACCTGTGCAGGCGTGAACCAAAAGAAGTGCGAACCAGAAAGCCAGAAAAACTGTTGCAGATCTGAAAGTTGTTGGTCAAATTTGAAGGGTGAAAAGTTGAAGTTTCAGAAGCAGAGTACACTAGTCATCTCAATTCAATCAAGCACATCTCCTGGTAAGATCTATTCTACTTTTTGAGAAACTTCAATTTTGTGACCTCCTGGATAAGATGGCCCCAAGTACTAAGCTTGAGGACAAGCTAGAGGGTATAGAGAATTTCCGGGCATGGAAATATAGGATTGGTCTCATTCTTGAAGAGAATGGTCTTTTCCAATATATCAAAGATGAGGTTGCAGAACCTGCAGAAGATGAAGCTAAAGAGAAGTATAAGAAGGACTTAATTAGGGCAAAGAGAATCATTGTTGATTCTATCAAAGACCACTTGATTCCCCAAGTGGCATCCAAAAAGACCCCAAAGGAAATGTATGATGCCCCATCCAGAGTGTATGAAGGGAGGAACATCAATAGGAAGATGAACCTGAGAGCTCAATTGAAGAGCACTAAGATGAATCAAGGAGAATCTATTCAAGACTACTTGACAAGGGTCTTCCAGTTCAAGGAACAACTGGAATCCATTGGAGACTTCCTTGATGAAGATGAACTAGTTATGACTGCTCTCAATGGTCTCACTAGACCTTGGGATTCATTCATCCAAACCATGTGTGTTAGAAAAGAAAATATGAAGTTTGATGTGGTATGGGAGGATTGCATTCAAGAAGAGGCTATAGTAGCCAATAGAGAGGCCTTACTCAAAGAAGATGATCAAGCATTGGCTACCCACACCAAGAGAAGAAGAAGTCAATCCAACTTCAAGAAGGAAATTCACAAGGAGTCTCAACCTCTCAGGAAGTTCAGGGAACAATTCAAGAAAAGACTACTCCTCTTTCCAGTGCTACACTTGCCACAAAATAGGACACATTGCTAGAGATTGTCCATCAAAGAAAGGGGAACACAAGAAGAATTTCCGTCACAAAAGACATCAAGCACATCTAGCAGAAAATAATAGTGAAGATGAAGAAGATGAAGAACCTCCCAGGAAGCAAGCAAAGGAAGAAATCGAAGAATATGTCCTATGACAATGGTGCTTCAAAGCACATGTCGGGACAAAAGAAAACTCTTTCAAGACTTGAAAATAAGACTTCTCCACATAAAGTACTCATGTGGCCCAAAGGAAAATCTATTGAAGATGCAGTTGTTATTGGTGAAGAGGAAGGTGGACTATATAATTTCAAGGGACATTTAGAAGCTACCCTTGTTCATGAAGCCACTAGCCCAAGTAAGATATGGAATAGAAGGCTTGCTCACATCAACTACAAAGCTCGATGATGGAGTAGAGTTCACTATCAAACATTCCAGTAATACCTGCAAGGAGACTAGGATCAAAGGAGATCCTACCAAACAAACAAATATAAGTATTTGAATTGTCATTTCTATCACATTGTTTAAATGGTAGTAACTAGGATGTGTGTAGTGTCATTTATGTGTTAGGTGGCATACAACATTCCATTGCTACTTATCTAGACATATTGGAGTAGTGCACACTCTTAATAATGTCCTGGTAGAGATGGAAGGCATCTAAAAAGTCACCATATGAATATGGGATATGGATGTATGTTGTGGTATTGGCTAATATAGTGTGACTTATGTTTTTATGCATATATACTATGAGATGTTTCTAACCATGCTATTGAACTTGACTTGTAGGAAGTATCGTATAACGATCACCTACAAATGGAGAATGATGAGACTTGTTCCGTAGAACAAGTTGTTAAATTTTCAGTATTAAATCACAATACTATAGGATCTTTGCTGAGAGAATAACATCTACAGTATATCAATGCATGACAATCATAATATGACAAGCATCACAAGCATCACAAGAATCAAAAGCATAGAGACAAGAGACACAGAGTTTCCGTGGGGAAAACCCTAAGGTGAAAAACCCCACAAACTTCCTCAGAGATAGAGAGAGCAATGGCTCAACCAAAATACAACCAAATAATACAGAGATAGTCTCCTAGCAGATGATCCTCCTCCTCCTCACTAGTGTGCCACTTTCCAGAGAGAGAGATAGATACTTTTCTGAGTGAGTAAAATAGAGATCTCCTATCTCTATTTATACTCACCTTTTTGCCCAGTGACCTACTGGGGCCGACTTGTCTACTTTAGTACATCCACATTATATTATATATTAATTAGGGCCGACCCCATAAGGTGGTCTAATAACCCATCGGCAAGTACACACACTTGCGACACTTGTCAATCCACATGACGACACTTCCTTATAGAGGAATAACACATCTCTTATAAGGGTACAATAAATATACATATAATATACTGATGAAATACATTCCGAAGTTACATATACATCAACACTCCCTCTTAACAAGGAAGGTATTTCTCGACACAGATTTGCTAGACAAGTCTTCTTCTCTGGATCATCGTCATCGATGCATCGTCATCGTCATCGTCACTGCTGCTGCTATCTCGTCCAATCTCTGTCTCTACTCGTCATAGGAAGTTCTACAGAGCCAGTCCTTTTTCATACTGGATGTAGGCCCACCACCTGCAGGTCTTCATCATCACTGGCCATACTGTGGAATCCTCAGGACTTTTACGTGCGTCACAAAACCTCGCAAGAGCATCCCAGGCTGTTACGAGCATACTGCTCTACCTATAGGATATCCCAGGGCAACGAATTACATGTGACCTCACCACAAAACCTCGCAAGAGCATCCCAGGCTGTTACGAGCATACTGCTCTACCTATAGGATCTCCCAGGGCAACGAATTACATGTGGTCATGGCAAAACCTCGCAAGAGCATCCCAGGCTGTTACGAGCATACTGCTCTACCTATAGGATCTCCCAGGGAAACGGATTACATGCCATAGGACAAAACCTCGCAAGAGCATCTGCCAGATATCCCAGGGCAACGAATTACATGCCATAGGCAAAACCTCGCAAGACTATCTGCAGATCTCCCAGGGCAACGAATTACATGTCCTCCCAGAGCAAAACCTCGAAAGAGCATTTGACAGATGTCCCAGGGCAACGAATTACATGCCATAGGCAAAACCTCGCAAGACCATCTGCAAATCTCCCAGGGCAACGAATTACATGCTCATCTGCACAACCTGATCCACGGCCACAGAGTATCAACCTGATACTCACCATACATCATCCTGATGTATCCATGATCATCCTGATCATCATCACTGCAACGTCCTGTTGCATGTCATATGGAGCAACATCCTGAAGCTCGTCATCTATGATCATCCTGATCATCACTGCAACATCCTGCTGCATGTCATCTGGAGCAACATCCTGAAGCTCGTCATCTATGATCATCCTGATCATCACTGCAACATCCTGCTGCATGCCAAGTATCTACCTGATACATATCATCATACATGATCCTCCTGATCATCAATGCAACATCCTGCTGCATACCAAGTATCTACCTGATACATATCATCATACATGATCCTCCTGATCATCAATGTATCCACCTGATACAAATACAAAACACATGATATATATATATCACCATACATGATCCACCTGATCATACAATGTATCCACCTGATACATATACAGATACATGGTCCAAGCATCCAACATGATGCATATATAAAATACATACACATGATCCAACTGATCATATCCAGCATCCAACATGATGCGTACATACATACATAAAATGATCCAACTAATCATATCCAGCATCCAACATGATGCGTACATACATACATAAAATGATCCAACTGATCATATCCAGCAGAAACTAGAACATCATCCTGATGCTCATCATCCAGCGCTTACATCCACAGCCATGTGAAGAATCCTCCTTCCAACATGCTTGGAATGGCTTCAGCAAATGTGTCCATCACTTCTTCCTCGAAGTGTCCTCGATCTGAAGAACGCCAAGCCTCTCTCTGAAGTACTCGAACTTCACCCTGGCTAGTGGCTTCGTCAGCACATCTGCAATCTGCTCGTCCGTCGCAACATACAGGAGCTTCACAGCTCCTCTCTGCACCATATCCCTGATATAGTGGTATTTGATCTCTATGTGTTTTGACCTGTCATGAAACACCGGGTTCTCGGACAGCTTCACACAACTCTGGTTATCACAGAAGATACCAGTAGCCTCCAACGGAAGATCAAATAACTCAGACAGTAGCTTCCGTAGCCATACTGCCTCACAACTAGCTGAACAGGCTGCCACATACTCTGCCTCAGCTGTACTCAGTGCTACGCAGGACTGCTTCCTGCTAAACCAAGAGATCACACCTGATCCCATACTGAAGCAACACCCAGATGTGCTCTTCCTATCTGCAGCACTGCCAGCCCAATCTGAATCAACATAACCCTGCAGGTTAAACTTTTGATTCACCTCATATCTGAGCCCATAATCCACTGTACCCTTCAGGTACCTCAGAACATGCTTTACAGCAACAAGGTGAACACTCCTCGGATCCGTCAGGAACTGGCTCAATGTGTTCACAGCAAAGCAAATGTCTGGTCTCGTGTTCGTCAGGTACATCAAGGACCCAATCATCTGACGATACATAGAAACATCAACTGGCTCAGATGAAGCATCACAAAGAAGCTTCAGATTCGATGCCATAGGTGTGGCCATGGCCTTGCAATCCATCATCCCAAATCTCTTCAGGATATCTACTGTGTACTTCCCTTGACCAAGGAAGATCCCACCTGCATTCTGCCACACCTCCATACCTAGGAAATAGTGCATCATTCCCAAATCTTTCATATCGAATTCAGCTGCAAGCTTCCTCTTGGTATCTGCAATCATTCTGTCATCTCCTGTCACAAATAGGTCATCCACATATAGAAGTAGAATCACAGGATTCCCTTCCTCAACCTTGTAGTAAAGGTTGGAATCCGATTTACTCTTGGTAAAGCCCAAACTAGATAGGAAACTGTCCATCCTACCATACCAGGTTCTGGGAGCTTGCTTCAAGCCATACAAGGCTTTCTTTAATCTGCATACATAAGATTCCCTGTCATGTATTTCAAAGCCGAGTGGTTGTTCCACATATACTTCCTCTTCTACTACACCGTTCAGGAAAGCAGTCTTGACATCCATCTGGTGTATCTTCCATTTCATTGCTGCAGCCAGGGCAAGTACTGTTCTGATGGAAGTATATCTGGCTACAGGTGCAAAGGTTTCTTCATAGTCTATTCCTTCCTTCTGAGAGAAACCACGAGCTACGAATCTTGCTTTATATTTTTCCACACTGCCATCTGCAGCATGCTTGATTTTGTAGATCCACTTGGAAGTCACAACAGACTTCCCTTTAGGTCTTGGGACAACATCCCAAACATCATTCTTCATAATTGATTGGTATTCCTCAACCATAGCATCCTTCCATTCTTTCTTTTCTGCTGCCTCTTCATAACTGGAAGGCTCTTTGTTCATGATGTCACAGAGTAAAGCAACATAACTGGTGTGTGATCTGGTTCTCTTCTTTGCTCTGTGTTCTTCTTCTGGAATACCAAATCTTTCTGCATCATGAATGAGCTCTCTAGCCCATACAGGTTTCCTCTTGTGAGAGTTATCCTCACGGGGTGGATCTACAGGTTCTTGTGGATCTTCAAACTCACGAGCAGTTTCTGGAACTGCATCAGTCATCGTAGTGTCCTGAAATCTTGTTTCCTTAGGTTCTTCATACACTTCGATAGGTGCCTTTCTTGATTTGATGAATGCTGAATTCTCATCAAATGTTACATCCCTGCTGACATCAATCTTCTTGAACCCTGGAAAATATATTCTGTAAGCCTTCGAGCTTTCACTATAACCCACAAAGATGCCCTTCTTTCCTGAAGGATCTAGTTTAGTCCTCTTCTCCTTTGGGACATGAGTGTATACTGGACAACCAAATATTCTGAGATGGCTGACTTCAGGTTTCTTACCAGAAAAGACTTCTTCTAGTGTCTTGTTGTCCAATATCTTGTGGGGTGTTCTATTCTGTACATATATAGCTGTTCTAGCTGCTTCTGCCCAAAGATGCATAGGAAGATCCTGGTCATGCAACATTGCCCTTGATGCTTCCATGATAGTTCTGTTCTTCCTTTCTGCAACTCCATTCTGTTGAGGATTATATGGAGCAGTCAACTCCCTCTTAATCCCTGAGTCACTGCAAAGCTTCTTGAAGTCATTTGAGGTGAATTCTCCACCATTGTCAGATCTGAATGTTTTGATTTTCTTGTCAGTTTGATTCTCCATCAAGTTTTTGAATTCCTTGAATTTATCAAACACCTCATCTTTGCCCTTCAAGAAGTATATCCAAGTCTTCCTAGAGAAGTCATCAATAAATGATACATCGTAAACATACCCACTCAGGGAGCTGGATGACATAGGGCCACATACATCTGAGTGGATGATTTCTAGAATATCTTTTGCCTTGCTTTCACTGCTTGGGAAATCCTTCTTAATGTTCTTACCTTTTGCACATCCTTTGCAAACACCTTCATGTTTGGTCTTGATTTCAGGAAGACCCTCTACAGCCTTGCTTGCAATTGGAAGTGCTCTATAGTGCATGTGAGCAAGTCTTCTATGCCAAAGTTCACTTGGCTCCATGGATTCATGTACCATGGCATGTTCGGGTTGACCCTTTAATTTGTACAAGCCTCCCTCTTGCTCTCCAATCACTACTGCATCATCAATAGTCTTTCCCTTTGGCCACATTAGTACTTGGCCATCAACAAATGCAACCCTCATACCTTTTGCATCTAAAGCAGAGATGGAGAGTAAGTTCTTCTTGAGTCCAGGTACATAGAGGACTTCCTTCATCTTCAGAGATTTTCCAGAATCTAGGTTGTAAGAGGCTTCACCACTTCCTTTGATTGGGTATTGATAATCATCCCCAAGTTTCACCTTATGGGGTGATTCATGTTCAGAAAGGTTCACAAAAGATTCCTTGAAACCTGTCATATGTTTGGAAGCCCCACTATCGATCAACCAATCATTACAACCATGGGAGATGGTACCAGTGAGTGCAGAGATCAGAACATACTCTTCTTCACTTGATGAATCATCATCACTACTACTTTCTGCCTTAGCTTTCTTCTTTGGAGGTTCATCATCTTCAGCAGCATGAGCATGAAACCTTCTTTTGCTGCCCTTCTTCTTCTTACTAGAGTTGTTGTTATTATCCCTTTTGTTCTTAGGACAATCTGAAGCAAAGTGACCCTTCTCATTGCATGTGAAGCATCTTAGGTCTTTCCTGTTCTTCTTTTGATAGGACCTATTGAGTCGAGAGGGATCCTTCTTGATTTTGCTTCTTTTGGTGTGAGCTGCAAGAGCTTGATCTTCTCCTCCCATCTTTTCCTCACGAGCTATAAGTCTAGCTTCTTCTTGAGAGCATTCTTCTCGAAGTCTACTGAAGGAGATCAACTTCTTCCTTGCACAAATTCCTTGAATAAAGGAATCCCATGACCTGGGTAGGCCATTTAGAGTGGTCATCACCACTTCACCATTCTCCACCATTTCATCTACTGCTTCTAATTGTTCCTTGATCTGAGAGACCCTTGAAAAGTAGGATTGAATGGTTTCTCCATTCTGAAACTTCACTGCTTTCAATTGGTTCCGCAGGGTCATCTTCCGATTTATGTTCTTTCCTTCAAATAGCTTGGTCAAAGATTCAAACATCTCTTTGGGTGTCTTGAGAGAAGACACATGGGGTATGAGATGGTCTTTGATAGAATCAGCAATGATTCTCTTTGCCTTGACCAAGTTCTTCTTGTGCAATACCTTGGCCTCTTCATCCTCTGGGATAGGGATGTCTTCTTTCACATATGAGTCCAACTCATTCTCTTCCAGGATTAGCCCAATCCTATACTTCCAGGCTCAGAAGTTATCAGCCCCTTCAAGCTTATCCTCAAGCTTGGTGTGAAGAGACATCTTTAAGAGTACTTCAAATGGAAATAGAAAATATTTAGAACTTACCACTTGAAGTGCTGAAAACTGGATCTGGTCCCGGATTAGGGTTTGTCAGAGAAACCCTAAAAATTCAAAATGTGAATTTCAAAATTCCGAAAGGATAGAAAGATGCGCCTTGGAGAGCTGATCAGCCTAGTACATTCAGAATTTGAGATCAGCAAAGTCTTGTCCTTCAAAATTGCCTTTTTGTCCTCCCGGGTTCACTGGGGAGAGCCCTGAATTAGGGTTTGAGTTTCCCGGAGATCTACCCAGCCAAAAATCTCGATCCAAAGCTCAAACCTTCGATTTTTGCAAGGAGCTTCCATCTGTACCTTCAGTTTCCATAAATTCCTATTTTTGTGGAAACCCTAATTTTTAGGGCCAAAACTGAAAATGCTCGGAACTGAAATCTGATTGGACAGAAAGATGCGCCTTGATGAGTAGATCCAATCTACTATACTGAATTTCAAAAATCTGTGGAGAGAAACCCAATAAACAAGCAATACAAGCTTCCGTCACTGCAAAATGTCTTCTTCTCAGTTAAGCTCTGATACCATGTTAAATTTTCAGTATTAAATCACAATACTATAGGATCTTTGCTGAGAGAATAACATCTACAGTATATCAATGCATGACAATCATAATATGACAAGCATCACAAGCATCACAAGAATCAAAAGCATAGAGACAAGAGACACAGAGTTTCCGTGGGGAAAACCCTAAGGTGAAAAACCCCACAAACTTCCTCAGAGATAGAGAGAGCAATGGCTCAACCAAAATACAACCAAATAATACAGAGATAGTATCCTAGCAGATGATCCTCCTCCTCCTCACTAGTGCGCCACTTTCCAGAGAGAGAGATAGATACTTTTCTGAGTGAGTAAAATAGAGATCTCCTATCTCTATTTATACTCACCTTTTTGCCCAGTGAGCTACTGGGGCCGACTTGTCTACTTTAGTACATCCACATTATATTATATATTAATTAGGGCCAACCCCATAAGGTGGTCTAATAACCCATCGGCAAGTACACACACTTGCGACACTTGTCAATCCACATGACGACACTTCCTTATAGAGGAATAACACATCTCTTATAAGGGTACAATAAATATACATATAATATACTGATGAAATACATTCCGAAGTTACATATACATCAACACAAGTGACAATGGTTCAACTATAAAAGATCCAAAAAGTGCCAGTATGAAGAAGTATATGTATAAGATATACCTCCTAGAAATATAGAAGCTGCTCATAAAGAGGAAACACCAAAAGATCATGATATGTTGAAACCTAAATATCATATCACAGAAGAGAAAGCCGACATGGGAAATAGAAATTATACAAGATAAAGCATGTTGCGGATGGTAGCATTGAAAAGTAATATAAGACAAGATTTGTGGCCAGAGATTCTCTCAGAAAGAGGGAATTGACTATGAAGAAACATTTGCACCAGTTGAAAGGTACACTTCCATTAGAACTATCATGACACTTGCATCCATGATGAAGTGGGAATTACACTAGATGGATGTGAAGACAGCTTTCCTGAATGGTGTGATTGAAGAAGAAGTGTACATAGAACAACCACAAGGATTTGAGGTTAAAAATAGAAGAACCCATGTATGCAAACTGAAGAAGGATTTGTACGGGTTGAAGCAAGCTCCCAGAGCTTGGTATGGAAGAATTGGAAGGTTCTTGACAAGCTTGGGCTTTACCAAGAGTAAAGTTGATCCTAACCTTTACCTCAAGGTTATGGATGATGAACCTGTTATATTGTTTCTTTATGTGGATGATCTATTTCTAACTAAGAAAGTATGCAAATCTTGAAAATATTTGATATGTTGGAATGCAAAGCCATGGCCACTCCCATGGATTCCAACTTGAAGTTGTTAGCTGATGACTCATTAGAGTTAGTGGATGTAACTCTGTATAGACAGATTATTGGGTCATTGATGTATTTGACGAATACCTGGCCAGATATATGCTTTGCTGTGAACACCTTGAGTCAGTATCTAGTTGAGCCTAGATGTGTTCACTTGGTAGCTGCAAAGCATGTGATGAGGTACCTAAAAGGTACGACAGACTTTGGTATATATTATCTTGGAAATCATGATTTCAGATTGTATGGCTACACAGATGTCGATTGGGCTGGAAGTGTATCAGATAGGAAGAGCACATCGGGCGGATGTTAGTGTCTGGGATCTGCCATGATCTCGTGGTTTAGCAGGAAGCAGTCTAGTGTGGCTCTCAGCATAGCTGAAGCGGAATATATAGTTGCTTGCTCTGCCAATTGTGAAGCAATATGGCTTCGGAAGTTGTTATCAGGATTGTTTGACTTACAGATGGAACCCACTGTGATCCTGTGTGACAACCAGAGTTGTATCAAGATGACAGAGAATCCAGTATTCCACGACAAGTCAATGCACATAGAGATCCGATATTTTTATATACGAGATATGGTGCATAAAGGAGCTATAAAGCTCGAGCATTTGGGCACTAATGAGCAAGTTGCTGATGTATTGACTAAACCTCTGTCTCGAAAAAGGTTTGAGTATTTCTGAGACAAGCTTGGTGTAGTTCATAAGGACCCTCCTCGAAAGGGGGAGTGATAAGGTCAATGATGAGGATACTTGTATCGATGACGAGGATACCTTTATCGATGATGAAGTTGCCTATACCGATGGTAAGGCCGATGATGTGGATACTTGTATCGATGATGAGGAAACTTGTATTGATGATGAGGATACCTATATCGATGATGAGGATACTTGTATCGATGATGAGGATACCTGTGTTGATGATACCGACGATTAGGTCGATGATACCGATGATGAGGTCTATGATACCGATGATGAGGTCGATGTGTGGTCCTTAGACTTTGTCTAAGTGGACGAGTGGATTGTCTCATCCCTAGACTTTATGTCCTAAAGAGATCGGGATTAACCATCCTGTAAGTGGTGGGATTGCATTATCCATGAACGTTTGGTTCAAAATGTACGTGATAGGATTGCATCATCCCTGAATGTTTGGTTCAAAATGTACGTGATAGGATTTCATCATCCCTAAACGTTTGGTTCAAGATGTACGTGATAGGATTGCATCATCCCTGAACGTTTGGTTCAAGATGTACATGATAGGATTGCACATCCCTGAACGTTTGGTTCAAGAAGTACGTGATAGGATTACATCATCCCTGAACGTTTGGTTCAAAATGTACGTGACCGGATTGCATCATGCCTGAACATTTGGTTCAAAATGTACGTGATAGGATTGCATCATCCCTGAATGTTTGGTTCAAAATGTACGTGATAGGATTGCATCATCCCTAAACCTTTGGTTCAAAATGTACATGACAGGATTTCCTCGTCCTTGGACTTATGTCCTAAAGTGATAAGGTTTGATCATCCTGTAAGTAGATCTAGATTTCCTCATCCATAGACATGTTGTGGTGTCTTAAATTGATAGGGATTGATCATCCCGTAAGTGGATCAGGATTGCATTATCCTTGCATTTATGTCCTAAATTGATAGGGATTGACCATCCTGTAATTGGGTCATGTGTGTTGCAGATGTTGTTGATCAAGAGATCCAGACGATGAGGCTGTTGATCGAAAGATCCAAATGTTGATACTATTGATCAAGAGATCCAGATGATGATGGTATTGATCGAGAGATCCAGATGATGTTGTTGATCGAGAGATCCAGATGATGCTATTGATCGAGAGATCCAAATGATGATTTTGTTGATCGAGAGATCGAGATGATGTTGTTGATCAAAAGATCCAGATGTTGATGCTGTAGTTGATCAAGTGCTACAGAAGATGAAGACTCAGTACTGAAGATGTTGATGTTCCAGTATTGAAGATCTTGAAGATGTTCCAGTAACTGTTTGAGTTACTGATGAAGAAAGCTTCCAATGATTTATAGATGTATCATGTATCATGTAGTTGATGTCTCCTTGCTCCTGCAGATGTTTTTAGAATATCCTTCTCGTTAAGGGGGAGTGTTGAAATATTGTAACTTCTAAGAATATTCTATTTGTACTTTATCCAGAGATGTTTCATTCCTCCGTCGGGACCCTATTGTATATCCGAAGATGTTTATTCCTCCACTAGGATGTGGTAACTAGGGTTATTAGACTCTCCTAGTGAGGTCGGCCCTGAGTTATCTGTTTAGGGGTTATTAGACTCTCCTAGGAGAAGTCTGCCCAGTTAGGGTTAAAGGTCAAGTGAATTAAAGTATAAATAGAGGGTGTGTGATCCTCATTTATCACATTCACTCATTTCACTCTCTTGTGTATTGTTGTTACAACGTAATTTTCCACCTTGTGAGCATCAGCACTCTTTGGCCTTCAGGATCCATTTCACTGACTTAGATTCACTTTATGTCCTTCAGAAATGCTTTTTCCCTATTTTTCTTCATGTACGCTAGCTGTTCCACTTTAGCCAGTGTACAAACAAACTGTTCCACTATAACCCGCGGGTGCCAAGTAAAATGGTAAAAATCATGAGAAAATTACTTTTTACTCCCAAAAAGAGGTCTTAGGGTGACCTTTGGCCCTCCATTTTCCCCGAAATGCCTCGATGTGTCCTTTCACTTACCTTTGGAAGGCTATATATTGAGCTCTTATGGCATATGGAAGGGAGGAGAAAGAGAGAGCAAGATAACTCTAGTGGATTTTTGTCGTGACTTGAGTCTACACTCATTGATCCTTGTTGTTGTGAAATCCTTATGTTCACCTACCAAACTCCTATCCTAGTTTGAGTTTGCCATTACATGGAGGATTGAAGTTGTGGAGGCACAAGTGGAGAGACCTAGTTCTTGGTTCAAATTGGTTGCCGGCAAGAGGTCGTATATTGTACTTCTTGTTATTCATTAATGGAAATACTCATTTTTCTCGTCCAAATGATGTTGTGAATATTGTTAAATTACATTGGGTTATATTTGCTTATGATATCATGGATCATGCTATTGATTATGCTAACATCTTTCACATATTATATGCACTTGCTTATACATGTTGTTGAGACTAATTTGCAGGTTCAAGTGTAGAAGTTGAAAGCTCAACGGGGAACTACATCGAACATCCGGTTAAAGGTTGGTCTTTTCTCCATTATCTTAGCATTGTCATTTATATAGCATTGCATTGGGAATTGAGTCATTTTCTGGTAGTCAGCTGTCTGTTTTGGTCTGCCCCAAGCCATAGGAAGTTTTATCCGTAACAATTGTGCATAGATGAGAGAGAGAGATCTGCATAGGAGGAGAAGGAGCTCTTGTCTTGGGTTTACATATTTGTATTGGTTGTTCATCTATATTGAGGAAAGCTTTGCTGGGTTTTCTACCCGATGAGGGTTTCCTAGGGTAAATCTCTGTCTATATTGTGATTGTGTTTCTTTCAGTTATCCTATTATGCTCTTGTTTTGAAGTATAGGCTAAACTTAACATTTACCTCCTAGCATAAAAGTGAATAATATCTTTCATGTATCTTTGTTGAAAACGTATGTGCATGATCCTAGGCATATAATTGACTAGAATAGGATACAGGTAAATTGTAGAGTAGATGTTGTTTTTTACATTAGATGATGATGCATATGATATGATATATTGTTGCTTAGATTATTTTTATACTGACAAATGATCCTTGTTAGCATGTTTGTATATATATGATTTCATGTCGACAGGTATACATGATGTCGATTATGTTTTGTATATATATTTGATATGACTAGGTGGAGCCGGAAGGAGACTTTCCAGTAGATCCCATTGCCATTGTAGGAAAGAAGACCAAGATTCTCAGGAACAAAGAAATCCGTTAGGTTAAGTTTCAATGGAGCCACTATACTCCTGAGGATGCGTCTTGGGAATTGGAAGATGTGATGAGGGAGGAATACCCTCATCTGTTTTGAGATTTTGGGGGCATGCATGTGTATGCATCGAGGATGATGCATGATTTAAGGGGGGAGAGATGTAATACCCTATGGTTTATCCCATGGACATATTATTATTGTTGTTATGTTGTACATAGTGGCACAAGGTACCTGGACTATGGTTTGCACATTATTATTATTTTTTATTATGTTGAGCTTATAAAATAATTAATAAAATAAAAACAACTCAACGATCGATGCCACAAAAGAGAGTATGAGGAACCATGATGTTATGAGCAAGGGGTTGTGGAAAAGTGTTTACCTATGTGTGTTGAGCATATGTTGATGTTGTACACCCTTATTATGTACTTGATGGACCCTCTTGTTTATCTACCCTTATGTGTTATGTCACTCCTTGATTTTATTTACCCTGATATTTTTTTATTTGAAGATTAGAGTCCCTCTCTCACCTAGTGCGCCCTCATGAGTTGGATTAGTGTGTCTCTTGGTGTAGCCACCTGATGTGTAAATCCAGTTTACTATTTTGGGAATTTAAATCTCATGCTTGTGTCCCTCTCTCTCCCAATTCAAATTGCTCATGAAGGAATTCGATTTGCATGTGTTGGCTAGTCACACTTGTGTGTTGGTTCATGATTTTTCTCTTGTGCTTGTGTTTGACACTTGTGGTTCGATTTTTTTGCTCTTGGTATGAGATCCTGTCTAGTCATTAAGCCCTTGTGGATCCTATTCCCAAGCTGATTTACTTTGGAGCCACTGGTGTATGTCTTGGAATTGCCTTTGGAGATCCTAGACTGGCAATAAGGGTGAGGTCCACTACCATTGTATTTGAGGCTGGACAGAGATGTTTATTTCCTCTGGAGATCCTGGTTTGGTATCATGGGTGAGTTCCACTGCCTTGGATTTTAGGTTTTCATGGAGCCACTGGAATTTCCCTAGATTTGAAGTGCTACTTTCCATTGGGTTTTGGTTGGACTATTGTTCTAGAGCCACTGAAATTTCCTTGGAGTGGAAGTAGAGTAGAGGCTACAATTTCCATTAGGTTGTGGTTGGATTTATTTCTTGAGATAATTTGTGGTTGAGTGCGCTCTTTTTTGTGGCATCATGGTTCCAGATCAAGGGTGACCGTTTCAAAGTGACTTTTGACTTGCATTGTGTCTACAACTGCGTGGAATGTGGCACAGTTAATTTCAGTTGCGTATTTGGAAAAGATAAGTGTTTTATATCATGTTTATTTAATTAATTTGGAACTAATCGGATTTATTTATGGATGCACATGAAATGTTTGATGAAATGTATTATCTATTTGTGGAAGAAATTCCTCATGGAATTCAATCTATTTATGCATGTAAATTTTGTGAAGGAATTGGAAACTAGTTTTGGGGATTTTGTGCACAAATTGTTTGAGGAAATGATTATTCGGGACATCTACTAAATCAATAATATTTATTACCCTGTTCATTATATAATGTGTATTTTTAGAGTACATTATCCTCAGAATGGTTTAAGACACTTCTCTTTGATGCTTCTACCTTTTATTTGAAAACTAGTTCGTTGATTGGATTGTTTTGCATAGTTTGGAGACTTGGCACATGAAGTGTTTGTAAGAATTAATGAGTGTTATTTTTATGATCATGTATGATAAATACACTTTAAATGTGTGTGATAATGTGAGTGTAAATATTCTTTATATTTTTTTGGAAATTTCTACCGAAATTCTAGATCAATTTCCAATTTCTAGCTCCTCCAATGAAATTGTTTTGAGTATATTTGTGAATTTGAATATGAAGTGTTTGATGAAATGTTAGAATGAGATATAAATTTTTTATGAATGATAAACAAAATTATTTAGATTTGGAATGGAATTCAAATGATTCTATGATCCGTGGATTTAATTATTCTACGATTCCTAGAATTACTAGTCAATTTGGATGAGTAGAATTAGCTAGTTTTGTGAATTATTTAGTGGACTGTATATGGGAGGAAATATATATCCATATGAATGTAGGTGACTTATGATACACTTTCCATGAGATACAGTAGTGATATATTTCTTTTTATTTGGCATTTGGAAAGTTAAATTGGAAACTAGGTACATTGCGGTGAAAATTGATAACTAGTTGTGGATTGAAATCTCTATTTTCATAAAAACGAAGTGATACAACCATGTGATCTGTTTCTAACATGTTATTGTGATGTAGGTGGCTAATTATCAGGTGTTATACTTTACTTATAGATGCATTTCATGTTGGTTTAGTTATTTAGACTCAATTCCTTGTGGTGAATGTTAACTAGTTTCATTGGAATTGATGGAAAAAATCACCTTAAATGTGCAATTGGAATGATATGAAAATAAAAATTTAATTGGATGTAGGTGAAAATTTAAATGTGTTTTTAATGGATTTAGGATTTATTTTTTGTTTAATGGCATGGTTACGAGTTGATTTTGTGCAAGACTAGCTGCTTATATTGGAAAACTAGTTAACTAGTCCTGTGGACTTTCTTTCGTAATTACCATGATTAATTATTGTAATATTGGTAATTAGGAAATGTAATTAGATGTTATTAAGTGATTGGGATTGATAATCTGTGGTTATTTTTTAAACAATTGGATTTGTGATCAATTCCATCATTTGTGCACTAGGTGTCGTAATTAACACCTTAATTACTAGATAACTGTGATTAAGAATAATTACCCTTTAGAAGTGGTTATCATCTCTCATATGGCTTGGATTGAAGTTTTGATGATGTTAGATGATTTTGAGAAGCATTCATAGCCCTTTTAATATATGTTGGATGTGTTAATGTATTTTTATTAAATTATTGTTAATTATTGGATTTTGTATTGCAATTAGTTTCAAAAAAATAGAAATTAAATATTTATGCTTTATCCGCTGCTCTAAAAATCAAGTAAGTAGCCTCAGAGAGATAATGATATTCTCCTTAAAAACTCTGATATCCCTAGGGTACATTACATATCACCTCTAGGGTCGAGGACTTGTCCTAAAAAAATGATGTGTTCCGAGTATCCATGTTGAGTATTTGTTATATTCTTTGCATGTTTGTGTGGGGGGGGTGCGTCTTTGTCTACGCTGGATTAGGGGGGGTTATAGGGGGGTGGAATTACGACTCCCTCCCCATTCTACAAAGAGGACAACAGAAATGGGAATTATCCCATTTTTTATACGAGTGAAGCAAGTTCGTTCAAAAAATTTTTGGGCTATTTTCAACCTATTTTTGGGTTCTTTCTAAAAATATGTAATTTAATACCGGTTAAGGGATTAGAGTCTATTTTCTAATACGGGTTAATGGATTAGGGTTTTGGATGTTGTAGAATACCTATATTTGTATTGTGAGTGGTTAATATATGAGAAAATCATAAGTACGACTCTAAGTTTTGCTAGTTTTCCCGGTTAAGAGTTTTTGGGGTAAATCTTTGTGTATTATGTGTGAATGTTGTGGTGTAATATCTATTTTTCTTAAAATATTATGTATTCTTTGCTTATTTACATTAGTTTTAAAACTTACAATCCAAACACCCCAACCTAGGATCAATGGAAGAGCCTTACAGGTCCACTAGAAGGAGATGTTAGAATCCCATTCTCTCCAAGATTCCTCCACATTGATACCCTACCATCTACACTCAATACCCAACTTCAAATAAAATTCCCTCCAAACCAGCTTGGTAAATGTACATGAGAGGAAAATATGAAAAATAGATTCCTCGTTGTCTTTACACAAAGAACACTAGCTCGGACCTTCAATTTGTCTCATTTTCATAGTATTCCACGTAGGGACTTTGTTTTCTAGAATGCAACACATGAATATTCGATATTTTAATGGACATCTAGATTTCCACAGACCTTTCCAACACCATTTTGTCTCCCTGAGATGCATATTGATGTTGAGTTGGATATATCCTAGCTTTGGGGTGTATTGACCATGCGGTGCATGAATCCATATTAATTCATCCTCCGTGTTAGATAGTCGAATATGAGAGATTCTAAGAGTCCTGATAAATTTTTCCCATATAGCAATATGATCACCTACCAAACCCATATTTCTTTCCTCCTTCCATCTTTGATTCCATATTGATGAAATAAGAGGTTCCACTATATGATTTAGAGAGTGATATCCATTGTGATGTAAGTGTTGGACCAAAGCTTTTGGTAAAATATGATTTCTCTAACTTCTCGCCCATGGATTAAATCCAAATCAGACTTTATTGTTGATGTATTTGTAACTTCGGAAGATATTCACTTGTATATTGTATGTATTACATTTGTACTTCATTGTATCCCCAATGGAGATGTATTATTCCTCCGATTGGAAGTGTCGTCATTTGTATTTGCAAGTGTCGCAAGCTACATTGTAAGTGTCGTAACTTATATTTGATGGGTTATTAGACCACCTTAGAGGGGTCGACCCAATATGGGTTAAAGGGTTATTAGACCACCCTAGTGGGGTCGGCCCATTGACAAGTGGTAATGGGTTATTAGACTCTCCTAAGGGAGGTCGGCCCAGTTAGAGTAAAAGGAAAGTCAAAGTAAAGTATAAATAGAGAGTGTGATTCTCTCATTTATTCATTCACACACTCACTCACTTCGCATTAGTGAGAGAGAGGAGGAGTGCACACAAGTGGCGGAGGAGTAGTTGCTGCAAACATCTATCTTTTGGGGATTCATCTTTCTGATCTTTGTATGGGTGCTTATTCTATCTCTGAGGAAGTTGTGGGTTTTTTCACGTTCTTGGTTTTCTCCGGTGAAATGCTTTGTGTCTCTTGTCTATTGTGTTTGATATGTTGTACATGTTGTTCTGTCAGTTAAGATCCTAGATCATATTGAATTAAATGAAGAAAAACTAACATGGTATCAAAGCTATCCTAAAGGAAGGCATTGTATGGCATTTACGACACTTGTTTCACTTGCGACAAATTGGAAGCTAGGGCTTGGTATAGTAAAAACTAGTCATCGTGGCACTTTCGCTATAAATCCATTTTGGAGAAGGTTCGGGATTTGAAACTTTTACAGGCCGAAGATGAAATGTTCATGTACCTTGTGTCGGAAGCTCAGCCTCAGATTATTTGTACTTTGTGAGATATAATCCGTACAAGTTAGGATTTCTGCCTCTTCCAGAATGCAGTCCTAAATAGGTGACCTATGAAGAAAGGTCATGGATGTCATCCAAGAACACAATCACAAACTTATCCAAATATTTTTTGAAGAGATTATTCATGAGACACATGAATGTAGTAGGTGCATTGGTAAGACCAAATGGCACCACTATAAATTCATAATGGCCATACCTAGTCCTAAAAGCTATCTTATGAATGTATTCTTCCATTATCCTCACTTGAGGGTACCTAGACCTCAAGTCAATCTTTGAAAACACTCTAGCTTCCTTCATTTGGTCAAACAAGTCATCAATCCTTGGCAAGGGATACTTGTTCTTAATTGTCACTTTATTGAGTTGCCTGTAATCAATACATAGCCTCAATGTTCCATCCTCCTTCTTAACAAATAACACTGGTGCACCCCATGGGGATACACTTGGTCTGATATATTCCTGCAGCTGCATCTTCAATTCTACCAATTCTGGTGTGCTCATTCTATAAGGAGCTTTGGATATGGGTGCTGCCCCTAGAATAAGATTAATAAAAAATTCAATGTCTCTCTTGGGTGGCAACCTTGGAACTTCATCCGGAAATACATCCTGAAACTCCTGCAATATATGGAAGTCTTCTAACTTGGGTCCTTTATCTTCCGTTGAATCTGATATATGCACGACATATAATTGACAACCCTTTTTATAAAATTTCTTCAATTGTAAGGATGAAATCTGCCTTACTGAAACATGCTTCGGAATTCCATGTACCAACCTTGACCGTCCTTCATCATCAAGGCATTATAGCGCTTTCTCATAACAGTCCACCTTGGCTCTATGTCTTTCCAACCAATCCATGCCAATTACGGCATCATATGATCCCAATGGTAAGACATTTAATTCTGCATGCGTGAGGAGTCCATTCATTTCTATAGGACACTCTTCACTACTTCACTTACCTTTCTCTTGGTACCGGTGGCTAATTGAACTAGCCAAGCTTTATCATGCTTTACTTTACCAAGAGAACAACTTTCAACTACCTTAGGAGATACATAACTATGAGTAGACCCTGGATCAATCAAAACAGAAATAGACTGCTCAGTAATCTTACCTGCAACCTCCACCACTTTTGATTGATGGTCTGCTAGGTGATCATCCAGTGCTACATAAATCCTAGGTGTTGATCTTGCCATATTCCCTACTGTAGTTGTTCCTTTAATGTTGTGCAAGCTCCTGGGGTTCTTCTTTTCAGTCGGACAATCTCTAAGCATTTGGTTTCCTCCACAACCCCAACACTGAAGTGGACCCTTTGATGTTCTATCTACTGCTACAGCTGGTTTGAATTATCTTTTTGCTTGCTGGCTCCGTGGGAATATTCTGGGTTGATTTCTGAATGGTGGTTTGAATTCACATTTTCTCTATTCAACCCTTCCCTTAGGTTTACCCTTCCATGCTGGATGCATCTTTGCTTTACCTTTTCCCTGCTCATAGCAATGCTCTGCCATTCTAATGGCTTCATCCAAGCTTGGTGGATTTACAAACTCTATTCTATCTCTATAGTTCTGTGGTAGACTACCAAGGAAGCATTGGATCTTCACTCCTTCATCCTTGATGTAGTCTACATACCTCAGCAGCTCCAGAAACCTATGGACACGCTCGTCCATGGTATTATGTCCTAATCAGATTTCGTTGAACTCTTTTCTTTTGCTATCATAATACCTTGTTGATAGGTACTTCTCCTGGAAGTATCTTTTAAACCTTTCCCAGCTGACTCTTCTTTCACTAATCCCCTTCACTTGCATGAGGTGTTCCCACCAGATTGAAGCTCTTCCAATAAGGTTATAGATGGAAACCCTAGATTTTTCATTCTCTGAATACTCATGCATTATGAAGTACTTCTTGATTCCAAGAAGCCATGCCTCTGCTTCTTAACCTTCTTTGCTTTCACCATCAAAAGTGGGAGGCCTTGCCTTCCTAAATTCACCCTATGGAATACCTTTGTGCTTATTTCTTCCCTTACTCTTGCTGGAAGTGTGTCTTGGGATCCCCTGAGAACCTTCATAATCGTATGCCTGCTAGAAGAAAACCTAGGAGAGGGTGTCCGATGCCTTCTGCTCACATAACCTCTTCTAGGGCTTGGATTTCTTCTCTTAGAATGGCCCCTAGACTGACTTTCTGCATTTCTTTCCTCTCGGCTTTCGTTGCTTGGGTTAGACCCACCATTTATTCTTTGTTGTATGTCTATAAGACTCTGCAAAATGGCCGCATTGAGTTGACGTTGCTCCTCTTTCGCTTTCATCATCCGCTCGTTAAAGCTTACCATAGTCCTATCCAAGTTTGGGGGCATTACTTGCTCCCTTCTTCCATTAGATTCGGTCTCAGTATGTGCTTCTTGCACGTTCCTACCCAACACCTCGTCTTCTGGTTCAAACAGATCTTGCGCATCGTTTAAGGTGACCATTATTACGCCTTTTTGTGTATTGTCCTGTTATATGATTCGTATTACAATTGCTGCTGTCACTGTGCATATCAAAGACATCTATTAGAGATCACAAGCATGCAATTAAACTCTATCATATCCATTCAAACCTAGTACTATTCATTTGAATAATCAATTAATCAAATAAGTTCATCAAAATCATGCCATGGCGCATCTCTTGACTAAAAATTCATGCACAGTCCGGCCCAAACAACTCCCAGTGTTGCAACTGAAGCTCTGATACCACTTTGTCACGTCCCCATGACCTTCGGAGACATGGGAGACCTTGATACATTTTTTTTTCAAATTTGACTAAATACACACACATAGTCGGAATAGCTCGGATCCGCAACTCGCAATTGTGAATCCGCAATCCGCAATTGCACAACCCGCAATCCGAAAATGCGAATCCGCAATCCGTAATTGTGCGACCTACAATCCGCAACCCACAATCCGCATTGCGGAAGTCAGAATTGTGGAAGTCCAACTCCAACCTTCCTGAAAATTTCCGCAATCCGCAAACGCCAATCTGTAGCCTGCAATCTGCATTGCGGAAGTCGGAATTGCAAAAGTCCAACTCCAACCTTCTGGAAAATTTCCCCTTCCGCAATCTGCAATCCACAATTGTGGAAGTCCCACTTCAACTTTTCGGAAAACTTCCCCTTCCACAATCCGCAATCCGCATTGCAGATGCGGAACTGCGGAAGCACCTTTTCTGCTCCTGCAGCTCACCAATGCAAACTTCGGAGAAGCATAACTTCCTCGTCCCTAGTCCAAATGGGGCAAGGTCGGTACCATTGGAAAGCTCTTGGAGAGCTCTATCAAATGGTGCAACTTCCACTCCAAATCGAGGCTTCTAACCCTGACATTTCTTCAACTGAACATTCTGTGCACAAATCCACCTTGAATGACTTTAACCTTCTTCCTGCCATGACTTTCCTTTTTACCTGACCCACAGAGGGGTTCTATAACACAGCAGGGTATCCCCCTCCCTTCCCCAATATCAGGTGTAGACATACAACTCATTCACAGGGTTAATCGAACATATCACAACATTTAAGGTGCATAAAGCTAGATCTAATCATTACATCTATCACATGCAAGACTTATAATGCATTAAACTCATGCAATACAATACTGTACACAACAATGAGCTCAACCCTCTACTCAGAATTGCACATTAAACTTCTTGTCAACCAAATTCATATAAACAAACATTCCATAACTTGAACATAAGCAACCATATTAAAACAATGGAACATCATCGTTCAATACAACAAGAAGTACTTATCTTTAACTTTCTGAAGCTGCCAAACAACTAGCTAAGTGAGAGCAACATTCCACCCAACCTTAGATCTCTTCCCAGCCTATACTCTCTTAGCTGAGAGATCACCCCCGAGATGGGATGTGTATCCACTAAGGAGGGATATCAGGCTCTCTCACAGTCAAGGTTCCATCCCAATGCTAAGCCAATATGTAGTTGGGTTTATCAAGCATTCCAGGGCATCTACCCATGCTAATCCAACCTACATTGAGTTTATCAAGCATATAGGGATATACTGGTAATGCTAAGTCGACTTCAAGTCGGGTTTATTAAGCATACCAAGTAACATAATCATGCTAAGCCATCATGTAGTTGGGTTTATCAAGCATACCAGGCAAGCTGATCATGCTAAGCCAACCTGCAGTGGGTTTATCGGGCATACAAGGATAACAAGGAAGGTATTACTAAGCCAGTGAGCTCAACCATAGAGCTGCAGGCATCTCAACACTCAACAAACATGGCACCCACATTACCTACCTCACCCAACACAAGGAAGACCCTCTTCTCTGTTGCACAGTCCCTCAAGGCCTCTTCCCTTCCAGTGTTATTCAGGATGGGCATAGAAATCTCAAGTCGCTACTTCTATGAGATTACAACCTTCACTGGGTTTATCAAGCAACCCAATCTTCTACCACAGTTCAACAAGCTGATTCCTTTCCGGAATTGCGAGCAGGGCTCTGTTTCGCAAATCTACTCTCAGCAACCCAATCCCGGGTTCTCACAGTTTCTCTGTACTGTTCAAGATTTGTAATTCCTCTCAAGGTTCTTACCACTCCTATCACAATTAGACTGGGCTCGCACACACACCCTTCCTATTACACAGGAAACGCGATTATCTTCAAGCTTCCTCGTGGCTAGCTCTGTGGGTCGGCGTATGCATGAATGTCTGAACAAGTTCTCTCTCGATGAGTGGATGAGTTCGTGAATGGATGAATGCGTTTCTGAATCAATGTTCCATTTCCCCACGGGTAGTCAAAACAGTATCTACGGGTTCCCAGGCGATTGAGAGTCTTCCAGGACAAGAAATCAGATCCATGCCCTGCCATACAAAATCGCAGGTATGCTCCATACTCCATCGGCTTCAACAACAGGGTTCTCAACCACCCTCAGCAGGGAGGTCAAAAGGGTTCACAGTCGACATGTGACAACATGGGTACCAATCCCATAACCCCTCACCTCTCCCTAGTGGATACACATGGCCTCTTCTCATTGGTTGCTTCCTTAGCCAGCTTCATGGTTATTTTATTCATTAATAAATTATTACATCATTTACATTTCTTCATGGTTTAATAGCCCATGAATAATCGAACTATCCAAATACTTGCCTACGCAATAACCTTAAACATCCACTAGTGGGGCCTTGTCCTTGAGCTCCACACTAGGACAAATACACACACTGCATATACACAGTATTTACATTAAAGCCAATAATCACCAAGGGAAAAATGGAGTATTACACAGCCTGTAGTATTTCAGCACTCAAAGACCACCCTCGAGATGGGGCTATGTATCCACTAAGGAGTACCACTCAGGCTCAATCACAACATTGGTTCACAGTCAATCAGGGTTATCCAACACATAGCTAGCTTTGTTAAGCAAGTGGGGAGCAGGTAAGGGATTTCTAGGTCAATAAATTCATCTATAGAGCTATGGGCATATTCCAATGACCCCAGACAGTTTAGGCACCCCCATCCCCTCCACTCTCAGCCTAAGTAAGGTCCCCTTCTTTGCTGCACAGTCTCTGGGGCACCCATTCCCTTAGCACTGACCTGGGAAGGTATGGCTTGTTCCGACTGCTAATCCAATGGTAAATGAGCCCACATTGGCTCTACCACGCAATCTAAGCCCTCTTCGTCCCTTCCCACTGCGATCTGCACTTGGATCTTCCTCCAGATTACGGCCGAAAGGCTCTGTCTCGCGTTTGTGATTTCGACTACCAGATCTGGGTTTCTCATGAAATTTCAGGCATCTAAACCTCTTAATTTCGCTCCAAGGATCGAGTCTGTGGATCTTTCATCGAATTCAAAATCCCACACAAGTTTCCTGAGCGATTTGGCTCTGCAAATCGTGGCCTCCCTCCCGATCGCAATTTCGGTTCCTTTTCTCTTTGCTTGGTCTGTTGGGTCTGCGTATGGGTTCAACTGATGCTTCCCAATCAGTAATCCCCTGGAGATGAGAAATGCGTCCTCCCAAGAGGTGGAGTGGCTTATGGGACAAGCGATCAAATCCCCATACCCTACCTTACGGATTTGAGGGTTGTCCCATACTCTATCGACCTCATGAACAGTGCTCTTCACCCACCTCCTTACAACAACATTCAATGGAAGCTAGGACAGTCAAAGGGGTTCTCAAAGTGACAATGGCAGCCTAGGGTTCCATCCCATGACCCCCTCACCACTCCCTAGTGAATACACATAGCCCTCTCATTTGGTTGCATCCATAGCCAGCTCCTTAGTATTTTTATTTACATGGTATCATTTACATTTTTCATGGCTTACTAGCACATGGTTACCATAATACCAAATACTTGCCTCTTCAAGGTTGAGCATTCACTAACGGGGCCTTGGCCTTGAGCTCCGCACTAGGAATCATACATCACATGCATACAATATTTACATTACAACCAAAATATCCTAAGGGTCAAAATGAGGACATTACAGGTGGCTTTTATAAGTTTTCATCCATAGCTAATTTCCCAATTAACCAGAAATCTAGGACTCATTTGTGAAATATTATTATTATTGGAGCAATGTTAACTATTCATCTTGTTAAAAAATATATGTGACTAATTCTAACTCTAGAGTAATGAAAGTTTACATATAAGTTATAAAAGTACCAGACTTCATCCATTTTAAATTCCTTACAATAATAATCACATTGATGCTGGATTTAATATAACATGGATAAACAACCAAGAAAGTTACTTGGACATCCCAACATTGTATTTGATTTTCTTCTTTTGTTTTATGGTTTCTTTTGGTGTGAGTAAACTTAGCAATCTCACTGCCTTCAAAATTAGGATCTCACTGCCTTCAACATAAACATGAGTCCAATGGTTGGATTCATTTAACATGAATATTTTTAGTATATATTTTTATCACTTTTATAATTTATTATTAATACTAAGAGCCATAGTGTAATATCTTAATAGTTTTGTTGTTTATTGTGATAAATTAATATAGATTTCTCTTAATACCGATATAAGATGGATTTAAGCTCATATTTATGAGTTTGCACATATAACATGGGCATGGAATAAGCAAGATTCAGTAATTTCAATCTCTGACATCTCCTAGCAATTGTAAATTGCAATCTAAGGGTATTATGCCATCTCCGAATCAAACCAGATCGATATATTTGTGGCTTGAAAAATCTATAACTGCAATTGCAGGGAAATAATCGAAAATGGGGCAATTAAGCAATTTAAGTGCCACGTTTACTCTACACGGTGAAGAGCAACATTGACTCCTGGACGCTGGGGTTCTAATTTAGTAGAACGCCCGATGCCAGAGGGGAATTTGATTTTTATTTTAATTTAATAATGCAGTGTGGCCGTCCCCGTAAATGTATTGTGACAAAATGCATATTGGAATCCAACATTTAAAAACATTATTCTCACAGATATATATTTAGCTTTGATTTCTAAATAAAAGATCCTTCAACTTTTGTGTCTGTAATCAGGGTTTTCCCATTTATGCAATGGGATGAAAGAATTTTTTCTTCCGGAATTCTTCTTTCCCATAGTTTCCAGCATGAGGCAGAAAAGCTATCTCCAACACAAACTCCGAAATTTTTCATATTGTAAACGCTTCATGGCAGCAGAGTTTCAAGAACCTGCAATTAAATCAGCAGCCCATGATCACTATAGCCATATTATAAATTCCAGACTCCCTGCCATGCCATGAAAAGGAAGACGATGGCACATCCGAATTCAGGAGCTTTTTTACCTGTGATGTGGATCCTTTAACCAGAACGACAGCTCAATTCAGTCACATTTTTATTTTCTACAGAGGAATATAAAACATTACCCATTTCATGAGAAATCAAATAACATAAGCATGAAAAGTCGTGATTAAGACCTGAGCTTTGCCAGACCAAAATGGAACAAACAGGGCATTTATAACATATAAAAAAAATAAAAATAAAAACCTTTAAATGTGATTCATACAAAGTCCACTATACACAGCAGACTGAAAAATTATTATTGATATAAAAAGACCTCTTGAATCCAAGAGTAGTGCTGCAAAGAAACCATACATGCCTGGCTAAATCCTAAGTTAACTATAAATGCATATACCATTTCGTTCAATCTTCATTCTTAAATCCTACCCTATCCCTTGCTCCAGTACCAACTCATCACCAACAAACCAAAATTAAATATCCAAAAAATAGAACTCTTGCCCGATTTGTGCAGCAAAGAATTCCAATGTGTGCGGTGAAATAAGTGAAAACCTCTGTACAATTGGACTCCAAGCTCACCAAATCTTAGAACTCTACTTAGTATTGGCTTATAAATAGTTTATCTGAAATCCGAAATAGCTTATCTGAAATCCTGTCCTTATGAGTAACTAAATTCACTTTTTAGATGTTTATTTTTTAGAAGATGTTTCAATTGAGATTTCTGGCTTTCTACCTTTGCTTCCAGCAACCTCGCTTTTAGACTGTTTTGCCGGATTCCCTTTGGCCATTCTATGAAACCTTTGATCCCTCTTGCAATATGAGGGTTGCACTTCTCTGGGGTGTTCCTTCCACCATTTTTGAAGGAAAGGCAGGCCCCATGAACAACAGACTGTTCTGGAGAGCTCCAATACTTTGCAGGGGTAGAAAACCTGGTCTTTGTGGGATTTTTATTACAGAATTCCCCTTCCCCGGGACTTGAACTCCAATGACACCCTGCGAAAGTATCTGCCCTTTTCAATTGTCGTTCTGTACCCGAACGAGATGTGATCACAAGCTTAGATCCATTATCATCTTCTAAATCCATTTCACTCTGTGCACTCATTTCATGCCCTTCACCTCTAGATAGTTCTTTGTTTTCTCCATGAGAATCACTGAGTCCTTCCTCCCCATCTTCACATTCTTGATGAGAATCACTTGATGCTTCCTCCTCATTACGTATTTGTCCATTTACATAATCCCATTCCCCATCTCCCTCTCCATTTTTTCTTTCATCAGCCACAATGTTTGCCTTAGCATAGCTTGAGGTTTTTGTAGGCGATGTGCTTATACCTTGCGATTCAGGGGTTACAGCTGGAGGGTTCAAAATGCTGCTTGTAGAGCCATGGGGTGAATTGCTTGGAACACAATCCCTTGTAGACCTGACATCCAAACCCTCATTGTTGATGTCAATTGAATGCAAGTCTTCATCGCCGGAGAGACCACCATCTGAAGCCAAAGGCTGACATCTTAGCTCTGTAATCCCTTTAACCCTTATGCGACTAACAGCATCTCTAAGCATCTCTGCCTGTTGCATATGGACAGAATTGTCATCACTTCTGGAACCCCTTCCAGAACAAAGAAAATCCTCCAATTCAGACCTCAATTTTTCCAAAGCCATATGTTTCTCTTCAAGAAAAAGCCTTGCTGTTTCCAATTTCATCTGAACTCTTTCTTCACGCAAAATATCTGCCATTTGGAGCATTCTCCGTTCCTCCTCAAGTTCTTCCCTAACCGTAGCATATTTCCGCCTCAACTCCTCCACCTGGGCCTTATCTTCCCCGATCTCTCTAGCCAATTCATCACAAACATCTTCCATAACCTGTCTAGACTTCTTCTCCTTCTCAAGCTCCTGCATCAATTCCGTTATATCCCTTTTAGCCTCTGCAAGCTCCCTGGCCAATTTTCTGTTAAAAACCTCAACCCTCCTCTTTGCTTTTCTCTCACTGTCCAGCTCTTCCTTCTCAACCTGAACTGCTGCCTGGATCCTTTCCTGTTCTCGGCTTCGCCACAGAGCTTTCTGCTCTGCAAACTTCCTCAACAAGTGCTTAATTTCCCTTCTCGAAGTTTTCTCTGCAAATTCTAGCTCCTGCACCCGTGCATGAGCCATATCCAGTTCTGAACGCTGGGTTTGAACCAGCGACAAGTTGGCAGTCTGCTGCTCTTCAAGAACTTTCATACGGCTGTAGACCCTGAAAAGTTCAGATGAAGAAGTGAAGCCATCCATAGGGGTTGCCTCATCCATCGGTATTGAATCTGAGCGCAATAATGGATCATTATCATTCTGAACAAAATTATCCCAAAGAGAGCGTTAGCTAAAATTCAATTTTAGACAAGATCATTTTATACAAATACATCCCGATTTCACAATTTTACAAGCATAAACGTTTGATTATTTCGTATAAAACCGATATAAAGCACATCCCAACGAGGGCATCAGATCAAATTCAATCATAGACCATATTATTCTATACAAATACATTCTGATTTCACAATTTTACAATGCAATAATTTGATTATTTCATAAACATATATAAAGCGTCGACTCAAATTCAATCCATACAAACACATTCCTATTTCACAATTATACAATGCATAAATGATTGATAATGTCATATAAAACAGATATAAAGCCCTCTGTTTGAGGCAAATTTCAGAAAAATAATCAATATCAAGAGCCAAATTCACAGCATGCTATATTATATTAAGACGGATTTCAATATTATATTAAGACGGATTTCAATACAATGTCAATACTCTTGGCCTTTAAGACAGATTTCGATGAAAGACAAGAACCCACATACAATTATCTTATGCTAAGGCAATTTCCATTACAACAGGCAATCTAAACCCCCCCAAAATACCTCCACATGAAATTAAATGAAGGCAAGAATCAAAAGAATCAAGAAATTTAAGTACCCCAAAGCAAGTTCTATTACAGGCAGCAAAACCGCCCGGTGATCGTCCGCGTTTATTCGGCTTCATGCGTCTGTAATCATTCAGTGTTTCCCTATTCTTCATATTGGATCCAATCTCCCCCCATTAACAGAACTCGACAAATACACAACGACAATCTCTGTCTGATAATACCAATTAATACAAATGCTCTGCAACACGACGCTTAAAGCTTTCATCGGGAATACTCAATTCCCGTAAGCAACGTTCAAATTCATAGCTGTTAAGACTCCATGGTGACGTAAACGGTGATGATGCCAGATCGGCCTTCAGAATACGAAGCGAACGTAAATCCCCAAAAATTCACATAATAAAAAAAAAAACCGGTTGTGCAACTCTGTTATATAATATTATCGGCCCAGCGAGGCCACGAGAAACAGGCCAATGGCCATTATCAAGCCCAAAATACAAAACGAGAAATGAAGAGATACCTGTCTACATCAAAATTTGGGTTATTCAAAGAAAGGCGAAAGATTGAAATAAAATACCTGCAAATAATGGAACTTATTGCCGCAGCTTGGAAAAATGTGATTAGTTGGGCATTGTCGTGTGAGTTCCCAAAGCGTAGCTGCCAGCCTCCGCGCGGAGGCCATGAGAAGCGCCGTCGACATCGCTCTTCTTCTGGGGAATTGTCGTTGGCTTTTTTGATTGCGATAGAAGGGATTGTTGTAAAGCTTCCAGCTTGGACCAGGTGTGCTGGGGCACACTCTCTTGCCACCCATGAGAATCGATCTCTTGACTTCCACTCCACCATTGTTCGCGGCCTGGCCTTTCGTTTTCATTTGGTGAATTTTCCCTATTTGCTGGTCTCTCCCTGTGGGAATTTCATTCGGTATTTTTCCTCCCGTGCTTTTTTTTTAACTGTTTTTCATTTTTTCACCTGTTCTTATAATTGGATCTGCCGCCATTCGATCCCGCGACCTTTTCATCGGAGATTGGGATTCGAAGATTAGAGCGGACAATGACTGTGCGCCACGTGGATGTATTATACGGATTGTCCGGATCTCACACGTCTCTATCAGTGTATGAGCATTTATAATTTAGAAGACAATTTTGGCGGGGTTAAAAAAAACCGCCAAAGTTGGAAATGATTTCAAGAAACAATATGATAGGTGAAAAGTTAAATGCCCGCCGTTCTACGGGCTTTTCCCGGTCGTTATGCTTTCGGCCAGGCAAGGTGATTGGCTGGGTTCCACGTGTCAGCGTGGGAAGTTTTGACTTTTCAACACGTTTTGCTAGTCGCCTAGTTGGTAGCCCGTCGTCGACCGGCGCGAGTGTGTCGTGGTTGCCACAGACACATGTGGCCCCACCTCTGCAGGCCACTGGGCCCCACCTCTAGAGTATTTATAGTACCACCTAGAAACCAACCCAGACAACGTGGAAGACAACACCTACAAAATTGTAGGTACAGTTCTGAAGAAGACTTATCAAAAGAATTTGGAAAGATGTTCAATTTACCCAGAAAAAAAATAATTTCCAATTTCCTCTTTTGGAAAGAGAATTGTAGATCTTCCATCCTTATTTCTTTTATTTTTTAATAGGAAAGTTTTGGGTGTTTTTTTTAAATCGTTCTCTCGAGGCATCTTATACATTTTTCCTTGGAATTTTAATGTGATAGGTATTTTACCTAGAAACTTGTAAATATATATGAGTTAATTTATTATATATGTATATCAAAATTAAAAAATAACGGTGAATGTAGTTTGCTCTTTCTCAAATTATTTAAAATCTTTTCAATTTTTTAATTACGAAATTGACCAAAATAATATATGGAGATAAATTTTGTTCAATAATATCACCATGGTAATATGATTAGCATCACCATGTCATGTCAACATTATAACCTAACCTTGTCATGTTGATATTATAACCTAAATTATACATGATAGGATGATTAGCATCACCATGTTAGGTCAACATTATAACCTAACTTTCAACATTATAACCTAAATTATACATGAGATGATATATATGTCTTATTATAAATTCAAACGATTAATATGGTTAAAAAAATATAAGATCAAGTAAAATGAATTGGCATGAATTGGAGTTGCCTTTGGAGTTGCTTTTGACATTATTGCAAAGGAGAGTTGCCTTATATTAATTCTTATAAAAATTGTGAAATTATTCCATTCTTATAGTCCTTTAGGATTTTATTATTGTATCTAGTAGGTATTAAATTTCATCATCTTGGAAGAAAGTGGGAAAAGTTCCTACTCCATTGTATCTAATAAGGTTTGAGAGTCGGTTCTGAAAATAGTTTCCAGGTGCCTAGGGTACCTTTCTTAGTCACCCTCACCCTTCCTCTCTGAAAGCGTGATGGGTACAAGTTGAATGTTCGAGCATATCCAATGGCGGAGTATCTTGCAATGTGGGGTTGGCTCCCTATGGAGAGGCGTTGGATTTGGTGGCGGGAGAGTAGTCCTGAAACTTTTACCTAGCGTGATGGTGGCACCTCTGGTGGGTCGACAGTTTAGTGGATCGGTGGTGGCACTTGCGGTGGGGCGACGACTCCTATTGTGGGTTGGATGTTCTTGTAGATCGACGACGGCTACTGCCATGGGGCAGTGTCACGCAAAGTTTCGTCCAGTGATGGAGAAGGGTGAAAAATCTGTGTAGAGTAGGGGTTTCCCGTGATTGGGGAATGGTAAAGACCCTTCTCAAATAGACTAGGCCGTTGTTGAGAAATTGGGCTCTAATGTTCGTGAAGGGAATCGACGCCAATATTGATTTGCTCATATTTGGTGGCTTATACCGATGGTCTATTTTTACTTTTTTGCATTTTTAAGCAGTTTTTTGTTATGGTGCTCAATGCACATTTTTGATGCCCTATAATAGGGTTTTCAAATGATATGTTTTTTCACTCTTACTCTTTGAGCAGTGTTATTATGTGCTTATGCACGTGTCAACCTATAGGTTATAGCTGCAAAGCTGATAGGTCTCTGAACAATGTGTTCTGTTTTTATTAATAGAATACCAATTATTTTCTAAGAAAGAAAAAAGATCCAATAAACCTTCCTCTTGAATCATTTTTTATTGATCTCATGTCCACTTTCACTTGGGATTCTTGAAAAGGGTAAGAGATCTAAGACTATCTAAATAATCACAACATTTAATTATTGTGTATTATCCTCAAATACAATATGAACACTTTTATAAACTAAATAGTCAAATCACTCCATAAAATAAGCCTTTGTTCGACAAACAAGGAAATCTCATATATCAATTAATGTATGATTAAGCCATAATTTCAAAAATAAATTAATAATAATAATAAAAACAAAAAAAGTATTCTAATTATTATCTAGTTTATTTTGTTTAGACTTTTATGAAAAATCTTAAAAACAAATCTTAGAATTACATATTGATCAAATTTATAATAAATATTTAAAAAATATTTAAAATTAATGTTAAATATATTTTATAATTTCCTTTTTTGGAAAGAGTATTGTAGATATTCTATTCTTACTTTTTATTTTTATTTTTTAACATTTTTGGTGTTTTTTTAATTTGGATGCTTTTTTAAATCGTTCTCGAAGGCATCTTATACCTTTTCCATGGAATTTTGATGTGATAATTAATTAATTATTTATGTTATATCAAAAGTAAAAAATAATGAGAACGAATGTAATTTGCTTTTTTCAAAATTTATTTAAAAATATTTTTAATTTTTTATTATAAATTTGACCAAAATAATGACAACTAACATTACCATGACATGTCAACATTATAACCTAACCTTGTTATGTGGACATTATAACCTAACCTATACATGACATGATATATCTTGCAATTCTACTTCACACTTACTAGCATTGAGGTGTACTATGTTCTATTATAAATTGAAACATGTTTAATAAGTGAAAAGCCTAAAAACATGTTTAATAAGTGAAAATCCAAAATGTTTAGCATAAAGTATAAGTAAATAAAAAAATTCATAAAAACTCATTTCAATTTTCTTTTATTTGGATCAAAATTCCACTACTCAAATCTTTCATTTAGTTGCTCCTTGATTCGAGTGCTTGGAGGCCAAAGTGAAGATCAAGTAAAATGAATGTTAGCACCCTTCTCCTTTGATCTAATATTACACTCTCCAAGGGGCTTGCCAACATTAGAGTTTCCTTTGACACTATTGTAAATGAGATTTGCCTTATTGTATGAGTTAACATTGGAGTTTCCTTTAACACTACTTCAGATGAGAGTTGCCTTATTTTAATTATTCCATTTTCATAATCTTCTCAATTATATCTATGATTTTTCTATTTTCTTCCATAGTTATTAAATTTGCATATTGATATGATCCTCATCCTAGAAGGAAGTGGGAAAAGCTCCTACTCCTTTATAAGATCTAATATGCCTTCCTCTTGAATCATTGTTTCATTGATCGCATGTCCACCTCCACTTGGGATTCTTGAAAAGGTCAAGAGATCTAAGACTATTTAAATAATCACAACATTTAATTAGTGTGTATGATCCTCAAATAGGATATGAACATCTTTATAAACTACGTAGTCAAATCGCTCCATAAAAGGGGTTCCTGGTTTTACTCACAAAGGAATCTCATACATCAATTAATGTATAGATAAGCCATAATCTTAAAATTAAATTATTATTATTAAAAATAAAAAAATCTTTATAATAGAACTTTTGTTTGGACCATGGGAACAACAACCTCCCAAGGGTATATCCAATAACCCGCAAGCCAGATATATCAGTAACTTGTGACTCAGCAGGGGCCGAGACGTCTCGAATCCCATTAAGGTGAGCCTCTATCCCAAGGGTCGCCTACCCTTCGAGCCTTGTCACGTCGATCCAATAAGCAGCCCTACCCCCGTCAGTTTTGAATCCATGACCTCCACGAAGATCACACATGTTCTTAACCATTAGGCTCACTCAAGTACTCTTTACAATAAAATTTTTAAGAATCAACAAGATAAAAGATTTAAGACACACCTTAAAAGAGAAGAGAGCCAACACTATCCACTATATTGTTAAAAGGAATGAAAACCATGGTTTATATTAACTGAAAGGAATATAAAGACAGATGGTTATGGCAAGCAAAATAGTTTAGTGTAGAGGGGAATCTCATAATTGGTTATGCGCCTCCAACTGATTTTGATAGAAGTAGAACTCAATTTTATGTTGGTGAATGTTTTAAAAGAGAAGAGAGCCAACACTATCCACTAAATTGTTAAAAGGAAGGAAAACCAAGGTTTATATTGATTGAAAAGAATATAAAGACAGATGGTTATGGCAAGCAAATAGTTTAGTGTAGAGGGGAATCTCATAATTGGTTATGCCTCCAATTGATTTTGATAGAAGTAGAACTCAATTGTATGTTGGTGAATGTTGGTAAAATTTGAGTTTATGTTAACAAAAATATTGTAATATTATTTTGATAATCATTTTGATCAATAATTTTAGTATTCGAAGAAAGTAAAATAAAGAATATTAAAATGGATAGTTAAAAGACACATTGTTAACAACGATTGCATGCTACTAAAAGAATTTTATGCACTAGAGTTGAATGATAAAGCATTGACATACACAAGGAATTTAGAGTTAAGAAATCAAAGATGCAATTTTTCTTTTCAAGCAACGTTTAGAACTCTATGCTTAATATTTACAGTACCTTAGGTATCCGGGATTTTCATTGGACAATTTGTCATAACAAATTTATTTGATGTGTTAGGCTACATTGATTTTTATTACAAGTATATGCTTCATTGTGCAGATATTTTACATTAAATATATTGTCAACCTATGTTGTTAATATGTTCAATTCACTTCGTTTCTAGTAAGGCTAAGCTATATTATGCATTAATTATTGTGCACTTCAATATTCAAAAATTGAGGAAGGATTATATACATTGATTTAAACATTAAACATTGCAATGGGAATAGAGACTATAACAAACAAATTATTTAATGCATAAATTTATCCTAGAGAAACTTGTGGGGTAAAACTTCAACAAAAGGAATTGTGCATTGCTTTTATTATCTAGAGGATTACAAAGAAAATTATCAAGAAGTTAACATTTTTTATGTAGTATGGACTAACTAAGCATTGTGCTTGGCTATATACTCATATAATATCACCATTCTTTCTTTGGTATGTGCTTTTTCCTTCTTTCTCGCTCTATGGAACAAAACACTGAAAATACTCTTTTCTCCTCTTGCAACTAAGGCTTTAGTTGTCCTTATTATCCAAGTTTAGGGTTTTAGATCCTCTAGGATATTCTCACAAATCCATACATTGGTAGCTTTACATGTGTGATCAATTGTAGTGTACTTATATAGCAAATGCAAAGAGTTTAAGAGCAATATTTGAAGAAATGAGTCAAATAGAAAGAAATAAAAGAGATAGAACTAGAATATAACACCTCTAGAAAGAAAATCCTATATCAAACTTCCAAAAGGTGAGGAATGTTCATTGGTCTCCTTGAGGAGGAAACCTTCTATTGAGTAGCACTCCAATACAATGACAATCCTTGACAAATCATTATACAGATTCCTACCTCTATAAATAGTTTCTCACTACCCAAACCCTAACCACTAGTGGTCCCAACATTAATTAACTAACATACTTCTAACTAGGGAGGTTAGTGTAGGACCCTAACATGCCTTCTTCCATCAAAATAAACATTTTCCTCAAGGTTGGAGAAGTGGAAACCACTATAAAATCAGGTTTGGTTCCTAGATGGGATATTCAGGATGGATATATGTAATGCCCCTTGTTATGAATTTTATTGAAATGACAATTTTCCACTTTTTTTCCTTGGTTCGACCTTTAATTAGTTTTGATCTCTAGGTCCCAAATTTGCCCCAAATGATCCCAAATCTTCTAAGAAAGTATATGAATGATATTAGAACATAAATATGTGTTTCAGGGATGCCTTTGTACCTTTAAAATATTTTTTCAAATACTCTTTCAATTCTGGTCAATGTAGGTAACTTTACTAGTGATTTCCCTTTGACTAGTATTGATCTCTAGGTCTCAAATTGACTCCAAATGCCTTCAAATATTCAAGGAAGGTGTATGAATGATATTAGGACTTGAATATGATTTTCATGGATGACATATGGCCACCAAGATACCTCTTCAAACTCTCTTAAGATTCTGGACCAAGTATGCAATTTTACTAGTAATTTGGGGTTCAAATCCCCCTGGGGTAAGTACTGAAAATGGCTTCCCAATTGCCTCCAAACCCACTCAAATTTTTGAACAGAGGTAGGGAATGTATTAAGGATGTTATTAAGGTCTCATGTGCACCATTAATTGATTATTACATCTGTTCCAACCCTCTCCCATTCAACTGCAAAAATCACCAATTCGACCCTTGGAGAAATGACGCTATTTCTTCTCCCAATGCAATTAAACTGAGTAAAAATAATTCAAATGTTCAAGTACAGTACATGAAACTTGTAAAATACATCCATGGCAATCCATTAATCACAAATTTATCAGATAATCATCCATTCATTCGAAATTATCATCAATACATTGGTTCACAACAAGGTAGTGGGGAAATGGCATTGTTCTTCCATTAAAAATGAGATTTATACATTTCTACTTGGAATTTCGACCTGAAACTTTCTGGAGATGAAGAAAAGAGTATTTAATTCATATTAAAAAATAAATGGGGCATTAGAAGCTCCCCCAAAGAGTACAATACCTCACCAAAAATGCCATCCCTCAAGGATCAAGAATATGCCATCAAAACTGGAAATGGTTGAAGGAGTGAGCTGCAATAGAAGAAACCATGAGCTACCCTGTAGCTTACACCTATAAATAAAAAATCCATTAAATCTCCAAATGAAAGGTCTAAATGGACTTTCCAATTACCAACTTGGATGGGAATCTTTCACCCTCGAAATTGGCTAAGGCAAGAAACTAGTCATCCACTAGCTCTCCCTCTTCACAAATGCAATTGCAAATTATACAAATGATCAAAAGCTGGTTTCATTATTTGTTATTGACATTTATAAAGTTCTAATTTCCTCCATGGGTCGAATTCCTTCCAAGAGACTCATGCCAACTCAAGTTGGGAAGAGATTCCAAAGAACGCCACTTGTACAACAATTCCTAGTCTCCCACTTCCACCAAATCACATGTGGAAGCATATTAGCTGCCCTAACACCCTTGAGCACCCTCTTAAAGTCTATTTTTAGCCCTAACATGTCATATGTCAGCCTTCAGGTCTTATTTGTGTCATAGGTGTCATAGCATCTTCATCATTGTTGTCATAGAGCTAGGGAATCTAGCCCAAGTGTCTCACTAGCTCCAAATTGCCTCTTCCTCTTCCATGGGAGTTACTCTTCCTCTATATTTCGACCTTGAATGAGTCATGCCATGAATAATACCTTTTGGACTCCCCCAAGTATGTTACCATTCAGCTTGAATTCGAATTGGTGAGAGAATGATGTCAAGTGTAGTGGGGAAATCTAGCCATATGTGGGTCCCACTTTCTCCATGTGTCTTCATGATCAAATGCCACTTTGAATTTCACTTGTATATATTTATTTAGATCCTTTATTAAATATTTATGCCATTCTAATGTTCAAACATCATTTATTATCCCCATTATTCCAAATCCCAAAGCTTCCACCCCAAACCTAGGAAACTAGTAATTTTCCTCCTTGGCAATTATTTGACCTTTAGCATCAATTTGACAAACTCTAATGAATAGGGCCAATGTGATTAGTCCATTGTGACCCAATGCCAAATTTGGGACATGACAATATCCCTCCATTGTATCAATACTTTCTAGGTAATGTGATGGCATAGTAAGTGCTCTTGCTTTTCTAGTTTTGACTCACACTGTAATCAATTGGAACCCACTTCATCAATCTTGGGGATGATGTTCTGAATGTGGAAATTTGGTCTAACCATTTTCTTTAAATAAGACACAAGAAACACTATGTGGATCTTGTAGTGGGTTAGGAAATCCAATTTGTAAGCAATTGTTCGAATATATTGGAAGATATGATAAGGGCCATAGAAATTGGGTGCTAGATTCTAGTGGCTAATACAAAATGGATTAATATATTTTGTCATCTATTTTGGTGCTTTTTGGGTATAAATATTTGATGAATTGGCTTGAAGGGCCCATTTTAGGGGTAGGTCTCACTTTGCAAATTTGGGGTCCAAAACCTTGCGGGCATTTTTGAGGACTTAAACGATGTTTTTTGACCCATCACTTGCACCATGCCCCTTGATGTTATTCTACACTTCGATACCTTTCCAACATTCAAAGAATCGCCTCCATCAAAGTCTGTATGAGGAAGTTATGCCACCCGCAAGTTTACCTATGTAGTTGACCACCATGGTACTTAGTGGATTCCATGCCATCTCTCATTTATCACACATGCATATTTATTCATGTGTGGAATTTAAAGACAATTATAAAAGGTCCAAAAACCTAACCCTAATTAGGAGTTAAGGCATGCATAAACCCTAGACGACTATCAGGCTATGTTAAATATCGGGATGTTAGGAAAAGAAGGGGTTCCATTCTTATGATGTTATTGTATTGTTCTATAGTTGAGAAAATAGTACATGAGTGGATATTATAACAGAATAGAGGAAGTAGGAGATCCTGTAGTAGCCATTATGGTCGTAGAGTCATAGGTAACTCCATAGAGAGTACCACTTTCTTTGTATTTACATGCTATATAAAAGAGTAAGGTATAGTCCTTATTTATGGATGGGTTTTCCCAAGGAAAATATTGTGTTGATGGTGTGGATTGTGTGTTTCTTTGCTCTATTTATTTTCCTTTAAGTTTTATTTTATGTTAGCATTCAATGGAAATGAGCTAATAAAAAGAACCAAGTTGTAAGATTTGTTGTGACGAATTATTACAATGGAATATTAACAGTAGTTTATGAATCAATGGCTCTTTTCATTAAGGATTTCTTCTTATAAGGATGGAGATGAAGAAACACCTGATCCGCTTCTTTAAAGTAGCACTCTGACCAATGTTGATTTTCCTATTGCTTCAACTCTATGACCAAATTGTCCTCAAGTGTACGTATAATGTTATCTCTTGTGTTAAGAGTGATATCGACTTATTGCACCTTGGAGTGTCTAGTAAGTATGAGGCCATGGATGGTATTTTTTTCCATATACAACCTCATAAGGTGACATTTTGATAGGATCATGATATATAATATTATACCAACATTTTTCAAGGGGTAGATATTGGACCCCACTAACCTTGTTGGTCCATTGAAAAACACCTAAAATAATTTTCTAGGAACTTATTGACCACCACTATCTACCCATTTATTTGTGGGTGATAAGCTATGTTAATTTTAAATTGGGTGAATTGTAGTTTAAACATCTCCTACTAGAATTTGCTAGTAAAGGTAGGATCATGATTAGTCAAAATTGAAGTATGCATGCCTTGCAAATAAAAATAATATCTATGAAGACTTGGGCCACTATGGACAATTTAAATGGGTGTTTTAAGGAAAAAAAGTGAGCATATTAAAAAAGGCAATAAAAAACCACCCATGATGAAAGATTTGTTGCTTTATTTGGGAAGCCCATTGATAAAATCCATGGAATTGTCAAGCTAAGTTTGTTGCATTAATTGGTAGAGGTTGCAACACATAAGGGGTATTCATTATTTCACCCTTGTTCCTATGACATGTGTCACATTCAACTACAAATCTATTTATGTATGCAATTCTTCATGGAATCCAAAAAGAATCAACACTTAACCCATTCATATGTTTTTTAAAGTGACCCATGATGATATAGAAATGTGATTCCACTAACACCCATGATTTTAAGGTATAAATATGCACAATAAATATATGCCCATTATACACTTATGTGTCACTATACCAAATATACCCTATAGTGAGGCTTGAATTCTCTTGTAGCAAGTGGAAGAGTTGAAGGATCTTGGCATTAGATAGCCATTCCTAGTGTTCTTTTACAACCCAATTGAGAACTCGTAAGGATAAGGAAAATAGGGACCCTTCGTCCTCATATTTTTTAGACAAGGAATTGGCCACCATGGTATCCTTATTGATCTTGTAGATAATCTTGTATCCTATCCTAACATAGATAATATCGTATCATATCCTAACATCTTGGTGATCTACTTTTGTTTATTTGTGAACACAAATGTTTTTTCCAAATTGTACTTCAAGCTACGATGGTTTCTCTTGATATTAAAACACTATGCAATTAGATAAGGGATGTTTCTACTACATGAAGGATGGTCATCATTTATTTTTTATTGGTAGACTGAGTCGAGTTTTATCACACAATTATTTACTAGTGAATGCAAATAGGAACCCCCTCTTGCATCAACACCACCTCGATTCCTTTGTTGAAGGCACCATATTCGAAGATGAAAGTATCAGTGAAGTCTAACACTAGTAAGATTGGCATAGTACACATAGCTTCCACTAAGGCATGAAAGGAATTGTTGGGCTTGGCCCAAGTAAGCCAATTTTGGATAAGTCAGTTTTGGGAGGTGCGAGGATACAGCGCAACGCAGCATCGACAAAGTAAGAGAGCCAGCGCTGTGAAGTTACTGCTCTGCGGAGATACAATGTTGCGAAGTTCCAGATCCGTGAAGATCCAACAAGGCCAAGTTTAGGAAGGAAAACGGTATAAATTTCGGTGAGACCGATCGATAACCTATTTTGGTTAAGATACTCCGTGATTCCCAGTAGGCGGGTAAGGAGTGGCGAGGAAGGAAAACGACCGGTTGAACGAGCAAAGGTAGCACTACGTGAATCGACCGCATGAAGCCGTTAGAGAAGGAACAGAGGGATGAAAGTGACCCGTCGGCATGCGCTCGAGAGAGGGGTTGAAAGCGACGTGACCATGCGCAGAAGGATGGCCACGACGATGAGTCTCTATCAGAGCTTAACAGTCCTGGTTAGCGGGGTAACCGCACCAGTTTTGGGTAACAACCTTAGGGTTTTTGATCCCATCATGAATGTAACAGGTGTGACCTAAGGACATGGTCTAAAAAAGGGCATATTTTGTAAGAGAAAGGGTTAATCGTTAATCTTCATATTGTTTATTGTTGAGTTTTGTGATCTTTATTGAGAGACTTATTGTAAAAAGGATCTGCAGCTGTGTGCGTAGAGACCTACTGAAGAGAGGAGAGTGTATGAAGCTGACTGCGAAGACTGGAACTGTTGTACCCTTCCCATTGATAATATAATAACAATTCCTGTGGACGTAGCTCCCATCCCGAGGGTGAACCACGTTAAATCATTGTGTTATGTGATTGAATGTGCATTTGCTTTTGTTGAATAGTTAAATTCCTGTTTATGAGTAAATGTATCTTTGCTTTCATGTATATTCTCCGGAAGAATGAATGATAGGAATAATATGATAAGTGTTTAACATGTATGCATAATATGTTGAATGTGCAAGTATTTCTAAGTAAGATGAATGCATAAGTTGATTGGGTAAACACTTAAGACAATGGAGTCTGTATAGTGCAATTCCCTAAGCGCAGCACCGGAAGTGCGCAGTTACATTGTGGTCTGTCATGTTGTATAAGCTTGCAAAGTATACAGTCTACATGTTTGTTGAATACCTAGATTGTAATAAGTAAAATTCTGTTGAAGTTGGTTAATTTCCGAAGAGGAAGCACAATCATCAGTTGCGTTGTCCTATTGTTAAGCAGTCATTCCATATCGTGCATTCCTTGGATGCGCGATAGCCTAAGTGTTAGCTGCGAGGTAGGAGAACTTCACGCAGTCCACCTTTCTGTTGAAGCATGCATCACCCGGTTGTGGAAACCTGATTCCGCAACCTCCCCATAACTTCGCCTCGGGTGAGACCTCAGTCTGCCCGTAGACTGTTGCTAAAAGGGCTAGTGAAAAGGGGTTTTGTTGGTTCTCTGAACTGCGCAGAACCTAGGTCTATCTTATTGAACTTAAATAACATATATAGAGCCAACAAATGGTTTCGTTGTTGCGTTTGAACTGGTGATGAGCACCGAAAATTGGAATCCTAAGAAAACAAAAATATGAAACTGGGTGGACAAGTCAGAAAGACATTTTGCCAGAAAAGAGAATAGACATCCGCGTCTCTCGAACATAGAGTGGTTGCAGAGATACCTGTGGGAGGATATTCATGAAATTTTCTTTACAACCTTTGGAAACGAGTTGAGCGAGTGCTTATCAAGGCTTTGATGAGCGAAATGACTATTTCCAAGAAGGAGCATCTACCAAGTGGAACCGAGAGCTCATTCAGAGGCTTAAAGCAGTAAATAGTCCACTCTCGAGAGCAATCAACTTTTTGTTTGACAATATTCTAGAGGGCTTCGTGACAGAGTTCGCTGTGGAAACGTTGAAGTCCTATAGCACAGCAGAAGCCGAGTTTTTCAAAGGCTTCAGAGGTTAGTACCTCAACAATCTAAGTTTCTATATCAAAATGCTTTTAGCTGAAAAAGGTGTTTTAAGAATGTAGGGTGAAATCGTGAACCTGGGAAACACTTTTGTGACAAACGGAGTAAAAAAATGGAGCACGGGCGAATGATCACACGAAAATAAGTCAACCTCAAACTCTAGGCTGAGAGTTTCAAAAACTCTAGGCTGAGAGTTTAAAAAACTCTAGGCCGAGAGTATTGAGATTTCAAACTCTCGCCCGAGAGTTTAAAAAAACTCTAGGCCGAGAGTTTGAACCAATCACCGCGCTGTATTTTTAAAAAATCTCTCGGATGAGAGTTTGAACTAAACTCTCGGTTGAGAGTTTGGACAATATTTTTTCGACCGAGAGTTTATGGTCAACAAACCTGCGAAAATATATGGCATCTTTCCGGAACCTGCAACTTCAGCAAGCCTGAACCCCTGCAAATTCTAAATATTATTTGTCGGACATGGTAGCAATGGATTCATCTCCGAATCTAGTTTCCAATGATATAATAATTGTTTCATTTCGACTTGAATTTCTATTTATTAATATTTTTTTTCTAAACCTTATCCCTTAAGAATTTTATTACTTTGAAAATCACCCAAAATGAAAATTCAATATCATAACAAAGACAACACCAATTTTTTTTAAATTTCACAGAGGTCATAATTGGCTCGTCCTCTTCAAAAGCTTACTTTTAGTTTTTCCAATAAGAGTCACATTTGAAAGAAAATGTGAAGACAAAAACATGTGTCGATAATGCACCATTTTCGATAAATAATAAAAAATAGTTCGCAAGTCTTAAAAAACTCAAAATATAGTCCAGGATCCAGTGTAGTGTGTGTAGATTATGAGCCTACAATTTTTTTCCCTAAAATGAATAACCATCTATCAAAAAACCGTCGTCAACACAGGTCACTCATTATCCATACCTAAAATTTTCAAGTATATGCCGTCTATTGACAACACATTTGTCCCACGATATGTCCATAAAAAAAATTTAAAAAAATACAAGTAGAAAGCCAATTCAATTCTCTAAAACCTTTGTGTTTACTTCAAGTTGAAATTCCTAAGGGAGATATGGGTTTGAAGAGGTCGAAGTTGAAAAACATAAAATTTAGCAGTTTTGTTTGTAAAAAACAAGCCAAAATTGTTTCCCAACTTCATGTTTTCACCCTGCAGTAAGATTCATAGATGTTTTGAGTCTGTAATGGTCAATAATACTTACAGTGATACAAGAGAAGATATTCATATATTAAGAAGTGGTAGAATATATAAGGTTAGTACAGAAAATAAGCTTAACGAACATGAACTCCATGTAGAAACTAAATTCCAAGTTGAGCTTGATAGCAAATCACCTCGCAGAGCTACCTTTCAGCCCACTACTCCACAAAATCTGCTAGTTCAGAACACTGTGCCTCACAACCCTCAGAGTGTCAATACTAGTAACACCGAAGGAGTGAGTACTCAGACCATTCCGCGCAGTAACATCCCTAACACCACTCAGAACACTGCGCCGAAAACTGCACCACTTAGAAGGAGAATGACTGATGATATAAAAATGTCGATATTTAAAGGAATGGGCCTAGAATACCCCGAGCAACATTGGTTTCTATGTGAAGCCGTGTGGAATGTCAAGCAAGTCCAAGATGATGCTATTAAGCATGCACATCTCATCACTACATTTAGGGATAGAGCATTAACTTGGATTATGAAATATTCTGTCGGACATAATAAGACCCTACCAAATATCAAGGCTGCTCTCTTAAGAGAGTTCAAGAAACCAAAATCTAAATCACAATGTATAACAGAGATGAAAGAGATTAAACAGAAAACAACTGATTCAGTATGGGAATTTGAACAGAAATTTAAAGCACTATTAGACCAAGTAAGCTTTGACATTGCACCGAAATAGCACCAAGAATGGTTCATAGCTACGTTGTTGCCCCATATCAGGCTGTTGTTGATGCAACAGAGGGTTGCGTCGCAGACATAATCCTTAGAGATCGCGATGAATCTAGAAGCTTCGCCGATTGGAGAAACAAGCCAAGTAATGATCTAGATCCATAACCAGATAGCAACTCTAACGTTACAACTCCAGGACATTAAGAAAGGAAAAGAAGTCAGAGAAGAAATCTAGTGTACAAAATGAAAAGCAGAGGGACACTCGAAGGAACACTGCCTAGTTTTCAAAGATAACATTGATAATGGAGCACCAAATCCACTAAATTAGCAGCAAGGACCATGGTGTGAAATCTATCGATGCAGAGGACACCGACCGGAGGATTGTTATTTGATCCAGAAATATGTGAGAACACCCAAAAACTTGTATTGCAATTTCTGTAAGTTAGTTGGGCATGATGATTCCAACTGTAGAGAATATGAAATAATGATAGAAAGGAAGCATGATGTTTACAGAGTTCAAGAATAAAAACCGTAGCACCATGATAATGCGCAGTATGATCAAGGCGCATACAGAGGCCATGGTGGATTCCGAGGAAGAGGAAGAAATACTGGCCCAAGAAGAGGAAGAGGTTAGATGATCTGTTATAACTGCGCTCAGCCTAGTCATCTATCTAGAGACTATACAAATCCTTGCACTACATGTAGATACTGTAAATCCTTTGACCATGTTATTGAAGCATGCCCAATATTGCAAGCAAAGATGTAAGAAAGAAGAACAGAAGCACCAAACCAGAACGTTCAGATGATTGCAGCATAGAAAAGGGATCCAAACATCAATGCTATGACACAAAGTGGAACTGTGATAGGAAGAGATAAAGAACCATAAGATTCTACTTTTGGAGAGCACCACGCTAAGCAGACACCTACTAATGGGGTTTGGATAAGAAAAGCTACTGTGAAAGCGCCTACTTTCGATCTGGAAAGAAACAAAGAAGTCTTCATAGAAGCAAGGGAAACCTTTAAAGAACCAACACCTGTGACACCAAGAATCCCATTGCGAAGCGAAACATCGCATATGAAGGATATGCCAACAATGTATGATCAAATGAGTATCGCAGCAGAAACAAGGACTTCTGTTGTGCAGTTCCTACGAAGTTGTATGAAGCTTCTGAAGAGTGAAGATGCTTTGGTGGAAATACAAAATTTACTAAACCACTATGAGCAACACAGTTGCACGAATACTATTCAAAGCGCAGTTCACCACATAAAAAGCCATAAGAGAACAAGCCGCGAAATGAGGCTAAGTTCACAAATTGGAGATTATGAGATGGATGAGATCATCCTTGATTTAGGATTTGAAGTAAATGTCTTGACCAAGTAGACATGGGTACAGATGGGGAAACCAAAATTGTCATGGTCACCCATACAGTTGAGATTAGCCAACTAGCAAAAGGTCATACCCTTTGGAAGGCTAGCGAATGTTCTTGTGGACATCGATGGAGTAAGCAGTTCAACAAACTTCGAAGTTATTGAGATCATCAACGATAGTAACCCATATCCAACATTATTGGGGATAGACTGGGCGATGGATAGCCTCACGATCATTGACTTGAAGAAAAAACAGATGATATTTGAAGGAGTGGATATTAGGGTCATTGCCCCTTAGACCCTTTGCAAGGGCTGAGATACACTGAGCCGATCAGAGAAGAATGTAGAGCTCACAATCTAGATAGCATCTATATGATGACATCAAACCACACCGACTACATCAATCCCATAGCTGATGGAACACTTAGTTGGCACTGCGACAGTTCTTGCGTATCAGACTCTGATGCAGGACTGGAGAATTGGAAAGGCCGGCTATATGAAGTATTAGCAAGAAGATGCGTGTAGATCACCAAATCACTGCGCTGGATTGGAACCGAGGTAATTCCAATCCGCAATTATGATGGTTCAACTAACTTCTATACATTTTTTTAAGACTATATTATATCAGTTTTAGCTGAACATCGCATACCAGCGTTGGATATAACACTATGCGCTACACCTTCCAGATGGTGGGCCGTGCATAAGGAGACTTTGACCACATGGTAACAGTGCAAAAGCATGATGCAAATCAGATTCGCAGAGAAACCTGCACTGACCATGGTAAAGTATAATGGACAAACAGATCTGAGGGATCACATAGAGACTTGCTCACAAGCATGGATACATAGACCACCGACATAATGGGTTCATCTTTTTGTGCACACACTAGAGCAGATTCCAAAGAATTGGTACACAGATGCAGAAATTTGCATAGGAACCACAGATTGGTCTATTTTAACTACGAACTTCGAGAGAACCTTCAGTTTTGAAGATGACTGTATAAGCATAAATGAGGCTTTGCAGGTTATCAAAGAAAGGATATTCAGGGATGAATGCCCAAGTACAAACGAGGCATTAGAGGTCATCAAAGACAAGATATTTGAAGACGTAAAGGTACTTGCGAACCTACAACTAGAATGGGCAAGAATGATAGAACATACCCTTGAATGTTATAACCTCTCTGAAGATGAAGAAGAAGATGCAGAGGAGAGTGATGAGGAGGATATGTGCAATGTCAATATACCTGAATCAGTGGGAGTGCGCAATGTGGAGGGACCTCCATTAGAAATTCCATATATGAGTGGACCTGTTAAGACCATAAAGTTAATATTGGCACAAGTGAAGAGCCAAAGTTCGCATCCATTGGAGATTATTGGGATGATGAAATGGTTGCGCAGATCGCAGACCTTTTGCATGACTATCAAGATCTGTTTCCAACAAAGTTCGCCGAAATGAAATGCATTTTGGGTGAATTGGGAGTGATGAAGATACCTCTCAAGCTAGGTGCGAGGCCCATCAAACAGAGCACTTATAGACTGAATCCCATATACAAAGAACGAGTTAAGGAAGAACTCAACAAGATGCTTGATGCAGGGATCATTCATCCAGTGGAAGAATCCAAATGGATAATCCGTATGGTTATCTAGGACAAGAAGACCAAAGGAGAAATCAGAACTTATGTGGACCTCATGAAGCTTAATGATGCTTCGCTACACGACCCATTTCCTACCCCATTTACAGATGAAGTATTGGATAATGTTGGAGGAAATGAGGCCTACTCATTCACTGATGGATTCTCTGGATACCATCAGATCAGTATTGATGAAGTAGACAGACATAAGACCACATTTGCTACTGAATGGGGATCATATCAGTATACAGTTATACCATTTGGGTTGAAGAATGCACCTGCTATTTTTTCCAGAGTTGTTGTAGCTGCATTCAAGGACTTCATCCATAAGTTCTTAGAAGTCTATTTTGATGATTGGACTGTCTTTGGTTTTCTAAAGAACCATTGTGAAAACCTACTTGAATGATGTTAGCTAAGTGTAGGAAACATCAAATATCCTTGAATTTGAAGAAATGTATTTTCTGTGTACCCTATGGTATACTACTGGGACACATTGTATGTAAGCAAGGTCTGATGGTTGATCCTGTGAAGATCGTAGTTATTGTAAATCTTCCAGCACCAAAATCAGTAAAGCAACTTCGCACGACACTGGGACATACAGGATATTGCAGAAATTTTATCAAGGGTTATGCGCAGATAACCGTGCCAATGGAGAAACTTTTGAAGAAAGAAGCGCAGTTCATCTAGAATGTAGAATGCGACAAGGGACTAGACACATTAAAGGAGAAAATGGTAACTGCGCCTATCCTAGTTTTTCCAAATTGGAATAAGCCATTCCACATACATGTTGATGCTTCATCTATAGCGTTGGGCATTATGATCGCTTAACCATGTGAAGGGGGCATTGATCACCCCATTTCATTTTCAAGCCGAAAGCTATTTTCATCCAAAAAGAACTACACGACCACAAAAAGAGAAGGTCTAGCTATGGCTTACGCACTCCAAAAATTCAAGCACTATTTGTTGGGTGCGCACTTCTCCATGTACACTGACCATTCAGCTCTGAAGTACTTGGTCAATAATCCAGTGTTAGGGGGGAGAATATTCAGATGATTACTACTCTTTCAAGAATATGACTTTGAAATCATTGTTAAACCATGCAGACTGAATCCCGACCTGACCATCTCTCAAGGATTGAGTCAGGCGAAGAACCCACTTATCTTGAAGACAATTTGCATGACACGCAGTTATTTTCCATACAGATATCAGACGATTATTACAAAGACATTGTAGAATTTTTTACTATGGGACTGGCACCCACAAAATTCACTACGTAGCAGAAGAAGCAACTGGTAGTTAAAGTAGCTGACTTCACTATCATCGCAGGGCAGCTATACAAGTTGGGACCAGATGAAGTGCTGCGTAGATGCGTGTTAGAGCATGAGAAGCCATTTATATTGGCCGAGGCACATTCAGGTGTGTCTGGAGGTCACTACGCAGGTAGAGCTACTGTGCAAAAGATATTAAGAGCAGGGCTATGGTGGCCAACACTACACAAAGATTTAAAGGAACATTGCCAAAATTGCGATGTATGCCAAAGGAATGGAAAGCCATCACGAAGAGATGAAATTCCATTAAGACTGCAACTGACTTTACAGGCATTTGATAAATGGGCTATTGATTTCGTGGGAACTATTAACCTGCCGGGAAAGAGAACTAGTGCAAGATACATTATCACCGCGACATATTATCTCATCAGATGGGTAGAAGTGAAACCAATGAGGGACTGTAACGCAGTTACTGCCACACAGTTCATCTTTGAGAACATCCTTACTAGATTTGGATGCCCCAAAATCTTAATGAGTGATCAAGGAACTCACTTTTTGAATAGAACCATTGAAGTGCTAACTGAAAAATTTCAGATATACCACCAGAGGAGTACACTGTACCATCCACAAGCCAATGGAACTGTTGAGGCATTTAACAAGGTACTTGTAAATGCGCTGACAAAGGTATGCAATGTAAACAGAGATGATTGGGATCCGCGCATTCCAACTATATTATGGGAATACAGAACAACTTGTAAGAAACTGATAGGCCATACACCTTTCAGGTTGGTCTATGGACAGGAAGTTGTGATGCCGATGGAGTACATTGTACCAAGCTTAATAATTGTTGCATTCACAGACATGGATGATGAAGAAACATTTCAAGAAAGGATTCTACACTTGGTTGGACCGGAGGAAGGTCACTTCATTAAAGGATTTCACCAGCAAGTGTAGAAGGATAGAGAAAAGGGATGGCATGATCGCCATATCAAGCACAAATTCTTCTAGGTAGGAGACCTTGTCCTCCTGTATGATAACAAGTTCATGAAATTTCCCGAAAAATTTAAAATGCATTGGCTTGGGCCATATATTGTTATGCATGTTACTAATAGTGGTGCAGCTCAGTTATCCACATTAGCTAGAGATAAGTTACCAAGTCTGGTTAATGGAAGTAGACTAAAACCCTACAGGTATAGTCCTACTTCGCAGAACCATCAGTAATCAGAAGAGAAGGAAATTTATAAGTGTCAAGTACAGTTTAAATTGGGCACTAGAAATTGAACAGAGTCTGTACACAGTTTTGGTCTGATACACGAATTTGATGGAAAGGATGCATTAACCACGTAGCACAAGTAGAGAAGTTAAGCTAATAACCCTTTAACTCATACTGGGCTGACCCTCTAAGGTAGTCTAATAACCCATCAAATATAAGTTACGACACTTACAATATAACTTGCGACACTTGCAAATACAAATGACGATACTTCCAATCGGAGGAATAATACATCTCCGTTGGGGATACAATAAAGTACAAATGTAATACATACAATATACAAGTGAATATACAAATGTAATAGATGAAAATCAATGCTTATCTAGCCATTTATGGGCACAGCTAAGCCTAACTACGCCTATAAATACCGTCAACACTGGACTCGCGGGCATTACTGAAAATTTCAAATTTTTCCGCAAGACATACCCTCAGTTTGTTTACAGTGAGTGCTAAGTAATTTCGTGAGTCTATAGATCAAGTTCCAATGAATTTATGACGATTCCACAGTCGAGAAGGTCATTATAGAAAAAGGATTTCAAACAAACCAAGATTGCAGGGTTGATGAGAACCCCTACCAAGAAGGTCATTACAGAAAAAGGCCAGGGTTCACGCCGCTCACCACGACATCCTGCACCAATGCAAAGCAAGGGTAAGGAACCTGTAGCCGAGAAAGTAAAGCTAAAGGTAATGGGATCCAAGCTACCAGAAGCTCCACCAGAGGAAAAAGAGCTATGAGGGATTTCAAACAAACCAAGATTGCAGGGTTGATGAGAACCCCTACCAAGAAGGTCATTACAGAAAAAGGCCAGGGTTCACGCCGCTCACCACAACATCCTGCACCAATGCAAAGAAAGGGTAAGGAACCTGTAGCCGAGAAGGTAAAGCTAAAGGTAATGGGATCCAAGCTACCAGAAGCTCCACCAGAGGAAAAAGAGCTTCCATTATCCCTAACTCCGGAGTATATTTCTCTGCGTGCACCAAATGCACCGGCAGCAAAGCTTTCCAGAAACGCCAAGTATGAAATACCACTTCCGCCAATATCTCGTCATGTCAAGCCACAAGAAAACTTGTTGGGAAAGCTCACAGATTGCAAGTTTGAGGATTATGGCTTGTTGCAACAACAAAAGTATCTAGACGAGCCGAAATACCCACAATTTCAAATAGACAGATATATGTGTTGGAAAATGGATGTGAAAAGAAACCCGCTATTGGTGTGCAGAGTTGGATATCCGAAGTCATGGAATCAGGGCTTCTAAACCTACTGTGGCTTCCACACTTCATCCGACGTCCAGAATTGAATGCGGTGGTGTGCACACTGATATCGTGAACACACCAAGGTTACCTTTGGCTTGAAAGAAATATCGACCTCAACATAGACCTGATCCATAGGATCACAGGGCTAAGAAAGCGAGGTTACAACCCTAAAAAGTTCTTTGCTGACAAAACTAGAGATAAAGAGATCGCCTCGTAGATGAAGGAGGAATACCAAATTCCTAAAGGAAAAAGAGGGTTTGTCACATAAGACCTAAAAGATGATGCTATGCGGTTTGTAGTACAATTGCTCACAGGAAAAGTCTTGTGGAAGGCAAGACCAATAGAAGTACCAGCAGGAGCAATTCACCTCACTGCGAAGACAACGCAAGGAGCAAGATTTAACTGGTGTCAATACTTACTAAATGAATTTCTGGACGATGTCTATGATACTCAGGTCAATGGCACTGCATTTCATTACAGTTGGTTAATGGTGTTGATCACCTTTGTAGACTGGAAGGATCCATGACATTATGTTGGTCTCATCTCTCTAATCAATGATTGTCGAGGACCCAGATATGCAAATCTTTGGAAAAATCTGCAACCAGAGCGACAACGCGCCTCAAATGAAGTATTCCTCACATACTATGAGCAGTTGTGCGATGTCATCATTCACACACCATGCATCTCCAAAGAGGTAACATTCAAGTATATCCACACTTTAAATTTTAAAGATGACATGCATTTCATTTATATTTCACCAAAGGCATAGAAGAAGATTCCATAATGGTTCGCAAGGAACTATCACCTAGACGAAGTAGGTATTGACCTCATCATGAAGGAATGGCTAGATGAATGGAAGGTCGAAGGACTGATGGTCATCGACATTGACTCAGATGAAAGTAATCCATCCTCGACAAAGATCATTGAAGAGTCACTGACAGGAAAAAGGAAGGAGCTTGGAAGCTTTGTGTAGTACAAAGGAACGAAAAAGAAGCAGAAAGCAACAAGGGAGCCATCAGAAGAAAATCTCCACAATGATGATTATGAATTCATCGCGAGTAGAGTCAGGCAATATCTGGATGAAGCGCTTGCTCTCAAAGACAAAAAAAATGAGAAGATCCAAGAGAGTCTAACATAAAATCTCACCACTTTTCAAGGCATCACGATGAATATAGAGCAAGTCTAGCGCGACTTGGCTCAAGAATATGAGTCAAAAGGAAGGTCAGGGGACACCTCTCAGCCAAATAAAACACCCTTAGCTCTGACCATGGCACCAAGACCGCGCATCGTCCGAATTGACCCACTAAGTGTAATTCTACCGTGTGATGAATTAGCTGCGAACGCACAGAGAATAGAACATGTAGATATTGATATCGCAATGCTACCCCTGGAGGGTCTACATAATCTGCACCTGCAGGTTGTGGAGGAAATCCATGATAGAGATATGGTCACTCTAAGCCAACACTAGGACTTAAAAGAAAATTATAGACAGTTGCAGGAGGCAAGTGCAAAGAAGGCTAAGGCACTTGAAAGTGCATAGGAGCAGCGAAGAAGAATAGAGAAGACCGTTGCTTCGGTCTGCACAGAGATACTAGAGTGTGACAAGCAGCTAGAGCTCCCAGACACCTTCCTTAATATCGGCTCGGTAGTCAGCGATCTTAAGGATGAAATGAAAGACAAGGAGATTGATTACAAAGCAAAGCTTGCCACTTTGGAAGAACATAATCTCCCGAAGACACCACCAAATCAAACAGAACTTAGAGCAACAGAAGTGAAAGCTGCTGCAGAAAACATATCCGGTGAAATAGCTAAGTGTCAGAGCTTGTTGGATGAAGCAACTAGAGCCTGGACTATGCTGCAAGAGGACCCTCAACTGCTGCAGGTCCAAACCATCTTACAGGAAAAACAAGCAATGTTAGATGCTCTAAACGAGGAGATGAAGAATCTGCTGCCAAGAGGAGACTCCACCGATTTGCGAAAGTCAAGGAACTAAAGAGGGAAATCCAAGTGTTAAGAGAAAAGGAGGAAGAAACTAGGGAAAATACATAGCCTTTGTAGGAAGAAGCTCATGCTATCTCGCAAGAGATTGAAGAGAAACTGATAGAACTCCGAGAGTCAGAAAAAATAGTGCAATAACAAACTCAGGAAGACCTAACACCATATGTGTTGGAAATTGTTAAGGCAGTTGAACAAGACGTTAAAGACACAGTTGCGAAGCTAGCCGCAACTTATCAAGAATTCGCTGCGAAGATAGATCAGCCAGGAGAAGCGCAGCATAGTGAACCCATGGCAAGTGGCTCGTGGACGAGACACATGTATGTGTTAGGGACCTATTGGGCCTAGCCCATGTAAGCCAATTTTGGATAATTTAGTTTTGGGAGCTGTGAGGATACAACGCATCGCAGCATCGACATAGTAAGAGAGCCAGCGCCGCGAATTTACTGCGCTGCAGGGATACAACACTACGAAGTGCTAGATCCACGAAGATCCAACAAGGTAGAGTTTAGGAAGGAAAACCGTATAAATTCCAGTGAGACCGATCGATGGTCTATTTTGGTTAAGATACTCTGTGATTCCTAGTAGGCAGGTAAGGAGTGGCAAGGAAGGAAAACGACCGATCGCACGAGCAAAGGAAACACTAAGTGAACTGACAACATGAAGCCGTTAGATAAGGAACGACGGGATGAAAGCGACCCATCGACATGCGCTCAATAGAGGGGATGAAAGTGACATGACCACGTGCAGAAGGATGGCCACGACGATGAGTCGCTATCAGAGCCTAACAGTCCTAGTTAACGGGGTAACCGCACCAGTTTTGGGTAACAACCTTAGGGTTTTTGAGCCCATCATGAATGTAACAGGCGTGACCTAAGGGCACGGTCTATAAAATGATATATTTTGTAAGGGAAAGGGTTAATCTTTAATCTTCATATTGTTTATTGTTGATTTTTTTTATCTCTGTTGAGAGACTTATTGTAAAAAGCCACTACAGCTGTGTGTGCACAGGCCTACTGAAGAGAGGAGAGTGTCTGCAGCTGAGTGCATAGACTGGAACTATTGTACCCTTCCCATTGATAATATAACAATAGTTCTTGTGGCCATAGCTCCCATCCTGGGGGTGAACCACATTAAATCATTGTGTTATGTGATTGAATGTGCATTTGCTTTTCTTGAATGGTTAAATTCCTATTTATGAGTAAATGTATCTTTGCTTTCATGTATATTCTTTGGAAGAATGAATGATAGGAATAATATGATATAAAGTGTTGAGCATGTATGCATAATATGTTGAATGTTCAAGTATTTCAAAGTAAGATGAATGCATAAGTTTATTGGGTAAACACTTAAGCCAACGAAATCTGTAAAGTGCGATTCCCTGAGTGTAGCACTAGAAGTGCATAGTTACATTGTGGCCGATCATGTTGTATAAGCTTGCAAAGTATACAATCTACATGTTTGTTGAATACCTAGCTTGAAATAAGTAAAAGTATGTTGAAGTTGGTTAAATTCCGAAGAGGAAGCACAGTCCTCAGTTGCGCTATCCTATTGTTAAGCAGTCGTTATGTAGCGCGCAGTCCTTGGATGCACAATAGCCTAAGTTTTAGCTGTGGAGTAGGAGAAATTCGCATAGTCCACCTTTCCGTTGAAGCGCGCATCACCTGGTTGTGGAAACCTGATTCCGCAAACCCCCCATAACTTCACCTCGGGTGAGACCACAGTCTGCTCGCAGACTGTTGCTGAAAGGGCTAGTGAAATGGGGTTTTGTTGGTTCCCTGAACCGCGCAAAACCCGGGTCTATCTCATTGAACTTAAAGAACATATATAGAGCTAACAAGAATGCTCAAATGCATAATTCTATATGGAGGCATTCCTTTTTAGCAAGGATGTTAATGGGGATTCAGTTCTACCATAATTCTAAAAAAAATGTTTAGTTTTGAGCAAATATGATGAGCTTTGAACTTTAAAACTTAAGTGCGGAAATATTGAACACATGAATCAATGAACCATTCAATCACATGAAACATTCAACCATAACACAATATGTACCCTAGGAAAACCCTCAAAACAATGAGGATGAAAAACCCCAACAAATATTCAGAGTATATTGATAGATAGCAGAGAATGTCTTTTACATCAAGCAGCCTCGGTACAATCATAGAGCAAGAGAAATATAAAGAAGAGAGACTCATAATAATATCCTGCACAATATAAAGTGCCTTGCCTTCAAGGGAGAATAGAATTCACGTCACATTGAATTCATCAATCCTATATAACATATTTATACATTCTTCACATGAATTGGCTTCTATTTTTATCTTTTGACTTCATGATGAACTCTCCCTCCATATGGATGTATCAATCTTGCATGAAGAAGAGAGCCCACTTCTCATGTAGTGCATTAACTCACTGAACTGAATCTTAGGATGAACTCGCCCCTTAACTGAAATATTTCCCACTCAGTTAGGTGGATAACTTAAGTGTTGTCATGCAAGTGTCACAACTCAATTGTCGTCTTTAACATAAGTCTCATCTTTTAGTTTAACATAAGTGTTGCATGCAATAACACTTAGTTAACTATATCTTCTTTGTTATCACTTAGTTTGATCCACATCGCAGTTGGAATTATTGTCGGATGCTAACTTCGACACATCTTCGACAAGTCATCAATGTCGACACAACTTCGACAAGTTCCGAATTCGACATGGCTTCAACAACTCCGTGACTTCGACAAGTTTCGTGACCTCACAGCTTCGCGACATCGACATGCAGCATTGATCTGCAACTTGCGACTACTTTGACAGATTGTCTCTCTGTCTTCCAGTCGACTGTAACGGTTGAACTGTCGAACCATTCTAACTTCTTTTGTAACTAAACGTAACGAGAAAGCACCCAAGCGTCTCAGCACATTCTATATAAGAATGTATAAGATTGTAACGTACATCAATCGATGATCTCATATATCTAGTAATCGATGATCTCATATATCTAATAATGTATAATATTCTCTATGTATATTTGTGTGTTATCTGTGTAGTGTATTCCTGCTTTGTGCATTATGTTTCTTAAGCTTTTGCCATAACAGAGCTGACTTATTCAGTCAAACTGTTGTCCCCCTCATGCTTCCTAGCCATGTGCAGATCATTGGTATCAAAGCACTCATATTTTTCATGCTTAAGTTTGCATAGAAACTTCTAGTGAAGTTACCAACTTATGATGTTCAAACACAATCGCAATCTCAACAATCCAAGCAGACGCTACCTCCAGAAATGGCAGAAGAAATAGACAATAGACATGCAGCCGACGAGACAACAAAAAATTTTGAACAAGCGTTGAATTGACAATGGACTGAAATGTTCACCTAGTTCAATGAAATTCTCACGATATTTTCTTTGACATCCAAAGGATTTTCGACGAGAACTCACTCCGATAAAATCATCCCCTTCAAAGTGAAAATGAATTTAGACATACCAAATCTTGAAGGCAATATTGACATGGAATCCATCGACAATTGGGTACAACAATTGGAATCCTATTACTCTATGAATCAACTCTTAGAAGCTGACAAAATCACCATTGCATCCTTAAATATGTTAACATCTGTGCATTGCTAGTGGGAGAACCTATCGACAAAGATGGAGAAAAGTGGAGACCCCATCGACACATGGGATAAATTCATCGAACACATCCGAAAGGAATTTTACCCGCCCAAATACCTTGAGTAGCAGTATAAGAAGTGACAGTAGCTAAGGCAATGGAAAGACCAATTAGTATAGAGTTACATCGACGAGTTCTATCGTCTCATGGTGAGACTTGGAGTCCAAGAAGAAGAGAAATTTCTTGTTCTAAAGTACATCAACGGATTGTCCCAGTACATTCAACAGGAGATGGAATTTCTGACTGTCAATACGCTTGCGGATGCATTCCACTTTGCCAACAAACTTGAAACCAAGCAGAAAGGGAAAGCACATTTCGTGACAAAGCCGACATTAGGACGACCACCTGAAACTTCGACCAGTCGAAATATTCTCAGCTGACCCCGCCAAATCCAGATCACAACAAAAATCCTTTTCAGAAAAGGGAACATAACAAACAACTACCCAATGGGAAATGGTGCGATTAACACCACTCATCTTGGCATGATACGTCTGAATGCAAAGCTCGGAAGACATTTTTGGCAAAAGTGTCAACAACCGATGTGTTCGACAAGATGGTGGAAGAATCTGATCCAGATGCAACGACCCTTTTGAAATCGACATTGACCACTCCAACAGCCTCGACTATCGTCGATGAGGAGGAACAAGAGCACCTGTTCCATACATGGATATGGGTTCAGCACAATCCATTACATCTGATTGTGAATAACAGTAACCAGAAGAACTTCATTTCTGAAGATCTTGTGAAGAAACTAGGTCTTGTCACCACTCTGCATCCTTAGACTTACAACATCAGTTGGATGAAGGATGGATAGGACCTACGGATCACCCGACAATGCAAACTTGCCTAATTCATAAAGCCTTTTGAAGATGAAATACTCTGCGACATGGCACCACTCTCCGTAGTCAACGCCTTGTTTGGGAAACCTTACCTATGGGATCTCCATGGAAGTTATCAGTCACGACCACAGAAGGTGATTGTCAGAATCCAGAATCAATGGTACAACATTCCAGAGCGATGACCTACACCAACAATTTCAATAATATCTGCTAAACAGACAAACAATCCCATCAATCATGCTCAGAAGTCTGCGTTAATCATGATCAAACGACAACATTCTAGGAAGATTGTAGTGACGAGTTGACTCATCGACCAATGTAGCTTCCGATAGAAGCAGTTGATTGACAATGTTCTCGACTAGAATCAAAGTTTATTCCAAGAGCCGGACGGAGTACCTCGACATTTCCACATAAAACACTCCATTGAACTTGCTCCTGGTTCTTTTTTTCCTAACGCATCTTTCTACAGAAGATCCATTCTAAAAAATGAAGAGATTCACAGACAAATCCAAGATTTGATCGACAAAGGTCATATCCGACCTAGCTCCTCTCCTTGTGGAAGTCTAGTCATCCTCGTCCAAAGAAATACAGGACTTGGCGCATGTGCATCGACTATAGGGCACTCAATAAAATTTCGGTAAAGAATCACTACCCTCTACTGCAGATAGATGAGCTCGACTTTCTGAAAGGTGCTAAATTCTTTACTAAGCTCGACCTCAAGTCGGGATATCATCAAATTCCAATCGAGCCCTCATATGTGTGGAAAACCGCTTTCAAGACCAAGGAAGGATTGTTTGAATGGTTAGTCATGCCTTTCGATTTAACCAATGCAACTGTGACCTTCATGCGATACATGGATAACATTCTTCGACCTTTCATCAACAAATGGGTCATTGTCTACCTTGACGACATATTGATTTTCAGTCAATCATGGGAATATCATGTCAAACAGCTTCGAAAAGTCCTCGACACTCTCTAACAACATCGAATTTACTTGAACATGGACAAGTGCACCTTTGTGATGACCAACATCAAATATTTGGGGTATGTAATTGACTCTACAGGCATTCACGTTGATCCAGACAAAGTATATATCCTCAAATATTGGTCCATTCATCAAAGCATTCAATAACTAAGAATTTTTCTTGGTTTGGCGAATTTCTATCGACGATTCATACTCGGCTTTAGTCACATAGCCTGGCCCTTGAATCAGTTGATGAAGGGAAATGGAAAAACTGTCTTCAAATGGACATAGACACAACAAGAATATTTTGAACAGCTCAAACACAAGCTCTGCACTGCACCAGTACTTGTGTTACCTAATTTGCATCAGCCCTTTGATATTGAGAGGGACGCATCGGATTATGCCTTGGGCACAGTGATCACTCAGTCTAGTCACCCAGTCGCTTTTCATTTCGAAAATTTTAACGACACAGCTAGAAGATATTCGACTTACGAAAAAGAACTATATGCCATTGTGCAAGCTCTCAAGCAATGGAAGCATTACATCCTTGGCAAGGAAACAGTCATCCTCACTGACCATAAGCCTCTACAGTTCACTCTGACCCATTCAAAACTATAGATAACCAGACAACTCAAGTGGATTAATTACCTACAACAATTTCAGTTTGTGATTAAGTATCAGAAAGGTAAAGATAACGCCGCTACCGATTTTCTGATTCGACCACCCATTACTCTCCTTTTCACATTGATGAGTATGCAGGGTTACGACACAGGCACTTGGCCTCAATTATATCAGGATGACATTGAATTTTCACCAGTCTACCGACAGCTTCAAACTGACAAGTCATCGACATCCGACTACTTCTTGAAAGACACCTTTCTATACAATCTTGAACAACTTTGTGTACCAACTGGTGAGCATCGATAGTAGCTCATTTGGGACATGCACTACAGTAAGATTGCATGACACTTTGGGGTAGAAATACACTTTCTATTCTCCAAAAGTATTTATTTTAGACTACATTTAAAATTGACATCAACAAGTACATTTGATCATGCGTGGTTTGTGCCATTGCTAAAGTGCCTAATCAACAACATGGATTGTACACACCTTTTCCAATTCCTAGTCGACCATGGGAATCTATTTGTATGGACTACTTGACGAGATATCCTACTACCAAACATCATCATGATGTAACCTTAGTAGTAGTCGACATATTTTCCAAGATGGCTATTCTCATACCATGCAAGAATACCACAACAATGCAGTAGACTGATTAGCTCTTCTTCACACATGTTTGGAAACACTTTGGTTTACCCACAACCATTACTTTCTACCGAGATGCCAGATTCATCAGCATATTTTGGAAGACTCTCTGGAAAAATTTGGACACACGACTCTCATTTTCAACAGCTTTCCATCCTCAGACCGACGGATAGATGAAAGTTGTGAATCACTTGGTAGTACAATTGCTTTGCATGTACAACCAAAAGCATCGACGCACCTGGAATGAAATTCTTCCATACATACAACACAATTACAATTGTGCTCAGCACATATCTACAGGAAAGAGTTCATTTGAGATCTATTACAGATTTCAACTCTAAGCACCTATCGACTTGATCATCTCCTTGACACAGCCAAACTCTGACACCGACTATAGCTAGCGGGAAGTTGATATAGCCTTGATGTTTTGAGATCAGATCTGCGACATCCAGAAGAAAGCATAGCAAATGTTGCAATGAGAAAACAAGAAAGCTAAGGCCTGAAACGACAAGCATCAAATTCCTCATTCATTCCAAATTGGGGATAAGGTCTGGTTACATCTCAAGAAGGAGCGCTTCACCAGTCTATTCAAGAATCTCAAGCCTTTGAAATATGGTTCGTACAGTATTCTTCGACAGATTGGAGAAAGTGATTTCCATCTTGACATTCCTGCATGCCTGGTTCATCATCCGGTATTTAGTGTGGATCTACTTCGACCATATCATGCACCACTGTTGGAACAAAATGACTTATCAACAGCAGAACCTGATGACATCAATCGAGATGTTCAAGAGCCTCTCCCGTGCGATAGCATTGTGGAACGACGAGTACACCATACAAGGACGAACACATTTCCCTTGTTTCAGGTTGCTAAAGCTAGACAGATCCCAACACAAAGAAAGTGGTACTCTTGTACTGAACTGACCGACAAGTTTCCTCACCTTCACGAGCAAACAATGGGGACCATTATTTCTTAAGGAAGGAGGTATGATCCACATTGTAGTTGGAATTATTGACAGATTTTAACTTAGACACATCTTTGAAAATTCATCAATGTCGACTCAACTTCGACATGGCTTCGACAACTCCACGACTTCGACAAGTTCCGCGACCTCATAGTTTCATGACATAGACATGCAACGTCATTCTGCGACTTGCGACTTTCGAACTTCGACAGACTGTTTCTTTGTGTTCCAGTCGATTGTAATGGTTGAACTACCGAACCGTTCCAACTTATTTTGTAACTGAATGTAACGAGAAAGAACCCAAGCGTCTCAGCACATTCTATATAAGCATGTATAATATTGTAACATACATCAATCGATGATCTCATATATCCAGTAATAGAAGATCAGTTCGCATTCTTGCATATTGTCTGTGTATATTTGTGTGTTATCTGTGTAGTGTATTCCTTATTTGCGCATTATGTTTCTTAAGCTTCCGCCATAACATATCCAACTCAGTCAGTCGAACTATTGTCCCCCTCGTTCTTCCTGGCCACGTGCAGAGAATAGAATTCGCTTCACATTGAATTCACCAATCCTATATAACATATTTATACATTCTTCACATGCATTGGCTTCTATTTTTATATTTTGACTTCATGATGAACTCTCCCTCCATATGGATGTATCAATCTTGCATGAAGAAGAGCGCCCACTTCTCATGTAGTGCATTAACTCACTGAACTGAATCTTAAGATGAACTCGCCCCTTAACTGAAATCTTTACCACTCATTTAGGTGGATAATTGTTACACCTAAAATCTTACCATCATGAGATTTAGTGCATACATCCCTAAAGTTTCCTTGGATAAGTCATTAACCTGGAAGATATGTGAACTCATTTACACTAGGTTTTGAGAGGTCGTCGCAGGCTGCACTCATGCAACCTATGATGTCGCAGCTTGCTCTCTTGCAGGGTGCGACGATGTCAGTTAATGAACAAAATTATCTCCTTCAAGCCCATTCTCGAAGCCAGCTGACATGGATCCTTATCCTTAAACTTTTGGGAGATTTGGCACTCAGTTCATAACCTCTTGGAAGGATCCCCTATCTCTCTCCCACCATATCTCAACCTACCCTATCCATACCCTATCCACTTAGTCCTATACAAGTGAAGCTCACTCCCATTCCAAAGGGAGGAAGTCTATAGTGTCTACATGCTAGTGAAATCATCTTAAAGAGATCTCTACTCATCCATTGAGACTCACACTTCCTTAGGAGGATATGGCATTGGCTTGGATAGAGAAGGGTTACTTCGTTAGGCTCTAGTTGTAGTCTTTCTCTTCTATGTACTTTCCCTATTTTTACAGTAATGTAAACGCTTTCCACCAATATTGTTATGTTGATGATATTGTGTAGTTTACCTGCTTAACTATTTACTTAGATTTGTTATCGTTTAGATGCTTTTACTTGTTTGTCTTGTTTTGTGTATCTTGGAAGGTCTTGCAGCTTATATCTGACAACCGCGAGGCGTCGAACAACATCTAGGAAAAGGGACTACAAACTTAAGGTAAGACATTTGATAACTTGATCCTTAACTAGATCTAGGAAAGTCGTTTATAGTCTATTTTATTTGTTCTAGACTCACTTTGAGATAGGGAGATTCGGCTCGTGTCCGCTCGAGTGGATTGTCCATCAAACAAATCTGGCGACCATACTGGGGAAGAACATTGTTTTGTAGTTGTCAATTTGAATGTCATTTTCAGTTGATTTCTTGTTACAAGCCATTTTATTTGTCATTTTCCTCTTAAACTGGTTTCACCATCAGATATTCACTTTGAAGAGTTTGATTACCTTCCTTTGAGTTTGTACTTCTCATTTTCAAACCATTTCATTACTCTTTGTTTGGAGAACTGGTTCATTTTTTAACTTAGATCTTGCATGTTGCACCTGGTCAGTGGACTCAGAGTGACGATGTGTCATTTTTTATCTCTATTCTTTGTCCTTGGGCCTATCGTCGCAACCATTTCATTGGTCTACTGCGACACCGTCGCACTTCCCGCATTGGTAAACTATGATGTCGCACTGTGTACAAGCACAGACTGCGCCGATCTGCCAAATTTACCATACAGGAACCCCTTCTCCATTTCTGATTTGAGTTTTGGTTTGTGTTCAAACTCCCTCTGTACTGCAAAATCCAGTCAGAGACCTCATTTTGATTTGTGTGATTGAGTTGTTTGGTTTTATTTGGAGTTGTTTTGGGTTCCATCTTAGACAAGTCTGAGATTTGGTAGTGGTGGACACTCTTGTCTCCCCCACCTGCATCCAATCACCCGTGTATTCCCTCCTCTCCTTGCCAGATCTGGTATTTGTATTGGATCGGTTTCTAGACCTCATTTGCATACATTTGTGAGTTTTTCTTGCTTTAGTGTTGCTTGTTGCTGATTGATTTTGAGTGTTTGTGTGTACTTTCAGTCCATTGAGTGCTTGTCTTTTCTTGATATTTTCTGAGTTATTGCAGTGTTGCAAGTAATCTTTTCATTTCAGTATTTATGTTTAAAAGCATCGTGGTTATCAAATTGTTATTTTGATACATCCATTGAAAAATCAAAAGTACTTTATTTCCATCATTTTTTTCAAGCTCATTTGAAGAATTGTATATGCATTGGAATGTCTCATTTGTAGATCTTTTGGAAAAGTTGAAAGAAAATTCAATTATTTTTGTTTTTCATGAATTATGAGTTGCTCATTTTCTTGAAAAATTTGAATAGATATCAAGTTTTGCAAAGGTAGTTCCATGCTTGGAAAGTTAGATGCATCTTTTGGTTTTTATGCTTTTAGGCCATTGTAGTGAAAGTGAAAAGCTTGCATGCTCTACTTATAAACTTTCTCTTTTCATCTCTTAGCATCATTTTTGTTTTGAAAAGATAAAAGAAAAAGAAAAACATGCTTTGATTTGGCTTAGTAGTGTTGTGTTACTTTTTGTGTTTCACTTGAAAAGGAAAAGAATATTTCATAGCCATTTTTTGGTAGATTTGGGATTGCATTGCATTGTGTTGCTTTGGTAAAATCATTAGAAAGAAATTTCTCCCTCCCATACATAGAGTTCATCAAAAGAAAAGTGTATTTTTTGCATGTAGTTAGAGCCTGCATTATGTTTACGATTATGTACTCACCTCATGCATTCACCTAACTGTCTAGATAAAATTAACGGTAGAACTAGGGTAAAATTAATAGTAACTTGTGTGTAAGTTAGAGACGTGTTCCGACGTCATTAAGCGTGGCAGCTATCATTATTTTCCAACACTATATTCCAGGGGTATTGTAGTCTTCCATGTACTTATCGGTATATCGAGCTCTTTCACGTACCCACCAAGTACCACACGTACTTGGTGTATATCGAAAGGTGTTTCACGTATTCGGTAGTATATCGGAAGGTCTCGTGCCGTACAGTTGTGCATTAGACAGCACTACTACGGATTTGAGCTCCCATGTACCTTGCGTATATCGGGAGACACCACTAGGATTCCTGAAACCAACTGAGTTAACCTTTTGGCCGTCTTGGCGGAGCAATACACCGAGAACAACACTCAAGGAGATTACTACACATGTACTGTCCAGGTAATTGGGTATTCAGGCAAGGGTATGGTCCCAATCCTCCTTGATGCATTTTACTATTGGACCCTGTGGTATATAGCGATTTGCGAAGCCTTGACAATCCTGTGAGGTTCCAGACCTTTGAATCCACTCTTATAACATAAGTTTGCTTGTGGCATTAGTTTGTGTAGGGTTTGTCTGGTTTGATTTTCTTTTGTTTAGCTTGCCTTAGGAGAAACTTTTTGTTTCAGTCACTCTCGCTGACTTTCCTTGGAGAAGGTCTCGTAGGATTTAGAACTTGCCACCCGAATATCCCCTTAACCAGGAGGTAATTTTGAGGGTAAGAATGGACCCACAAGATAGGTTCGGTTCACATGAAGTGGAAAACCCCACTTTAAATGTTGGAGGACTTTTGTTTCCGCACACTCCTCCAGATTCACCTGCCTCTCACCCCCCGTAGGGTGAAGAAGCACAAATCCCCTCTTCACAAGACTTACCTCCCATTTCACCGGGAGAGCCTGGATCGTTGGAATGGATAAATCAACCCCAGGATGACCCCACAACAGCTATTGGTCCTTCAACAGCTTATTGGACATCTTCTCTAGGCCACCGAGTGGCCCATTTTTCCGTTGCACCCCCACCAAGTGGGACTACTTCGGACGATCCCTTAGCTTACTATAGTGGCCAATTGGACCATTTTCATTCTATGGCTGAGGAGCTTTGGAGATCAAGTCTCCAATGATGGGTTGAAGACCCGACGTTACCCCCTTATCGACCAATCCCAGGTCGCTCTTTATCTTTTGAGTCACCGAAATCATCCACGCAACACGTGACCATTTTTGAAACTAGTCAACCATCCATTCCTGCACATTCATCCCCTAGACAGGAGACCAGTTCAGTACCTCTAATGACCCAACCTGTTGAACAACAACAGTCCAACACACCTGTAATCACCACGGTTATGTTACCTGCCCCTCCCCCACCTCAAACTTCGAGAGGAGGATACTCTTTACCCCCTACCTTCCTTACAAGTAATGTTAATCCTACGGTGAATAATCAACAACTAGTGTTGGGTCAACCTTTACTTAGTGGTCAACAAGTTGTTGGGGGGAAACTCCCGTCTCTTAACCATAATACTGTAGCAGGAATTCCCATCAGTCCTTCCGTTGGAAATTCCTTACCTCTCGAACCTTCCACTACGGGACTATCCCATGTTGGGGGACCATCCAACGTAATTCAACCTCCATCGAGTCAAGCGTATCCAGGTCATCTTAACCTTGTGCCAGGTCAACTTAATCCCAAAAACACACTTTACGGGGTACCCTACCCTGGAAACCCTTACAATCTATGGGGACAGCAAAATGTTTTACAACATGGACCCCCACTTACAGTCCCTCAAGTCCCTCCACCTCCATTTGGTCCACCCCCACCTCCCATTGGAGGTGGTGGGACCCCACATAACTCTAGAGGAGGTGGACCTCTACCTTCTGGTGGAGGACCACCTCATTTCGGTCATCATGGTACACCCCCCTGGTGGTGGTAGTGGAGGAACACCCCCTCATAGCGGTGGTGGCGGTGGAGGACCATCCCATCTTGGTGGTGGTGGTGGAGGACCATCCCATCCCAGTGGTGGTGGTGGAGGACCCTCTCATCCTGGTGGCGGTGGTGGTGGACCACCACCCTACTATGGTGGAGGTGGCGGAGGAGGCTCTTGCCCTTCCGGCGGTGGGGGTGGCCCACCACCCCCTCCCAGCAGAGGTGGTGGAAGCCCATCCTATTTCGGTGGTGGCAGCAGACCATCGCCACCTCCCGGCGGAGGCAGTGGTGGCCCATCCTACCCTGGTGGTGGTGCTGGACCCCCACCATTTGGAGGCAACCCACCCCCTCTCGGCGGCGGAGGCGGGCCCCCACCTTATGGTAATGGGCCACCTTATTATGGTAATGGACCACCTTACTATGGCGGTGGACCTACATTTGGTCCCTGTACCCTTATGGCCAGTTTCCTCTCGGAACACCCTATGGTCAGTTGATACAAGGTCCCACAGGTCCTTACACACCTTATCAGTACTATTAGTATCCGAAGCCTAATCCGAAGCTGCCCTTTTTGGATACTTTGGACCTACCTAACCTGTCTCGCCTAACCAACGACCCCATCTACCACAGAACTAATTGGAAACCCATTCCGGTAAAACTTCCATCAGATATCCCAAACTTTGATGGCAAGCTGAGTGAGGATCCTAAAAACCACATGATGACATACCACTTGTGGTGTTCATCGCAATCCTTGATGGATGATTCGATCCGTCTTCGGTTATTTCAACGGACTCTCACTGGTTCGGCTGCCAAGTGGTATATTGAACTACCACCCCACTCTTTTCCTGATTTTGGTTCTCTTGCATTGAATTTTTTGACTCATTTCCAGCTGCCTATACGGTATGAAATTGGTACAGAGCTTTTAACCCCGCTCCGTCAAAATACCACTACTCACATCTCAGATCATATACATGAGTGGCAGAGGAGATGACGTCTTATTAAGGCTCCTGTTCCAGACCAACTCCTAGCGGATTGGTTTACAAAGTCTCTCATCCCGACCATAGCACGATATGTTGCCATGGGAGGCACTATCACTGAGGAACAAACCATCGCCCGTGCCCACTTGCTAGACTTAGTCTATGCTCAATCTGGCACGCTGTTTGATATCCTTCCTGATGCACCCCGCAACATGTACCACCCCATGAAACCACCTAAGGGACCCTAAGCTGATGGCATCATTGGATCCCTTAACACCTAGACTCTTTCTCAAACTATTGGTTCATCGAACCCCTAGGGTTCTTCCCCATCACAAACACAGGCTAGTCGTGGCACCACCAAATCATCCACTCCTGCTGTCACCAAAGAAGTGAATTCTGTTTAATCCGCTTCACCTCAAAAGTCTGGTGGTAAGAAGAAGAACAACGGGAAACCTAAGAAATATTCCACCCAACAGGAACAAAAGAGCACCCTTGATGATACCAAATTGAAAAGGAAGTTGAAGTATACTTGTCTACTGTTTGGTGATGACCACTTTTCTAAATAGTGCCCCCATAGAGATGAAGTTCAAAAGTTTCTTAAGGGAAAACCCACACCCATAGTTCTCAACGATCCCTTCCCTACTCAAAATCAACAGTTGATTTCTCACACTTCTCCTTCCCAAGGAGAAGCATCCACCACTGCACATGTTCTCATGATGCATAGCAAGACCATCAATTTGAACACCCGTTCTCATTCGTATGACTCTGTCAAAGGAACCTATTTGAATTAATACTGAAAAAGATTCCACTTCGATACCTGACATCACTGTACTGGCTGCTCCTCTCACCATTGAGAAGCCCTCCTTTGAGTCAGTGTTGTGTCCACCCAAGAGCACGATTAGAAAATTGGTTTTCAATCCTAATGCTCAGGCTGCTGAAAACTACAACATTGTAGAGGACCTAGCGCAAGATCCTTGTGCTATGTCGACGCTCGAAGTGATGCAAAATTGTCCTAATTAGCGCAAGACTCTCCTCGCTGTCGTCGATGCAGTTGACCTAGATTCATCGAATACCATCATGTTCCAGCTGGAATACTTCAAATCGAGGTTCTCCCATCAGTTGGCATTTCAACTTGCCACAAACATTGCTGGAAAGAGAATCCATCGTACCGTTTTGGATGAAGGTGCCTCTACTTCAGTCATGTTGATCTCATGCTGGAGAGCCATCACCTCTCCCGAGTTGAACCGTTCTCCTACCACTTTGAGAGCATTCGACGGATGTGGCTTTCAACCTCATGGGCTGTTACAAGCTTAAGCAGTCGAGCTGGGGGGAAAGACCGCAACCATTAACGTGGAAGTAGTCGTTTCCCTGTTAGATTACAACATTCTACTTGGTCGTAATTGGTTTTACGCCATGACTGCGATTGCATCATTTGTCTTCCGCATAGTACAATTCCCCCATCAAGGCCGAATTGTCACAGTCGACCAACTGGATTTCTACACACCTGACACCGCTATGCACCCGGGCGATAACGTTCCTTCAATTGGACAATATTCACATCAGTATGAGATCGTGGGGGTCGGCCTCCTTAAGGATTCATCCCTTATGGGTGTCTTTCATACTTTGGATCCCCCAAACCATGTTGCCATGGTGAACATGATCTCCTTGCATATTTCATCTATCCCCAACACCACTGATTCATGGCTTGTACCTGATGAAGCCACCACACACCTAATTGGAAAGGTTATGCCTCTATCACCCACTGAACTCACCTACGAGGCTATCCAGTCAGCACCGGAGGACCACTTAGATGTGGCCTCCACCTCCTGTTCTCTATAACAGACATCATCTGATCCTCTGCTACGGACTTTTCATTATGACACATCCATTATGGAAATCATGAGTGCAGATGATCCTCCGTGGGAAGACCTCCATCATCATTCATCTTTTCTTCCCTTTTTGGATATTATGGAGAATAGCATTAGCACCATCTTTACACCAAATGTCTACTCTGGGTCTCAGTCCTCGGTACTTACGTGTCAAACTGAATCTAAAGGAAACTTAGCCAACATTGAACCCACCATTTCGATAGACATTTCGGTTACTCCTAGTGTAGTGGAACACATTCATTTAGGCCAGAAGTGTTCCCCTGAAGAAGTCATTGCTTGTACGGCCTTATTCAAGTGATTCCGAGATGTATTCGCTTGGACCTATGAGGAGATTCCTGGGATAGACCCCACCATTGTTTTACAGGAGATTAAAACCTATCCCGACGTCAAACCTATGCGCCAAAAGTTGCGACTGGTACACCCTCGGAAGACTGAGGCAATCAAGTAGAAATAGAGAAACTCTTGAAGGCCAGATTCATCTATCATGTCCCATTTAGAGAATGGGTCTCAAACGTGGTCTTGGTTACCAAAAAATAGGGTACCATTTGTGTCTATGTCGATTATCGGGATCTCAACAAAGCTTGTCCTAAGGACAACTACCTGACTCCCTTTATTGACCATATTATCGACAATTGTGCCGGAAGTTTCATTTTTTCATTTATGGATGGCTTTTTCGGATACAACCAGATTGAGATCTGCCCCGCTGACCAACACAAGACTGCATTCATCTGCCCTTGGGGAACATTTGCATATCATAAACTTACATTTGGTCTTAAAAATGATGGTTCCACAATCCAGTGGGCCATGTCGTACGCCTTCCATGATGTGAAGGACTTTGTGGAACCCTACTTGGATGACCTCCTTGCTCAATCAAAGCAGCATGAGTTCCACATAGATCATCTGATGACCGTTTTCCTCAGATGTAGACGATACGATATCCGTTTGTACCCTCATAAGTGTATATTTTGTGTCGAGTTTGGATGCCTCTTAGGGTTTTTCATCTCAAAAGACAGGATCCAAATTGATCCCTTGAAAGTGGAAGCCATCTTTGCTCTTCCACCTCCATTTAATATTATGGAACTTCAGAGTCTACAAGGAAGAGCAACTTATTTAAGGCGTTTTGTTTGTAATTTCGCGCAAAAGACGTAGGGTTACATGAGATTGAAGAAAAAAGATGTCCTATTCATTTGGGATGATCAAGCTCAACAATCTTTTGATAGTTTGAAACATGCCATCATGCATGCCCCTTTGCTCCAACCACCGAATTACTATCGAGATTACGTTCTATACCTCGCTGCTTTCGAGACCACTATCGCCATGGTTTTGGTACAGGAAGATGAGAACGCCCGAGAACATGTGATATACTATGCCAATAAAGGTCTCATTGACACTGAAACTCGCTATTCACATGTTGAAAAAATCGCTCTCGCGGCAGTCATCGCCATGCAAAAGTTTTGACATTACATCCTGCTTCGCACCACCACTATCATTGCCGATTCGAACCCCATGTACCACGTTATGACTCGTCAGGTGCTTGGGTGCAAGTATTCATGCTAGATCGTGATACTGAAAGAATTTGATCTCTTTTTGAAAAAGCCAAGTCTAAAAAGTATTTGGTGTTTGTTGAGCTCATCTACGACCTTCCCCGTACTGATGTAGAATCTGAGCCCAATGACTCTTTTCCGAATGAGTCATTGTTTCTTATTAGTACATCTGATCCGTGGTATGGAGATATCACATTGTATCTTCAAACTGAACGTTTCAGCCCTCAATTGTACCGCGACGACCGTCGTTGAATACGCCACCATGCGAAGTATTACCTGATTATCAGTGATACTTTGTACCGCTATGGTATCGATTCTATTCTTCGACGTTGTCTAACTCATGACGAGGCTGAACATGTCCTAAATGACTATCACGTTGGGGCTTGTGGCAGTCATCTTTCTGGGATGGCTACAGCCCAGAAGATTCTGCGAGAAGGATATTATTAGCCATCTATCTTCAAATATTGTATCGAGGCCCAAAAAAAATGTCCTCCATGTCATCATTTCCATATGAAAAAGTGCACCCATCCCACCCCGTTACACCCAGTTATTGTTGTTGGCCCCTTCACTTAATGGGGCATTGACTTCATGCATTGTAATCCTTCCTCAACCGGGGGGCATATTTACGTCATTGTAGCGATGGACTACTTTACAAAGTGGGTCAAGGAAATGACTACATACATGAACGTCGACAAGACCGCCGCACTCTTCATGTTTACTCATGTAATAGCGCGGTTTGGAGTTCCTCAAGCGATATTTACTGACCATGGTTCTCACTTTATGAACCATATGGTTGACGATTTGAGTGATAGATTGGGTTTTCTCCATGAAAACTCAACATCGTACTACCCATAGTCAAATGGACAGATCGAGGCCATTAACAAGGTCTTGAAAACTATGGTCCAACGTATGGTGGGTATGCACAAGTCCAACTGGCATAACATGCTCTTCTCCGCACTGTGGATTTATCGAACCTTCGTTAAAACCTCCACTGGATTTACTCCCTTCCAACTAGTGTATGGATTAGAGGTGGTCCTTCCTATTGAGTGCGAGATTCCGTCCCTCAAGCTTGCCATCGAAATTCTCCCAAACACTACTATCGAGGAAGAATGCTTCCTCTACCTAGCTAAGCTCGACAAGAATCGTTGAGATGCCACTCTTGCCAACGTGGCTCATAAGAGACGCATCAAAGCACAGTACGACAAGTAGTTAGAACCTCGCGCCTACAGTGAAGGAGATATGGTCCTTAAATACAACCAAAAACATGATAAGCTGGGGGCAGGAAAGTTTGAGTTCATGTGGCATGGACCTTATGTAGTGAAAGACGTCTTAGAGAAGGGAGCTTATGAGCTTGAAGACTACAATGGGATATGTTTGGGTGAGCTCTGCAATGGGCTCTACCTAAATAGGTACTATGCCTGAGTCTTTCATGCATAAGTACTTTTGTATATATTGTACATGGTGTGTGTGTGTTTTTGTGTGGTGTCACGCTTTGATTTTTTGCGTGCTTAGGCCTTATTTCATTTCTTATACCATGTCCTGTCTGTGTGTGCAGATGGCAATGTGCTATGGATTCATGGACGACGCCAGCCAGCATACTCGTAACCTTGCTTCGGCAGCCTGGGTACTCTATTCACCTACTGGCGAGCTCATCAGCTCAAGGGGAATGTGTCTAGGTTTCGCAACCAAAAATGCTGCAAAATATGAGGCAGTCATTGGAACCCTAACTGACGCTATTTCTTTGGGTATGGACCATGTTGTCATCCGCTTGGATTCTCAACTAGTGGTCTCTCATCTTAACCGAGTCTACGCCATTCGCGATCCTACTTTACTCCGTCTTTATAGACGGGTCCATCTTTTGAAAATTTCATTCGAGTCCAGTACCTGCACATTCCATGAGACGTGAACACAGTTGTCGACTCTATGGCCAACTTCATCTTAGATTGGTACATTGCACACACATAAGCATATTCATGAATAGTTAAAAGTAGACATAACATGTAAATAACTCATTTGGTAAGCAAACACATAAACAAGACCACACCATTCATCCATTTTAAAACGCGTAATGTATAAAACCACCAGAATGTCTATATATATATCATCATAAAAAGTGGTGCTAGCACAAAATCTGAAGCACGACGGCTTTCAGTGAGTCTATACAAAATATGAAGCCTCGTAGCTTTCAGTAGTACAAAATCTAAGGCCTCTAAGCTCTCAGTACATACATAATAACAACATAAGGCCTAATGCTTGGCTCGTATACCACTAGGTCTAGCAGCTCTATCCTGTTGAGTATGGAAGCAGTCAGCTGCTCTCGCAACCCTGCGAAGCAGCGCAGACGCTCCCACCGTATACCCTTGCATGGGCCGTGGTAACTCATCCACCATCGGCTCTGGGACGTCTAACATCAACCGAGTCAGTTTCCCGTAGACATCCTCCATCTCCACGATGGTAGCATGTGTGGCTGGAGCCATGACTTCTCCCTCTCCTCTCTCTCTCCTAGCAAGAAGAGAGACTCCCACTGGTTGTACAGGTCCCACATCTGCACACACATGTTGTTAACTCGTCAGCACTATAACAAAAAAATCATAAATATAAAAAACAAAAAAGTACAAGGTTTTTTTTTCTTACCTATGTATCCCCATACTGCTCCCTCAAGAAGTGCCAAGTCTGGGTCATCTCTGTAATCCGTACCACTATACGGGTAGTCCTCTATCATGATTAGCTATCCCTCTAGCCAGGTGAATAAATCAGCACCATATCCGATGATGGGGCCCCCACCATGGCGGGCCATCACCTCTGTCCATCTAGCCATGTGAGGATCCTTAGGATCCCTGTCATACAACGGCACCTGCGGGTGCAAAAGGGGAACCCAATCCAATAGAAACGAGATCACAATCAACCCATAGCCAAACTGTTTGAGCTATCCCCGTCGACACTTGGTCAACTAAGATCGAATGTTCACGAGGAGTCCCTCGCACCAGTTGAAGATCTTCAGAGACATGCAGCCCTCCGCATATAGCATCTAAGACTTGGTAGCTAAGTGAGGAGCTTGACTCCCCGCTATCCTCGTGATGGTAAAAAGTATGGCATGCAGTGGATGTTCCTGTACTTCTTTGATGGGAATCTTCCCACTAGAAGCACGGGTTTGAGGAGTACAATGCTGTAGGATCATATCACCCATAGTTCGATCACTTCCCCGTGATCTGGTAAGAGCCACGATGTCCCCCTTCCGGGACAATCTAGTCAAAAAATAGATTTCCTCGACATCCATAGTAAGTATGTGCTCACTGATCACAAAATATTGCTAAGCCCTGTCCCAACATTGCAGCATATGTGTCAGCAATGAGATTTGGGCCCTCATGCCTTGGATCTAGAAGAACTTTAGGAGGACACAGTTCCTCAGTGCTTCCACACACTGTGGATCATTTACATCTTGTATGTCATCTACCTCATGTTCTCGTTCACGCCACTCTAAGACCATGGTGGCTGCTATTAACCTGCCAAAAGGAGCATTTTAACATCATTAGCACTCACTTCAACAACTAAAAGGCCATTTTTTGGGCTAGGTTTGATGGTTGGTTTGGACGTTTCCATCGTCGCACCCCATCAATTTTGACAATGCGACATCGTCGCAATCCACTTTTGCGGGATTTGCGATGAGTCGGGTTCGTCCCAGATCCCGAAAGGGCGACCTCCGACAATTCGAGGACATAATAGCCCTCCACAAATCGACCAAAAAAACCCAAAAAATGAACCAAAATAAAAAATGTAAACCACTACAAACATGCTGGATGAAGTTTAGAGTTACCTGCCCCAAACGGCTGATGAAATGGTTTCCCGTAGCTCCCGGAATCGATAAGTGAAGTTTTGGCTCTAAACGACACTTCTTCTCCCCATTTTGGCAAATGAACAATGGTGACTATATTTGGTTTTTTGTTTCTATTTATAAACAAAAGGCATATTCTTTTTCAAATAATTGATGCTTTTTAGGTCATTTGCTATATTTTGGATAATTTTTATGACATTTGAATACCCGGTTGACTTTTTGACCTAGTTTTCAAGTGTGCAAGAGTTGTGAAGTGGTCTTTGTATGCCATTCTCGTATTATAACGGTCATCTCAAGTATGAACAACCCCTTGAATGTTTTGTCATTATTTTATATCCGTTAGATTGTGATTATTTTATGATGATGAGCTTACTCTTTGTTCTTTCTTGTGCTCTTGAAACTATGAGAATAAGTTACCGAGTTATGATTTATCACTTTTTCGGGCTTGTTAAACTCCTATGGAAAATGAAACCCCCCTGAATTCTATCTTTAAGCTCTTTTCAGGCTCTCGAAATACAAAAAGATTGCCAAGCGAACTTGTCGTGTTCATGCTTGTTAAATAATTTGAATGGTCGTCTTCCTGGTAATAGTTTACCCCTTTTTCAGGCACTACTTACGAAAAATGTATACTCCAGCCAATCATGACTGGAAGAGTCCTCTCCTGTGTTGTTTTACCCTTTTTCGGGTGATGAGGCTAACTTTACAAAAAAGGACCATTGGAGTCTTCTTTAGTTCTTTTCAGACTCTCTAAACATGAAATGACGACCGAGTTTACCTTCTCTAGACTTGTTAAAACTTTTACATTGAAGGGAGCGCCATGGGACGAATCCCTCCTATCCTAGGTTCAAAAAATATTTGGGATTGGAATCATCTATGAGATGAGCTATACTGAGCATCTGGTTACCCTCATCAAGCTCGTAAAAAACACACGAGGCACTCATCATTCATGATGGGAAAAAAGGAAAGCTTTTATGTTACACCCTTTATCAGTGGTAGTACCTAGTCATTTCTTGAACATGACACTCATTTTCATTTGCATACTGCACTTGGATCATCCATTTGTCCTCGAGTTTCACCTACTTCCTGAGTCTTGTTACTCCTTTGAGTCATTCAAAGAACACTTTCATCATCAGTTGCATTAGGGATTGGTACCATAACTCGTCAAGTCAATACTGCCAAGGCATGCCATGCCCATGTTCAAGAATATTATCACCACTCATTAATTGCGGTCAATACACCTTCCATCATGTCGGTCTACTCCGAGTCAACCTTGCATGTTACTGTACCATCCGATCTTCTCTACACATCCTTTGTCGTGTTTTGTGTCGATGATGGGGGATTCATCATGGCCCTCCTTCAACGGATTCATCCTCGTCGACTTCAACACATCATCCGAGGATTGAATCTAGAAACCAACCAAGTACATTGGCCCTGCATGCCTCAATGGCAGGTTACCTTGCTTTCAAACATGAGTTTACATCATTGACTCTTGATTGAAAGATTTCATCTCGCGTTCGACTTCAACTCAATTATTCATGCTTGATGATATGTACTGTGATACCATGGGAATCATTGACATCAATGGTGATTTCCCTCGTGCTTGTTAACAGTATACATCAATGACCGGTAATCAAGTGGTTTCTACCATGTTCGACGTCAAGACATTTGTAATCACATGGATAGATTCGTATCATTGCGGGTTCAGCTTGAATACCCCGGGGAGTCATATTTTACCCAGGTTGCAATGGAGTTTGTATTGATTCATATCACACAGATCCACATTTGTATTGGTCGTGGCTGTGTTATCATCTCATCATGGATCTACACTTGTGTTTAGTAGCCATGATTGTGTTCCGTCGGTCATTACTACCATGCATCTGCATTGTATTGGTCGGCAACCATGTTGTACGTCATATCAGACTATGTACTCAGATTCAATTGTACTACAGCAACGTCCTTCATCCGACAAGCCATTGCCATTCCTTCTTTCAAATCATTTCACCTGTCCAATTTTCAACAGCTTCATGCTTTGGGGGGCATTCTATTACACCTAAAATCTTGCCATCATGAGATTTAGTGTATACATCCCTAAAGTTTCCTTGGCTAAGTCATTAACCTGGAAGAGATGTGAACTCATTTACACTAGGTTTTGAGAGGTCGTCGCAGGCTGCACTCATGCAACCTGCGACGTCGTAGCTTGCTCTTTTGCAGGGTGCGATGATGTCAGTTAATGAACAAAAATAGCTCCTTTGAGCCCATTCTCGAAGCCAGCTGACATGGATCCTTATCCCTGACCTTTTGGAAAAGCTAGCACTCGGTTCCTAACCTCTTGGAAGGATCCCCTATCTCTCTCCCACCATATCTCAACCTACCCTATCCATACCCTATCCACTTAGTCCTATATAAGTGAAGCTCACTCCCATTCCAAAGGGAGGAAGTCTATAGTGTCTACATGCTGGTGAAATCATCTTGGAGAGATCTCTACTCATCCATTGAGAGACTCACACTTCCTTGGGAGGATATGGCATTGGCTTGGATGGAGAAGGGTTACTTCATTAAGCTCTGGTTGTAGTCTTTCTCTTCTATGTACTTTCCCTATTTTTACAGTAATATAAACGCTTTCCACCAATATTGTTGTTTTGATGATATTGTGTAGTTTACCTGCTTAAGTGCTTACTTAGATCTGTTATCATTTAGATGCTTTTACTTGTTTGTCTTGTTTTGTGTATCCTGGCAGATCTTGCAGCTTAGATCTGATGACCGCGAGGCATGGAACAACATCCAGGAAAATGGACTAGAAGCTTAAGGTAAGACATCTGATAACTTGATCCTTAACTAGATCTAGGAAAGTGGTTTATAGTCTATTTTATTTGTTCTAAACTCACTTTGAGCTAGGGAAATCCGGCTCACGTGCACTCGATTGGATTGTCCATCAAACAATAACTTAAGCGTTGTCATGCAAGTGTCGCAAGTCAATTGTCGTCTTTTAGTTTAACATAAGTGTCATCTTTTAGTTTAACATAAGTGTCGCCACGCAATAACACTTAGTTAACTATATCTTCTTTGTTATCACTTAGTTAACTCTCTTTAATTTATTCTTTCTCTTTAACATCACTGTAGTGATCAATTCGAGTTCTCCTTTGATTTAATGAAGTCTTCACTAAATTTTAACAATTCAAATTCTCTCTTAATTGATTATTTTATGTGCAATTCGAATTCTCTCATATATTATCACATCTGATATTTATCTCTTGTCTTATCTGCATGGTCAATATCTGTTAACTTTAATTATCTACCATATCATATTATACTAAGAATATTTTTCAAGTGTTGTAATCATATTCTATTACTCTCAGACCAAATGATCATATGCTAAAGTAATTCACTCTAGAGGTGTCCAATATCTAAAGGATACTTAATAGAAATTGGTGACCATGGTTAGTAATACATCACACAACATTAATGCTTCAACATGCAATGCATCTACCTATATAACTAGAGGTCCACCCCATGGGTACCTACTATAACTGGAGGTCCACATGAGAATCTGACTTGACACACAAGTCATGAGCCTTGTCTATTAAGACTTTACAACATCATCACTTTGATACATCAAAGAATTCACCTCAACACATGAGGAATAACCTTTTAAAACTGAAGGCTTAGTCATTCTTGAGTCCAACTCAAGAATCTACTCCAATTTCCTAAGTCCAACTTAGGCTCCCTACATCAACACATGAGGCCCAATCTTGGATGCACAAGATTCGCTTCGAGAATGACTCATGATGCTATACATTTAACAAAAAATCTTGTAGTAGCCAGTAAGGCTAAGAAAAAAATGCAAACTCTTAAGTTTCTTTTGGCAGGGCTTGTCTCTCATTTTCTTGATATTTTTGGAGTTAACTCACACTCCTTCCCACCTTACAATGTGACCAAAATTTTCCACTTCATGAGTTCCAAAGGCACATTTGGAATGCTTGATGAACACGTGTCTATTCCAACATAATTGTAAGGATTTATCCAAATGCACTATAAGTGTCTCCCAAGTTTTAATGTAGATCAAAATATGATCAAAGAATATTAGAAAACATTATTCAAAAGGGGCCAATAGAGCTTGTTCATGAGGCTTTGGAAAGTGGAGAGAACATTGCAAGGACCAAAATGCGTCACCATAAATTCACAATTTCTTTCTTTTGTGAAAAGGGATGTCTACAAGGATGCACATCGGGTAGTTCACTGCCAACAATTAGTGGAATTTAATGATTATGGTTTTCATGTGAAGGGGGGTAGACCTTGGGGTTTTTCAAATATCTAGTGATGTTTGTCCAAAACTAATTGCAAATTAGTATGAATTCCCTATGGGCAGATGTCTAAATCTTGGATGGCCTTGAATTGTACAATATTAATGACGAAGTGACCATTCTTCAAGAGCTTTTCCATATAGTGAGCAATAATAATTTTAGGAGAGCTTGCTTGGAGACCTTTGTGAGTTTATCAATATCTCTCCAATAATTTTTTTAAATCCATGGTAACATGGCCCAATGTTCACAACCATTCTACTCCCAAAACAACATCACAACCTCCCATTTCATAGAAAACATGTTAGACTCCAAGAGATAATCGCCCATTTGGAGTTTCACTTTCTCACACTTATCATTGTATTGCATGGTATTGACATTGGTTATCGTGGTTTGAAAATTGTTCACAATATGGACATAACAATGTGTTTATTTTCTGCTACTTTGCAATGGATGAAATTGTGGGTACTACCATTGTAGATTAAGAGATAACCTTCATGTGCTTTATATGTTCTACCAACCTCAAAGACCAAGGTGTTTTAATGTGTGACAAAACATGAATTGAAATTTTGGGTTCATTAAAAGGATGTTCCTAAGTGGGAACTTCATCAACTAGGGGAATAAAATCCATAGGATCCAATTCAGCTACATCATCATCTAAAAGTGCCTCAAAAATCTTGGATGGGGTCATATCATTCAAAAATATTTTTTGTTCCTTACATTTATGCTTGCTTACAGACTTTTCAACATAATTATAGCAAATTCCTTGACATTAACATTCTATTATTTATGTTGGAATCAACTTGTGGACCTTAATGGGTTGAGAATTAGGATGTGGACGAAGTACAAAGGGAGGATGTGGTCATTGTAATAACAATTTTTTTACCCTAGAATGTAAATGTGTATGTAATGATAAAATGGATAGAAGCTAGACATATATGGTCTAGAAGGACTAAAGATGTTGTAATGATATACACTTATTGATAATATAAAAGTCCTTAATAGTTGTAAATGAAGAAGGATGAAGAAGAGATGGGGGGTTATGATTCCACAAGTGGGGAAAGTGAAAGGGGGATAAGAGGAGAGGACCTTATTAAGTTCTATAGATTATGTCCTTAGCATTATAATAAAAATTAATTATTGAATTTCTCCAAAGTCACTAAACCCATGATTCTAAGAAGAGATAACTTAATTAACCTTCTATTAACCTAAGCTTGGGATTAAAAGGTGGAAATTGGACAATTAATGGGGAGCCACATGGAAAGTGGAGAAAATTCACACAAAATGTGGGAATCGAGTTAGATAATGATTCATTCATCATTTTTGCAATCATTATTTTGGCTGGGAGGACTTGGAAAAAATAGAGGAAAATGATAGTTATGATGTTAACTATATTTCCATGCAAGTAATGCAAATTGCCATGGGGAAATTTTTGCTCATGGATGTGGTTCCATTGTGAGAAGAAAACCTAGCCTACAACTAAGAAATTTCTAGATTCATAGTAGTGAGAATCTCTGGCCAACTTGTGCTAGAGAATTGGAAGGGAATTGGGATAGCCTAAGAGATTGCATGCAGAGAAGGGGATATTATTCCTTGTGTCGTGTGGGATTAGGGGGGAGAGTGTTGGTTGATTGGGATAGTTGTAGAGGTGGTTTCGGCACTAGAGAGTATTTTGGTTGTGGGATGAAATAAAATTCACCCTTGTAGAATGATGGGCTTAGGTTGAGGGTGGACTTTGTCATAGAAAGATTAAGTGTGATGCTAGTTGGAGGAAAATTTACATAAAGACAAGTACTCTCAATGTGTTATGAGATGTTATATATATATATATATATATATATATATATATATATATATTGTAACTAGGGAAATCGAAAACTAGGAAGGGGCTGGTACTCGCGTGACACGGGGTCCAGGGATCCAATCCCGTCCACTACCACTATACCCCTAGGTGCACCCACACATCCCACAATCATGGGGCACAAGTAAGACAAGGTAATTTGAACTCGTGACCTCCATTTACAACATTTCCTTCATATCAAGTGAATCGTCAGTTCAGCTACTCCCCTGCAGCCATTATGAGATGTTATATTAATTAAAGTATCCTCTTTATTTTATTAGTGTTTAGTTTATTCAACTTTGTGCTTATGGGCTTAATTGGCATATTAAAAACTGAAATAGAGTTGCATGCGTTGAAGTTGAATTTAAGTATGAAAGGCTATTGTAGCTTTGTTTTCCATTGTTGAATTGCTACAAAAGCCAAATAATTTGATTTTGGTATCAAAAGACAAGTTAAAATGTGAAATTGGAGCACCCCCTCACCTCAATAATGCTACAGGGGTGGTTGGGTTCGTATAGAATGGTAGTAGAGTCTAGATTACAACATTGGGGCTGAATGGGCTAGAAATCATCTTGTACATGAAGAATTGCAATTTGTGATTGAAGTGTTTGACATAATTCCTCCATGAGAATAATTGGGGGAAACAATGTTGAAGCTTGCAATAGGGAAAATTTTATGGGCGAAATTTAGCCCATGGGCTAACTTTTGAGTTTTTTTTCCAAAAAAATATTTGCCATTTCCATATTTTTTCCAATATGTTTCACCCAAATTCCATATGATTAAAATTTTTTACTCTAGAAATAGTCAAGGTTGTCCAAAAGCTATATAAAACCCTTATAAATTTGCATATTTTTCAAAACATATTGCCAAACATTTTGTGGTTGGAGATTTGATAAATAGTAAGATTCACCAAGGTTTCTACACTTTAAGAAAATTATGGATCATTAAAATTTTCCCTTGCTTACAAATGTTGAAATGAGTTGTCTAGTTACCAAATATGAATGAAGTTGGACTATTTAGGTAGGTTATGGAGGCATAAATGAAAAAATTCTTGAATTTTAGAATTAGATCTGTGAAGATTTGGGAGAAATATAGTTCACATGTTATATGTTTGACAAAATGCTTCAATGAGGAAAATTTGGGAAAAATGTAGTTTATAGGCTATGTCAAGGAAAAAATTATAGTTTACAGGAGAAAATGTTTAGGAAAGAAAGTGCACAAGCCAGTAATTAATCGAGCATAATGGATTTGAAGTGTTGTTGGTAATTATAAATTTATCTCCATGGGGGGAAATGGAAAATTGATGACGTATAGAGTTTATATGGTCACTGTTGGAGTCAGATTTACCAACAATGAAGTTCAAATTGGTTAAAATGCCCATTTATGATGATATTAGAGTGAACTGATCAAGAATGTTATAAAACAATCCATTAGGAGCATGTGTAGAAGGTAATTCATTGCAGGAACAATAATGTGGTTTCAAAGAGGTGGTTTGGTGGTTTTTTGAGGCTCAAATGGTGGTATTGAAATCCACTTATCAACTTATAAAATGGTCAGATGAGTGCCACATGTCTGATGGAATCCATTGTAAGAGAAATAAAAAGGTTGGTCTTTTATAGTGGTGGTAAGTGCTTTTCAGAGCTGAGAAAATGATATTGTAAACCACTTATCAAGCTCTGAAATGGTTTTGTGAATGCCATGTGTCCTAATGGATTCCCATTTCTGAGGAAAAGGTGGGTGCTAAAGGTCGGTAAGGTTCAACTATGAAATGGATAAATGTGTGGCACATATTCGATAGAACCCACGATGTGTCAAAGAGGAAGGCAGGTTTGGAGGTGTTTGGAAGTGGTTTTCAAAGTCTTAGAGGGTGGCTTTGGAAACAAAATTCTAACTCCAAAATTGATAAGGAAATGATTATGTAGAGGCAATTTAAAATTCAAAGGGTGAAGGTTATGTTAATGACTTGCATATTTGATTCTGAAGTGGATAGATGGATTCCATGTGTTTGGTGGAATCCACTTCATCAAAAATGAAAAGGGAAATTTTTTCACAATGGTGGTGGTTTTTAGAGGCATAGTTCATGGTTTTGGAAACCACATTTCAAGCTCCGACATGATGAGAGTGTGCCATGCGTAAAGGTTCCTTTTGAAATTTTGGATGACAAGGGCCATGTTAAATATTGATTATTTCATCCCCCAAAATTGATTTGGGTCATCTATTTGGATTAACCTATGCATTGGGAATTTGATGGCAGAGTTGGTATCTTGGTGAGGGTGAAATTTGGACAGTGAAAATTGTGTCTAGGGACAAAGATACTTAGTGAAGAATTTGGCCAAATTCTAAGGGGCTTGGAGTGGAGATGTATAAATTGGAAAAAATCCACTATTCCAAGAGACTTTTGGTGATTTTGGAAAACTTGGAATAGGTTAAAGTGACTTGAGATTTCCAAATTGGAAAGAAATATATATTTAGTCAACCTTTTATCTTCTTATAGTTTGAACAATTTTTTGAAGTGAATATTTCTTGTTTTTGCTCCATTTGTGAGATAGTAATTTTTGCCAAAAAATCTAATTCTAGAAGAAGTGCAGAAAGGACTGGTGGTCTTTGAAAATGCCTACCCTTTTACAGGTTTTCGTTCAAGAATCTCACTTTAAATGTCGACCAGGGAACATACAAACTTAAGAGGCACTAAGCACTATATGTGCACTATGTTGAGAGAATCTTTATCGTTGGGTAATCAATGTGTTCTAAGGAATAGTGAGGAGTTATTCTAAAGAGAGTGAAATAACTGAAGGTCTATCACAATTAAAAGCAAGAATGAACTTTACTGAAATAATGAACCTATTTTATAAAAGCATTAATCTAGTTTACAAAAGAAGAAATTTACTCTCTTTAAAGCATTCACCTAATCTAAGAAATTCAAAACAAATCATTTGCCTAATTTATGAAAGCAGGAATTTACTCTATTTAAAGCATTCACCTAATCTAAGAAAGCAAGAACTTTACTACTATGAAAGCTAGTTTATGAAATCCAAATTTATCTAGTTTATGAAATCCAAAACAATATTTAACCTAGTTTATGAAAACCAAAGTAAATCTTATCTAGTTTAAGAGCATGAATCTAATATAATGGAATCAGAGATCTATTTAATTGGAAATAGGAACTCATCATTCAGGAGTATCAATCTGATCTATTATAAGAATACCGTATAAAAATGGAAATATAAATCTAGAAATTGCAGTTGTGGATAGTAGCTACATGACTACAGACGTTGTGTGTCAAAACTACAGACACAGTCTTATGGAACTATAGAAGAAAGACGATTATGTGCAGAATTGAAATCTGATATCAAATAAGTGTTGAAACTAATCCACGCGTATTTATGCTAGAAATAAATAGCAGAACACATAAAAATATAGAAATCAAAGTACAAAACTCCTGATATACGCACTAAGGGGGCCCTCCCCAATGCGCATCACAGGATAAGAATGAAACTTATAAACTCACAAATTGGAAGTAACGATGGTCCTTCATTAAAAATTCATAATATCCATCACAGTCATAGAAATTGTAAACTAAATATCAGAACTGAAAATACAAAGAATGGTTTTCCAAATATATGATTTAGGCCCCCTACTACTGAGGTGCCTGTACTTATTACAAAATTATACCCTAGTTCAACATTGGAAATCATGACCCCAATCCATGGGATTCTTTCCTACAAATTAGGGGAAATAGGAGCATTGTGTCTCTTGTGATATTTAATTGGAGCTTGGGTATTTCCATCTTTCCTATTCACGTATGCTTTGTCCACACATAGCTATATCATGGAATTATAATCTCCCCCTAACTTGAAGATGTTACCCATCCTTGGTGTCCCATCCTATTGTACAATGGTTTTCCGATGCCCCAAAGAAACAACTCTAGGAGCTCCTGCCTGTCGGTGATATCCTTGACTCTACTCTTCTTTGGCCCAAACCCTCCTTCTTCATCCTAATCGATGTCCTCTTTAATTATTAGGGAAAGGAAGATTGGTGGGCTCAACTTCATCCCAATCCATATGAGTTTGTTCTTCATCAAGGATTCCCTATACATATTTTTCCTTCTCAGTGTGACTTCCAGTCTGTGGGGTGAATGAGATTTACGATTCTTCAGGTCTCCTGAAACTCTTTTCCATCGATCGCCTATGACTTACCATACCCCGTTGAGTGTGCTCTATGTGGTCGTGTCGAAATGATCAATGGATTCTTGCTATTTATCGAGAAGGATGGGGGTCAGGTCCTCATCCGAGGTTATGGCATGATGATCTTGGACCACCTTCTCTAGGTGCGTGGCTTTGGAACTTATCCAAAGTGAGTTCTCCCATTCCTCTATTTGGTAGAGGTCAGAGTCTTGTGACCTCTCTATCTCATGGTTCATCCATGAACACAACGCTCTGAGCTGGAAATCACCAATATAAGGATTTGGTGACTAGTTTGGTGAGTTTGGTACGACTAGGTTGTGAAGAAAGAACTCATACAACTGATCCTTCTCAAGTTCCGTGCTTTCCAGAGAAGCATCTACAAATTGCTTCAGGGTGGTTATTTCCATGGGAAAGTGATGTTTCCGTCTTTGTGACTTAAAATGACACCATTTCTCCTAAGATATACTGCATATATATGGGATGGAGGTATTGACCCGACGATCTCTTCATATAACTTGGCAACAATGATTAGAGTGGTTTCTAAATGTAAGATATGTTGGTCCTTTTGTACCAACATTTCCTGGGCTTTGCTCAATTTTTCTTGCAACGCCTAGTTTTGTTGTTCCATTTGATTTAATTGGCCATCATGTTGCATCTTCAAAATCTGAGTTTTCTCATGCATGAATGGGGGTGCAGTTGATGATGTGGCCTGTGATTTATGGAGTTGTGCCTCAATATTCATGGCCTCCAACTCTTCTCTAACTCTTTCTAATTCAGATAGTGCCCCAGCCAGCTGGTCATCCTCTTTAGTTTTCATTTCTTCATTGGTTGTTGCAAGTTCATGGAGTGGTGTGTCTCCTCCTACTGGTGTAAAAGGGTCTCCTTTCTTTGCCCCATCATCCTCAAAGTCCGACTAGTCTTGGGGTATGGGGTTTGCTTTGTATTCCTCTTCTTCTTTCTTTTTCTTTTCCTTCTCCTCCCTAGATTTTGTCTCCTGCCTTAGCCTTCTACTTTGTCGCGTAAATCCATGTGTTCTAGAAAATGACCCTATAGGTTTATGACGGTAGGTGTCTTCGGAATGATTTATCTTTACCAAAGTTTCAGCTACAAACTCATTGTCGTTGATGTCTATGTCGATTTTCCTTTTGACCCCTGATTGAGTGGATTCCTTTTCTTCTTTCTGCTCTGATATGGGGGTTGTTCCCGCAATTGGGGTGCCCCTCATTCTCTGGACATCCTCAAAAGATATATGGATGAACTCTTCCTCCTAGAGTTCAGGGACCTGGGCTTTCAATTCCTCACATATGATTAGTTTGATTAACCCATGATGAGCTAATGCATACCCATTCCCTTGTGTTACCCTCCTACTCATCTCCCAAATGGATTGCAATAGGTGGAAAGGTATGATGATATTGTTGCTGGGTTTTATATGCCCCGTGTTCCTCAGGAGGTATAATATCCTGAAATGGAAGGTAGGTATATAGCCGAGTCTCCCTGTACAAGTAATGTATTTGAGGACGACAAAGGCTACTTCATCCCATGGATTTGGCATGGTTTCCCTTTTGATGTCGTTCTTGTCTTCTTCATAACGCTCACCTTCCGCAAAGAAAGTTAGTTTTGCTCTAGTATTGGATTCCCTGTCGTCTTTCCCCTAATGTAACCCCTTGGGAATGCTCGTGTATGCTGCAATTGTTCCTCACTTAAGCAGATGCGTAACACTTTCACCCTAGTAACATATTGTTCTTCTTTTAAATGTTTCATATTTCTAGCGAATTCTAAGGCTACTTCTACATCATGTCCTCTTAACCTAGTAATGAATGGCATCCACCCTGCTGTGCGAAGTATCGTTAGCACTTCTGGTTTTTCATAGATGGGGGCATGGTCTTCTAGTTCACTCTTTTTAAACCCCTTTGTCATCTTGTGAAATTACCAAATGGATGAATAGTGTAAAATTTAGGGTGGCAGACCAAATGACTTACTTGCTTGTTCTGGGTCGAAAGCCGGTTTGCTAATCTGAGTCCTGAATTCTTCTTGCTGTGTTTACACTGCTCAAGGTCTAAAAGCTTCAGATATGTCGTTTGGTCTTGATTAGTTATCCCTATCCTACTTCCATCTTATTCCCCTATCTTTTCTTGCTAATTCCTTATCCTTTCATCATTCCATGCCATGTTGTTGTTTGATATGAAAGGACATGGTGGGATACAAAGATCGTCATTTCTTCATTTGGATCGGAAATCATTACCTGGTGTGGTTACTATGAACCGTGTGTCGTCGTTCTATCTAAAGAGATTTTTCCTCAGCTCTGAATTATTCCTTCTGTAGGGAGAAATTGATTTAACCGAAAATGGAAAGAAAGGATTAAGAGATTACCTTTTTTGCATAGCGCACCTTGATTGCTGACGTGGATATTTTCACAGTAACATTTGAGTTCCGTAGTTGATTTTGTATTTGTCTATAGTTTTTAATGTTAGTTCCGTATTTGTGTTGTTGGATCTTTTCCATTGTTCTGGTTTGTTCTATATCATTTGATGCTTTGGTTGATTTGTTGGCTCACTTGATACTTTCTGCTGCTTCAGTTGATTTGTTGGCTCGCTTGATACCTTCAGTTGCTTCAGTTGATTTGCTGACTTGCTTGATATCCTTTGTTGCTTCGATTTATTTGTTGGCTCACTTGATACTTTTTGCTGCTTCCATTGATTTGTGGGCTCATTTGATATTCTTTGTTGCTTTGGTTGATTTGTTGGCTCGCTTGATTTATTTATTTATTTTGTTATTTTTGTTTGCATAATTTTTTTTTTTCATATTTCAATTTTTGTCATAATTTTCTTTCTTTTCATTTTTTCATCTCTTTTTTTCATGATATATTTTTTTCATGATATTTTTTTCTCTTTTTTTTTCATTTTTTTCTTGATATTCTTTTTTAGTTTGATTGGAGCATGTGTATGTCCTTTCTTAGAATTAGATATTTCTGATAAATAGTTTTAGTGAATTCCTCTTTGGATTGCGGTTTCTTGTACAACTTGAGTCTCTGTCCATTTACCAACATTGGAAATTCGGTCTCGTCTATGGTTTTGATTTTGACTGCTCCATTGTCGTAGATTGTATCAATGATGTATGGTCCCAACCATCGTGTTGTAAGTTTTCCTTGGAATTTATGAAATATAGAATCATATAACAATGCCCAATCCCCTTCTGTGAATTTCTTTTCTTTTATATTCTTGTCATGCAATTGCTTCCTCTACTACTGAATGATTTTAGTGTGGGCTAGAGCTTGTTGGCGGTGCTCATCTAGTTGGTTTAATTGGAGCATACGCTCTTCCTGGATTGCCAAAAGTTGCATGTTTAAATGGGCTGTTATGATTAATGTATTGATCTCAAATTCAATAGGGAGAATTGCCTTTTTCCATATACCAGCTCATAGGGGGTAAAACCCGTTGTTGTTTTCCATGTTGTGTTATAAGCCCAAACTGCTTCATTTAACCTGTCTTCCGAATCCCTTTTATGCAATTGAACTGTCTTTGTCAGAATCTTTTCAAGTTCCCTATTTGTAACCTCAAATTTCCCATTGGATTGTGGGTGGTAGGAGGAGGATCTTCGATGTTTTATTTTGTTCCTTCTGAATAATTAGTTAGTGAGGTTTGAAGTAAATTGTTTCCCTTGGTCAGAAACTAATTCTCTGAGAAATACAAACCTATATAGGATTTTTTCTGTGAAGAAATTTGCTACATTTGTTTCATTAGCTATTGTGAGTGATGAAACTTCATCCCACTTAGTAATATAGTTCGTACGAAATAAAATGTAGTTCTTATGATTTGAAGGTGGATTAAATGGACCGACAATGTCAAATCCCCACTTTTCAAATGGTTCCAATGAAACCTGTGGGTGTAGTGGCATCTCTTGTCTTTTGTTGGTTTTCCCATTCTTTGACAGTCATCGCAATGTGAAACATATTCTTGGGAGTCTTTGTTGTTGGCGAGTAGTATCCAGTCTTCAGTATTTTATAAGTTGTTCTTTTTTCTATGTAATGGCCTCCACACGGTTCATTGTGATAAGCGTGGAGTATGTCATGGACCTCATCTTCTTGGATACATCTTCTTAATATTTGGTATGGCCCCTTCTTAAAGAGCATTCCTTGTATCCAAGTATAGGTTTCACTTTGTCTTATGATCTTACACTTCTCTCTGTAGCTATAATGTTGTGGAAACCTCCCAGATACAAGGTAGTTAGTTATATCGGAAAACCATGGGGTTTGTGTCGAGATTTCAAAGAGGTGTTCATCATGGAAATAATCTTTTACTAATTCACCGTCCTGTATATGGGTCAGCCTTGACAAAAAGTTTGCTACCACATTATGTTTACCTGGTTTGTCAAGGATTGTTAAGTCAAACTCTTGTAAAAGAAACAACCATCTTATAATCCTAACACTTGTATTGGGTTTATTCATGAGGTACTTGATTGCAGAATGATCCGTGTGTACAAATATCAGGTAGCCTGTGATGTAGTGCCTAAACCTATTTATGGCATGAACAAAAGCCAAAAATTCCTTTTCTGTTACTGTATAGTTCAGTTCTTCCCCCGCCAAGTTTTTGCTGATGTAATAGATTGCATATGGTTTTTTTCTTCCTCCTGTCCGAGGACTTCCCCAATAGATTTGTCTAAGGAATACGAGTGGATGTGAAATGGTAGCATCTAGTTTGGTCCTTAGAGGACTAGGGAAGTTGTGTTTTTCTCCTTGAGGTGGTCAAATGTTGTCATGCAATGTTCAGTCGAGATGAATTCTGTGTCTTTTGTCAAGAGGGAAAAAATTGGTGCATCAATTTTACTGAATCCCTCTATAAATCTTCTATAATAGCCTGTTTTCCCAAGGAAGCTGCGCACATCCCTTTGTTTTCTAGGTGGGGGTAGTGTTTTAATAACAATGACTTTAGCTTGATGTACTTCAATTCCTCTTTGGGATATGTGGTGGTCCGGAACTATGCCTTCTTGAATTAACATTCGACACTTATAATTGCTGAGGCATAGACTCATTTTGATGCATTTGTTTAGGACCAATTCTAAATGTTGTAATTCTTGATTAAAATTTTTCCCATACGGTGTGAAGTCGTCCATGTAGACTTCCATTTGGTCATTGATAAAATCAAAGAATATACTCAAGATATCCCTTTGAAAGGTTGTTGGATCATTCCAAAGTCCAAACGGTAGTACTTTGTATGCATATGTGCCCCATGGGCAGGTAAATGTTGTTTTATCTTGGTCAGCAGGGTGGATTTGGATTTGGTTATAGCCACTAAATCCGTCCAGGAATGAAAAAAACTTGTTTCCAGCTACAGTATCCAAAACCTGATTAATGAATGGTAGATGGAAGTGATCTCTTTTGGTTGCTTCATTAAGCTCCCTATAATCTACACAGATTCTCCACTTCCCTCCTTTCTTCGGAACTATCACTAAGGGTGAGACCCACTCACTGTCTAAGATCGGGTAAATGAAGCCTGCATCCAGTAATTTTTGCGATTCTAGTTTAACTATATCCTTTAACCTTGGATTCATCCTTATTTGGGGTTGTCTTATCGGGACAACTCCCTCCTTGATGTAAATATAATGTTTGCAAATATCTGAGTGTATCCCCTTCATATTAGTGTAGGTCCACACGAAATCCCTGCTGTTTTCTGAGAGCACTTTTATTAGTTGTCATTCTTGTTCTAGATCCATATATGCATTAATATTGACCGTCTTCCCAGGAAAGATTTCCATGATTTTTACTTGTGGGAGTTGTTATTCAATGGAGAATACTTTCTTCCACATTATGTTTGTGTTGATAGGAGAGTGTAGCACTTCTTTATGTTGCCCTGTTGCAAAAATTTCTTCAAGCATATCATGATTAGGATAAACATTTTGAATAAAATTAGCTAAATAAGCATCTTCATCCTTAGCTTTTAGGGATAGAGCATTTTTTTATGCTGAGGACATGTTGCATATTTTGGTCATCTATGTCATCATAATCATCCATCGAATTCTGGTGTTCTGCATCTGTAGACCATTTTGCTGGAGGATATATTGTGATTTTCTTTCTAGATTGTCCATTGGTAATTTTCATATCCCCGGATCGACAGCCTATATAGGCGTCTTTTGTTTCCAGCCACGGCCTCCCTAGGATGATTAGGTACCCACTGAGATTGCTTTTGACTTCTATGACTATGAAGTCTGTTGTATATTCACAAGATTCAATGTTAATAATTACATCTTCGAAGATACCTCCCAGCCTGACAATGGATGTGTCAGCTAGTTGTAACACCGTGCTTGTTGGTATTATAAATGATTGGACACCTAGGGCTAACATAGTGTCTTTTGTCATAATGTTTATTGCAGCTCCTAGATCAATTAGAATGCTTGAAATAATATTTTTGTTTATGGTTACATTGAAGATAGGGCTGCCTGATCGAGGTACTTTGGGTTGACAGATATCCCCAACATAAGGTCTACTAGTTGGCCTATCACATTTATGATTGGGGGATCCTGTTTCTTTCGCCCAGGTTTCTTCAAGCAATTTTCTTTTATGAATTTTTTATAGATTAGAACATCTCTAATTTCTTGTAAGAGTGGAATTTGAATATTAAGTGTTTCAATTCATTAAGTATGGTGTTTTCTACTTCTTCTTTGTTGTTTTGTTTTAGCTTTTCAGGAAATGGAGGATTACTTTCTAGTATTCGAGTTTGATCCTCTTCTTCCTAGGAGTGTATAACTTTGGGATGCTGGTGTTCTGGAGATGTCGTTTGTTCAAAATATGTGGGTTCTTGGTTGTTTTGATAATGGGGACCCTGTAGTGTTTTTCCAGATCTCAGATTGATCTCATTCTAATCTAGTGTGTCTATGACATAAGTTGGAAACTGCATCACTTCGTTGTTGTAGGGTTGTTGTCCTACCCTATTGTTATTTGGATTTGGGACAAGTTGAGCTAGGATTGTAGGTAGTCTGGGGGATTGTTGGTTTTGTGGAGGCAACATTATAAGTGGTTGTTGCAGTGGTTCTCTCCAATTTGTCCAAAATGGATATGGATTCCCATAGTTCATTTGCGGTTGTGAAAAAGGTGGGGGATATGGTAGGTAAGGCTGGGTGAAGTGTGGCTATTGGTAAGGAGTTTGATTTTGCTTCCCTGGGCTTGGACCTGGTTGTGGAGGCCATGAAATCTGTGCTGAAGGATTCCAATTATGTTGAGGGTTCCCTTGATTAAAATAGGCTTGATTATTGGGTTGGAAGGGCCTAGCAAATTATTCCTTCGCTGGTTAACAAAGCAAAGTTGTTCTACATAATTATTTGAGGTAGGATCTTGTATGGCTTCTTTGCATGATGGAAGTAGAGGGAATTTATTTTTGGTATGATCATCAGTACAGATCCCACATACTTCTATTATATTTAATGGGCATTGTCCTTTTTCATGTTTTTTTCTACATCTTGGGAAGAATACCACTGGTGCCTAGTTGATCTCATCTTGCTTCCTTTTTAGTTGGAGTGCATCTAATTGAATAAGTAATGATTGAAGGATGTCTATCTTCATGTAGTCCAGGAGATTCCCTAGGTCATATTTTGTGAGGCTTGGGCTTGAAAAGGATAACCCCCCTGCTAATGGGTGTATATCTCGCATTCCATGTTTTCCCTTTCTGGATCTGGAATAATTTTTAAATATTTGCAGAATTTAGTTATAGGTTTTCTCAAAGATATCCCCATCTCCTAACAAATTCAATACTTCTAGATATTCCTCTTTGATTCCCCTAAGAAGAATAATTTTTAGTGATTCTTGATCCAAGGTACAATGAATAGCTCTCTTATAGTTGAGTTGGAACCACTGTGCATAATCTTCCAAAGATTCTTTTTCTCCCTCTTGCATCTTGAAAATGTCATCCCTAGTGTCTTTGGATTTACAGTAATCTCTATATTTTTCCAAAAAGGCTTGTTTCATTTGATCCCAAGAGAAAATACTGTTTCCTTCTAGGATCATAAACCATCTGAGTGATAACTCTTTTAGTGTGGAGGGAAAAAGCATTAATTTTTGTGCATCTGTTATGTAACCAAAGGACCTGCACATTACTTCAAACTCAAACAAGAATGTGTCCGGGTCTTCTGAAGTTAAGCCATGGAAGTTAGGGATATTAGCAGGATTGATATTTTTCATTCTAGCATCTCCAAGGGCTACACTTATGGGGAAGGTAAACAATTCTCTTTGTTCTTCTTCGTCATCCACCATGGTAGTGTTTGAACTAGAGCTAGCGAAGAAGTTATCAAGGTCTGGGTTATAGTTGGGATCAGCTTGTTCGTCAGTATTGAGAAATTCGAATTGAAGGTGTTCAGAATTGTTATTTCTCATAGGGAGGTTAGGAAGAAAACGTCCAAATTCATCCCTCCTTCGCCGAGGCATTCATGGTATTTTTTAGATTTTTGAAAGTTTGTTTTCTTCAAGATGTCTCTTATAGTTTAAGCACCTCCCTAGAAACAACGCCAAAAAGTGGTGGTCTTTGGAAATGCCTACACTTTTACAGGTATTCGTTCAAGAAGCTAACTTTAAATATCGACCAGGGAACATACAAACTTAAGAGGCACTAAGAACTATATGTACACTATGTTGAGAGAATATTTATCATTGGGTGTTCAATGTGTTCTAAGGAATACTGATGAGTTATTCTAAAGAGAGTGAAATAACTGAAGGTCTATCACAAGCGAAAGCAAGAATGAACTTTACTGAAATCATGAACCTATTTTATGAAAGCATTAATCTAGTTTACGAAAGTAGAAATTTACTCTATTTAAAGCATTCACCTAATCTAAGAAATTCAAAACAAATCATTTACCTAATTTATGAAAGCAGGAATTTACTCTATTTAAAGCATTCGCCTAATCTAAGAAAGCATGAACTTTACTACTATGAAAGCTAGTTTATGAAATCCAAATTTATCTAGTTTATGAAATCCAAAACAATATTTAACCTAGTTTAGGAAAACCAAAGTAAATATTATCTATTTTAAGAGCATGAATCTAATCTATTGGAACCATAGATCTATTTAACTGGAAACACAAAGTCATCATCCAAGCGTATCAATCTGATCTAGTCTAAGAATATGGTATAAAAATGGAAATATAAATCTAAAAATTGCAGTCATGGGTGGTACTTAGAGGAATACAGACGTTGTGTATCAGAACTATGGATGCAGTGTTACATAACTACAAAAGAAAGATGCTTATGTGCAAAATTGAAATCTGATATCAAATAAGTGTTGAAACTAATCCACACGTATTTATCCTAGAAATAAACAACATAATGCATAAAAATATATAAATCAAAGTACATAACTCTGAATATATGCACTGAGGGGGTCCTCCCCAATGCACATCACAGGAGAAGAATGAAACTTATAAACTCACAAGTTGGAAGTAACAATGGTCCTTCATTAAAAATTCATAAGATCTGTCACAGTCGTAGAAATTGTAAACTGAATATCAGAACTGAAAATATAGAGAATGTTTTTTCAAAGATATGAGTTAGCCCCCCTCCTACTCAGGTGTCTCTACTTATTACAAAATTCTACCCTATTTCAACATTGGAAATCACGACCCCAATTCATGGGATTCTTTCCTACCAATTAGGGGAGACGGGAGCATCGTTTCTCGTGTGATCTTTAACTGGAGCTCGGGTATTTCCATCTTTCCTGTTCACCCGTGCTTTGTCCACACATAGATTTATTCACCTGATTAGTAGATAAAATATGCTAAAACACAAAAAATACAAGTACTAGATCACTTTGTTCAATATCAATCAAATTGCATTCTTCCCTATAGAAAGGAATGCTTTTCTGATCATTTCTTTGCTTATATATGGCACAATGGAGTGTATTGAATACCTATATCATGGACTTATCATCTCCCCCGAACTTGAAGATGTTACCCATCCTTGGGTGACCCATCCCATTGTATAATGGATTCTCTGATTTCCCAGGAAACAAATCTAGGAGCTCCTTCATGTCTGTGATATCCTTGAATCTTCTCTTCTTTGGCCCAAACCCTTCTTTATTCATCCTCATCGATGTCCTCTTTAATTATCGGGGGAAGGAAGAATGGTGGACTCAGCTTCATCCCAATCCATCTGAGTTTGTTCTTCATCAAGGATTACCTATATATCTTTTCCCTGCTAAGCATAACTTCTAATCTTCAGGGCGAATGAGGTTCACGCTTCTTTAGGTCTCCTGAAACTCTTTTCCATTGATCGCCTATGACTTCTCGTACCTCGCCGAGTGTGATCTATGTGATCTTGTCAAAATTCTCAATGGATTCTTGTTGTTTCTCGAGAAGGATGGAGATCATGTCCTCATCCGAGGTTATGGCATGATGATTCTGGACCACCTTCTTTGGGTGCGTGGCTTCAACTCTTATCCAAAGTGCATTCTCCCATTCCTCTATTTGGTAGAGGTGAGCATCTTGTGACATCTCTATCTCGTGGTTCATCCATGAACACAACTCTCTAAGATGGAAATCACCCATATAAGTGGTAAGTATTCTTGCCTGTCACGTGGGTGACCCAGGTTCGATCCCTGGAAATGGTGCCAAAACATGGTGGCATTCGGAAATGCCTACCCTTTCATAGGTATTCATTCAAGAAGCTCACTTTAAATATCGACCGGGGAACGCACAAACTTAAGAGGCACTAGGAACTATATGCGCACTATGTTGAGAGAATCTTTATCTTTGGGTGTTCAATGTGTTCTAAGGAATAGTGAGGAGTTATTCTAAAGAGAGTGAAATAACTGAAGGTATATCACAATCATTAATCTAGTTTACGAAAGAATAAATTTACTCTATTAAAAGCATTCACCCAATCTAAGAAATTCAAAACAAATAATTTACCTAATTTATGAAAGCAGGAATTTACTCTATTTAAAGCATTCACCTAATCTAATAAATCAGGATCTTTATTCTATGAAAGCATTCATCTAGTTTATGAAATCCAAATTTATCTAGTTTATGAAATCCAAAACAATATTTAACCTAGTTTATGAAAACCAAGGTAAATCTTATCTAGTTTAAGAGCATGAATCTAATATAATGGAATTAGAGATCTATTTAATTGGAAATAGGAAGTCATCATTCAGGAGTATCAATCTGATCTAGTATAACAATACCGTATAAAAATGGAAATATAAATCTATAAATTGCAGTCGCAGATGGTAGCTAAAGGACTACAGACGCTGTGTATCAAAACTACGGATACAATGTTACAGAACTATAGAATAAAGATGCTTATGCGCAGAATTGAAATATGATATCAAATAGGTGTTGAAACTAATCTACACGTATTTATCTTAGAAATAAATCACAGAATGCATAAAAATATAGAAATCAAAGTACATAACTCATGATCTATGCACTGAGGGGGCCCTCCCCAATGCGCATCATAGGAGAAGAATGAAACTTATAAACTCACAAGTTGGAAGTAACGCTGGTCCTTCATTAAAAATTCATAAGATCCATCACAGTCATAGAAATTGTAAATTGAGTATTAGAACTGAAAATACAGAGAATGGTTTTCCAAAGATATGAGTTAGGCCCCATGCTACTCAGGTGCCTCTACTTATTACAAACTTATACCCTAGTTCAACATTGGAAATCACGACCCCAATTCAAGGGATTCTTTCCTACAAATTAGGGGAAACATGAGCATCATCTCTCTTGTGATATTTAACTAGAGCTCGGGTATTGCCATCTTTCATGTTCACCTGCGCTTTGTCCACACATAGCTATATCATGGACTTATCAAGGACAAAGTAAGCATTTCCATATTTATGCAGAAAATGACTAGAGCATCATATCATTGATATAGAAGTTTATGAGTACTCACAATCATATGTACTATCAATGCCATTCCAAAAATTTATTGGTTCTTATCATATTTTCTTCTATAGGTGACAAAAGATGGTCTTTGAGATTAAGTACAACTACATGCTAAAGTGCAGAATTAGAGAAAATTCCACAACCTTGGAGGGCTATAGCTTTCAACTCTAAGATCAAAATTGAGGATGATTATAGTCATTAGAAATTTAATTCAAAGGAAAGTAGCTCTATTAAATTATCCATCAGAAATGTGTATCTAGTTGTTTTAGAAAGTGACCAAAACAAATCCTCTAGGATTGATTGGATAAGGAAATTATCAATGTGAGTGAATTCCAAAGTTTCCTAAACTTTGGGAAAAGGTTGTAAGATGTTATAGGAACATACCAGATGTTAAATTGAGTATGTATGACTGCAACTACTTCATAATGGTTTTTGTACAATGGTGTACATGCACATATGGATGGGAAAAAAATACTAAAGTTGCTTGTTAACTAGAAAGGTGCATGATTTATGGGGAGGCAAGAGTGGGGGGATCATTCTCTATCTCGATAGAAGTAAAATATTAAAATTCAAATGGGGTTTAGATGGGAGAGATACCAAAAATAAAGCTAAATGTCACTCTTTCTATCTTGGATTAGACTACATTGTCACCCTAGGGATCCAAAAGGTTTTCATTCTTGGTGATTCCCTTTTGGTTATCTCTCAAGCCAAAAAAAGAGTGAAACTAGAGGATATGATTGCTAGGAGGATTCAAAATCAAATCATAGGTATCCTCCAACAAATCCTTGATGTTAATATGATACACATTTGACATGGCAATAACAAAGTGGTAGATGAACTAGCAAATAAGGCATCGCTCTTGGAAAAAGGGAAAATGGTGCAAAATGGGGGCCAACTTACATCTCATTGGCTCCCCTAAGGTTTAACATTCAACGATTAAGGTCTTTCATGGTCCATATGTAGTCCATTTCAATATTTAATGTGAATTACCCAAGCATTAAACCATTGAAACTCCGTTTTGATCCCCAATACCAAACCATAAAGGAGCACATGCACTCAGGCATGGGAGAGCCTTCGTGAAACTTGGCCATAGGTCTAGTACACTCGAGATGTGTTTATATATCATCATTCCTTCTTTACAACAACATATTTAGGATTAATAATAGAAGCTAAACTCGGTTGAGTCTGTGAATTTCACTGAGAAAAATAGCTCTAGGATGGTGATATTTCCTTTTGTGGAAGGTATCGCTTTCCCCTTAGACACTCATGGGGAGTGGATGTCTATTTGAACAGTTTGAGGACCACTGGGAGTCACCAAGAAATAATTGCGTATTCTCTTCAAGACTACAAATAGGGGGGAAAATATGGTTTTTATCTATCAGTTACGAGGATTTGGACATTTGTGGCGGATAGTAGAAGTGGCTCCCACCATGAAGATGGAGGTAGAGTGGGAATCCAACATGGTGGAGCTAATTGTGGGAATAAGGGACTTCAAGGTTTACATCTGGGATATTAAAAGCAATATATCTTGAATCAACTCTTAGTTGGTTGGAGTATTGGAGCTTGCTTTCCAAATTACATCACATACCTTGTGCTTGGATACTCATTTGGATGATGTAGAAGGGCACATTCATATTTATGGCTATCAATTGGAGACCATGATGAAAACCTTGGACCGCCATCAAGAGTTGTTGAAAATGAGACATTACAGGATCACCCATCAATCTAGAAGCAAAGGCATGGATGATGACTTTGTTTAAAAACCTCCCCTTTCCATGGTGGAAATATCAAGCTCTAATGGACATACATGGGATAATGCTACTCCTCAACTCATTAATAGTGGTCATAGTACTAGTTAAGTTTAGTTGGTTATGGGATATTTTTTTGTTTTGTTGCTCGACCAATATGTTAGAGTATATAGTTGTTTAGTATATGTTAGTACCTCTTTAATAGTAACAAGAATTTGGGGAGATGTAATATAGTAGGAAAAATATCAAAAAAAAATCTGTTGCTATGTTTTTGATTGCAAAAACTTGATTTACTGAGCTTTTTCAACTTTTATAAATATAAAATTACCTATTTTGGTTAAAAAGAAAGAAATACCCCAGATGTGGGTGATACATCAGCTGACATGGAGCAGGAGGAGACATACACGATGGCCTCTTCCTCTCACCATGTGGAGCTCTCTTGATTTCCACCCATGCACATTAAAAGGGCCTCGCTCTCGATGCGAGCGGCCTTAATGTAACCAATCATTTGAGCCTCCCGCATAGCTTCCCTTGGTACTAGGATATCATTCCTTCACCCGTGTGAATTAATTTCCTACCCAGATGTTGGTTTAATGCCTCTAGGAAGACATTATTTCTATACATGACCTCTGAGAAACTGGAAAATTGGTGAGGTTCATTCTTAGCATTTAAACGAATGACAGTTGATTGCATGGGTTTGGATTTCTAACCTAAGCACTTGGATCTATCTTGGTTCTATTTCAATTGGGATTCAATCCACTCCCCCCTGGATTTTTTCTAAGAAGAAAAGGGATTTTAGGTTGACAATTCAGTTAGGAAAAATGGACCACAGGCTTTGTGCAGTTCCTCATCGAGGCAGTGGTGGTTGTGGTAATATGGGTAATCGTGGTCGAGGAAGGGTCAATTTAACTAGCTATGATAGTTCAATCCCTGGGCATCTGAGAACAATTATTGGCAATTGGGAGGAGGAATGGTGCTGCAACAAATGATTGCTCAAAGGACACGAGTCAGGCCTAGGAATTTCTGGATGGTGAAGAACATGCTAGCACATATTATTTTGCAATATTAGGAGCCTCTACAAGGGAATGAATCCCCTCCTCCCCACTCTTCCTGCTCCTGTTATGTACTCCTCCTCTTCTCCTGCTTCTTCACAAGTCTCCAAGCTAATGGAGAACAAGGACACTCAGCTTGACAAGGGTCATGTGCAACCTGAGGATTGTACCAACATGGCATCCACCAGTGGCCACAAGCACAAGCGCGTGGAACACATTGGTCCTTCGATCTAGCCTCCTTCAAAAAGACTAAACCGTTTCTGGAAAAGGTTTCCAATGAAATTTCCTCGAACTATGGTGCCAAGGTTGCTAATGACAGCTCTATAAGTCCCCGTGCCAAGAATGTCAATGACAATTCTTTTAGTTCTGGGGATTATTGTTGCTCCATTATAGAGGATAAGGTCGATGCAGCAAACACCACTGGAAATTCTAAGTAAATCTGTGTTCATTTTCTTTCACTTTATGTCACTGAAAGTTTTGATTGCCACTATGTTTTGGGTCTATCAGTTTTTTTTGTTTAAAAGGTCAAGGATCGAGTTAGAAGTCGTTATGGGCTCTTTTGTAATATGTCTAGTCCTGTTTTATTAGCAGTATCCTGTAATTTCATGTATGAATTGTACGCTGGGAAGAAACTAGATTATCAGCTCATATATTGTTTGGTATACTAGGGCCTTAGTTTGAGTATTTTGCTCCATGAGAAGCCATAGAGTGCTCTCAGAACTCTTGATAATTTTGTGCATGTAATATTTTTTGTACTTTAATATAAACTCTTTCTACAGTTTACAAAAAGAAAAGAAAAGAAAGGTTCATGATTTAAGAAATGATAAATGAGTTCTTGGTAATATGATGAGAAAGAACAATCAAGGTTAATCAAGACATAAACAAAGGTACCAAAAATGGTTTTTGGTGTCTTATATAAGAATGCATGCAAGGTATTTGTTGTGATCAGTAAGTGCAATCTAAATTGCAAAGAAGAGCTATGCGAGCTCTTGAGTATTGGAGTTGGATATAGTATGCCATAAGAGAATACGTAGCAATGGTATGGAAGATACCAGTAGTTAAATAAGAGTTGTGTGATTCATGATCATTATAGTTGATGATTGTGTAAAACCAAGTAGTAAACTTGTTATACAACATGATGAGAAATTTATACTCAAAATGAGAACTATATCCATAAGAGTTACATGTTTGCATCAGAAACACCAAAAACAACCCCTGAATTGAAAACGTGTTGTTATTAGTAGAAATCTTTTTTTCCAAGGGATAAAATTACAACTTTTTTGAAACCTTGATTGGTTTCATTATAATCAAAATTGTAAATTGACTCCCGAATCAAAAATCGGTCCTCCCGGAATCACCCTCATTTTTTTCGAGGCCAAATTGCATCTTTTTTGAAACCTTGACATTAACAACTAATGTTGCTGCAATCAAAACCCTAAATCAACCCTCAAATCAAAAAGAGGTGCTACCATGACACCCCATTTTTCTTTATGAGGCTAAAATTACAACTTGTTTGAAACTATGTCCTTCACATCTAGTGCAGTTGCAACGAAGATGCGAAAATCAAGCCCTAAACCAAAAATGGGTGCTACCAGTAGGACCAATTCCTTATTTCGACTAAGAAATCGTAGACATTTTGAAACTGTAACACACACACACATATTAAAAAAATAAAAAAAATACAACACACACATTTCGACTAAAAAATAGTAGACAATTTTGACAAAAAAAAACTAAAAGTTTTAAAATATATTAAAAAAAGCAAAAAATTACTAAATCAAAACCCATGGGGTGTGTTTTGATTTTTTTTCTTTCATTTTTTAAACATATTTTAAAATTTTTAGTTTTCTATTTTTTTTTTAATTTCAAAATTTTCATATTTTTAATTTAATATTTGTATTTTTTCTTTTTAATTATTTAAAACAAAAATTAATATTGTATTTTTAAAATTATTATAAAAGAAACTTATTATATTTTTTTATTTTTTAAAGAAACTTATTATATTTTTTTATTTTTTAATTGTTTTTTTTAATTATTTTTATGGGTCTAAAATGTCTTTTTTTTTTTTTTTTTTTTTTTTTTTTTCGTTTTCAGAGTGATATTTAAAAATAACAATATATTTTTCAAGCTGCGGTTTTGAAATGTCTGTAATTTTTTAGCCGAAATATGGAAGGGGTGCTTATAACAATTCCAATTACTGAAAAAACACAAATTTTAAAAACTTTGGCTATACTTTTTTTTTGTAACTAGGGGAATAGACAATTGGAATGGGGGTGGTACTTGCGTGACACAGGGTCCAGCAGTCCAATCCCATCTGCTGCCAGTATACCCCTAGGTATACCCACACAACCCACAAGCATGGGGCACGGGTAAGCTAGTGTGATTTGAACTCATGACCTCCATTTACAACATTTCCTTCATATCAAGCGAATCATCAATTGAGCTACACCCCTGCGGGATTTTTAGCTACACTTAATGAGAACTAACAATATATATAATTTCTTTGATACTACTATATGATTAATATACCTCTATCTAATTTTCGCAATCACTTTCAAATGCCCATTTCAAAAACTATACATATGTTATCCAAAATACAACTCTCTCCAACATGAACACTTTACTTTAAATGTCAACCTCTTAAAGTACATCCTCTTAAAGTACATCGATATATTAGTGGTAATCCATACCCTTGGGTGTAAACATGTTACACTTCTTTACCATTATGTTCCTATTTCTTTACTCCTTCCAAGATTAAATAATCTAATTTTATATTCTTTTCTATTTCGTTGGAGTGCATACAAAATTTATAAACATCTCCAAGAAGAATAATTATTTCATATTTCTTTTCTATATTCTATGATATATTTTACACATAACCACAAAATATATATATATATATATATATATATATATATATATATATATATATATATATCACTCTCCAAGTTCTCCAAAAGATACATATATATACATTACTACAATTGAATAATAACTTTACCACATATATAAATGTATGTCAATTAAAAACTTTTCAAAATACTTATTCATACAATACAATTACAAAAACAACAACCCTTCCAACATATCTATAATTCATACAATTATATATATGTCGAATGCCAGTCTTCCAAAGTATATGTATACATTAAATACAATTATATATATATATATATATAACCACCTCCTTCTAAAAGGAATTTCTTTCTAGTATTCAACATCTAGCGCACGCACGCGCGCGCATGCACATGTGTGTGTACACATATGCATTGGAGACATTATTATGGTTAAGTATGGTTGATGATATTTATGCAACTAGAGATGGTGATAATACTATTGTTGTTACATATGACATACAACCTTGTGTAGAAAGGTTAAGGATAATAAAATCTTGATCAAGAATAGGTGAAAGAATTTATTTAAGCCTTCATAAAACACCAAATGATGGATACCATCAAATAAGATGATGACAACCATGCATGTATGGTTTTATTTATGTTGATGGCATAAGTGATGGAAAAGGGATTGGGTAAGAATCCCTTCAACCATATTGTAATATCATAAATTCGTATGCTTGCATTATTTGAATGATACACTACTTGGTATGGTATGGTGTGGTGTGGCAAGGGAAGAAAGACTTATAAATATATGATTGTTTAGAATCTAGAATGCTTTCATATGAAATAAAATATCATGTCATGTTGTGATGATTATGATTAAATAACCAAGGAAAGTCAGGACTTATGGTCATGTTGTGGAAGTCAATGCAATGTGAGATAGTCATGTAAGGTTATAGTGTTCTTGGATATGGAAAGGCTATAGCACTACACAAGTGTCCAATGGTTTCCCTACTTGTTTCATTGTCCTAGACTATAATCTTGTTACCAACATTGAGACTTTGTTAGAGGGGAATGATTTCCTAAGGGACTACTGTGCAGAGAAAGGAAATTCCTTTTAATATGCTCGAACGACTATTTAGTAGAGAAAGGGTATATACCTAGTGCTATGTTGGGATGAAGAAGATGACTAGATTATCGTGCAAATATTGGTGAGATGAATGGATGATGTATTGAGGCACTGTCTAAACCTTCAAAATCATCATGGTGGAATCCATGATATGAGAATATTGTATTCTTGAATAAATGCAAGGGTGCATTGAGTGGGATTTGATTTAATAGATTGTGTAAATATTGTAGTTATGGACACATATGTTTGAATGTTGTATCAGGCCATATTTTATTGTATTTAATTTTGTTAATAGTTGAAATGATGGATTTATTGGTAATTCATAATTCTAATATAATTTCATGAGCTATTATGGATGCAGTGAAAGAATTGTATGAAAAAGTAGTCATGTTTTTATGGATTGCAAGAACACTCTATCAGGAGAATAGAGTTTCATAAAAATATGCCTTGTACATGGAAGTGGAAGTAATCCATAATGAAGAGCAAGGACTAATGCTTGCACACAATTCAAAGCTAAGTATTGTGTGGAACTTGTATTATTTGGAGTGTAATTGTTGTAATAATTACTTCCAAGATTGGTTGAAAGATTGAAATATAATGACTCGTGACATTGTATAATGATGTTTATGACATAGGTGAATGGTGAACATACCTAGTAAGGGAAATGGATGACTATTATGAGTTGGAAAGCCTGGGAACAAAGTCATTGTTATGACACATGAACACTATGATTGCCACATGATATTGGTTGATTAGAGGCTATCAATGGGTGAAATCCTTATGCATGAAATCCTTGGAAAAATGGATCACTCGAGGGAATGTTTAGTAGAGAAGGGGATTCCTAATCGTAGAAGGGTGAGTGTGGCAAGGAAGATGTAACTTAAATGAATCTATTGTGAGAGTTTCATGTGGAAATTCTATTGGAATCAAGGAGGGTGCATTAGAAAGAGAAGTGAGTTGAATTATTGCTCATAGGAGCCATGTGAAAACAAATAAATATTCATATAGATAAGTATGGAGTAAAATTCTATACTTATTTGGTGATATGAATATACATGCAAATCTTGTGATTTCTATGGATATAATAGCCGTTGCATGAGAATGATTATAACAGTTATATTTCTTCTTGATGATTGATATAAGAACATGTTTATATGACAAGGCTTAGGAGGAAACTGGGGCAATGGATGGACAATATTGATGCATTGCATAAGAGATATCCAACACCTATACATGAATCTAAGGAAAATAATGGTGTGGAAGATACAACTGAATAAGCAAGTTGGGAGCTAGAGGATGCCACACATAGGCATATTGTAAATGTTTAAATACATTAGTAAGTTCTTTGTCATTGTATATATATTGTTGATGATGCACTAAGCCTTGCATAAATTAGGGTGGGGGGGGGGAATTAAATACCCCAATTTTGACCCCATGTAAATGTGTATGTAATGATCAAATGGATAGAAGCCAAAAATTTATGCTCTAGAAGGACTAAAGATATTGTAATGATATACACTTGCTGATAATATGAAAATCATTGACAATTTCAAGTGAAGAAGGACGAGGAAGAGATCTAGGGCTATGATTCCACATGTAGGGGAGGTGAAAGGTGGATAAGGGGAGAGGACCATAGTGATTAATATATCATATGTCCTTAAACTTATTATAAAACTTAGTTACTAATATTATCCAAAGTCCCTAAGCCCATGATAAGGGGAGATGAATTAATTAACCTTGTTGTATTAACCTAATCTTGGGATTAAAATGTGGAAAGTGGAATCCTCATGGGGAACCATGTGGTAAGTTGAGAACATGCACATAAAATTTGGGAATTGAGTTAGAGTATGATTCATTCATCATTTTGGAAATGAATCTTGTGGTTGAGAGGAATTGGGAAACAATTGAGTAAAATGATAATTATGATGTTAACTACATTTCCAAGCAAGTTATCCAAATTGCGTAGGGGAAATTGGCACTAATGGATGCGGTGCCATTGTGAGAGGAAAAAAATCTGTCAACTAAGAAATTCCTAGTGTTCTAGAAGTGAGATTCCTTGAATAACTTGTGCTAGAGTACTGGAAGGGAAATGGGATAACTTAAGATACTGCATGTAGAGAAGGGGATCCCATTGCTTATGTTGTGCAGGATTGGGGGGAAGAGTCTTGGTCAATTAGGATAGTTGTAGAAGTAGTTTTTGCATTAGAGATTATTTTGGTTGTGGGATAAAACAAAATTCGACCTTATAGAATGATAACCTCAACTCAAGGGTGGCCTCTTATATCATAGAAAGGTTAAGTTTGATAGAGTACCTAAGGCTAGGAGGAATGTCTTTAATTTGTAGGCAGTTGGAGGAACATTTCCATAAAGATAAGTACTTTCATTAAGTTATGAAATGTTATATTAATATGTTATCTTTGTTTTATTAATGTCTAGAGTTCATTCAACTTTGTGCTTACGGTTTTAATTGGAATATTCACAACTAAAATTACTATAGATTTGTATGTGTTGAAGTTGAATTTAAGTATGAAAGGTTGTTGTAGCTTTGTTTTATTCTATTGAATTCCTACAGTAGCCAACGAATTTTATTTAGGTTTTATAAGATAATTTTATATGTGAAATTGGAGTACCCCCTCACCTCAATAGTGCTATAGGGGTGGTTGGGTATGTGATAGTCATTGAACAAAATTGGAATGTTTGGTCTACATAGTCACGACCACCTATGTCTTCTTTTTTAACTGATAGGCTTGCAACCAAGTATCTAGGTGATATATCTTGAATTGTGCTTTAATATACCCCTTAAGACCATTAAAACAATCCTTGACAAATGCATAAACCATACTTTCTATTCTAATTGGAAATATCTTAATTGAAGCAATACATTATTGCATGATGCTAGTTTGACAAAACTTGATTAGCATGATTCCCCCCAAAAATAGTTACATATACATATTGAGTATAGATGTTCTTCACAAACTAGTTATAAGAAATATATCCCTTATATATGTATTGTATGCCATTGCCACCACTATAAATGCTCCTTGTCTAAATGTAGCACAATCACTTATAGTTTTAGTTATTAATGACCAATACATTGTAGGGAAAAGTAATGTTCCAATTTTCCTACCCATCCTATTGGATTAGATCCATTAAACTTGTTCAAAAACACCTTAGGAAATTTTGTGCATTATATGGGGTTGAGTGTCATGAAAGGGTGGTCTGGTGCAATGACCACCACTTGTTGAAGATTCCCCACTATCCTTTATGGGACCATCATTGTTGCTTGGTTTTTCAACCAAGCATGTGCAAGGATGCACCTATTAACTTGTAATAACAGTCTCGAATGAAAAGAAAATAACAATAAACTGAATCTAATCTAACATTAACATGTATAAGAAAAATAAAGAACTTGATTGATAACAATAAGCAAATAAGACAAGAGATTTAAAATAAAATAAAAAATTATTACCTCAAATGGTGAGGATGATGGTTGTTGAGCAACTCCAAGGTTGAGAAGCTCCAATGTCCAATGGTCTCTTCTTCTCCAAAGCTTCAATGGGGATCTTCAAACTCGAAATGGGAGGCAATGGCTCTCAAAGGGAATTTGGTAGCATAAGAATAGGATGAAATGTGGATGGATAGTGAGGAGCCCCTATCACCTTTTTATACTTTTTGGTGATGGGGAATACCATTATGGCTTTGAGGAAACCAATGGTATTAACCAACATGGTTTAGGTCTCTTTTTCCCTCTTTTTCCTTTTTTGAATATTTTGAATATTTTTTATTCCCTTTTAATATTTTTTGGGAATTTTGGACCATTTTTTAGGGTTTTTTGTGTTTTTTGAGGAAAAATATATATTTTGAGGGGGAAAAGGTGTATTGTGGTCTTTTGGTGACCTTTTGATGGTTTTAGAGGCTCAAATGGTGGAAAAGTGGACAAATGGGTCATGCGAATAAGGGAATGAGCTAGTGAGCACTTTTTGGGTGTTAACAGATTGCCCCCTGATGTGTGAGGGCAGGAGCTCATCGTATGGCCGATGGACATCATAGTTATTTTGTCTTTTTCTTGGGGTTTGGAGAAGAGAAGAGACCAATTGGAGACTGGAACAATGGCCCCTCGGAAGCTGCAAAAAACTGAAAAAATACATGGCCTCAAAATGATGAGGAATAATCTGTGATTATGGACGAGGAGGGCATACCCATGCTCGTACCAAGACATATACATAACAATTAGTCCCAAGAAGGGGGACCTGAATAATACATAAAAACTGTTGGTACATCGTAATGGTCCAGAGGGGACACAATGTTGGGACGTACTCATGGTCATACCATGACTGATCTCAATACCTGATACACTGGAATAAAGCAACAACCGTTCAGAATAAGGTATCAGAAGGGTTGATGAACTGCAGAAACTGAAGGTGTTCAACATCTGTAAGGACTCAATGACTGTGAGTCAAGTCTGAGTAGTATATGTAACTGTATACTCGAGCGAGTATAAAAGTGGGGTACATCTGAATACTGTCGGCAAACACAACCCAGATATCTATAGGAAAATGTAATTGGTTGTTTCCATAAGTAGTCTCTCAAATGTGGAAGAGTCAGGTGATATCTCGGGTCTTCAACAAATAACTGAAAGGGTCGATACCCTGTACGAGTCTCAATGATGCGATCAAGGTGTTGAAGTTGAGCATGTGAGAAACAATCATTTGGAGAGGCACTGAGGACTCCTTTCGAAATGATCCGTAGGCACTCATCACAAATGGTGATGAGTCCAAGGCACAGGGACCTCTGGGTCTATCCTCTGGAATAGATTTGGTTGGTGTCGGCAGAGGGAGACCAACAACTATCAAGGAAATGATGTTTCCTTGTTAGGAGCGTGAGGTGCACAACTGATATGTGGTAGTACTGATGGTAGGAATGACATACTATGGAGATGGGGAGTGACTGGGGTCATAGAATGGGTGGACTCTAACTTTCTTTGTTCAGAGCATGATGACATGGGTGACCTAGCAGCATGGGAAACTGACATTTAGGTGTGAGGATCATAGCTTTTAAGGGATCAAGGGTATGTACTGTAGACTGTAGTGACTCTGGGGGGACAAGCTAGTGGATGCTTTTGGGAGACTATCAGGGTGACATACTGCAAAATACTCTAAACAAAGGCGACCAAAATGGGGAAGTTTCCATATGAGTAGACGTGATCTTTGTGGTGCTGAAAAGTACCATTGGTTCCTTCTTCGTAGTTTTAATGAGTTCCAAGAAGGGATAAAAGTGTGCTTTGAAATGGTACTGTCCTGTGGATTTGTGCAAGCCCAAGACTGTTCATGCTCGTGAGTGCTTTCATTTTTAAGGAGTCTGAAAACGATAAGAAGACTCTGAATTGGTGGAGGAGTATCGACCTGTGGATTTGTACGAGCCGAAGACGATGATTGCTCATGGTTGCTTTCATTTTTTTAGAGTCTGAAAGCGATAAGCAGACTCCATTGGTGTTCTTTTTCATATGTTAGTCTCCAAGGCCAAAAAAAGGATAAAATGATGCAGATGGAGAACTCTTCTAGCCGATGTGACTAGAGTATTCCTTTTTCATAATTAGTCTACAAGGTCCGGAAAAGGGGTAAACTTATACCAGGTAGACATCCTTTCAAATACTTTTAGCGAGCATGAAAGAAAGCAAGGTTGCTCGGTGATCTTTTCATTGTTTTAGGAGTCAGAAAAGAGCTTAACAGAAACTCCCTAAGTGCCTTTTTCGTCAAGGAATTGCTCAGCCCGGAAAAGGGATAAAATTATACCAAACAAAAAGGTATTGGTGAGAGAGAGGAATGATCTTGAGCATCGTCATGAGCACGTAAACCTGAATCCGACGACATAAAGATCTTCAAAAACTGTCAATGGTCGATGTGGCACGCAAACCGAGGCGATGACTGGCATTTTGAAAAATGGCCAAAAATCATGGGGGTGAGAGCAAGAAATGGTCACAAGCATCATCACGAGCACGAAAAACTAAATTTTACATTATAAAACTTGTCAAAAACGGACAACGATCGATGTGGCATGCAAATCGAAGCAACGAGGAGCATGGGAAAAATGCCCGAAAAAAACTGGTGGTGACAGCGAGAAATGATCTCAAGCAATGTCCTGAGTGCTGAAAACTGAATACAGCTATATAAGACTAGTCAAAAAAGGATGACAGTTGAAGTGGCACGCAAACCAAGGAGACGAGGGGCATGGGAAAAATGCCCAAAAAATGGACCTAGTGGAATCGGGAAAAGGAGTGGACTATCATGAAGTTCTCGCTATGCTGATTCCAACGGTGCCAACGGTTTGAAAAGCGAACATCATATGGTGCCGGAATGGTTGTTTGAAAATTGATAAATTCCTATAAATAGCAAGTGGGCCCAATGTGACAAGTGTCATTTTCACCATTGAGTTTCATAGAGTAATTGAGGTGGTCAGAGCATTTTCTCGATTTGCGAGAGATTCGACCGTTGGTTTTTTATTCTGCGAGTTTCAGGTAAGCCTATGTGCCTTAACCTTTTCAATTATTTCCTTTCTGGTTAGCGGTGGCCCCCCGAAAGCCGCGAAATTCCACTTTGGATTTCCAACGTGGAATATCGTGGGTTTTGGCTCATTTTCCACGATGCACATCACGGGTATTGGCTTGATAGCCACAATGTGCATCCCGGGTTTCGGGCTGACAGCCGCGATGTTCATCACGGGTTTTTGGCTAACAGCCGCGATGTTCATCGCGGGTTTCGGGCTGACAGCTGCAATGCGCATTGCGGCTTTCGGGCTTATACCCACGATGTGCATCATGGCTTTGAAGCTAAAAGTCGCAATGGGGTTTTTTGAAAAAAAAAATTGTTTCTAAAAATTTTTCCTTTGTTTTTTGCCAGGATGCTGAGGAGGCCGCTAGTGTCGTGGCGGGAGAGAGAGATAGATGTGGGATTGATGGGTCAGATTCATGATGACCCGGGTGTGTGGGCAGCCTTGGATGAGGGTGGACTCCTAAAGTTCACTCAAGTTCCTCTTTTGCATTAAGTCAAAGCTCTGCTGAACAAATTGGTGGATTTCTGGGTTCCAGGAGAGGGTGTATTTATGGTGTAGGGTGAGCGACTAGAGATCACCTTGAGTGATGTTTATTTCCTTACTGGCTTGCCCCGTTTGGGGGATATTGGGGAGTTGCAGTCGAGGATTCCGGATGGCTTGAACATCGAGGATCTACTAGAGAGATTCTGTGTTCCTGGGGCTCGTACACAGAATAGTGCCCTAAGTATTTCGGACCTATGGGAGCCGGCGATGCAGGCAGTGGGGGCTTGTGTTTTGCGGGTGCTTGGTGCCCAGGTGCCACATCATTTGTCTGGGGGGAAAACTATTATGGTGGACCGTGTGTTGAGAGGGACCTACTTTTCTTGGGGTCAGATGTTTTTGTCCTGTGTTCGGCAAAAGCTGGACAAGGTCAGTCGGGAGGGAGGGGAGTTTAGCTTTGCCTCCTTCCTCTGTTGTTTCTTTTTTGAGCGGGTCCCTACTTTACGGCCCCATGTGCAGAAGTGGTATGGGTTGAGGAGTGAGCCGCGGATGGTGTAGTGGGGGGAGATGATGCCCTAGGGTGGTGGTGGTATCCGGTGTTTCTTTTCTGCAGATATGTATGAACAGTGGGAGCAGATACCCCTACTTATTGATGATTATCCATATGCTGGTATGGTCTTCCGAGGAGATCCGGAGATGCCTCGGGCTTAGGGACAGGCCTGGGGTCTAGATGGTATGTCTTTGTTTTTGGTTCTTTGTTATATCATGTTTTGATGTTTTTGTTATGAGTATAGCTTAGAGATATTTATATGATATTGACTTGGTTCACTTGTGTGATTGTGCAGATATTGGTCCGAGGCCACCAGCTGATCATATAGACCGTCAGGGAAGGATGATGGTGGTGGTACCTCGACCTGTAGTGGCACTGACTCCTCATGCTCGAGGAGTTGTGTGCCCTTGAGATGATGCCTTAGAGGGCATACGTGAGACTTTGGAGGGGCTTCTAGTGGGAGCACTAGAGAAGGGTTGGAGGGATTTGGACCTTCCTACTATTGAGCATTGTTTCGATGTGCCCCGTGAGTGGCGGTCTATCCTGCTCAGAGTAGCTGTTGTGATGGCTGAGAGGAGGGCTCGAGATCAGTATGATCCAGAGGAGCCAGTGGAGGAGGAGCCAGAGGATCCTGGGGATCACGATGATTAGGTGATCTTGTACTTGCCCCCAAATGCTGATGAGCATATGGGGATGATTTTGTTGATACAAATTTTGTACAGCTAGTGTATTTTTTGTATATTTGGGTGCTGAGGGCACTTTTGACATTATGACTTTTATGATGATATATATATATATATATATGTTTTGGTATATAGTCGTGGATGCACGTGGATGCACATCTTGTTTTGATTTTTTTGCATGTGAATGCAATGTTTAGATTTTTTGTATGCCTTAGATGTCCTACATGTTTTGGTTGACGTGCCAATCTAGAATGTTGTTAGCCATTTGGTCTGCTACAATGTTAATATTTCTTAGGACATGAGTGAAAGAGATGGATTCAAAATGTCGAATCATTTGTTTTGTGCACAGGAATTTTCTAAATAGATAGGGATCGCGTACCTGGTAACAGTTGTTGAGTTGGGAAACAAAGAGATGGGAGTCCAAGAAAACACGAAGGTGACTTATGCCCATTTGGAGAGTGGCGGCAAGGAGACTTGTCACGACATCATACTTAGCTTGGTTGTTTGTGGCAGCACCTATACACACTCCATCGAGGTGGATCAACTCATGTGAAGGGGAATAAATTACCCAAGCTGCTGACGTGAGATTTGGAGACCAACGACTTGCACCATCGTCAAAGCCGATGTGGTAGAGTGGAACAGGATCCATCTGTGTTCATGCAGGAAAGAATAAAATGTAAGGTTTCAAAAATTTACAGTGAAAAAATCAAAAAACTGTACAATATGGACTATGGTGTCCAAGAATTTTTATGGGTAGAATCTTTTGAGGTACAACCCGTTACGGGGGTTGCGCATGGGATTGCCTTCCGAATCGGTCAAAATGTATGCTCCATGTTCAAGGCAAGTGTGTATGATATATGGGCCTTAACACATAGATTGGAACTTTCCTTTGCCTGTTTTGTCATGGGCTTGATCGTAAACAAGGACCAGGTCTCCTTCACTAAATGCTCGTGGGTGAACATGTTTGTCGTAATGGAGTTTAGATCTGTTCTTCGCGACTTCGATTGTTTGGAGAGATGCCCAGCGATCTTCGTCGGCCTACTCTAAAAGAAGTAGACATTCTTCAATTAGTGACGTATCGGGGAGAAGTTCTATGGAAATTTGTAATGTTGGTATTTCGCATTCAATGCGGAGGACAGATTCCACGCCATGAACTAAATGGAATGGGGTAAAGCCAGTGGCGGTTTTGGTCACCGTGCGATAAGCCCATAATGCGGGAAAAATCATGTGATGCCAATTGGATTTATGTTTGTCAACAGTGCGTTGGAGGATGGTCTTCAAAATTTTGTTAACAGCTTCGACTTGGCCGTTCCCTTGGGGGTAGTAGGTAGAGGAGAAATGATGTTCAAACTTAAGAAGTATGGACAATTCTCTCCAAACGAAGTCTTCGAAGTGAGAGTTGTGGTCTGAGACGAGTTGTTTTGGTACTCCAAAATGAACGATAACATGGTTGAGGAAAAAACGGGTTGTAGTGTCGGCTTTGCAATTGTAAGTAGGCATGGCTTCCGCTCATTTGGTAAAGTAATCAAGCGCCACAATAATGTGTTTATGGCCACCGGTTGATGTGGGATTGCAATCCATGAATTCAATGGCCCATTTGCAAAATGGTCCACCGGTGATGACTGGATGAAGGGGGGCATGGGGGGGGGTTCTTGCCTTTGGGGAAAAGAGCTAGCAATTTTGGCAGTGTTTGACTGCTGTGATACAATCAGTGAATAATGATGGCCAAGAATAACCTGCGCGGATGACCTTTTGGGTGGTGGCCGTTCTGGAGAAATGGCCACTGCAGGCACCGCTATGACAGTTGTTAAGGACTTGTTCTGCTTCGACTTGGGAAAGGCATCATCGTAAGATTGTGTCAACGCCATGTCAATAGAGGACATCACCCAAGAGGAGATAATGGATGGCATGGTGATGGATACGATGATGTCTGTCATGGTTGATGTTGGGTCAAAATTTCTGTGTGCAGAGGTATACCAAAATGTCACCATACTAAGGGTCGTCAGACGAGATGATGAACGAATGTTCGTTGATTAGGTCAGTATGGATAGTTGGTGATGACGAAGATGATGGTAAGTCCGTAATAAGTTGAGCGAGTGATAATGATTTGGTGCTCTGCGGGGTTTTAAAAGTTAGGTCATATTCTTGTAATATAATCACCCATTTGGCAACACAGCCTTGTAGAAGGCGACGATTCAAGAGATAGACCATTGGGTTGGAATTTTCCACAACTATGGTATGGCTAAGGAGAATATAATGTCGCAGCTTTTGTACAGAAAAGACCATAGCGAGGGCCATTTTCTCTTCATGCGGGTAGCGTAATGGAGGGCTTGATAAAGTTTGGCTCACATAGTAAATGACATGCTCTTGGTGAGCGGAGTCTTCTTGGATGAGAACTCCAGAGACGGCGTAATCTGATGCCGAAATGTAAAGGGTAAAGTCCTTTGTGAAATATGGTGGAGAAATCAATGGGGCACTTGTAAGTGATTTCTTTAGGTCCGTGAAGGCTCCTTCTGCTTGGTCGTCCCATACGAAGCGGGTATGAAGGCGTAGCAAATGGAGGAAACCATGTACTGTGGTGGCATAGTCTGGGACAAAACAACGAAGGAAGTTGGACTTCCCCTGGAGGATTTGGAGTTGTCTTAATGTACGTGGCAATGGTAGGTCCACTGTGGCTTGAACTTTTAGAGGGTCAATGGTGATCCCTTTTTCTGAAATGACAAACCCCAGCAGGCGGCCTGCTGGAACGAAAAATACACATTTGAGTGGGTTCAAGCGGATGTTGTATTTGCAGCAACGCAAGAAAACTTGTCGAAGATCTTCTAAATGGTCAGATCGTTTCTTAGATCGGGCGGTGAGGTCGTTTAGATAAACTTTTATGATTTTATGCAAATCATGAAAGCAATAAGTCATGGCACGTTGGAAAGTGGCTCCCACATTCTTGAGACTGAAAGGCATGACGCGATAGGAGAAGGTGCCCCATGGGGTAGTAAAAGCGGTCTTGTATTGATCTTCTTTACGGATTTTGATTTGGTTGTATCCCGAGAAACCGTCCATAAAATAAAGTACCTTATACCTCGCACACTCATCGATTAGTTGGTCAATAAATGGTGTGGGGAAGTTGTCTTTGGGACAAGCAAGGTTGAGGTCTCGGAATTCAGTACAGACGTGGATGGTGCCGACTTTCTTATTGATTGGTACTGGGTTTGAAACCCGGGTGGTGTATGCAATAGGGTATATGAAACCTGCTGCTCGAAGCTTCTCGATTTATTCTTTGACTGTTGGAAGCTTGGATGGGTGAATATGACGTTTTTTCTGGCGGACCAGGGATATGTTGGGCCAAGTGTCTATATGATGTTCTACGATGGTAGGATCAAGACCAAGCATCTCAGTATAAGACCAGGCGAAGACATCTCGAAATTCTTGGAAGAGTTTTTTATAAGCTTGGGTTTCTTTCTTAGTGCATGAAGTGCCCAAAGAGATAAGCTTAGGTTTTCCAGGGGTGGTGGAGATGTTGATTTTTATAATGGATGAAATGTTAGCCATGTTACTTTCCTCGAAGGCTTCTGGAGCTGGTATTGGATCTTTGAACCAATCAACCTTGGTTGGTAAGAAGTCCTTAGATTCAATAGATAGTTGGTTTGCCGCGATGGACGTAGACGTCTCAGGGAGGAAGTATGATCGATGATGCATATCATCCCAAGGGTAGTATGGTGCAGTGAATGTTTCTAGGATTTCTTCATCGGTACGGAAATAGTGTTCCATTAAATGAATTGGTTCGGGTTTGTAGGTAGTTGAAATCATATAAATGGTATTGATTTCTTCTGAATGGGACGATTCTAGAGGGAATATTTCCTCAATAAGTGGGGGGAATATCTCTAGGTTGGCATTATTCATTTCATAGAGTGCTACACTGTAATCTGGGAGATCGGGGCAGTGATGTGAATAATGGCCGTAGATGCCGCATATTGCACAAGGATGGTTTGTGCACAATGATTTATCATGAGGTTGAGGGGGGATTTCAAGTTTGACTACTGGAACGTTGGTGTCTTCATCCAACATATTCATGTGTTCTTGAAGTGTCGGTAGTTGTGGACATAGATGGGTAGCGTGGCCTATATCATCGCACAAGGAGCACTTAGGGAGCACACAGGTTGGGGGATTCTTGGCTAATTTGGGAGTCACTAGGGGGGTGTGAGTTGTGGGTGCAGTGTTGTAGGTTGGTGGACCTCTACCTCCAGTGTGGCGGGATTGAGGGGGGACAAAACTAGATGTCGATGTAGTGCCCCCTATTGGAATTGATCGGTTTTTGGGGTTCGAACCACCAGGTGGTGGGAGATTTTGGGGGTTTGGTATGCCAGGTGGTGGATGGTTCGACATATTCATAGGTTGTCCCGGTTGTAGGACAATGGTTGGAGTCAGTGGGGGAGTTGGGGCAGGTAAGTACCATATAGGGATTCATAACGTTAAACCTGGAAGGTTAAGTGTAGCCATTACTAGTGTGATGACAACTCCTGAAAATGGAAACAAGAACGAGATTGTGTGAATCGGTATTGTTCCGATATGACTAGGCACAATGGGTGCTTGCGGCAGTGGTTGAGGTTGTTGAGGATTTTGTTGTTCATTGTGCAGTAAGGTGCACAAATCGGATACTTTAGTTACCTGGAGAGGAGGTGGGATTGACGAGAAAGTGTTGGTCATGGGAGTATTCAAATATATCCTGGGGCCGACTGATGAGATGAATGATGTTGGTGCACTGAGAATGGGTTGTTCGATCATGGGAAGAACATTTTATGGTGCTGCAGGGGCATTGGGATCATAGTATGTAATCTGGTCAATTTTGACTACGCATCCTTCATGGGGGAACATCATGATGTGGAAAACTAAAGAAGCGACAACTTTCAATTTATACATGTAGTTTCATCCCAGAAGGAGATTGTACTCAAGTTGGCCATTAATGACCTCTATATCTATGAGAACTAGTTTGCCCCCAAGCTGTATAGGTACGTTCACTAACAAACCTTGAGGTTGAGCTGCACGGCCATAATAAGCTCGTAATGCAGTAGTTGATGGTTGTAGCGTTGAGGATCCAAGTTTCTGCCATATGAAAGTCGACATAATGCAGGTAGAGGCCCCTTCATCGATTATGCATCGATGAACGATGAGGTTGCGAATGGAGACAAAAAATTGGAAAGCTAGAGATGAAGGCAGGCAAGGTTCATCTTGTTCTAAGTCGAAAGCCATCATGTTGGAGTTGTTAGGGTCTATAGCACCAATGGCGGATAATAACAATTTTCTCTATGCAGGACAATTTTTTAGGATTTCGAGAGCGGACATGGCAGCGGGGGACTGAGCTAAATCCTCTACAATGTTATAGTTGGAAGATGCACAAGCGTTAGGGTTATTGTTAATTCGTCTCAAAGGGAAACGAGGTGCTTTGGGACCCCCGTCCATGGTCATATTGGGTATGCGAAGCGGTTGATCGGTTGGGAGAGTACTCGACGATGGGTCAGTAGGTGTGGCTTCAGGGGCGGATCCGTATTGATTTCGATGGGTTTGAAGATTGACATCATTAGAAAATGGTGAGTGTTGGATTCTGCATGCTAGTAATCGACTGCTGCACAAGTAATTTGCTACTATTTTGCAGCGGATCCTTGAGGGGGATCATTTGGATGAGTGTTTACCGTGCCTTGGTTTGGTAAGGGATTTTGCAATATCATGGGTTGTGGCTGAGGAGGAGGTGCTGGCTGTGCAGCATGTCCTTGTCATTGGGAGTCGTCGGTCCAGAGTTGACACGCTCAATCTAAATGGGGACAATTGTGTGTGTAATGGCCGTAGACTCCGCATATGGAACATGGATGGTTTGTTGTCAAATTATTATTTTTGGCCTGTTTCGGTGGACGGTCAGGGTTTTGGTTGGGGGGAGCAGCGTTATTATTATTTGGGGGATTAGGTGGTGGTCCACCTTGGTTGTGTTGCTGGTTGTTTCCACGGTTACGTCCTCTTCCGCGGTTTTGTTAACGTCCTTGGTTACGCTAGTTGTTCTGGTTTGGAAGTTGGTTTTGCTGTGCGTACACATGCCCTTGGGCAGTAGATGGGTTTTGAGGTCGTTGGGGCTCTGGAGCAGGTTGTAGTGGGTAGTAAGAAGGAGGGTTATGAGGTGGACCTATTGCTTGTTGTGGTTGTGGGTAACCTTGAGCTGCTGGAAGTGTTGGAGCAAGAGGTGTTGCCTGTGGAGGATAATAAGCTACTTGGGCTTGTGGCTGGACCTGAGTCTGGTGGGCCCGTTGGTTATAGTATGAAGGTGGTGTTAAATTTTCAGAATTTACTTCAATCTGATCTAGGATCTTAACTGAGAGAACAACATGTACAACAAATCTACAACATATCAATCATGGACACAATAATGCAAGCACACAAGAGACACAGAATTTACTTGGGGAAAACCATAAAGGTGAAAAACCCCAATAACTTCCTTAGAGATAGATAAAGCAATGATACAACTAGAATACAAGAGATAGTCTTCTCCTAGCAGCAGAGCCTCCTCCTCCACAAGTGCGCCACTCTCCACAATGTGAGTGAAAGAATAGAATGTGTAAAATGAGAGAGACACACTCTCTATTTATACACTAACTTGAGTTGACCTTTACTCAACTAGGTCGGCCTCAACTTAACCACTTAACATAATGCTGACTGGGCCGACCCCCACTAGGGTGGTCTAATAACCCTTTGACCCACATGGCCGACCCCCAATAGGGTGGTCTAATAACCCTTTGACCCACATGAATTATATAGGGCCGACCCCAACAAGGTGGTCTAATAACCCATCAAGTATAAGTTACGACACTTATAATATAAATGACGACACTTCCATATAGAGGAATAATAACATCTCTATAGGAATACAAACACTTCCATATAGAGGAATAATAACATCTCTATAGGAATACAATTTACATATATGTGAAATACATTCCAAAGTTACATATACATCAACACTCCCTCTTAACTAGGAAGGTATTTCTCGACATAGGTCTTCTAGCACAAGTCATCTTCTCTGGTCATTGTCACTGGATAATCGTCATCATCACTGCTATTGCTATCTCAATTAATCTCTGAATCTACTCATCATAGGAAGTTCTACAGAGCCAGTCCTTTTTCATACTAGATGTAGGCCCACCACATGCAGGTCTTCATCATCACTGGACATACTGTGGAATCCTTAGGACTTATTACGTGTGTCACAAAACCTAGCTGCAGCATCCCAGGCTATTACGAGCACACAGCTCTACCTGTCGGATCTCCCAGGAGCACATTACATGTGACCCATCATAAAACCTGGCTGAAGCATCCCAGGCTGTTACGAGCACACATCTCTACCTGTCGGATCTCTCAGGAGCACATTACATGTGATCTCACCACAAAACCTGGCTGAAGCATCCCAGGCTGTTACGAGCACACAACTCTACCTGTCAGATCTCCTAGGAGCACATTACATGTGGTCCACCGCAAAACCTGGCTGAAGCATCTGAGACATTTTTCATCCTGTCCATATCTCCTAGGAGCAAATTACATGTGGTCATGGCAAAACCTGGCTGAAGCATCTGAGGCCTTTTTCATCCTGTCCAGATCTCCCAGGAGCAAATTACATGCCATAGGACAAAACCTCGCAAGAGCATCTCAGGATGTTACGGGTACACAACTCTGACCTGAAGATCTCCTAGGGCACAAATTACATGTCCTCCCAGAGCAATGTCTCGAAAGAGCATCCTAGGTTGTTACGGGTACACAACTCCGACCTATAGGATCTCCCAGACATGCTCATCTGCACAACCTAATCCACAGCCACAAAGTATCATCCTGATACTCACCGTACATCATCTTTATGTACACATGATCATCCCGATCATCATCACTACATCATCCTGATGCATGTCATCTGGAGAAGCTCGTCATCCACGATCATCCTGATCATACAATGCATCCACCTGATGCATACCAAGTATCTACCTGATACATATCATCATACATGATCTACTTGATCATACAATGTATCCACCTGATACATACACAGATACATGATCCACACAATGTATCCACCTGATACATATACAGATACATTGTCCAAGCATCCAACATGATGCATATACAAAATACATACAAATGATCCAACTGATCATATCCAGCATCCAACATGATGCATACATACATAAATGATCCAACTGATTATAACAAGCATCCAACATGATGCAATGATCCAACTGATCATAACAAGCATCCAACATGATGCATACACATATACAGAGTAGTAACTGGAGCATCGTCTTAATGCTCATCATCCATGATCCTCCTGACCATCATAGCATCGTCCTCTTCATATCATCTCATCGTCCACGAAGCATAGCCCAGATGCACATCATCCAACACTTACACCACCGACATGGGAGAACACATATACCACCATTCGGGGAAGGCTCCAACCCTTACTTTTTCACCATGGGAGAACACATCTACCACCATGTGAAAAATGGCTCAGTAATTACATCACGACCAAGGGAGAACACATCAACCATGTCAGAAAAGCTCATGTGCATCTGCATCTTCTGGACTCATCACTTCCCTTTGGAAGGAACCTCGATCTAAAGTGCACCAAGACTCTCTCTAAAGTACTCGAACTTCACTCTAGCTAGTGGCTTCATCAACACATCTGCAATCTGCTCATCCATTGCAACATAAAGGAGCTTTGGCTGTACTCAGTGCTACGCAGGACTGCTTCCTGCTAAACCAAGAGATCACACCTGATCCCATACTGAGGCAACACCCAGAAGTGCTCTTCCTATCTACAGCACTGCCTGCCCAATCTGAATCAACATAACCCTGTAAGTTAAACTTTTGATTCGCATCATATTTGGGCCCATAATCAACTGTACCCTTCAGGTACCTTAGAATATGCTTTACAACAACCAGGTGAACACTCCTCGGATCTGTCAGGAACTGGCTCAATGTGTTCACCACAAAGCAAATATCTGGTCTCGTGTTCGTCAGGTACATCAAGGACCCAATCATTTTACGATACACAATGACATACACCGGATCTGATGACGCATCACATAGAAGCTTCAGGTTCGATGCCATAGGTGTGGCCATATCCTTGAAGTCCATCATCCCGAACCTCTTCAGGATCTCTACTGCATACTTCCCTTGTCCAAGGAAGATTCCATCTGCACTCTATCACACCTCCATGCCAAAAACAAATAGTGCATCATCCCCAAGTTCTTCATCTCAAACTCGGCAGCTAGCTTCCGCTGCATGTCGATAATCAATCTATCTTCACCTGTTACAAACAGGTCATCCACATACAAAAGTAGTATCACTGGATTTCCTTCCTCAACCTTGTAGTAAGGTTGGAATCCACTTTACTCTTGCTAAAGCCCAAACTGGATAGATAGATGTCTATCCTACCATACTAAGTTCTACACATATATGAATCCCTATCATGTGTCTCAGAACCAAGACGCTTCACCACATACACTTCTTCTTCAACTACACCATCCAAGAAAGTGTATCTTCCTCTTCATCACTGCAGCATGCTTGATCTTGTAGATCCTCTTGGAAGTCACTACTAACTCCTTCAGGTCTTGGTACTGCATCCCAAACATCTTCATGATCAATTGGTACTCCTCGATCATGGCATTCTTCCCAAATCCTGGGAACTTCAATATCTTAAAAATTATCAATAGATAACTTTGTTGATGAACAAATGTTGTAGTCCTTCTTTTGTAGGTGATGGTATACGATCTTTCCTACACAACAAGTTAAATTGCATGATTAGAAAACATCTCATAGTTTTCAGAACAAATTCTTTCACATAAAGAAATATGTCATATAGTCATGCAATTATCTTAGCCAATGCTTCAATACAACATTTACCCATATTATGTAGTTTTCTAGATGCCTTCCAATCTCTACCAGAACATTGTTAAGAGTGTGCACAACTCCTAACATGTCAGCAAAGAGGTTTCATTCTAGATAAGTAGCAATGGAATGTTGTACAGTGCCATAGGCCACTTACCCATGTATATTAGTAGTATACTGTTCATCAATGCAACTATTCTAATATGCATAATACACAACCTAATTCTAGGAACATAAGCATATACATCATTGAATAACATTATGTAAGCAATGACAATTCAAATACTTATCTTGTTTGGATGCTGGGTGGACTTCCTCTGAATCTTTGCGACTCCATTCTGATGTGGATTGTGGGAAGTGGTCAACTCCCTCTGAATATCTGCATCCTTGCAGAAACTACTGAAGTGTGCTCCTTTGCTTTCTTGCAGGAACAACTGAAGTGTCCTCCCTCTTGATCTTTGCTTCCTGGATTACTTGTCCTTGAACTTATATCCATCCTTAATCACTATGCATGCTTATTAGTATCATCATTGTGTTATCCTTGAGGTCTCATACATAATCATTCATTTATTAGTATAATCTTAATACTATCAAAACACAATAATCTTAAACATGTATAGTCATGATCATTCACAAATAATAAACATTAGTCTTCAAGGTTTCAGGGAAGTCTTCTTTTACTCATGCATATTCTTATTTGATCATAGGACTCTTCTTATTAGTTAAATCATCAATACATAAACCCGTGATTACTCAAACCTATACCTTCATGATTCTTCTGGTTAGTCATATCATCAATTATGGTAAGAAACATAATATGCATACAACCATGACTATTCAAACCTATGACTTCATGAATAATCATTATCAACAACACAACAGTATAAGATCCCAACACAAGGTACGATTCTAGCTTGATATAGGAAAAACATACCTAGATTAGCATGCTATCTAGTTATGTCTAACATACCCACATAATGTCTTCTGGTTCTCTTCAGTGACTTGTGCTAGTAACTTGCATGTCTCATAGGTTAACCATTGTAGGACCAAGTTATACATACCTCAAAAGTAGATCTTCTATGTGATCCATGACAATGGATGAATATTTGTCTTCATGTCACCATGATCATATGTTCTTGAAGTAGAACATGATTTGTCTTTCTTGGTGTACCTTTTATGTTAGTGAACAACATAAACCTCATACAACATCACAATGCATTAGTACATTCATAAGTGTCAAAACCTTAATCAATGAATATCTTCTATTAAGGTGATACGACAAGTCTAGTAATTAATGAAGATTGTAATATAATGATATGAAGACAAACATATGATAAACTTAACCATGAAACATACCTGTAAGCCATACCTGTCAAGATTGCTTGTAACCTTCTTATGGAAGGCCTTATCCTCATCTCCCTCTGAGACAGGAACTTCTTCACTTATGCAGGTGACCAATCCATCTTCTTCTAGGATTAACTTAATCCACTTGATTTGCAACAACTTGACCTGGAGTTGGATTAGGGTTTGTCAAAGAAACCCCAAAAATTCAAACTTCTGAAAGGATAGAAATATGCGCCATGATGAACTGATCAAGTCGGTATATATTCAGAATTTGAAAACTGCAAAGTTTCACCCCCTCGAAATTGCCTTTTAGATTTCCGAATTCACTAGGGAGGACCCTGAATTAGGGTTTGAGTTTCCCGGAGCTTCACCCAACCAAAAGATTTTATTCAAAGCTCTAAGCTTTGATTTTTCTGAGGAGCTTCCAGCCGTGGTCACAGATTTCCAAAATTCCAATTTTTGCAGAAGCCTTAATTTTCCATCTTTCCGATCAAAGTCCCGAACTGGGGTTTGATCAAGCCCGACCTTCTGCCCAACCAAAAAATCTGATCTTGGTCTCTAAATTTTTATTTTGATGAGTAGCATCCAGCCGTGGTCTTCGATTACAAAAATTCCAACTTTCCATGAAGCCCTAAATTCTGGAAGCCATGAATGAAGGTGCTAAAAAATAATTCTGTTTTGATAGAAATATGTACCTGATTGTTTCTAGTGTAACTTCGAACATTTCAATCCACAGGGTCTGAAAAACTTTCCTGAGATATCCTAACCTATTATATTTCCATCCCGACAGGTCGGACCTCAATTGGATTCTCTGAGAGAGAGTTATGCCAAGGGTCACAACGTGACCTGTTTATGGGATAATACAGGAGAGTGAACTTGTACGGTGTGCCATGTGTCACTGTTTCAATTTTGGCCTTTGAAAACATTTCTTGAGATAGCACAGTCTGTGTACTACCTGTTAGTTCTTACGAAATTTCATTTGGAGTTTCCTAGTCCAAGTTATGACCTTTTTCCCAAGGTCACCTGAGTTTGACTTAGATCTGGAAGAGGCAGAAACCCTATATTGTACAGATCATAACTCACAAAGTACAACGAATTAGAGGCTTTCCTTTGGACACAAGGTACATGGGGATCTTATATTCGACCTGTAAAATTTTGAAATCCGAAAACTTCGCCAAAATAGATTTATAGCGAAAGTGCTACTATGACTGGTTTTTACTATATGAAGCCCTAGCATTGTAAGTGCAACAAGTGTCATACATGCCATATCATGCCTTCTTTTAGGCTAGCTCTGATACCATGTTAAATTTTCAGAATTTACTTCAATCTGATCTAGGATCTTAACTGAGAGAACAACATGTACAACAAATCTACATCATATCAATCATGGACACAATAATGCAAGCACACAAGAGACACAGAGTTTACTTGGGGAAAACCATAAAGGTGAAAAACCCCAATAACTTCCCCAGAGATAGATAGAGCAATGATACAACCAGAATACAAGAGATAGTCTTCTCCTAGCAGCAGAGCCTCCTCCTCCACAAGTGTGCCACTCTCCACAGTGTGAGTGAGAGAATAGAATGTGTAAAATGAGAGAGACACACTCTCTATTTATACACTAACTTGACTTGACCTTTACTCAAATAGGTCGGCCTCAACTTAACCATTTAACATAATGCTGACTGGGCCGACCACCACTAGGGTGGTCTAATAACCCTTTGACCCACATGACTTATATAGGGCCGACCCCAACAATGTGGTCTAATAACCCATCAAGTATAAGTTACGACACTTACAATATAAATGATGACACTTCCATATAGAGGAATAATAACATCTCTATAGGAATACAAACACTTCTGTATAGAGGAATAATAACATCTCTATAGGAATATAATATACATATATGTGAAATAGATTCCGGAGTTACATATAAATCAATAGGTGGTGCATAAGCTGATGGTGCTTGCCCATAACATTGTGGTGGACACGAGGGTCCATGAGTGTGGTGGGTATGCGTTATTGGAGCATATGAAGTTGTAGCTCCAGAATGAGATGAATCCCTAAAAAGATCTGGGGCATTGTTTGTACTCATCATGGTAAAAGGTTTGTTTTGCGCCATAACCTGGCCTATAATACCGTCAGCGGCATGGGATGTCCCCAGCGTGTCATGGTGGGATGGATCGCTGCATGGGGTGTCAAGTAAAATGGTGTATAGATATCCAGATTGGGCATATATGAGGTCAAACTGCTGGGATTTTAAGATGGCTTCTTCTTCCGAATGGGGTCGTTCAGAAGCTACATCTTTGGCTATGAGGGGGAAGAGTTATTTGAGGAACCAATCCAAAAAGATACAGTCGTCAAGTTTTATCTTGTAGAGGCTACAGCTCTTACACCACTCATGGATATGATTAGTGATGTGTGTAGTGGTGTTCTGTCTACAAGACAAAAGTATTTCCACTCCTGCATCATAGCGTAAAGGTAGTTGAAAGAACTGAAGGAATATTGAGGCGAGGGATGTAAAAGTGGGGTGTGTCCCATGTGGCTGCTCAATGTACCACTTGGCTGCAGATCCAGTGAAAGTTCTTTGTAAAAGTCTCAGTCTAATAGAATCATCTACTATGGAGTTGGAGGAACACCATAGGTGAAACGACATGATGTGGTTTTGGGGATCTTCCCCATCTTTTCCTTCAAATTTTGGGATATCTGAGGGAAGCTTTGTGGGCATGGGGGGCCACGCAGGGTCGTGTCTAATAGGGTCGTTGGTTAACCTTGCCAGGTGTGGTAAGTTTAGACTAGCCATGTATGGCACACTGGCAGATGGGTCTGGCATGGTCATTGGGGTATAATTGCTAATGGTAGCATTATGGATTGGTCCAGTTCTCCCTAAGGGTATGGTAGGTGTGAAAGGAATGTGTCCTCCAGCTGATGTGGTATGGGAGGGGCCTGCGCTCCCAAGTGCAACGTGGGTTGTAGATGGGTTAGGAATGGTTCCAGTAATCATTAGGATTTGGGTAGTGGCAATGAGGGGGGGGGGGTGACACTCATGTTGGGCATACCTAATATAGGTGGTGGTCCTATATTGGGCCCTAGAGTGGGTGTGTCCCCCATGTTAGGCATGCCTAAGGGGGGTGTGGCTACCGTGGTCATCACGGTAGTAGCGGGGGTTGTTGATATAGCCCCAACAGCACTGGTGAAAAGGGGTTCATATTGTGATCCAGCCATGGGGTTGGTTGGTGATGTATCGGTAGGGTGTTCGGATTCAGCCTCAGAATCAGATGTAAAATGAGCGTGTCAGAATCGGATGACTGGGTTCTATGTCAATGATGTGTGGAGTCAAGGGATAACGCTCTACGTCTATGACGTGTAGAGTCAAGTGTACCGAATTGAGTGGGTTCACCATGACAACGCCGGGATCGTATTAATTTCTCAATGGTGAGATATGTCTAGAAATGCCAATGGATGGTGGTGAGATAAAAATACTCAAGACCCTAGTGCAACGATGTGTGTAGGAGGGGAGTATGAAAAAAAAACAATGGCTCTCAGGCCAACAACCAACCTCAAAAGCACTTACTATAAAAGTTGTGCTATAGTAAGTGGAGTAATCAAGAAAAGTGGCCAGAATACCAAAAATCAAGCGGCTCCTAGAAAAAAGTGGTGCTCACTAGACCAAGGGGGGTAGTAGAGCATGCAAACACCTAGCTAAAAGTGGTATTATGACTCAATGAAACATATCCTCTGCAAGGTGATGAAATCCAAGTCAGACAATATGAGTAGTGGAATCAAAGGCTAGATATCCCCCTACCGGGATGGACACGTGGTAGACAATCCTAAAATTTGGCCACTAAGGTACCCCGTTCATGACACGTTCGGTTGGGTGAATCTGCATTTTGGTTCTATCGCCACTGTACTCCCATATGGGTGGTACACTGAGAACTGTGAAAGATATCCTTCGGTTATTGAATGGATAGCGGTATTCCACTTAGGCTTCCAGAACTAGTCTGGCTACTTCAACACTCCTAAGGGAGAGGCCTTCCCAATAAATTGGTGTATAATCGTGTCAATAAATAATAAGGTATTTTTGGGACCCTAAAAGTCAACCACTATGTCTCAGATGTAAATAATTGAGGGGTGTTATTGGAACACCTATCCCCCAAATCCTACCTAGATATAAGATTCTTTAAGTGTTCCCCAAGTGGGGTTAAAGTGTTTGTTGAGTTTAGGTAGATTTTAAGGCTCAGTTAATTAAAAATGTGGCAGATTGGGTGCAAGTGTGATTATTTAACTGAAATAGAATTTGCCTCGCTTGGGCGATTGATTACAAATTAAAAACAAGACGATTTCAATTTGTAAAGAATAAAAGGTTTTTTCTCAAATGTAAATGCTTTAACAAAAATTATTCAAAAACTATGGACTTTTGAAATATTTTTTTAAAGGAAAGCAAATATCGTAAAAATTGTAAGAAATAAATGGATTTCTAAGTGCTTGCTTAGGCAAAACTATTGAGCAAATCAGAAAGATGGTTCGAAATTTGCAAAGAAGTGAAATCTATGATCTAAACAAAGTGTTAAAAAACCTTTCTTTCACTTGTTGAAAATTTTTAAAAAGATTTTAATCGAGCATATGTAATAGAAAAAGATTTACTATTGCCGCAATAATTAAAACATAATGCTGGAAAAAATTGCAGAAACAATAATGCTGGACAAAAGATGCTAAATGGGCAAAAATGCAGCAGAAATTTTCTAAAAATTGGGCCAAGCGAAAAAAAGTGGCATCGCGGGTTTATGGGAAAAAGCCACGATGTGCATCGCGGGTTTAAGCCACGAAGCCGTGATGTGCAGCGTGGAAAAAAGTTGCAAAGCCACGATGTGCAGCGCGGAAAAAGGCTGTGAAGCCGCGATGTGCAGCGCGGGAAAAAGCCGCAATGTGTAACGTGGAAAAAAGCCACGAAGCTGCGACGTGTAGTGAGGAAAAAGGCCATGAGGCCATGATGAGCCGCGTGGGAAAAGGCCGCGAGGCTGCAATGCGCCGCGCAACTGTCGGGCGAAAAAGCACGATGCGAAAAAAGAAAAATTGTCGCCGGAAACAAAACCAAAAAGTGAAATTTTGGGCTATTAAAGGCTACAGAAAGGGCCAAAAGCTAGAGCAGCAATGACTATGCTGTCTAGTATGGCAGATCTTCAAATTGGAATGATAAAACTAGTAAAAAAAACGAAGATCTAAAGCTAAAGTGTAAGATTTAAAAATTCGAATACCAGCGGAGTCGCCAAAAACTGTTGCTTGGTTTTTCAACCAAGCATGTGTACGGATGCACCTATTAACTTGTAATAGCAGTCTCGAATGAAAAGAAAATAACAATAAAATGAATCTAATCTAACATTAACATGTATAAGAAAAATAAAGAACTTGATTGATAACAATAAGCAAATAAGACAAGAGATTTAAAAGAATTTGTTTTTTTATTACCTCAATTGGTGAGGATGATGGTTGTTGAGCAACTCCAAGGTTGAGAAGCTCCAAAGTCTAATGGTCTCTTCCTCTCCAAAGCTTCAATGGGAATCTTCAAACTCGAAATGGGAGGCGATGGCTCTCAAAGGGAATTTGGCAGCATAAGGATAGGATGAAATGTGGATGGATAGTGAGGAGCCCCTATCACCTTTTTATAGTTTTTGGTGATGGGGAATACCATTATGGTTTTGAGGAAACCAATGGTATTAACCAACATGGTTTAGGTCTGTTTTTCTCTCTTTTTCCTTTTTTGAATATTTTGAATATTTTTTATTCCCTTTTAATATTTTTTGGGAATTTTGGACCATTTTTTAGGGTTTTTTGAGGAAAAATATATATTTTGAGGGGGAAAAGGTGTATTGTGGTTTTTTTGGTGACCTTTTGATGGTTTTAGAGGCTCAAATGGTGGAAAAGTGGACAAATGGGTCATGTGAATAAGGGAATGAGCTAGTGAGCACTTTTTGGGTGTTAACAATCATTCCAAATTTCTAATTAACTATTGATGCCAACTTGGAAGGGGGACATTTTTCTCATGTGGGTTTGGAAGGTGAACATATTGGAGAGATATCATTTTTTGGATTAACTACATAGAGTAAGTATTAATCTATGATCCATATCCCATGAATATGGTCACAATTGACCAATTTATTAGGGTTTTGAATATCCACTTAGCACTCATTGCATTGGGTGATACTCACTGGGTGAAGAAGTGGGATTGATATTAGTGAAATGAATCACATAACATCAATCATCAACTCTAGGGAATCCAATCGGTAAATAGGACTTCCTATAAGGTCATTCATCTTGAGACTTCTCTAGCTCAAGCACTCTTAACTATGGAGTTTTCCCGACAATCAAGCCCAGTTAGTTTTCTACCTCATTTGCAAAACCTTAGAAAGTATTGTTCTTTATGAGTTATTCAATTAGAGATACCTTGACTCTTTTTTTAAGTATTCAAATGCTTTTTTAGTCCAACATATGATATATCATTTTTGGGATTATATGCATAGAGGAAGTCATTAATCTATGACCCATATTCCATGAGTATATTCACAACTAACCAATTTATCATGGTTTTGAATAGTCCACTTAGACTCATTACATTGCGTGATGCTCACATGAGTGAAGAAGTGGTAGTGAGACTAGAAAAGTTAATTGCATTACACTAATAACACCTCCAAGGATTGCATTCGATAACCAGGACTTCCCAGGAGGTTACCCATCCCAGTAATCCTTTGGATCAAGCACACTTAACTATAAATTTTCCCCCACAATCAAGCCCACTTGGATTTCTAACACATTTGAAAAACCTTAGAAATTTTAGTTCCCTATGAAGTATTTAGTTAGAGCTCCTTGACTCTTTTTTCTATTTACGTATTTGGGGATTTTGTAGTCCACATATGAGATATCATTTTTGGTATTATCTATGAATATTTAGTCATTAATAGATGACCCATATCACATGAGTATAGTCACAATTGACCAATTTGTTATGTCTTTGAATAGTCCACTTATCACTCATTACATTGGATGATGCTCATAGTGGTGAAGAAGTGGTATTGAGACTAACGAAATGAATCACATAGCATCAATCATCACCTATGGGAATTGATCACAGTAAGCAAGGATTATCAGGAGGTCACCCATCCCTACATTCCTCTGGCTCAAGCACACTTAACGATGGATTTTTACCCACAATAAAGTCCACTTTCCTTGCTACCCCATTTGCAAAAACTTATCAAGTATTGTGCCTTATGAACTATTCAATTACAGATTCCTTCACTCTTTTTTATTTAAGTAGTCAAGGGATTTCATAGTCCAACATATGTGATATCAATTTTGGGATTATTTATGTAGATTAAGTCATTAATATATGACCCATATCCCAGGAGTATAGTCGCAACTGACCAATTTCTCATGGTTTTGAACAATCCACTTAGCACTCATTGCATTGAGTGATTCTCACAGGGATGAAGAAGTGGTATTGAGACTTGAATAAAAAAGAATTAATCATCACCTATGAGGCTTGCACCTGATAACAAAGACTTCCTAGGAGGTCACCCATCCCAAGAATTCTTTGTATCAAGTTCACTTAACTATGGATTTTTCCCCACAATCAAAACCACTTAGCTTGCTACCACATTTGCAAAACCTTCACAATTATTGTTCCTTATGAAATATTCAGTTAAATCTCCCTTGAATACTTTTTATTTTGAGTATTCAATGCATTTCGTAGTCCAACATTTGATATATCATTTTTGGGATTATCTACGTAGAGTAAGTCATTAATCTATGACCCGATATCCCATGGATATAGTCACAACTAACCAATTTATCGTGGTTTTGAATAGTCCACTTAGCACTCATTACATTAGGTGATTCTCACATGGGTGGATAAGTGGGATTGAGATTAGATAAATCAAGCACATAACAACAATCATCACCTTTAAGGGTCACACCTAGTAACCAATACTTCCCGAGAGGTCATCCATCCCAAGACTCCTTTGTCTCAAGCACACTTAACTTGGAGTTTTCACCATAATCAAACCCACTTAGCTTGTTAACCCATTTGCAAAACATTAGCAAGTATTATGCCTTATGAACTATTCAGTTAGAGATCCCTTGCCTCTTTTTCATTCAAGTATTTAGGGGATTTCATAGTCCAACATTGAGACATCATTTTGGGATTATCTACATAGAGTAAGTCATTAATATATAACCCATCCCATGAGTATAGTTGAAACTAACCAATCTCTCATGGTTTTGAACAATCCACTTAGCACTCATTACATTAGGTGATGCTCACAGGGGTGAAGAAACGAGATTGAGACTGGTGAAATTAATCACATAGCATCAATCATCACCTCCATGGCTTGCACCTAGTAAGCAGGACTTCCCAAGACGTCACCCATCCCAAGGCTCCTGTAGCTCAAGCACACTTAATTGTGTATTTTCCCCCATGATCAAGCCCACTTAGCTTGCTACCCCATTTGCAAAAAATTAGCAAGTATTGTGGCTTATGAACTATTCAGTTAGAATTCCCCCGACCCCTTTTTATTTAAGTATTCATGGGATTTCATAGTCCAACATATGAGATGCCATTTTTTGGTATTATCTACATAAAGTAAGTCATTAATCTATGACCCATATCCCATGAGTATAGTTGTGGTTGGCTTGGAATGTGAACATGCTCCCATGAATTTTCTCATGTGAGTCATGAAGGGATTGTATCTTGTCTTCCAATAAGGTGATCTTAGTCTCCATTATAGTGTTAGTCAAAGGGCCATGTGGGTTCACAATAAAGGTTACAAATTATTTATGCTAGTGTTTACTGTTGTGCAAATAATTTTATGAGATAGGTCACCCCCAATGATTTGAGCAGGAACGTGACCACTTTTAGAGTTTTTTTTACTACACAAGGATTATTGTATTAAGGACACTTTTAAATTTTGGATATTCCAAGTTATGTAGGAATTTCATTGCTTAGGTTGTATAGGTTCATAAAGGTCCTCAGAGTATAGGAATGCCAAGTTTTATAGATATATAATATACCATGGGGTTTCCAACAATAGTACTTAGTTGGTATTCCATGATGCTAACTGAGGAGGATCAATTGTACCCTTATACCTGCGAAATGAGAATTATATTCCTAAGTGTTATGCTCAGTGTACTACAACGACAAATTGTTGGAAGGATTTTATAAGGATGTTCTCAAGAACACCTAGGGGGTTTTCATATACTTGAAGGTACATGGAAGATGAATCTATGAATAGATTATATCTAACCTCATAATACTCACTAGGTACCAATAGAGGTGTATAAGGGTGTCCAACTAGGTGACCCCCAGGGTATTTTTTAAGGATTCTGACATTATACCTAACTATAGTATCCTAGGAGAATATTTTGGATTGAAAAAAACATGTATATAGATAGGTAGGCAAATATTAAATATGAAACATACAATTTACTACTGAAATGTGTAAATTTTGGCGAATATTATGATAAAAAAACATATTGTATGTAAATATAGGCAATATTAGAGACTAAAAATGACCAAATAGCGAATTTATTTTTTGAAAAAAAGTCCAAAAAATAGCCATTTGGCGAAATTTCGCCCCTGAAAATTACCCTGGTGACCCCCCCTTATATTTATTGTCTATAAGCTTCCAATCCACAATTTTATCCATTGAATGATAGATCTCTATATTTATAGGCATTGGAACACATATATACCCTAAAAAATTATTCGAAACTTGGGTATATGTTGGCATAGCAAAGTGCTTTGATACCACTTCTACTGTACTTATATATTAAATACAAAGAATTTACGAGCAATATATGAGTATATTTAAACACTAGGAAATAAAAGAGACAAAACCAAAATATAGCCGCTATGGAAATACCACCCTTTGTTTAACTTTCAAAAGATGAGCAATGTTCATTGGCCTCTTCGAGGGGGGACCTCCAAATGAGTAGCACACTAAAAATAATGATAATCCTTGAAAAAAAATTACACAACTTCCTCTATAATTAGTTTCTCACTTTTCAAACCTTGTCCACTAGTAGTCCCAACATTAATGAGTACCAATTACTTAGTAGGATTTATCACATCAGGATGACCCTTTACATTCATTATACACAAAACAAATATTTGGTGGGAATTATTAAAAAAGGATGGCCTCATAAATTAATTAACTTACTCCTAAGTACCCTTAACTAGGGAAGTTAGGTAGGACCCTAATAGTAGCAATCACTAACATGGTCTTTATATGACAATGTAATGGGAAAAACAACAACCAATTAGTTGGGAGCACAACTTTCACATAAAGTCATTGTTTCAACTGTATGATACATCATAGAAAATCTCTCTACATTATCTACATCATGGGAAGGTAAATGTTGTCCCTGTCATCTTGAATTTTGAATTTTGAAGAACATATGTGACAATGGGTACAATAGTGTGGCATAAGAGAAAGAAACAAAGTCAAAGTTAATTTGCATCATATAACACATAGATGGTTGGGATTAACACATAAATGGTTGGGATTAGTGAAAAGAAATGACATTGAAGGTTGACAAGGAACAAGACAAGAAGCAGGATGTAACAAACCCACATATACAAAAAATTTGAGAAGTAAAAAAAAACTTTGATGAACACCCTCTTTCTTAAGATTTACATATTTTATTTAAATAAACTTATCAACTACTTTTAACAATTTCTCAACCATATGTATAAAGCAGCTCTAGCAAATATCACTGCAATATTGTCTAAATATTAACCTCCTTTCTTTAAACAAGATAGAGCATCATGAAATTACATAAACATCCAATGTAGGGTTGTAACTATAATTCTTTCACTACCAGAAATACTTCTAAGCATCCCTACTATGGATGGTTTAACCATATCTCTGTTATCTATTTTTAATGGTATAAATATATACTTACTAGTAAATGAAAAGGCTTCTTAAATCCTCAAACTCAAACTCAAATTCAAATGATCTTGACATTTTAAATCTTTTGTATTACATTGGAAAGTGTGAAATCTTTATAAACATACCTAAAAGGAATTTACCTTTTATATTTCTACACACATAACTAACATTTATATCCACAAATAACTACCATCATCATTTCCCAATAGATATATAATGTCATCGAATACCCCTTGTTCCTTTCAAAAGGTCCTACCTATCAACCCAATTATATAACTTCGTAACTTCTCAAGGTATATATATAATGTATATCATCTAGTTTAACTATTTTTTTGTAAGACAAATTCTTTCATAAGAGAAGTACTGTATAATCAATACATATGCATATACTACGGGTGTCATCTAGTTTACCGATCCTTACAGTCAATAAAAGAAAGAAAACTTTCTCCCCTCGAAAGGATAAACACAGGCAGATAAAAAGATATGGATATACTGAGTAAAATAAAGGATTAGCATCAAAATCATGGAAATCATTCATTAAGAGTGTCTATATATTAACATTCTTCACAGGTGGTAAGTAACGGATTAGAGTGCCAGGCCAACGTGACCAGAGATTCGAATGCAAAGGCTTCAATAATGATTACACACACAGTGATAGCAAATAGCACAATCCAGGCTATAACTGTATTTCAAAGAGTGAGATCGATTCAATCTCGATGACTAAGCCATAAGTTTATGCATATCGAAATTTTCACACAGACTGATATAGGTGTACGTATATATCCAGACATAAGTAATAAAGCCATGAGTTCATAATGAAAGAACATAGGCTTAATCAAAATCTTATTCAGCTTCTATTTATACATTAAGACCATCGATTTTGCAAAGTGTAACCAGAGGCTATTTATCTCCAATATAAATATGGGTACTCTATATTGCAAGGACACGGTACACAATATTGCTGTTTGAAGGAAAATTACTGGACATTCATCATTTACTTATGACAGTTTATACAAATATATATAAAGCAGAGAACGTAGTTTTTCACTCATAATAGAGGTAAAAATAGAGTATGTAAACATATTATATCCACCATTCATTCTACTTTATATCATCAATAAGACCTCGATTTTGGAAAATCCACACATAGAAGAGCTATCAAAATAATGTCGATAAGACTCTTTTCTTTTTTATATAAATGAAGAAAAATTACAATAATATATAGACCATTTGATATTTCATTTGACCATAAATAAAGACAATACACTTACCTGTAACAATGAGAATGACTACTTGGAGAATCATCTCCTCCCAACCATAGGAGAGAGCAACTCGCCCATCAACCAAACTCCACCCCCGAGATGGATCACCACCATGCATACCAGAATGACAAGCAAAGCTTCTATGCGGTACTCTCTCTCCATGTCCATAACAACCTCAGTGATGGAATTATGAAAGAGAGAAACACTCAACTCCTGCACTCGCAACACAGTTTCCCCATGCACAACACAGCTTCCTGTGCTATCTTAGTGCACCACTATATATAGCTTTTTCCCAAGTCTTGTGCCATCCCAATCAAATCTTAATCAATCCTTCAATTCCTATGATTTAGGATATTGTCTAGTTGTTGAGTTTTTAGATTGGATTTGATTTCTAAAATATTCCTTGCTTACTTTACACATGTTCTATGTCTCGCGGTGGTGTCCCCTCATTTAATTGAATTCTCCAAGTGTCTTTTTCATTTATTAATAATAAAATAATAGTTTGTTGTGCAAAGTGTCACTCACACCTCTTGTGAGTATTTTTTAGTTTTTAAATAAATCTTACAAACGTAATTGTTTTTGAAATATTTTCACAAATATTAAATAAAAAACAAAATAATAATGTCTTGGGGATATCACATTTCTCTCCCCCTTATTCTTAACACCATCCTCAGTGTTCTTTTATTCTGATCTCTCTTACTCATTCTGGAACATGGAGAGATATGCCTCTCGCATTTTATCCTCCATTTCTCATGTTGCCTCTTTAGGGATGAAGTGCTTCCATTGCACTTTATTTGAACGATGGCTTAATTCCGTAGCATACTGTCCTTCCTGTCTAGGATGCGAAAAGGTTCAGTTTGGAACTTGCCCTCGGGTTCTACCCAAATCATATTCCAATCAATTACATGAGTAACATCATGCACATTTTTTTTTATCAAGGAAACATGAAATACATTGTGTACTTTTATAGCAAGGAGATTGCAAGCTGATATGCTATCAGCCCTATCTTATCTAACACTTCGAAAGGCCCACAATACCTGGCTTCCATCTTAGAACACCTTCCCAAGCTGAAGGTACTCTTCTTTGGTTTTACCTTTAGATACACATGATCTCCAACATTGAACTCTCTTGGAGTTCTTTTTAAATACGCATAACTCTTCTGCCGATCTTGGGCAACTTTTAAGTTTTGTTGCACTTCTTTGACAATCTGTTCCATCTCCTTTAACATGTCAGGTCCTAGAACAATCCTATCAATAGTGTTATCTCAATACACCAGAGTGTGGCATTTTAAACCATACAATACTTCAAATGGACTCATTTTTAAAGAAGCTTGATAACCATTATTATAAGCAAATTCTACTAAATGCAAATAGTCTTCCCATTTACCTGGTTTATCCATTACATACATTCGCAACATATATTCTAACACTCAGTTAGTTCTTTCAATTTTCCCATTTGTTTGAGGATGGTAAGCGGCACTGAAATTCAGCTGAATATCTAAACCCTTAAACAAAGACTTCAAAAAATTACTTGTAAATTTTGCATCTCTATCATAAATCACAACTTTCGGAATACCATGCAAACAGTACATTTATTTCATAAAAATATCATCTATTTTTATTACTTTAAAGATAGATTTCATAGGTATGAAGTGTGCAACTTTACTTAATTTATCAACAAATACCATTATTGAGTCATGTTGCTTATTTGTTTTAGTTAATCTCGTTATAAAGTCCATGCTTATCATTTCCCATTTCCATTCTGGAATAGGAAAGGGTTGAAGTAACCCAACAAGATGTTGATGTTTTTTTTTTACTTGTTGACATGCAATGCATCTAGCTAGGTAATTTGCAGCATCATTCTTCATGTTAGGCCAATAATAGCTTCTTCTTAACTTTTTTATAATCTTTTGATATCCTGGATGTCTGGAATATAGTTTCTTATTTAACTCATTTAAGATTAATTGCTTAACTTCCTCAGAATTTGGTATATATAATCGATCTTTATAGACTAACAAGTCCTCTGATATTATAGGATAAACCAAGGATTCACTTCCGTTAACATCTTTTTCCAATTGTTCTTTAATTTTTAAGTATTCTTCATCATTTTCAGATGCATATTTTATTAAATGTTCAAGATTTGTATTATAACTGCTAAAAGCAACTGAACAATGTGGAATGGCATTCCTACTCAGGGCATCCGCCACTTTGTTCTCTTTGCCTTTAATGTGTTTAATTTCAAAATCATACTCGCTCAAGAAGTCTACCCACCTTGATTGGCGAGTATTTAAACTTTGTTGATCAAATGCATATTTTAAGCTTATATTATCAGACATTAAAGTGAATTTTATTCTTATTAGGTAATGTCTCCACATTCTTAAGGTGTGTATTATAGCAGCTAATTCCAAATCATGTGTTGCATAGTACCGTTCATGTTCTTTAAGTTTTATTGACTCGTAGATTATTACATAATCATCTTGTAGTATTACGCCACCTAATCCCTGTAAGAAGGCATCCGTACATAAAATGAAGTCCTTGTACATATATGTTATCCTCAGAATAGGTGCAGTGGTTAGCAAGTGTTTAAGCTTTTCAAACGTTTCTTGACATTTATTAGACCATATAAATTTAGTTCTTTTCTTTTGAAGTGAATTTATTGGGTAAGCAATTCTGGAGAACCCCTCAATTATCATGCGATAGTAACCCATTATTCCCATGAAGGATTGAATCCCAGTTACATCCTTAGGAACTGGCCAATCAATGATTGCCTTGATTTTATCCGGGTCTACAAAAATGTCTTCCTCAGATATTACATGGCCTAGGTATTGAATTTTATCTTGAAAGAAATCAATTTTATAAACTTTGCATAAATTTTATGTTCTCTTAGGGTTTGTAAGACCAACTTTCAATGTTCTTCATGCTCTTCTTAACTTTTAGAGTATATTGATATGTCATCAATAAATACTACAAAGTTATCTAAGTATGTATGGATAACATTGTTCATTAAACACATGAATGTGGCTGGAGCATTGGTCAATCCAAATGGCACAACCAAGAACTCGCAATGCTCGTACCATGTCCTAAATGTTGTTTTATGAACATCATCGTCTTTATTTCTTACTTGATGGTACCCAGACCTCAACTCAATTTTAGAGAATACCGTTGCATCTCGTATTTGATCAAACATGTCATCAATGTGGGGGAGAGGGTATATATTTTTAATTGTTATCTTATTTAATTGCCTGTACAGTCAATACAAAGTCTTAATGTGCCATCTTTCTTTTTAACAAACAACATTGGTGCTCCCCACAGAGACATACTCGGTCTTATATATTTCTTATCTATTTGAATTATTGCAATTGTAATTTTAATTCCACCAACTCAGGTGCATTCATTCTATAAGGAGCCCTTGAGGCAGGAACCGCTCCTGGTACCAACTCAATATCAAAGTCAATATCCCTCCTTGGAGGTAATCCAGGTATCTCCTCTAGAAAAACATCTTTAAATTCATTTAAAAGAGGATTTTTTTCCAAACTAGGTTTTGTTTTATCATCATTATTTTCAATGATATGCACAACAAACAATCTACATCCTTTCATAGCACACTTTTTCATTTGCAAAGCAAATATTTTCCTAGTAAGAACGTTTTTAGGAATCACTTTAACAAGTCTATTTTTTCTCTTTTCATCAATACAAGTGAAAATTTTCTCAAATCAATTCAATATTACTCTATGTTTTTCTAACCAATCCATGCCAATTAATACATCATATGATCCTAATGGAAAATGTTCAAATTTACTTTTGTAACCAAATCTTGCATATAAATTTCACAACTAGAAATAAAGTTGGTTACCTTTCTTTTTGTTCCTATGGCTAATTGCACTAACCACGACTTTTCAAAGTCATACTTTTTCATTTACACAAATCTACTAGCTTAGGATATATGTAACTTAAAGTAGATCTAGAATCAATTAATATAGAAATAGGTTTGTCAAAGATCTTATCATCACCTTCGATCATGGAAGGTTGATAATCCGCTTGATGATTGTCCAAGGCTAAGCTTATCTTTGGTACGTTTCGAGCAACCTTTCCAACTATGGCTGCTTCTCGAATAGTGTGAATATTTTGATTATCCTTCTTATGAGCACAATATTGATAGAAATGAATCTCCTCACAGACCCAACACTGTAATGGTTCTCTTTTTATTTATTATTTCTTCTTATTAAAGAGATTATCTTTATACTCAGTTCTTATTGGTGGTTGTCTATCTTTAAAAGTATTTATCTGAAAATTCTTATGTTTATTGAAGGCTTTGAATTCTCTTCTTTTGAAATTACTCCCTTCCCTTTTCTTGAAATTATAAGGATTTTCATTATTACTTTTTTATTGGTCATAAGTTAGTTTATCTTTCCTCATTACTTCATATAAAGTCTTTGGGTTATCAAACTCTAATCTATCTTTATAAAAGCTAGGTCAACAACCTAGGAATCTTTGAATTTTAGGCTTTTCTTCATTCATGTAAGTGACATATATTAACGAGGATACAAATTTAGTACAAAAATCATGCATAGAAATTGAACCCAATCTTAACTCATAAAGCTCTTTTCCTTTTCTCTCATAGTAATACTCTGAAAGGTACTCTTTTTTAAACCAATTCCAACTAACTTTTTTATCATTAATTATTTTAGCTCTTTTTAAGTCCTACCACCAAATCTCAGTGTTCCCGACTAGATTGAAGATGGTCATTTTACCCTTCACAGAATTTGAGTATTTATACATAGTAAAGTATTTCTTCATCCCAAATAGCCAAGCTTCAGCTTCTTCTCCATTTTTGACTTCACCGTCAAAGGTATGAGCTTTTATCTTTTTAAATTCTCTTGTTATCTCATCTTTATATTTTCTCTTTTTCCTTCGTCTACCCTCATAGTTACTAGTAGAATATTCTGATTCACTAGTTATAGGGATTTCATCAGAAGAAGGGAAATCAGAGGATGAGCATTCTCGTTTAGGTTTCTTCTTATATTTATCATTATTTACCTCATTTAGTTTAAAAAGTAAGGCTTCATTTAAGTCTTCTGTGAGGAAACTGCAACAATTAATTGATAAAATGCACGATATATTAGAACACATAATATTTTTATTGACCGCGGGCCAATTCGAGGGGCAAACCTCCTTTGAGCAAGCTCAATATAAATAACTTATCGGTTCCTTTGTAATGTCCCCATTTTGACCCCCTTTGTATTAAACCGTAAATGATGTAAATATTGTAATTTAATCATGGTGAGGAGCTCAAGGCCAAGGCCCCACCATTGATTTAGCGTTTCATGAATCGGCAATTAAAAATAGATGCCCATGGTTCTTGTGCGAGATGGGCACAATGTAAATAAGACACCATGTAAATACGAATTTTAATGGAAAAACCCACAACCGGCTATGCAATGCAACAAAAGAGATGGGGCATGACTCTACAAGGAAAAGGGAGGGAAATTATTCAAACCTTGAGCCAATGGTATTAATCCATGTGTCAATGGGGAAACCCATAAACCACCAACTACCCATTTTGTCTCATGTACCCAATCATTTAATTTTTTTCCAAGAAATTGGTTAAGGCAGTTAATGCCTTGGGAATGAAAGAGTATGGGCAAGCCATTTTCGTGCATGGGCAAGCCATCAACTTGGAAAAACGTGTTTTGTCTCCTTGGGCAAGAAACCACCCACGAAATGGTGCCCAAAGCCATTCTGTACAAGCAGTCTTCATTCATTCACGCAGTGGGAGTTAGCTGGGGTCTTTCCATTTACGTTCTTCATCTAATTACTGCATTTTTTTCCATGCCTGGGAGTCGTTTTTGCAGTATATAACAGTTGGGAGAGGGAGGGCCACGTTTTGAGGACTGTAGGGAGGTCGTTTTTGCCCTTGAATGTCCAAGGACGTTTTTCTAAAAACGGATTTGGCTTCCTGGGTTGTTCACCAACTTCCCATTTCGTTTTTGTGGGTTCCCACGTTTTTCTGGGTTAGTTGAAACCCCAACTCATGCATTCCACTGTGGAAAACGTTTTCCTCATGCCCAGCAAATGGGTTCCTGCTGTTATGTGCATCCTTGTTCTTGGTTTGAGCCTGTGAGCTGAAGTGTTGGAGTGGTAGTGGATAGAAGTGGCTTGATAAACCTAGTGGGGGAGACAACCTCTCAAAAAGATCAAGAGGGCTTTGGTTACTCTTCTATGCATACCCTGAGAGCACTAGATAGGGAAGGTATGGCTTGAGGGACTGCACAGCAGTGAAAAGAATACTTCCTTGTGCTGGGTGTGTAGGTATTGTGGGTGCCAAGCTAGATAGATCTTGCAAGGTTATCCCTGGCTCTGTGCTGGAGCTCACTAGCTTAGCAACTCTTCCTTTCCATCTCCTAGTAGCCTGATAAACCCAATTGTAGATTGGCTTGGCTCATCTTGGTGTATGCTTGGCTATGTGTGAGTCTGCTGTTCCCTGGTTCCTTGTAGAGATCATGCCCAGCTCGGGGGTGGCAGTGGTGCTGAGAGATTGAGGAGCACACTGGCCTATGGTTGGGTGGAACGTTGCAGTTGCATAGCCAGTTGCTTGGGACTGCCTTATTGAGATAAGTATTCTCTTGTGTAATTGGCAATTATCATTTGATGAATGTTATGAATGTATGTGGATGTATTAAACGAATTTGCTTCCGCTGTGTATTAAAAATGATTATGCATTTCCATATGATCTTGTAAAATTCTGCACAGATCTTTATTTCATGGCTGTCACAAAATCTTGAATGTGTGTTAGAGATCAACAACATTTATTTGATTACCATCGTTTTTCCATAGCATGCACGGATACAGTTCTTCGCATCAATGATTTTAATTCAAACGTTTTGGGGCTAATTGCCTGGACTGAGCACTGTGATCCTCTCTATCACGCTGGTATGATAGGGGGGGACACTACATCCTTCATTGGTCTCAACACATACTTATATACTAAGTCTATGCGCTAATATTATGGATCAATACCATGGAAAAAATAATACTACGGGACGAATTACAAAGCATATGCGTCCAATACTATGGATCAATACCATGGAACATATAATACTATGGGCTAATACAAAATATGGATCAATACCATGGAACATATAATACTACGAACGACTTGCAAGGAATATGCGTCCAACAACAATATACTAACAAAGTAAAGAGAAGGGTTGACACGGGTTCCTAACATCTTCCTAGCTTATCATTACCCTCTCATGTTCAATTTTAAATTTATTCAATTCAACTTGTAAGCCTCTTACTGTTTGTAAAATTTCATCATTAACATTGTTATTATTTGGTTGATCCCCATCATTAAGTTCAACCCAAACAAGTGGGATAGGGGATCGTCTTCTAGCCATTTCTTCCTCCAATTAGTAAAACAAATTTCTTCTATACAAATAAAAAGAATAATATACAAAACACTGTTAGTTTTTCCAAAATGTAAATGGACACCATAAGGCCAAATGTCATAATCTAGACTTTGATACCACAATATAACAACCCCACATATACAAAAATTTTAAGATTTTTCAGAATACCATGAAGCCTTTGATACTATATGAAGCCCTAGCATTGTAAGTGCAACAAGTGTCATACATGCCATATCATGCCTTCTTTTAGGCTAGCTCTGATACCATGTTAAATTTTCAGAATTTACTTCAATCTGATCTAGGATCTTAACTGAGAGAACAACATGTACAACAAATCTACAGCATATCAATCATGGACACAATAATGCAAGCACACAAGAGACACAGAGTTTACTTGGGGAAAACCATAAAGGTGAAAAACCCCAATAACTTCCTCAGAGATAGATAGAGCAATGATACAACCAGAATACAAGAGATAGTCTTCTCCTAGCAGCAGAGCCTCCTCCTCCACAAGTGTGCCACTCTCCACAGTGTGAGTGAGAGAATACAATGTGTAAAATGAGAGAGACACACTCTCTATTTATACACTAACTTGACTTGACCTTTACTCAACTAGTTCGGCCTCAACTTAACCATTTAACATAATGCTGACTGGGCCGACCACCACTAGGGTGGTCTAATAACCCTTTGACCCATATGGCCGAACCCCAATAGGGTGGTCTAATAACCCTTTGACCCACATGACTTATATAGGGCCGACCCCAACAAGGTGTTCTAATAACCCATCAAGTATAAGTTACGACACTTACAATATAAATGATGACACTTCCATATAGAGGAATAATAACATCTCTATAGGAATACAAACACTTCCGTATAGAGGAATAATAACATCTCTATAGGAATATAATATACATATATGTGAAATAGATTCTGGAGTTACATATAAATCAATAGGTGGTGCATAAGCTGATGGTGCTTGCCCATAACATTGTGGTGGACACGAGGGTCCATGAGTGTGGTGGGTATGCGTTATTGGAGCATACGAAGTTGTAGCTCCAGAATGAGATGAAGCCCTAAAAAGATCTGGGGCATTGTTTGTACTCATCATGGTAAAAGGTTTGTTTTGCGCCATAACCTGGCCTATAATACCGTCAGCAGCATGGGATGTCCCCGGCGTGTCATGGTGGGATGGATCGCTGCACGGGGTGTCAAGTAAAATGGTGTATAGATATCCAGACTGGGCATATATGAGGTCGAACTGCTGGGCTTTTAAGATGGCTTCTTCTTCCGAATGGGGTCGTTCAGAAGCTACATCTTTGGCTATGAGGGGGAGGAGTAATTTGAGGAACCAATCCAAAAAGATACAGTCGTCAAGTTTTATCTTGTAGAGGCTACAGCTCTTACACCACTCATGGATATGATCAGTGATGTGTGTAGCGGTGTTCTGTCTACAAGACAAAAGTATTTCCACTCCTGCATCATAGCGTAAAGGTAGTTGAAAGAACTGAAGGAATATTGAGGCGAGGGATGTAAAAGTGGGGTGTGTCCCATGTGGCTGCTCAATGTACCACTTGGATGCAGATCCAGTGAAAGTTCTTTGTAAAAGTCTCAGTCTAATAGAATCATCTACTATGGAGTTGGAGGAACACCATAGGTGAAACGACATGATGTAGTTTTGGGGATCTTCCCCATCTTTTCCTTCAAATTTTGGGATATCTGAGGGAAGCTTTGTGGGCATGGGGGGCCACGCAGGGTCGTGTCTAATAGGGTCATTGGTTAACCTTGCCAGGTGTGGTAAGTTTAGACTAGCCATGTATGGCACACTGGCAGATGGGTCTGGCATGGTCATTGGGGTATAATTGCTAATGGTAGCATTATGGATTGGTCCAGTTCTCCCTAAGGGTATGGTAGGTGTGAAAGGAATGTGTCCTCCAGCTGATGTGGTATAGGAGGGGCCTGCGCTCCCAAGTGCAACGTGGGTTGTAGATGTGTTAGGAATGGTTCCAATAATCATTAGGATTTGGGTAGTGGCAATGAGGGGGGGGGGGGGTGACACTCATGTTGGGCATACCTAATATAGGTGGTGGTCCTGTATTGGGCATGCCTAGAGCGGGTGTGGCCCCCATGTTAGGCATGCCTAAGGGGGGTGTGGCTACCGTGGTCATCACGGTAGTAGCGGGGGTTGTTGATATAGCCCCAACAGCACTGGTGAAAAGGGGTTCATATTGTGATCCAGCCATGGGGTTGGTTGGTGATGTATCGGTAGGGTGTTCGGATTCAGCCTCAGAATCAGATGTAAAATGAGCGTGTCAGAATCGGATGACTGGGTTCTATGTCGATGACGTGTGGAGTCAAGGGATAACGCTCTACGTCTATGACGTGTAGAGTCAAGTGTACCGAATTGAGTGGGTTCACCCTGACAACGCCGGGATCGTATTAATTTCTCAATGGTGAGATATGTCTAGAAATGCCAATGGATGGTGGTGAGATAAAAAAACTCAAGACCCTAGTGCAACGATGTGTGTAGGAGGGGAGTATGAAAAAAAAAAACAATGGCTCTCAGGCCAACAACCAACCTCAAAAGCACTTACTATAACAGTTGTGCTATAGTAAGTGGAGTAATCAAGAAAAGTGGCCAGAATACCAAAAATCAAGCGGCTCCTAGAAAAAAGTGGTGCTCACTAGACCAAGGGGGGTAGCAGAGCATGCAAACACCTAGCTAAAAGTGGTATTATGACTCAATGAAACATATCCTCTGCAAGGTGATGAAATCCAAGTCAGACAATATGAGTAGTGGAATCAAAGGCTAGATATCCCCCTACCGGGATGGACACGTGGTAGACAATCCTAAAATTTGGCCACTAAGGTACCCCGTTCATGACACGTTCGGTTGGGTGAATCTGCATTTTGGTTCTATCGCCGCTGTACTCCCATATGGGTGGTACACTGAGAACTGCGAAAGATATCCTTCGGTTATTGAATGGATAGCGGTATTCCACTTAGGCTTCCAGAACCAGTCTGGCTACTTCAACCCTCCTAAGGGAGAGGCCTTCCCAATAAATTGGTGTATAATCGTGTCAATAAATAATAAGGTATTTTTGGGACCCTAAAAGTCAACCACTATGTCTCAGATGTAAATAATTGGGGGGTGTTATTGGAACACCTATCCCCCAAATCCTACCTAGATATAAGATTCTTTAAGTGTTCCCCAAGTGGGGTTAAAGTGTTTGTTGAGTTTAGGTAGATTTTAAGGCTCAGTTAATTAAAAATGTGGTAGATTGGGTGCAAGTGTGATTATTTAACTGAAATAGAATTTGCCTCGCTTGGGCGATTGATTACAAATTAAAAACAAGACGATTTCAATTTGTAAAGAATAAAAGGTTTTTTCTCAAATGTAAATGCTTTAACAAAAATGATTCAAAAACTATGGACTTTTGAAATAATTTTTTAAAGGAAAGCAAATATCGTAAAAATTGTAAGAAATAAATGGATTTCTAAGTGCTTGCTTAGGCAAAACTATTGAGCAAATCAGAAAGATGGTTCGAAATTTGCAAAGAAGTGAAATCTATGATCTAAACAAAGTGTTAAAAAACCTTTCTTTCACTTGTTGAAAATTTTTAAAAAGATTTTAATCGATCATATGTAATAGAAAAAGATTTACTATTGCCGCAATAATTAAAACATAATGCTGGAAAAAATTGCAGAAACAATAATGCTGGACGAAAGATGCTAAATGGGCAAAAATGCAGCAGAAATTTTCTAAAAATTGGGCCAAGCGAAAAAAAGTGGCATCGCAGGTTTATGGGAAAAAGCCACGATGTGCATCGCGGGTTTAAGCCGCGAAGCCGTGATGTGCAGCGTGGAAAAAAGTTGCGAAGCCACGATGTGCAGCACGGAAAAAGGCTGTGAAGCCGCGATGTGCAGCGCGGGAAAAAGCCGCAATGTGTAACATGGAAAAAAGCCAAGAAGCTGCGACGTGTAGTGAGGAAAAAGGCCACGAGGCCATGATGAGCCGCGTGGAAAAAGGCCGCGAGGCCGCAATGCGCCGCGCGACTGTCGGGCGAAAAAGCACGATGCGAAAAAAGAAAAATTGTCGCCGGAAACAAAACCAAAAAGTGAAATTTTGGGCTATTAAAGGCTACAGAAAGGGCCAAAAGCTAGAGCAGCAATGACTATGCTGTCTAGTATGGTAGATCTTCAAATTGGAATGATAAAACTAGTTAAAAAACGAAGATCTAAAGCTAAAGTGTAAGATTTAAAAATTTGAATACCAGCGGAGTCGCCAAAAACTGTTGCTTGGTTTTTCAACTAAGCATGTGTACGGATGCACCTATTAACTTGTAATAGCAGTCTCGAATGAAAAGCAAATAACAATAAAATGAATCTAATCTAACATTAACATGTATAAGAAAAATAAAGAACTTTATTGATAACAATAAGCAAATAAGACAAGAGATTTAAAAGAATTTGTTTTTTTATTACCTCAAATGGTGAGGATGATGGTTGTTGAGCAACTCCAAGGTTGAGAAGCTCCAAAGTCTAATGGTCTCTTCTTCTCCAAAGCTTCAATGGGAATCTTCAAACTCGAAATGGGAGGCGATGGCTCTCAAAGGGAATTTGGCAGCATAAGGATAGGATGAAATGTGGATGGATAGTGAGGAGCCCCTATCACCTTTTTATAGTTTTTGGTGATGGGGAATACCATTATGGTTTTGAGGAAACCAATGGTATTAACCAACATGGTTTAGGTCTGTTTTTCTCTCTTTTTCCTTTTTTGAATATTTTGAATATTTTTTATTCCCTTTTAATATTTTTTGGGAATTTTGGACCATTTTTTAGAGTTTTTTGAGGAAAAATATATATTTTGAGGGGGAAAAGGTGTATTGTGGTTTTTTTGGTGACCTTTTGATGGTTTTAGAGGCTCAAATGGTGGAAAAGTGGACAAATGGGTCATGTGAATAAGGGAATGAGCTAGTGAGCACTTTTTGGGTGTTAACAATCATTCCAAATTTCTAATTAACTATTGATGCCAACTTGGAAGGGGGACATTTTTCTCATGTGGGTTTGGAAGGTGAACATATTGGAGAGATATCATTTTTTGGATTAACTACATAGAGTAAGTATTAATCTATGATCCATATCCCATGAATATGGTCACAATTGACCAATTTATTAGGGTTTTGAATATCCACTTAGCACTCATTGCATTGGGTGATACTCACTGGGTGAAGAAGTGGGATTGATATTAGTGAAATGAATCACATAACATCAATCATCAACTCTAGGGAATCCAATCGGTAAATAGGACTTCCTATAAGGTCATCCATCTTGAGACTTCTCTAGCTCAAGCACTCTTAACTATGGAGTTTTCCCCACAATCAAGCCCAGTTAGTTTTCTACCTCATTTGCAAAACCTTAGAAAGTATTGTTCTTTATGAGTTATTCAATTAGAGATACCTTGACTCTTTTTTTAAGTATTCAAATGCTTTTTTAGTCCAACATATGATATATCATTTTTGGGATTGTATGCATAGAGGAAGTCATTAATCTATGACCCATATTCCATGAGTATATTCACAACTAACCAATTTATCATGGTTTTGAATAGTCCACTTAGACTCATTACATTGCGTGATGCTCACATGAGTGAAGAAGTGGTAGTGAGACTAGAAAAGTTAATTGCATTACACTAATAACACCTCCAAGGATTGCAGTCGATAACCAGGACTTCCCAGGAGGTTACCCATCCCAGTAATCCTTTGGATCAAGCACACTTAACTATAAATTTCCCCCCACAATCAAGCCCACTTGGATTTCTAACACATTTGAAAAACCTTAGAAATTTTAGTTCCCTATGAAGTATTTAGTTAGAGCTCCTTGACTCTTTTTTCTATTTACGTATTTGGGGATTTTGTAGTCCACATATGAGATATCATTTTTGGTATTATCTATGAATATTTAGTCATTAATAGATGACCCATATCACATGAGTATAGTCACAATTGACCAATTTGTTATGTCTTTGAATAGTCCACTTATCACTCATTACATTGGATGATGCTCATAGTGGTGAAGAAGTGGTATTGAGACTAACGAAATGAATCACATAGCATCAATCATCACCTATGGGAATTGATCACAGTAAGCAAGGATTATCAGGAGGTCACCCATCCCTACATTCCTCTGGCTCAAGCACACTTAACGATGGATTTTTACCCACAATAAAGTCCACTTTCCTTGCTACCCCCATTTGCAAAAACTTATCAAGTATTGTGCCTTATGAACTATTCAATTACAGATTCCTTCACTCTTTTTTATTTAAGTAGTCAAGGGATTTCATAGTCCAACATATGTGATATCAATTTTGGGATTATTTATGTAGATTAAGTCATTAATATATGACCCATATCCCAGGAGTATAGTCGCAACTGACCAATTTCTCATGGTTTTGAACAATCCACTTAGCACTCATTGCATTGAGTGATTCTCACAGGGATGAAGAAGTGGTATTGAGACTTGAATAAAAAAGAATTAATCATCACCTATGAGGCTTGCACCTGATAACAAAGACTTCCTAGGAGGTCACCCATCCCAAGAATTCTTTGTATCAAGTTCACTTAACTATGGATTTTTCCCCACAATCAAAACCACTTAGCTTGCTACCGCATTTGCAAAACCTTCACAATTATTGTTCCTTATGAACTATTCAGTTAAATCTCCCTTGAATACTTTTTATTTTGAGTATTCAATGCATTTCGTAGTCCAACATTTGATATATCATTTTTGGGATTATCTACATAGAGTAAGTCATTAATCTATGACCCATATCCCATGGATATAGTCACAACTGACCAATTTATCGTGGTTTTGAATAGTCCACTTAGAACTCATTACATTAGGTGATTCTCACATGGGTGGATAAGTGGGATTGAGATTAGATAAATCAAGCACATAACAACAATCATCACCTTTAAGGGTCACACCTAGTAACCAATACTTCCCGAGAGGTCATCCATCCCAAGACTCCTTTGTCTCAAGCACACTTAACTTGGAGTTTTCACCATAATCAAACCCACTTAGCTTGTTAACCCATTTGCAAAACATTAGCAAGTATTATGCCTTATGAACTATTCAGTTAGAGATCCCTTGCCTCTTTTTCATTCAAGTATTTAGGGGATTTCATAGTCCAACATTGAGACATCATTTTGGGATTATCTACATAGAGTAAGTCATTAATATATAACCCATCCCATGAGTATAGTTGAAACTAACCAATCTCTCATGGTTTTGAACAATCCACTTAGCACTCATTACATTAGGTGATGCTCACAGGGGTGAAGAAACGAGATTGAGACTGGTGAAATTAATCACATAGCATCAATCATCACCTCCATGGCTTGCACCTAGTAAGCAGGACTTCCCAAGACGTCACCCATCCCAAGGCTCCTCTAGCTCAAGCACACTTAATTGTGTATTTTCACCCATGATCAAGCCCACTTAGCTTGCTACCCCCATTTGCAAAAAATTAGCAAGTATTGTGGCTTATGAACTATTCAGTTAGAATTCCCCCGACCCCTTTTTATTTAAGTATTCATGGGATTTCATAGTCCAACATATGAGATGCCATTTTTTGGTATTATCTACATAAAGTAAGTCATTAATCTATGACCCATATCCCATGAGTATAGTTGTGGTTGGCTTGGAATGTGAACATGCTCCCATGAATTTTCTCATGTGAGTCATGAAGGGATTGTATCTTGTCTTCCAATAAGGTGATCTTAGTCTCCATTATAGTGTTAGTCAAAGGGCCATGTGGGTTCACAATAAAGGTTACAAATTATTTATGCTAGTGTTTACTGTTGTGCAAATAATTTTATGAGATAGGTCACCCCCAATGATTTGAGCAGGAACGTGACCACTTTTAGAGTTTTTTTTACTACACAAGGATTATTGTATTAAGGACACTTTTAAATTTTGGATATTCCAAGTTATGTAGGAATTTCATTGCTTAGGTTGTATAGGTTCATAAAGGTCCTCAGAGTATAGGAATGCCAAGTTTTATAGATATATAATATACCATGGGGTTTCCAACAATAGTACTTAGTTGGTATTCCATGATGCTAACTGAGGAGGATCAATTGTACCCTTATACCTGCGAAATGAGAATTATATTCCTAAGTGTTATGCTCAGTGTACTACAACGACAAATTGTTGGAAGGATTTTATAAGGATGTTCTCAAGAACACCTAGGGGGTTTTCATATATTTGAAGGTACATGGAAGATGAATCTATGAATAGATTATATCTAACCTCATAATACTCACTAGGTACCAATAGAGGTGTATAAGGGTGTCCAACTAGGTGACCCCCAGGGTATTTTTTAAGGATTCTGACATTATACCTAACTATAGTATCCTAGGAGAATATTTTGGATTGAAAAAAACATGTATATAGATAGGTAGGCAAATATTAAATATGAAACATACAATTTACTACTGAAATGTGTAAATTTTGGCGAATATTATGATAAAAAAACATATTTTATGTAAATATAGGCAATATTAGAGACTAAAAATGACCAAATAGCGAATTTATTTTTTGAAAAAAAGTCCAAAAAATAGCCATTTGGCGAAATTTCGCCCCTGAAAATTACCCTGGTGACCCCCCCTTATATTTATTGTCTATAAGCTTCCAATCCACAATTTTATCCATTGAATGATAGATATCTATATTTATAGGCATTGGAACACATATATACCCTAAAAAATTATTCGAAACTTGGGTATATGTTGGCATAGCAAAGTGCTTTGATACCACTTCTACTGTACTTATATATTAAATACAAAGAATTTACGAGCAATATATGAGTATATTTAAACACTAGGAAATAAAAGAGACAAAACCAAAATATAGCCGCTATGGAAATACCACCCTTTGTTTAACTTTCAAAAGATGAGCAATGTTCATTGGCCTCTTCGAGGGGGGACCTCCAAATGAGTAGCACACTAAAAATAATGATAATCCTTGAAAAAAAATTACACAACTTCCTCTATAATTAGTTTCTCACTTTTCAAACCTTGTCCACTAGTAGTCCCAACATTAATGAGTACTAATTACTTAGTAGGATTTATCACATCAGGATGACCCTTTACATTCATTATACACAAAACAAATATTTGGTGGGAATTATTAAAAAAGGATGGCCTCATAAATTAATTAACTTACTCCTAAGTACCCTTAACTAGGGAAGTTAGGTAGGACCCTAATAGTAGCAATCACTAACATGGTCTTTATATGACAATGTAATGGGAAAAACAACAACCAATTAGTTGGGAGCACAACTTTCACATAAAGTCATTGTTTCAACTGTATGATACATCATAGAAAATCTCTCTACATTATCTACATCATGGGAAGGTAAATGTTGTCCCTGTCATCTTGAATTTTGAATTTTGAAGAACATATGTGACAATGGGTACAATAGTGTGGCATAAGAGAAAGAAACAAAGTCAAAGTTAATTTGCATCATATAACACATAGATGGTTGGGATTAACACATAAATGGTTGGGATTAGTGAAAAGAAATGACATTGAAGGTTGACAAGGAACAAGACAAGAAGCGGGATGTAACAAACCCACATATACAAAAAATTTGAGAAGTAAAAAAAAACTTTGATGAACACCCTCTTTCTTAATATTTACATATTTTATTTAAATAAACTTATCAACTACTTTTAACAATTTCTCAACCATATGTATAAAGCAGCTCTAGCAAATATCACTGCAATATTGTCTAAATATTAACCTCCTTTCTTTAAACAAGATAGAGCATCATGAAATTACATAAACATCCAATGTAGGGTTGTAACTATAATTCTTTCACTACAAGAAATACTTCTAAGCATCCCTACTATGGATGGTTTAACCATATCTCTGTTATTCTGGTTGTATCATTGCTCTATCTATCTCTGAGGAAGTTATTGGGGTTTTTCACCTTTATGGTTTTCCCCAAGTAAACTCTGTGTCTCTTGTGTGCTTGCATTATTGTGTCCATGATTGATATGCTGTAGATTTGTTGTACATGTTGTTCTCTCAGTTAATATCCTAGATCAGATTGAAGTAAATTCTAAAAATTTAACATGGTATCAGAGGTAGCCTAAAAGAAGGCATGATATGGCATGTATGACACTTGTTGCACTTACAATGCTAGGGCTTCATATAGTATCAAAGTCTTTATGGTATTATGAAAATTCTTTAATTTTTAATATAAACCGAGGATTCACTTCTGTTAACATATTTTTCCAATTGTTCTTTAATTTTTAACAAGTCCTATAATATCAGAGGACTTGTTAAAAATTAAAGAACAATTGGAAAAATATGTTAACAGAAGTGAATCCTCGGTTTATATTAAAAATTAAAGAATTTTCAAAATACCATGAAGACTTTGATACTATATGAAGCCTTGTATTCTGGCGACTCCGCTGGTATTTGAATTTTTAAATCTTACACTTTAGCTTTAGATCTTCGTTTTTTTACTTGTTTTATCATTCCAATTTGCAGATCTGCCATACTAGACAGCATAGTCATTGCTGCTCTAGCTTTTGGCCCTTTCTGTAGCCTTTAATAGCCCAAAATTTCACTTTTTGGTTTTGTTTCCGGCGACAATTTTTCTTTTTTCGCATCGTGCTTTTTCGCCCGACAGTCGCGCGGCGCATTGCGGCCTCGCGGCCTTTTTCCATGTGGCTCATCATGGCCTCGTGGCCTTTTTCCTCACTACACGTCGCAGCTTCATGCCTTTTTTCCACGTTACACATTGCGGCTTTTTCCCGCGCTGCACATCGCGGCTTCACAGCCTTTTTCCGCGCTGCACATCGTGGCTTCGCAACTTTTTTCCACGCTGCACATCACGGCTTCGCGGCTTAAACCTGCGATGCACATCGTGGCTTTTTCCCATAAACCCGCGATGCCACATTTTTTCGCTTGGCCCAATTTTTAGAAAATTTCTGCTGCATTTTTGGCCATTTAGCATCTTTCGTCCAGCATTATTGTTTCTGCAATTTTTTCCAGCATTATGTTTTAATTATTGCGGCAATAGTAAATCTTTTTCTATTACATATGCTCGATTAAAATCTTTTTAAAAATTTTCAACAAGTGAAAGAAAGGTTTTTTAACACTTTGTTTAGATCATAGATTTCACTTCTTTGCAAATTTCGAACCATCTTTCTGATTTGCTCAATAGTTTTGCCTAAGCAAGCACTTAGAAATCCATTTATTTCTTACAATTTTTACGATATTTGCTTTCCTTTAAAAAATTATTTCAAAAGTCCATAGTTTTTGAATCATTTTTGTTAAAGCATTTACATTTGAGAAAAAACCTTTTATTCTTTACAAATTGAAATCGTCTTGTTTTTAATTTGTAATCAATCGCCCAAGCGAGGCAAATTCTATTTCAGTTAAATAATCACACTTGCACCCAATCTGCCACATTTTTAATTAACTGAGCCTTAAAATCTACCTAAACTCAACAAACACTTTAACCCCACTTGGGGAACACTTAAAGAATCTTATATCTAGGTAGGATTTGGGGGATAGGTGTTCCAATAACACCCCTCAATTATTTACATCTGAGACATAGTGGTTGACTTTTAGGGTCCCAAAAATACCTTATTATTTATTGACACGATTATACACCAATTTATTGGGAAGGCCTCTCCCTTAGGAGGGTTGAAGTAGCCAGACTGGTTCTGGAATCCTAAGTGGAATACCGCTATCCATTCAATAACCGAAGGATATCTTTCGCAGTTCTCAGTGTACCACCCATATGGGAGTATAGCGGCAATAGAACCAAAATGCAGATTCACCCAACCGAACGTGTCATGAACGGGGTACCTTAGTGGCCAAATTTTAGGATTGTCTACCACGTGTCCATCCCGGTAGGGGGATATCTAGCCTTTGATTCCACTACTCATATTGTCTGACTTGGATTTCATCACCTTGCAGAGGATATGTTTCATTGAGTCATAATACCACTTTTAGCTAGGTGTTTGCATGCTCTGCTACCCCCCTTGGTCTAGTGAGCACCACTTTTTTCTAGGAGCCGCTTGATTTTTGGTATTCTAGCCACTTTTCTTGATTACTCCACTTACTATAGCACAGCTGTTATAGTAAGTGCTTTTGAGGTTGGTTGTTGGCCTGAGAGCCATTGTTTTTTTTTTCATACTCCCCTCCTACACACATCGTTGCACTAGGGTCTTGAGTTTTTTTATCTCACCACCATCCATTGGCATTTCTAGACATATCTCACCATTGAGAAATTAATACGATCCCGACGTTGTCAGGGTGAACCCACTCAATTCGGTACACTTGACTCTACACGTCATAGACGTAGAGCGTTATCCCTTGACTCCACACGTCATCGACATAGAACCCAGTCATCCGATTCTGACACGCTCATTTTACATCTGATTCTGAGGCTGAATCCGAACACCCTACCAATACATCACCAACCAACCCCATGGTTGGATCACAATATGAACCCCTTTTCACCAGTGTTGTTGGGGCTATATCAACAACCCCCGCTACTACCGTGATGACCACGGTAGCCACACCCCCCTTAGGCATGCCTAACATGGGGGCCACACCCGCTCTAGGCATGCCCAATACAGGACCACCACCTATATTAGGTATGCCCAACATGAGTGTCACCCCCCCCCTCATTGCCACTACCCAAATCCTAATGATTACTGGAACCATTCCTAACCCATCTACAACCCACGTTGCACTTGGGAGCGCAGGCCCCTCCCATACCACATCAGCTAGAGGACACATTCCTTTCACACCTACCATACCCTTAGGGAGAACTGGACCAATCCATAATGCTACCATTAGCAATTATACCCCAATGACCATGCCAGACCCATCTGCCAGTGTGCCATACATGGCTAGTCTAAACTTACCACACCTGGCAAGGTTAACCAACGACCCTATTAGACACGACCCTGCGTGGCCCCCCATGCCCACAAAGCTTCCCTCAGATATCCCAAAATTTGAAGGAAAAGATGGGGAAGATCCCCAAAACCACATCATGTCGTTTCACCTATGGTGTTCCTCCAACTCCATAGTAGATGATTCTATTAGACTGAGACTTTTACAAAGAACTTTCACTGGATCTGCAGCCAAGTGGTACATTGAGCAACCACATGGGACACACCCCACTTTTACATCCCTCGCCTCAATATTCCTTCAGTTCTTTCAACTACCTTTACGCTATGATGCAGGAGTGGAAATACTTTTGTCTTGTAGATAGAACACCGCTACACACATCACTGATCATATCCATGAGTGGTGTAAGAGCTGTAGCCTCTACAAGATAAAACTTGACGACTGTATCTTTTTGGATTGGTTCCTCAAATAACTCCTCCCCCTCATAGCCAAAGATGTAGCTTCTGAACGACCCCATTCGGAAGAAGAAGCCATCTTAAAATCCCAGCAGTTTGACCTCATATATGACCAGTCTGGATATCTATACACCATTTTACTTGACACCCCGTGCAGCGATCCATCCCACCATGACACGCCGGGGACATCCCATGCCGCTGACGGTATTATAGGCCAGGTTATGGCGCAAAACAAACCTTTTACCATGATGAGTACAAACAATGCCCCAGATCTTTTTAGGGCTTCATCTCATTCTGGAGCTACAACTTCGTATGCTCCAATAACGCATACCCACCACACTCATGGACCCTCGTGTCCACCACAATGTTATGGGCAAGCACCATCAGCTTATGCACCACCTATTGATTTATATGTAACTCTGGAATCTATTTCACATATATGTATATTATATTCCTATAGAGATGTTATTATTCCTCTATACGGAAGTGTTTGTATTCCTATATTAGGTATGCCCAACATGAGTGTCACCCCCCCCCTCATTGCCACTACCCAAATCCTAATGATTACTGGAACCATTCCTAACCCATCTACAACCCACGTTGCACTTGGGAGCGCAGGCCCCTCCCATACCACATCAGCTGGAGGACACATTCCTTTCACACCTACCATACCCTTAGGGAGAACTAGACCAATCCATAATGCTACCATTAGCAATTATACCCCAATGACCATGCCAGACCCATCTGCCAGTGTGCCATACATGGCTAGTCTAAACTTACCACACCTGGCAAGGTTAACCAACGACCCTATTAGACACGACCCTGCGTGGCCCCCCATGCCCACAAAGCTTCCCTCAGATATCCCAAAATTTGAAGGAAAAGATGGGGAAGATCCCCAAAACTACATCATGTCGTTTCACCTATGGTGTTCCTCCAACTCCATAGTAGATGATTCTATTAGACTGAGACTTTTACAAAGAACTTTCACTGGATCTGCATCCAAGTGGTACATTGAGCAGCCACATGGGACACACCCCACTTTTACATCCCTCGCCTCAATATTCCTTCAGTTCTTTCAACTACCTTTACGCTATGATGCAGGAGTGGAAATACTTTTGTCTTGTAGACAGAACACCGCTACACACATCACTGATCATATCCATGAGTGGTGTAAGAGCTGTAGCCTCTACAAGATAAAACTTGACGACTGTATCTTTTTGGATTGGTTCCTCAAATTACTCCTCCCCCTCATAGCCAAAGATGTAGCTTCTGAACGACCCCATTCGGAAGAAGAAGCCATCTTAAAAGCCCAGCAGTTCGACCTCATATATGCCCAGTCTGGATATCTATACACCATTTTACTTGACACCCCGTGCAGCGATCCATCCCACCATGACACGCCGGGGACATCCCATGCTGCTGACGGTATTATAGGCCAGGTTATGGCGCAAAACAAACCTTTTACCATGATGAGTACAAACAATGCCCCAGATCTTTTTAGGGCTTCATCTCATTCTGGAGCTACAACTTCGTATGCTCCAATAACGCATACCCACCACACTCATGGACCCTCGTGTCCACCACAATGTTATGGGAAAGCACCATCAGCTTATGCACCACCTATTGATTTATATGTAACTCTGGAATCTATTTCACATATATGTATATTATATTCCTATAGAGATGTTATTATTCCTCTATACGGAAGTGTTTGTATTCCTATAGAGATGTTATTATTCCTCTATATGGAAGTGTCATCATTTATATTGTAAGTGTCGTAACTTATACTTGATGGGTTATTAGACCACCTTGTTGGGGTCGGCCCTATATAAGTCATGTGGGTCAAAGGGTTATTAGACCACCCTATTGGGGTTCGGCCATGTGGGTCAAAGGGTTATTAGACCACCCTAGTGGTGGTCGGCCCAGTCAGCATTATGTTAAATGGTTAAGTTGAGGCCTACCTAGTTGAGTAAAGGTCAAGTCAAGTTAGTGTATAAATAGAGAGTGTGTCTCTCTCATTTTACACATTCTATTCTCTCACTCACACTGTGGAGAGTGGCACACTTGTGGAGGAGGAGGCTCTGCTGCTAGGAGAAGACTATCTCTTGTATTCTGGTTGTATCATTGCTCTATCTATCTCTGAGGAAGTTATTGGGGTTTTTCACCTTTATGGTTTTCCCCAAGTAAACTCTGTGTCTCTTGTGTGCTTGCATTATTGTGTCCATGATTGATATGCTGTAGATTTTTTGTACATGTTGTTCTCTCAGTTAAGATCCTAGATTAGATTGAAGTAAATTCTGAAAATTTAACATGGTATCAGAGCTAGCCTAAAAGAAGGCATGATATGGCATGTATGACACTTGTTGCACTTACAATGCTAGGGCTTCATATAGTATCAAAGTCTTCATGGTATTCTGAAAATTCTTTAATTTTTAATATAAACCGAGGATAAACCGAGGATTCACTTCTGTTAACATATTTTTCCAATTGTTCTTTAATTTTTAATTATTCTTCATCATTTTCAGATGCATATTTTATTAAATGTTCAAGATTTGTATTATAACTACTAAAAGCGACTGAACAATGTGGAATGGCATTCCTACTCAAGGCATCCGCCACTTTGTTCTCTTTGCCTTTAATGTGTTTAGTTTTAAAATCATACTCGCTCAAGAAGTCTAACCACCTTGCTTGGCGAGTATTTAAACTTTGTTGATTAAATGCATATTTTAAGCTTATATTATCAGACATTAAAGTAAATTTTATTCCTATTAGGTAATGTCTCCACATTCTTAAGGTGTGTATTATAGCAGCTAATTCCAAATCATGTGTTGCATAGTTACGTTCATGTTCTTTAAGTTTTATTGACTCGTAGATTATTACATAATCCTCTTGCAGTATCACGCCACCTAATCCCTATAAGAAGGCATCCGTACATAAAACGAAGTCCTTGTACATATATTTTATCCTCAGAATAGGTGCAGTGGTCAGCAAGTGTTTAAGCTATTCAAACGTTTCTTGACATTTATTAGACCATATAAATTTAGTTCCTTTCTTTTGAAGTGAATGTATTGGGTAAGCAATTCTAGAGAACCCCTCAATTATCATGCGATAGTAACCCATTATTCCCATGAAGGATTGAATCCCAGTTACATCCTTAGGAACTGGCCAATCAATGATTGTCTTGATTTTATCCAAGTCTACAAAAATGTCTTCCTCAGATATTACATGGCCTAGGTATTGAATTTTATCTTGAAAGAAATCACATTTAGTCAACTTTGCATAAATTTTATGTTCCCTTAGGGTTTGTAAGACCAACTTTCAATGTTCTTCATGCTCTTCTTAACTTTTAGAGTATATTGATATGTCATCAATAAATACTACAAAGTTATCTAAGTATTTATGGATAATATTGTTCATTAAACACATGAATGTGGCTGGAGCATTGGTCAATCCAAATGGCACAACCAAGAACTCGCAATGCTCGTACCATGTCCTAAATGTTGTTTTATGAACATCATCATCTTTATTTCTTACTTGATGGTACCCAGACCTCAACTCAATTTTAGAGAATACCGTTGCACCTCGTACTTGATCAAACATGTCATCAATGTGGGGGAGAGGGTATATATTTTTAATTGTTATCTTATTTATTTGTGTGTAGTCAATACAAAGTCTTAATGTGCCATCTTTCTTTTTAACAAACAACATTGGTGCTCCCCACGGAGACATACTCGGTCTTATATATTTTTTATCTATTAATTATTGCAGTTGTAATTTTAATTCCACCAACTCAGGTGCATTCATTCTATAAGGATCCCTTGAGGCAGGAACTGCTCTTGGTACCAACTCAATATCAAAGTCAATATCCCTCCTTGGAGGTAATCCAGGTATCTCCTCTGGAAAAACATCTTTAAATTCATTTAAAAGAGGATTTTTTTCCAAACTAGGTTTTGTTTTATCATCATTATTTTCAATGATATGCACAACAAACAATCTACATCCTTTCATAGCACACTTTTTCATTTGCAAAGCAAATATTTTCCTAGTAAGAACGTTTTTAGGAATCACTTTAACAAGTTTATTTTTTCTCTTTTCATCAATACAAGTGAAAATTTTCTCAAATCAATTCAATATTACTCTATGTTTTTCTAACCAATCCATGCCAATTAATACATCATATGATCCTAATGGAAAATGTTCAAATTTACTTTTGTAACCAAATCTTGCATATAAATTTCACAACTAGAAATAAAGTTGGTTACCTTTCTTTTTGTTCCTATGGCTAATTGCACTAACCACGACTTTTCAAACTCATATTTTTTCATTTACACAAATCTACTAGCTTAGGATATATGTAACTTAAAGTAGATCTAGAATCAATTAATATAGAAATAGGTTTGTCAAAGATCTTACCATCACCTTCGATCATGGAAGGTTGATAATCCGCTTGATGATTGTCCAAGTCTAAGCTTATCTTTGGTACGTTTTGAGCAACCTTTCCAACTATGGCTGCTTCTCGAATAGTGTGAATATTTCGATTATCCTTCTTATGAGCACAATATCGATAGAAATGAATCTCCTCACAGACCCAACACTGTAATGGTTCTCTTTTTATTTATTATTTCTTCTTATTAAAGAGATTATCTTTATACTCAGTTCTTATTGGTGGTTGTCCATCTTTAAAAGTATTTATCTAAAAATTCTTATATTTATTGAAGGCTTTGAATTCTCTTCTTTTGAAATTACTCCCTTCCCTTTTCTTGAAATTATAAGGATTTTCATTTTACTTTTTTATTGGTCATAAGTTAGTGTATCCTTCCTCATTGCTTCATATAAAGTCTTTGGGTTATCAAACTCTAATCTATCTTTATAAAAGCTAGGTCAACAACCTAGGAATCTTTGAATTTTAGGCTTTTCTTCATTCATGTAAGTGACATATATTAACGAGGATACAAATTTAGTACAAAAATCATGCATAGAAATTGAACCCAATCTTAACTCATAAAACTCTTTTCCTTTTCCCTCATAGTAATACTCTGAAAGGTACTCTTTTTTAAACCAATTTCAACTAACTTTTTTATCATTAATTATTTTAGCTCTTTTTAAGTCCTACCACTAAATCTCAGTGTTCCCGATTAGATTGAAGATGGTCATTTTACCCTTCATAGAATTTGAGTATTCATACATAGTAAAGTATTTCTTCATCCGAAATAGCCAAGCTTCAGCTTCTTCTCCATTTTTGACTTCACCGTCAAAGGTATGAGGTTTTATCTTTTTAAATTCTCTTGTTATCTCATCTTTATATTTTCTCTTTTTCCTTCATCTACCCTCATAGTTACTAGTAGAATCTTCTGATTCACTAGTTATAGGACTTTCATCAGAAGAAGGGAAATCAGAGAATGAGCATTCTCGTTTAGGTTTCTTCTTATATTTATCATTATTTACCTCATTTAGTTTAAAAATTAATGCTTCATTTAAGTCTTCTGTGAGGAACCTGCAATAATTAATTGATAAAATGCACGATATATTAGAACACATAATATTTTTATTGACCGCGGGCCAATTCGAGGGGGAAACCTCCTTTGAGCAAGCTCAATATAAATAACTTATCGGTTCCTTCATTGGCCTCAATACGTACTTATATACTAAGTCTATGCACCAATACTATGGATCAATACCATGGAAAATATAATATTACGGGACGAATTACAAAGCATATGCGTCCAATACTATGGACCAATACCATGGAACATATAATACTATGGGCTAATACAAAATATGGATCAATACCATGGAACATATAATACTACGAACGACTTACAAGGAATATGCGTCCAACAACAATATACTAACAAAGTAAAGAGAAGGGTTGACACGGGTTCCTAACATCTTCCTAGCTTATCATTACCCTCTCATGTTCAATTTTAAATTTATTCAATTCAACTTGTAAGCCTCTTACTGTTTGTAAAATTTCATCATTAACATTGTTATTGTTTGGTTGATCCTTGTCATTAAGTTCAACCCAAACAAGTGGGATAGGGGATCGTCTTCTAGCCATTTCTTCCTCCAGTTAATAAAACAAATTTCTTCTATACAAATAAAAAGAACAATACACAAAACACTGTTAATTTTCCCAAAATGTAAATGGACACCATAAAGCCAAGTGTCGTAATCTAGGCTTTAATACACAATGTAACAACCCCACATATACAAAAATTTTAAGAAGTAAATTTTTTTTGATAAACACCTTCTTTCTTAAGATTTACATATTTTATTTGTATAAACCTATCAAATTATTTTAACAATTTCTCAACCATATATATAAAACAACTCTACCAAATCTCGATGCAATATTTTCCAAATATTAACCTCCTTTCTTTAAACAAGATAGAGCATCATGAAATTACATCGAGCATCCAATGTAGGGTTGTAACTATAATGTTTTCACTACGAGAAATACTTCTAAGCATCCCTACTATGGATGGTTTAACCCTATCTCTGTTATCTACTTTTAATGGTATAAATATATATACTTATGTAAATGAAAAGGCTTCATTTAAATTTATCTCTCCTCAAACTCAAACGATCTTGACATTTTAATTTTTTTCTATTATACGGGAAAGTGTGAAATCTTTATGAGCATACCTTAAAGGAATTTACCTTTTATATTTTCTACACACATAAATAACATTTATATCCACAAATAACTATAAACAACTATCTTGTTGGTTTTATCCATACATCAACTACACTATAAACAACTATAAATATAATTATCTATATATTGTTTAACTTTATAATTACCACTCTTCCTTTGCATGCTAAGCAATTATGAAATCTTATCGTTGTTAACCTAATACCTTCACGGACTTTAGACATTAAAAGTACTTACCAATTGAATTATGAAGTATGAAAATACAGCCTTTTTTTTGCGAGAGTGGTAGGAGATTTGCATGTACAGGCTATGCTTTTCAATAATCTTTATTTACATGCACAGTCTATGCCTATATATTGATAAGCGAAATTCTAGAATTTTACTGTAATGTGATACTTTCATTATAATGTAAGTTATGAAAATATAAAGTTCATTATAATATAAGTTATGAAAATACAAAGTATAAGTAACTTTTCACAAGCCTTGATGGGTTTTATCATATCATAATAAGAAAAATTATGAAATTACCTTTGACACTTACCAGTCATAAAAATACAAGTAATAAGTACCTTTTTCAACCAGTCTTGGTGGGTTTCCATTGTCCCGTATTGGATAGCTTTATCATATCCATAATAAGCAAAATTTGGAAATACTTTTAATGCTATTATGTGATATATCTCTCATCTTTTAATAACTAGTTTATTTGCGTGTTACTTGCAAAGAACAACGGACAAAGAAAAGTTGTAGTCCCATTTATTTATGATTATTGATGATTGTGAAATCTTATAAAAATAGACTGAAATTAAAAAACTAAATATTTAAACAAAAATAATATATATAAATATAATATTAAATTTGTTAATTTTATGCATAAAATATAATTTCTATTTAATTTCTTAAAAAAATTTACTCAAAAACATTCTCACATTTTAAATAAACATTCTTAATTTCTAAATATTTTAGATAGAGATCTTCCAAGCTCCAACCAACTCATTATTGGTCACTATCTTTGTTGTATTAGATTTAGAGTTTGCAAGTATGTTTGCTTACTATTTTAGTTGTGTTCGATTTAAAGTTTTTATGTTTGACTAATTAGTAAATTTAAACAAGTTTTACGCTTTTGAAATTAGATTGTGGTCCAATATCTTATCATGTTCATTAATAAATGAGGTTTTTGAATTGTGAAAAATATGGTCAATATATTGTAGGTATTGGGAGGGGAGATGTAGAGTATACTGGGTTTATATGTATTAGGGATATGAAAGGGATACTTAGTAAAAAATGTTTTCCAATTAGAAAGATGTCTTAAGAGGGCTCAACAAAAGGATTTTGGTAGGTATTTACCAACAACTAGTGAAATTATGAGTATTCTTTAATATTCTATGAATAAAGGTGCTAAACATTCTCAAACCCTTTATAGAAACCATAGCATAGAATGAATCCTCATTGTTGATATCAAATCCATCTCTTAAGAAGCCACAACCCCCGCACTTTATAAGTTATATTAAGAGAGGGGAGGATATTCTAGCGCCATTGCATAGCATAGTCACATGTGCCCTAATCTTCTTTTTACAAGCCATTGTTCAGGATATTCAACTGTGTTAAATTTTTACACTAGATTTACCCTATATCTCATCACTCCATCCCATGTTGGGATTCTTGTTAAATATCAATCTGGATCTGGTGTTGCTTGATTGAAGGATAGACTTTACACTTTAGCTGAACCTGGCACACCATTAAACCCCTTAATGCAAATAGAGCAAATCCAACTTATCAAAAGAGAATGGTTGGTAAAAAACAAAAAATCAAACTAAACAAAATGATTGTGGATATAAAAATCCCTTACGTCTTTACTGGTTGAAAATCCTCCACATAATGAAAACCCTCGTCCAAAATGCTTGTTTGTAATATCCCAAGTTAAGACCATTTATATTATTATGTTTGATATGGTGTTGAGATGGTATGCTCTAGAGCACCTAGACTAATAAGACTTATTTGTTGTTGAGCTGGTATGCTCTGGAGCACCCAAATTGCTTAAGACTTATTTGGGGTGTTGAGATAGTATGCTCTGGAGCACCTAGACTGAGTAGACTTATTTGGTGTTGAGTTGGTATGCTCTGGAGCACCTAGACTACTTAGACTTATACTCGATTGGTGTTGAGCTATTAGGATCTGGAGCACCTAGAGTAATTTGACTTATTATGTTTGGTGTTGAGTTGGTAGGCTATGGAGCATCAAATGCAATAAAGGATATTATTGTCATGTTACTTATCTTCTTTTAAATGTATAACTATTGGGGGACAACCACATAAAGAGAGACCAAGCATGATAGAGATAGGATGACTTTTAAATAGTTGCTAAATAAAAATCAATAGAAAGATAGGACAAATGTGAGGATAAATCTATATTAATAAATAAAAGAGATAAAAAGAGATGAAAAATCTAACTACTTTCTGAAATTAGGATAAAAAGAAAAGAAAGAAAACAAAAATGTGATTTTCCTAAGTTAAGAGAAAAACATCATGAATGAAGAATAGGAGCCTTTTCCTGCAGAAAATAAATAAATGGCATATAGTGGACATTACAGGGGTAATGGTCCCTATTGCACTAGAGGGTTCAGTTTTAGGTCATTGAGCACTCAGTTTTGCCATGATAAAGTATATGGCTAATCTAGGAAGGACTGTGTGATAAGGGGGATTTTATTATAAGAATCTATGTGGTAAAAAAACTTGTGGCTACTCTGCTGATAGTAAACAATATATATAACAATACCTAAGTCTCGCTTCTCTAGTATGGTTGGTCTGGCTTGGGGGTGTTGGTTGTGGAGCCAGATCTTCTAGTCTCATAGATGATATTGTATCAGTCGTGTTTGTATCGCAGTTTTATATGATATGTAGGTGGATTGTACAGTCACCCCAGTAGGGGGGTGTGGGGGGGCATCGCCCCCCCACAGGGTTCCAGGGGGGACCATCCCCCCTGGTTGGGGGGTCCAGGGGCCAGCGCCCCCGAGAAATGGGGGTTCGGGGGCAACGCCCCCAAAGAAAATTTTTGGGGTTGTTTTCGCCAGCTGTTTTGCGGGCCCATGGTTTTGGGTATCCCGTGGTATTTTCCCATTGTATTTCCCTTATAAAATAAAGACATTGTAATATGGCTAGATAGGATGATGTATTAGGTTTTATGCATTGTAAAGATCTCTGAGATCAGGAGAGAGACTGTGAAAACAGAGAAGATGAAGTGCAGCGGTTGTGTTGCAGGTTGTATCCCTTCACCTTGCTGGACGGTAATAATAATAAGGACTAGAAAATTCAGTGTGGACGTAGCCCAAGTTGGGTGAACCAAGATATATCTATGTCTCTCTTGTAATGTGTATGTGTGATTATATTTGCATTTATGTTTATTGTTATTGCTCTGCGATCCTGTTTTTCTAACAGGGGGTGACCTGTGGAATGAACAAGGAACTGTTTGAGGCCTAAGGCTAGGACGAACGTGGAAGTTCCCCAAACAGTTGGAAGTTTAAAGGTTTATAAGTATTTTAGCTTTGTTTATTTCATCTTATTGGGTTTATGATGATACTCTTGTACTCTATAATTGTATCAATTGCTACAAAATATTAGTTTTGTTCAGTTTATAACTAGATTATTTTTATTGTATTTGGTTGTAACTACATAGCTTCCCTAATTGACTATTGTAGTTTTAAAGTATTCTAGATTTTACTAAGCAATTTTCAACTTTCTTACTTCATTACCATACTTATCGGTTAGAAATTAAATTAGAATTTATTTGAATTGATATTAAAATTTATGATTTATGATCATATCTCCATAATACGGATTAGGATTAGTCACTTTCATTCAACCTAATTCTATTGATAATAATCATGGTTTATTAACCAGGACCTATCATTATGTCCCAAGATTTATGTCTATGTTTCTATATCGTGCAATTATATACTTACATGTCAAACTACACTGGATTGATTTCTTATTGATAAACAAAATTAAATGTTAGAGTGATTATCAAGATAGATAGATCTGATATAAATCCATTATTTAAACTAAAAAGACAAAGGAAAATAAACAAATAAATTATTAAATAAAACATCATGGACGTGATATCCCTATAGAGAAAGCTCTTGTATACCACAGGGAGTGGAGAGGGTCCAAAGGTGAATCCCGAAACAAAACCCTATGTTAATAATATAGTATAATATAATCATGAGTATATAGGAAAATAATAAAACAACATAACCATAGAAATGTACATGATAGCCAACATAATAGCCATATTCCATATGCTAAC